>JARQOD010000002.1:355078536-355306227 GCA_033576555.1 Oophaga sylvatica | reverse complement strand
AAATTTCCAATATTTAACCTTTAAACATAAATCACTTTACTGAATACGATTCTCTTTTAAAAAATATGCAGTTTTAACAAACTATCCTTCAATTAATATGCAATTAATACATTGAGACAATTGTGTATAAACAACTATGTTCTTTTAGTGACAAGAAAATATTAAAAGTCTCTGAATTTTTAGCAAACAAAAACTGTTGTAAAAAAGACTACAGTGCTGTGTGTGTGAATCTAGCCATAACCAAGCATAAAAACATATGATATAATTTACTTTGCTCTAATCTATTTCTGTAAGGATTAGGTATCATGCCGCTGTCATAGTACTCCTCAAAGGAATCTGTTACCAGAAAGTTAAGGGCAGACTTGCAAAATGGCTTGTAAAAATTGACTTGGTCATGAAGATCTGTAAGTGATGAAAGCCCTTGGGTCAGGAGCTGTTTAATTATTTCAATAATCATTGTTGTAGAAATGAATTTTATAAAAATGTTTGTCCCATTCTCTATGCTGTTTTATTCAAACAGATAACTGCATGCTTTAAAGAGGATCTTTCACCAATTTGACCATGTTAGACTGGTCACATTATGGAATAGTGGATGCAATGTTAAATAAAATGCCTGTTTATTCTTTTACTTATTCTCCCTGTTGCAGAGATATTAGCTTATAAAGTTTAGGTTTTAAGTCCAATGGGACAATACCAGAGATTTTTCACTGGCGGGGCATGTTCTTTTTCCCTTGAATGAATTTGAGCAATCATCAACAGGCAATAACATACTGGTGACAAAAGAACACACTCCACAAAAGCTTTGAACAAGTTTCTCAGTGTGAGACATGTAAAGACAGACATTCTGCTCACTTCACTTGTCTCAAATCACAGTTTCCCTAGAGGAGAAAATTAAAAAAAATAAAAACTTTGTTTTAGTCAACTCTGCAGCCACTATTTCATGATGGGTTCAAGAAAGGAAGAGGCTCCCATGACCACATCGCCAACCTCCGGTTCATTATGAAAAAAGCAAGAGAATACCAGAAGAAGCTACACGTGGGGTAGAGATTTTTTTACAGCATTGAACATGACAAATTGTGGAAGTGCCTAGAAAAATGGGGACACCTTGCACCTTGTCCACCTTATAAGATTACTCTGCCAAAATCAAGAAGCCACAGTAAGAACAAAATATGGAGACACGGACTGGCTGAGATTGCTAAAGGCACCTGACAAGGCTGAATTCTGTCGCCAGCTGCCTTCAACTTATGCAGAACTAGTCATGTGGAATGCAGGCTTGGATTAGAGCAACATCAGAGTGAAACCGATAGAAAAAACATCAACAATCTACGATATGCAGACAACAGGACTCTGCTGGCAGAGAACAAGAAGGATTTGAATAAACCTATTTTGCAGATTAAAGAAGAGAGTGAGAAATTTGGGTTGTATCTGAACGTCAAGAAAACAAAGATTATGACAACAGTGAAAATGGCTAACATCAATATCAAGGTTAACAATGAGGAGATCAAAGTGGCTGACGATTACATAGTCTTTGGCTGCAAGATCAACTGTGATTGTGACTGGACACCTGAAGTAACATGACGCATAGCACACTATCACGGGATGCAATGGTTGGCATGAACAAGTTCTGGAAGAGCAGAGACATCTCCCTTGCTACCAAATGCTAATTGTTCAATGCAATTGTCTTCCCAATAGCAACAAATGTATGCAACATCTGGACACAAAAGATGACTGCTAGGAAGAAAATTGACTCATTTAAACTATGGTGCTGGAGGTGACTTCTACAGATTCAGTGGACAGAGCGGATCACCTATGGAGATGTCTTAGACCAAGTTAAGCCAAAACTGTCACTGGAAGCTAAGATAACTCCTCAAAAATTAGCTTATTTTGGCCACATTACAGTATGTGGAGTCAGTCGTTGGCGAAAGATGTCATGCTTGGATCGGTCAGTGGCTGAAGAAGATGACGGCCAAGAACCCATTGGATCGACACCATCAACAGCAACATGGGCATGACTATAGGGGAACTGAAAGAAGCAACGTGGGATAAAGCTGCCTGCCAAGCAGTGATCAATAGAATGAACGAGAATCGTACTTGACTGAATGGACAACAGAGAGACATTTTAGCAACTGTTACACAAGTTATTCATGGGGCCGTCAGAATTACATTTTTTTTAATAAAACCCCACTTTAAAGGGAGCCTGTCACCCCCCCAGGTGTTTTTAACTAAAAGAGCCACCTTCAGCAGCACTAAGGCTGCATTCTGTGAAGGTGGCTCTAATGTCCACATACCTGTATTGAGTCCCATAGGTATGGTGTGTTTTGGTCCAATGAGCATCGCTGGGCTTGATTCGGCGTCTGCTTGCTCCCCCGCAATCACATTTGTCCTTGTTTCAAGTGGATGACGCTTCCTACACCATCCACACAGTGTCCCCCATTGTGCTCCTGCACAGGTGCATTTCTCTTTGCCCTACTGAGGGCAGAGCAACGTATTGAGGTGTACATGCCCCATCATTCTTTACCCTTTCACCATGCATGCGCAATACTTTGCTGTGCTGTAGGAAGGGCAGAGAGAAGTCCCTTGCTCAGCTCAAAAGGGGGGCCATGCCCCTATTTGTACAAAGTACAAGAAACTACAGCAAAGCCAAAGAAATGTGCCGGAGCATAAGTTGGAATACATACAATGTGTAAGAGCACGTTCACACTGTGGCCATCTTTCTCATTATCAAATATGAGAGGTGAGTAATCTTGAGAGTCTCCTGAAACAGATGAGGAGTAGGATGCGGGGATTACATGTCTGTTGCAAATATCAGCTTTCATCAGAATCATTAGCAGCCCCAAAACATTCAATCATCCCTATATGCTTTGATAAGTCGTATAAAACTTGCAATGCCTTCATACTGGAAATGCACATTATCAGACTTAATTATACTAATTGTACTCAGACATACTTAAATTTAGGCTTACCATGTACATGAAATAGTGAAGTGAAAATTGCACATTGAGTAGATATGTTGCTAAGTTCATGCAGTTAAAATTAATCAATAAACTCTAGGGTTACCTTTTAAAAAGCTTTTATAGGATTAGAAACACAGGCTTACTATTTCTTTCCATGGAGACCTTTTTGTCTATAAACTTTCTGTTCTTGCATCTCAACCTCGTTCAAAGAAAGTGGGGCTGAAATGCAATACCACACATAGGTAATCAACACGAGTAACTGTTACTGGGAGAAAAAGTTGTCATATTTTGCAATGTCTTACAATTGGTCGACATTATGGACAATAGCCTATGGCGATTTTCAAAGTTTTTTGAAGCATTCAAAAACTGAAAGATTTTCAAGGTTTGAAGCGGTTATGAAGGGTTTTGGAAACGTGTTTTTTTTTCAGAAGCAGCCTTTTGAATTGATAATGCAGACATTGGAGAGATTTCCTTCAGGATCAGTTTCAAAGTAGTGACATGCAGTTTTATTTTCCATCATGGAAAAAAAATAACTCACAAACATCACATATGAACATCAAATTGGATTTCCCATACAAATTAATAAATAAGAACTTTCCAAGTACATTTTGAGGAGGATTTTGGAGAGAATCTGCTATAAAATACAGTAAATAAAATTCATTATCACCATGTCTAAGCGTATGTGCCACGTTTTTTTTTTTGCTGAGTCTTTGAAGCAAATCTGAATGGAAACTCTTAGCTTTTTTAGGCAGATTTTGATAGTTTCTGATCCAAAAACTCCTTAAAAAACTCAGTGTGAACATAACCTAAGATTGCAGTAGTATTAAAATTACCATAACTCCCTATCCTTACCTAGAACATTAATGAGAAATGTTTCCATTATACCTCTTCAGTATGTGAATTCTGCCTTCAGTGTATTGACATCCTCACAATGTCAACAGCTAATTTTACTTGTTGTTTGTCCTGGATGGATATAGACACATACTCTTATATGTGGCTCATTAAGTACTTAGTGTTCCTTTCTGATCCACCACTCCAAAACTAGAATGACTAAAATGATTATCCATTGACCCCTTCTTTACCAGATGGACAATTATTTTACTGGTCGTAGGAGCAGATCCTGGCTCATTGGTTTCTCATTCGGCGTAGGAAATTTAATTGCATTTGTTGACTTATTGACCATCGGCTTAATGATTGGTCATTAAGTTTTGTCTAACTACGTGTATAGCTCATTCTATCAGTCCATTTTAATGATCTAGTTACTCCCATCAGTCCTGTTTTTCTATTTTATTTCAGTTTAGATCTTTTAAAACTTGTTTTTTTTCTACCTTCTGTTTAATTAACGTTGATAGGCTATGTATTCGATACTTGAATCAACTGACTGTGATGGGGATTAACGGGTTTACACTTAGTTCTAAAGCAGATTTTAACTACAATACGCTGGTTTGTTTCAGTGACGGATGAAAATGTCCATATTGATTTCCATGTATAATAGACAAAGGGGACCAGCTCTGCCAAGACATTATTGCATTTTAACCATTGCAGGCAGCTCTAAAGAATTTTTTTTATTAAAGACTCTATTAGCACAGAAAATTAGAGCTAAGTCCCTTGCCTGGACTGGGCATGTTTACTTCTATGTTATAGTTTACATACGGTATATGTTGTTTTTAATTTATACTTAGCTATAGTCGTTTAGTAAAAATGTAATATATAAAGTGAGCAAATCCCCATGGCCATTGCAGGAGTAAAGTAGAATTACAATATGACCTTTCAAAGAATCCTGCGTTGCAACCTTTCATCAATTTTTCTCTGCAGCTCACGTACAGGAAGATTAGCTACAGTACCATGGGTTGTGAACTTCTTGATTATGTTGTGCACCATGGACAAAGGAATATCAAGATCTCTGGCTTTGGAGATGGATTTGTAACCTTGAGGATGTTGATTTTGCTCAAGAATTTTGGTCCTCAAGTCCTCAGACAGTTCTCTTCTAAGTGCTGTTAGAGGTTAATTGGTCATGTTTTGGGCTAGATTTAGTAACCAGCTGAAGTGCAGGTGGGAGGCTGTTCACCATATCTCCCCCCAGGGTGGAGGTTAAAGTATAAATATACAGTCTTCTGGCTCATTTAGTGTTCAGTGTGCCTGGAGATGTAAGCTCCAGAGCGGTGTTTAGGTGAAAGAAAGCTAACCTTGTTTGTTTATTTGTTTACCCAGAGCAGGCAGATCCCCTCAACCACATGAACTGTGCTATATGTTATCTTTTGTTTTCCCATTGTGCCAGAAAGGCGGTGTTCATTTGGCTGAACTGTGCACCAGTTTATGTCGTACCTTTTAAATAAACTAGTGGAAGACATAAAGTATATATATATATTGTGACAGTGTCACTGGTTTTATATGTGAGGGGAGGTATGTGTCACACAGGATGCTCTCTGTGTGAACTAAGACCTGCTTTATTTATCTGCAAGCATGTTATATGCTGGTAGGTTTAATCTGTTAAAGGGTGTGATGAGCAATGTATAAAAGCTCAGTCCTGTTTTTTTTTCTCTGGTGTGGTCTGGAGAGGAAAGTCTCCAGACAGGATAGTGGAAGCTGCAGAGCTTTCCACAAGGACTTTAGCAGTGCAGTTTATGCTACCGAGAGCGGGCAGAACCCACTCATCTATGGACTGAGTTATTGTTTTTTTTTAATGTTTTTCCCGTTTAACCCAGAGGGGTCATGTTTACTTTTCCTGCGAAACCTGCATGAGTTTATGGCTGATAATAAACCAGCAGAAAGAAAACCCAGAGAACGTGTGTCCTGAGTCTGCCTTCAGGAGAGCCGAGCGAGTCGTCTTGCCACAGTTGGTGTGAGAGTGCGTGCAGGATTCCAGGAACACGTGTACCTGCCACAAAGACCGGTGGATGTCCTGGGTGTAGGCTGCCAGACAGCTAGAGAAGTCCGGCAGCATGGAGGAGCTCGTTAAGCACCTGGTCCAGGCCCAGCAGAGCATACAGCAGCAACACCTACAGAGCCAGCAGAGCATACAGCAGGCCCAGCAGAGCATGCAGCAGCAGCACCAGGAGACGACCAAACTGTTGCTTCAACAGATCCAGTTGCAGCAAAAGTCGCAGCAGCAGCACCAGCAGGAGGCGCAACAGCAGATACAGCTTTTGGCAGAAGCCATCCAGAGCCGGGCGGCCACCCCAACCCCAGGGCCGACTGATGATTCTTACGTCAGGAAGGCGGTAAGGCGGGCCATGCAGAAGATGACCCCTGGGGATGATGTAGAACCATTTCTGACTGTTTTTGAGAGGGTGGCTGATCGGGAGAGACTTCCACCAGCACAGTGGGCAGAGGTTCTGGCGCCATATTTATCTGGTGAACCCCAAAAAGCGTATTTTGACTTGGCGCTGCAAGATGCTAAGGAGTATCCCAAACTAAAGACAGAGATCTTAGCACGTCTGGGAGTGAATATGGCAGTAAGAGCACAGCGAGTTCATCACTGGGCGTATGCTAGCAACAAACCCCCTCGTTCGCAGATGTTTGACCTATTGCATCTTGTTCAGAAGTGGCTACAACCGGAGTCCTCCACTCCGGCCCAGATGGTTGAGCGGGTGGTGATTGATAGATTCATGCATTCCCTTCCCAAGTCAGTACAGACCTGGGTGGCCCAGGGTGATCCCCAGAACGCAGATGACTTTATCGGCCTGGTAGAGAGGTACCAGGTAGTTGAGAGATCTCTTGGGAAACCGGATGCAGTCATTTCTCCTTACTGGGATACCCAAAAGGGGTGGGTTCACCACGGAAGGGGTCTAGAGCCACCACTGGGGGGCGTCCCACTCCTATTGAAGGGGCCTTTAGAACAGTTGGGAAAGATATAGTTTGCTGGCGATGTCACAACCCTGGACATGTAGCCACCAAGTGTCAGATATCCCCTGAGCCCATGGACTGCAGCCTAGGCAGACGGGTCTCCTATTATGCCTATCCAGCCTGTAACGTGGACTGTCGACCCGGCAAGGGACCGCAGGCGTGTGCAGTATCCATTAATGGAATAAAAGTGCTTGGGCTGTTGGACTCCGGGAGTCTGGTGACCTTGATCAGAGCATCCCTTCCCCACCAGTTGATCCCTTTCAAAACCCTGGGTGTTCGGTGCATCCATGGTGACGCCAAGGACTATCCCGTGGCCACAGTAATAGTGGGGACAGACTGTGGTGCCCAGTCCCATGAAGTCGGGGTGGTAAAGGACCTGATACATCCCGTCATATTGGGCCGTGATTTTTCCTTATTTTGGGAACTTGTGGGGGAAGGGAACTGGACTAAGTAGCATGGGGAAAAGCGAGATCCTTGAAGAAGAACCCCCGACAGAGTCTCAGAGAGAGGAGTTCCCACTGTGCGTCCTTGTCGGTGATGAGGGTGAGACGGTGACCGAGGAGGCCGACCTACCTGCGTTAGATATGTCAAGAGAGAACTATGGGACTGCTCAAGTTCGAGACCTGACCTTAAAAGGGGCGTTCGACCAGGTTACTGTATGTAATGGGGTTGCCCAAGAGCCGGGGGCCGACACCAGATTCCCCCACTTTGCAGTACAGGGGGAGTTGCTATATCGGGTGGCCAAACTGAGGGGCGGTGAGATAGTGGAACAGCTGTTAGTGCCGGGGCCATACAGACGGCGGGTGCTAGACATGGCCCATTCACATGTTCTGGGGGGACACCTAGGGGTCGAGAAAACTCAGGAGAGGATACTGAGGAGGTTTTATTGGCCAGGGTGTTATCGAGAAATTCAAAACTTTTGTAGGTCCTGCCCCACCTGCCAAATAACCGCTCCCTCCTCCCATTTCCGTAGCCCCTTAGTTCCACTACCTGTGATAGAGGTTCCCTTTGAGAGGATTGCCATGGACCTTGTGGCCCCATAGTCAAATCAGCTCGGGGCCACCAATATATCCTGGTCGTCATGGACTATGCGACTCGGTATCCAGAAGCGGTTCCCCTAAGGAACATGTCCAGTAAAAGTATAGCCCGAGAGTTGGTCCATATTTTTGCTCGGACAGGTCTACCAAAAGAGATTCTAACAGATCAAGGAACCCCCTTCATGAGCAAGGTGATGAAGGAGCTTTGCAGAGTCCTTCAGATAACTCAGCTGCGGACCTCGGTTTATCATCCACAAACGGACGGCCTAGTGGAACGCTTCAACAAGACCTTAAAGGCGATGCTCAAGAAGGTCGTTGAAAAGGATGGGAGAGACTGGGACTACTTGCTCCCATTTCTGCTTTTCTTGGTCAGAGAAGTTCCTCAAGCCTCCACTAGCTTCTCTCCATTTGAGCTCCTATATGGGCAGCATCCAAGAGGTCTCCTAGACATCGCCAAGGAAACTTGGGAGGCTGAAGTCACGCCACACCGGAGTATCATCGAACATGTCAGCCCAGTTACAGGAGAGAATGTCAAAGGTGATGCCCATCGTAAAGGAACATCTCCTCCAGGCGCAGGAAGCCCAGGCGAGAGTCTATAACCGGTCGGCGAGACTAAGACAGTTCCAGCCCGGAGACCGTGTTTTGGTGCTGATCCCTACTGTCAGAGAAAGTTCCTCGCCAAATGGCAAGGTCCATACGAGGTGGTGGAGAAAGTCAGCGAGGTTAATTATAAAGTCCACCAGCCTGGCCGAAGGAAGGCACATCAAATATATCATATAAACTTGCTCAAGCCGTGGCGGGACCGTGAACCTGTGGAAACTCCTTGCCTGGGAGCCGCACCAGAAGGCAAGGTGGAGGAGGTCACTATTACAGAGACTCTATCACCGGCCCAGAAGCAACAGTGTCGAGAATTACTACAGCAGAATCGGGACCTGTTCTCAGAGTTGCCAGGGCATACACAAGTGATAGAGCATGACGTGCTGACAGAACCGCATGTACGAGTGAATTTGAAGCCGTATCGGATTCCGGAAGCACGCCGGGAGGTGATCTCGGCTGAGGTGAAGAGGATGTTAGACCTCGGGGTAATAGAGGAGTCGAAGAGTGGGTGGTCGAGCCCAATCGTCCTCGTGCCGAAACCCAATGGAGAGTGGAGGTTTTGTAATGACTACCGTCGGCTAAATGAGGTATCCAAGTGTGACGCGTACCCGATGCCCCGCGTCGACGAACTCATCGAGAGGCTTGGACCGGCGAGGTACATCACCACTCTTGACCTGACGAAGGGCTACTGGCAGATCCCCATGTCCCAGATGGCTAAAGAGAAGACGGCTTTCTCAACACCGGATGGCTGTTTTCAATACACGCGGATGCCGTTTGGACTACAGGGGGCCCCAGCCACTTTCCAGAGGGCTATGGATCGGATCCTAGCCCCACATAAGAAGTATGCCGCAGCCTATCTCGACGACATTGTGGTCTTTAGCTCAGACTGGGCTAGTCACCTACCTAAACTACAGGCCGTTTTGGACGCGCTAAGGAAAGCAGGATTTACCATAAATCCGAGAAAGTGTGCCATCGGAAAAGAGGAGGCCAAGTACCTGGGCTATGTTGTTGGGAGAGGCGAAATAAAGCCACAGATCAAGAAAGTGTAGGCAATTCAAACCTGGCCGCAACCGCTCTCAAAGAAGCAGGTGAAAGCATTCCTGGGAATGGTGGGATACTACCGGCGGTTTATCCCGAAAGCTGTCCTCCTGCGAGAAGAACTAGCCATAGTAGAGAAAGAGTGTTTAGCCATAAAATGGGCCGTGGATACACTGAAATATTACCTACTAGGCGGAAGTTTAAATTAGTATCAGACCATGCCCCGTTGAGATGGTTGAGGGAAAAGAGGGGAAAAAATTCTAGGGTAACTAGATGGTTCCTAGAGCTTCAAGAATTTAACTTTCACGTGGAGCATAGGCCAGGGAAGTAACATGGGAATGCAGATGCCCTCTCTAGGATTCCCTGTCTGGTGTCAGAAGGTGCCCAAACCCCCGGCTTTGGGCAGAGGGGGGGAATATGTGACAGTGTCACTGGTTTTATATGTGAGGGGAGGTATGTGTCACACAGGATGCTCTCCTGTGTGAACTAAGACCTGCTTTATTTATCTGCCAGCATGTTATATGCTGGTAGGTTTACTCTGTTAAAGGGTGTGGATGAGCAATGTATAAAAGCTCAGTCCTGTTTTTTTTTCTCTGGTGTGGTCTGGAGAGGAAAGTCTCCAGACAGGATAGTGGAAGCTGCAGAGCTTTCCACAAGGACTTTAGCAGTGCAGTTTATGCTACCGAGAGCGGGCAGAACCCACTCATCTATGGACTGAGTTATTGTTTTTTTTTTTTATGTTTTTCCCGTTTAACCCAGAGGGGTCATGTTTACTTTTCCTGCGAAACCTGCATGAGTTTATGGCTGATAATAAACCAGCAGAAAGAAAACCCAGAGAACGTGTGTCCTGAGTCTGCCTTCAGGAGAGCCGAGTGAGTCGTCTTGCCACAATATACACAGTACAGATTAAAAGTTTGGACACACCTTCTCATTTAAAGATTTTTCTGTATTTTCATGACTATGAAAATTGTAAATTCACACTGAAGGCATCAAAACTATGAATTAACACATGTGGAATTGTATCTTAACAAAAAAGTGTGTAACAACTGTAGTTATGTCTTATATTCTAGGTTCTTCAAAGTAGCCACCTTTTGCTTTGATTACTGCTTTGCACGCAGAAAAGGTGAACGGATGGATTCTACATGCCTGGTTCCCACCGTGAAGCATGGAGGAGGAGGTGTGATGATGATGGGGTGCTTTGTTGATGACACTGTTGGGGATTTATTCAAAATTGAGGGCATACTGAACCAGCATGGCTACCACAGCATCTTGCAGCAGCATGATATTCCATCCGGTTTGCGTTTAGTTAGACCATCATTTATTTTTCAACAGGACAATGACCCCAAACACACCTCCAGGATGTGTAAGGGCTATTTGACCAAGAAGGAGAGTGTTGTGGTGCTACGCCAGATGACCTGGCCTCCACAGTCACCAGACCTGAACCCAATCGAGATGGTTTGGGGTGAGCTGGACCGCTCACCACTTCAATTTTGAATAAATCCCCAACAGTGTCACCAGCAAAGCACCCCCACACCATCACACCTCCTCCTCCATGCTTCACGGTGGGAACCAGGCATGTAGAGTTCATTCGTTCATCTTTTCTGCGTGCAAAGCAGTAATCAAAGCAAAAGGTGGCTACTTTGAAGAACCTAGAATATAAGACATATTTTCAGTTGTGTCACAGTTTTTTGTAAAGTGTAATGTATAATTCCACATGTGTTAATTCATAGTTTTGATGCCTTCAGTGTGATTCTACAAATTTCATAGTCATAAAAATACAAAAAATCTTTGAATGAGAAGGTGTGTCCAAACTTTTGGTCCGTATTGTATGTTTGGGGGCTTCCTACTCTTTTGGAGTCTACTCCGGGGCAGTTAGCTTTCCTCTTTCCATCTTCAGGGATAGCTATCTCTCTGGCTGTGCCGAGGCGTCTAGGACCACCGTAGGTACGCTCCACGGCTGTTTCTACTTGTGCGGTTAGTTTAGGGGTCTGCAACCTATTAGTTTCCAACCTCTCTGGTGTTAGGCTGCCTATGCGGTTTTTTTCTCCTGCCTCCTCAGCTACCATAACATAACAGGGGGGTAGTTGTGGCCGACTTATTTAAAGGCACAGTACACAGACAGAGTTCACTCAGCTAATAGTCAGCGAGCTTCCGCTCGGCCCCTTGTACATAAATAGAAAGGACAGGCAGTTCTGAGGGAGCAGCAGCTTCCTCTCTCCTCATGGCTGCAAGACCAGCCCCCTTATTTAACTATTCACTGTCCCTAACTATATACAAGCAGCAGCAAATACAATAAACACATTAGAATTTAAAGGGATCATCACACGATACATAGCAATTACAGGATATACATTACATTGCATGACAAATACAGCATAATGACACATAGAACATTACAGGTACATAACAGTGCACTGGGAGGTCACATGGAAGGAGGAAAGGGCGCAACTGAGGGGTCCTGCCACCTCCTTACAGTGAGCTTAAAAAAAATACTGTAACGATCCATTTTTGATTCTGTGGCAGATCTGGCTTCTCAGATTAAAACTTTTTCCTTTCAGGCCATTGGGGGTTAATGTCAGTTTTTTCCCCACTGGTCTGCTGGTATAATTGCATTGCTGCTGGGTCAGCTGATGTTAGTGCTGACCACTCCCACCATCATTCAAGAGGTCACCTGATGTATCAGCTGACTGTCTGTGTTAGAGCAATCTGCAGTGACAGAGCAGGAGACAGAAGCTTCCTGGGTGCAGTGGTGCTTCAGCTTCAAACATTGTATCTGGTATCTTTATCCTGCTATGCGGTGCTTGGCAGCAGAAAGCTAAGTTTTGCATTTTTGTTACCTCGTCCCTTATGTGTCTGTTCCTCCCCTGTGTTTCTTATTCGTAGTGGCTAGGCAAGCGTCCTATGCCGGCCAGTGCACTAGCCAGCGCAGTTATAGGTGGCATTTAGGGATGGGTTATCCTGATGTGGAAGGGGGAAGGACCTGCATAGGGTGTTAGATGAGATCAGGGACAGGCTCAGGTTTGAGCTCAACAGGTGACAGTCCCTGAATCCCTATTGTCAGGGCCTCCCTCTCCCCTATTCCATCGGCGCTATGTTGTTGCGCCGTTTGGTGACCGACCAACCGATGGGTCATGTCACACTTGGTCAGTCACTCCGTGACAAATACTCAGGAAGCTGCCTGGTCTGGTAAAGCTGCAGGCAAACAAACTGGGTGCAGGAATGAAGTGAGATTCAGGAGGAGCAAAAATCAAAATGTATAGGGGTGTTGTATATTACAATACAGCACAGACTAGCTTAAAAATATGTGGATTTTGGGGTCGGACAACCTCTTTAACACAAAATCCTGAATTATTTGGTAATATTCTGATCATAGCTTATCTTTCAGAGGACATTACATTGTGCTTGTTCATATGCCCTAAAGCGTCACTAATAAATACAGACCATATTGAATAAATGGCTCATTGAGTGTTTTGAACATTGTGTTATGCTTGCTATTTCTGAGGCTACATTGAAACGACAGTATTTTTGTGTGAGTACTATCAGTGAAAAAAATTGAACGCACTTGGACTAATGTTTTTCGGAAAGGCGGTTTAGATGTCTGTTTTTTTCACTGACCGAATACCTGAATGAAAAAAAAATTGCAGAATCCACTAGTCTTCTCCATAATTCGAAAAAGACTTGGTTGTCAAAGTCTTTAGGTATGCAAAAAAAATTGGATCAACATGAGAAAGAAATTCGGCATGTAAAAAAAAATGCAGCATGCTGTGAGTTGCTGCAAGAGTAAGATCACGCACACCCTTAAAAGTCTATGGTTGAGTGTGAAACATAAGACTGCACTCAGATGTCATGTGAATGCAGTCCAATGTAAACGAACATAGTCAATTGACAGGATGGAGAAATTAAGTTCTCTGCCTTCTCTGCACCTGTGCTACAAGGGAATCGGGTGACACTTGGATCAAACTCTGACAGTTTGAGCCGAGTGTCATTAGCATAATCGGCCCGATTCTTTGGCAAGAAAGAATATACGCTTGTGCGAGTGTAAAAGCAGTTGGCACTTGTAAGAAGGTGCAGTATTGTGAATGCTGGAACATTAATGCTTTCAGGGTTTCTCAAAACAAGACAACTCCTTTAACTGAGGGACTTTGGTATAATCCTCATGTGCAGAAATTGGAGGACCTTAGGTATCCATAGCTCAGACCACTCATATAATGACAGTTAGCTAGTTGCTAGTGGTCGTAATCATGGATACCTAAGGTTCTGCAATGTCTGCACATGAGGAAAGAGACATAGCGAATCAGATAAACTATGCTACATTTCTAATTGGAGGCATTGGCTAATATTCTTATTATTATTACATCTACTACATATTGAGTTAAGGGTATGCCGCACTAAACAACATCGCTAACGGGATCGCTAAAAAACGTCACTATTTAGCGATCCCGTTAGCGATGTTGTTGTGTGCGGCATGTGCCAGCGACGAGCTTCCTGCTGTGATCTCGCTCGTCGCTGGAATCGTTCCGGACCCTATTTTATCGTCGGCGCTCCCGCTGGGTAAGTATATATCGCTGAGTGTGGCACCTTTTTTAGCGATTTAGCGGTACTTTTGTACCGCTAAAGTCGTTAAGGAGATCGCTAACCGCGATAGCGTCCTTAACGATATCGCTAAATGTGGCCGACACTAGCGATATAGAAACAATCCCGCTAGCGATCTCATTAGTATGCGACGCTAACGAGATCGCTAGCGGGATTGTGTAGTGGGCAGTACCTTTAGGATCTTGGAAACATATTACCATACAGTAACCATATATTGGTAGATATGAGCTGCACATAGATGCTATGTGTACCGTCTAGGTGTTAGTGACATTTTCTCTGATCGTTGGCCTTCATTTCATCTATTTTTCTACATCCGTCCTGCAGTCTAGTATCACAACTTCTTCCATCCGGATCTTGCGTCTGGAGTAGGTAACACACAGACATCTTTGGCTCATGATGCATGCATAAAGCCATGCTTGGCCTACTAATTAGAAGAGGCACCATGATGCTACAGGTTAAGTGGGAGTTCAGATGGCTCTGGTTCAGCAGCATTGAACTATAGACATATCCCCTAAGCCAAGGTTCTGTACATTTTTTTCTCTAGTGACATGAGATGACATAGGCTCTCACGTTAAAGAAAGTATATGTCCAAATGATGGCTCAGCAGATGCCATTGTTTTTTTAATTTTAAAGTTTAATATGCACTTTATTTTAATACTGTGATTATTACCTCAAATTGATGCCATACCAGACATTTCTCATCATCTTTCATAGGCTCTTATAGCAAAAATAATTTATAAGTTTAATGTATACTTTGGATGCTCGAGATAGTATCAAGTTTGTATACATAGAAACAGGAGGCTTTAACATATTTCAAGAAAAGTTATAGATTGAAAAATCTGTACACAGCCTGCAAACAGTCATGTAATTTTTAGATAAAGTGTTAGCTACAAGAGCACTTTTACAGACCGGAATGGGATGACAGGAAGCTATATTTACATACAGTAAGACTATTACTTTTTGCAGAGTACCTGCAGGTAAGAAGAGCGACTCTTGCAATAATATACAGCAGATGAAATAAGTATTGAACACGTCATCAATTTTCTAAGTACACACGTGGTCAAAATTGTTGGTACCCCTCGTTTAATGACAGAAAAGCCCACAATGGTGACAGAAATAATTTGAATCTGACAAAAGTAATAATAAATCAAAAACCTATGAAAATGAACAAATGAAAGTCAGATATTGCTTTTCAACCACGCTTCCACAGAATTTTTTAAAATATAAAACTCATGAAATAGGCCTGGACAGAAATGATGGTACCCTTAACTTAATATTTTGTTGCACAACCTTTTGATGCAATCAAACGATTCCTGCAACTGTCAATGAAACTTCTGCAAATCTCGACAGGTATTTTGAACCACTCCTCAAGAGCAAACTGCTCCACTTGTCTCGTGTTTGTATGGTTGCCTTTTCCAGACGGCAATGTTTCAGCTCTTTCCAAAGATGCTCAATAGGATTTAGGTCAGGGCTCATAGAAGGCCACTTCAGAATAGTCCAATGTTTTCCTCTTAGCCGTTCTTGGGTGTTTTTAGCTGTGTGTTTTTCAGTCATTATCCTGTTGCAAGACCCATGACCTGCGCCTGAGACCAAGCTTTCTGACACTGGGCAGCACATTTCTCTCTAGAATCCTTTGAAAGTCTTGAGATTTCATTGTACCCTGCACAGATTCTAGACACCCTGTACCAGATGCAGCAAAGCAGCCCCAGAACATAACAGAGCCTCCTCCATGTTTCACAGTAGGGACAGTGTTCTTTTCTTGATATGCATCATTTTTCCATCTGTGAACATAGAGCTGATGTGCCTTGCCAAAAAGTTCCATTTTTGTCTCAACTCTCCATAGGACATTCTCCCAGAAGCTTTGTGGCTTGTCAACATGCAGTTTGGCAAATTCCAGTCTAGCTTTTTTTCAACAATGGTGCCCTCCTTGGTCGTCTCCTATGACGTCCACTTTGGCTCATACAACGATGGATGGGGCGTTCTGACACTGATGTTCCTTGAGCTTGAAGTTCAACTTTAATCTGTTTAGAAGTTTTTCTGGGCTCTGTTATTACCTTTCGTAATATCCGTCTTTCTGATTTGTCAACAATTTTCCTCCTGCGGCCACATCCAAGTAGGTTGACTACAGTCCCATGGAGCTTAAATTTCTGAATAATATGTGCAACTGTAGTCACAGGAACATCAAGCTGCTTGCAGATGGTCTTGGAAAGATGTGTATCTTCGTACCGTGTTAGCCAGTAGATAGAAAAATGGTCTTGTAACTTTTACCTTTAACATATTTGTCTATAATTTTCTTTCTAATTTCCTGAGACAACTCTTTTTTTTTCTTCCTCTGGTCCATGTTGAGTGTGATACACACCATGTCACCAAACAGCACAGTGAGTTTCTGTAGCCCTCTATACAGGCCCACACACTGATTCCAAGATTGTAGACACCTGTGATGCTAATTTGTGGACACACCTTGATTTAACATGTCTCTTTTGTCACATTATTTTCAGGGGTGCCATCATTTCTGTCCAGGCCTATTTCATGATTTCTATTTTTTAAAAATTCTGTGGAAGCATGGTTGAAAAGCAATGTCTGACTTTAATTTGTTCATTTTAATAGATTTTTGATTTTTTTTTACTTTTGTCAGATTTAAGTTATTTTGTAACCATTGTGGGTTTTTCTGTCATTAAACGAGGGGTACCAACAATTTTGACCACGTGTGTACATATATTTCTAAAAGTGATATTAACATAAAATTCTCACCAGATGTCGATGACACTGCATCCAATCCACACAGGCAAAGAAATCAAACCATAGATGTTCATAAAATAAACTGTGTAATAATAAGGAATGACACAGTGAAATAGTATTGAACAAATGAAGAAAAGTGCAAAAAAACATGGAAAGTCATGAAATCTATCTGTAGTTAGAAAGCAATCCTTCCACTTAGTGAAAAATAATATCAGCTGATTGAACTGATGGCCTCTAAAAACATGTCTCATTACCAAGATGCCACACAAGAAACATCTCATGATGTATAAAACCAGCGATCTGTCGCAAGACCTTTGCAACCTCATTGTCGCAAAACATACCGATAGAGATGAGCGACTTCGCCTTTTTTCGGGTCAAGTCGGGTTTCGGACCACCCGACTTTCGCAAAAGTCGAGTCGAACGAGATCGGTCGACTAGTTTGCGGCAAAAGTCGGAGGTCGACAAAAAAGCGAAACCCGACCCCAATACAAGTCAATAGGGAATAACAGCTGCCCCCCCACCCACATCCTCTTCCACCATACTTCCTCATGTTTTGGAAAATGTACCCAAAATACCAGTAGATTTATGGTACAGGTATGGCTGGTGCCTGTGAGCATACCCACATTTTATGTGCAATTCATTCTTAACATGATTTTTAAAATTTTGGAATATAAAGGAAATTTTTAGAAGCTGGAACAATTGTTTTTTTTTTTTATTTTAAATCTCTGTATATATTTCCGGAGTCACACACAGACGCTCACTGAGTATGGATTTGACTAGAATACAAAAAGCAGAAAAACGGCACTGTATCAGAAGCAAAAAGCTGTATACAGTGTAGGGGAAAAAGTAAATCTCTATATATATTTCTGGAGTCACACACAGATAGTCAGCATGTAGTTGTCCGTGAGACCAGCCGGTACACGGTAGTGTGTGAGGAGCGTACAGCTCTATACTGTGTGGAAAAAAATGAACGCTCAGTAACTGTGCAGAAAAAAAGAATAAAAGTATTAGTGCTGTGTAAAAATCAGTCTGCACAGCAGTGTACACACAGCAATACAGCTATCAGGCAGCCTTATAACCAGCGCTGCTGCACCTAACAAAATCCTCCCCTGTCACTGCACACTAACTGTACAGCACAATTGCTATCAGCACAAGCACATAAGAACTTCTCTTTCCAGCCCTAACTCTCTCCCTACTGATAAACAGTGTCAGCAACCTCTCCCTACTGTTAAGATCAGCAGAAGTAAAATGGCGGTCAGGGCTTTTGTAGCCACTATGACGCCCCCCAAAGCAAGCCAATCACTGCAATGCCCTTCTCTAAGATGGTGGTGGACGCTGCCCATGTCATCTCATTGTCGACAGTGTACGTCCTTGCTCATTGGCCGAAATAAGGCCCTGAAAGCATTCTGTGAAACTCTACTTTGGCGCTCGTTTCGACGACCACAAGGCCGACCTCATGCTATGGTCGTGTTTTGGCCAATGAAACCCGACTTTGGCGAAAGTTGGCGACTTTTGATTCTGACCTACCTGTTTCGCTCAACTCTTCATACTGATGACATTTGTTATAGTAGAATTTCTAAGCTACTGAAGGTTCCAATGAGCACTGTTGGGTTTATAATCTGAAATTGGAAAGAACATCATTTCAGCATAAATTGGCCATGAGCAGGCGCTCCCCTCAAGATTTTAGACAGCAGAGTTAAAAGATTTATCAGAAGAGTTGTCTAAGAGCCAAGGACCACCTGTGGACAGCTACAGATAGACATAGAATCAGCAGGTACAATTGTTTCAAAGAAAAAAATAGATACTGCACTCAATCTCCATGGCCTCTATGTATACTCACCAAGCAAGACTCTGTTGTTAAACCAAAAGCATGTTCAAATGTTTGTTCAAATGTTTTTCAAACTTCCTCAACAACAGTTAGACAAGCCTGTGAAACATTGGGAGAATATTGTCTGTCATATGAGACCAAAATTGAACTCTTTGGATGCCATAATACACACAATGTAAAAACAACCTACCAACTGTGAAGTTAGGAAGTGGAAACATCATGGTGTGAGGCTGTTTTTCAGCATACCCACGGGCAAACGTCATGTAATTGAAGGAGCGATGAATGGACAAATATACAGAGATATTCTTGATAAAAACCTGCTTCAATCTACAAGGATGATGAAGATAAAACGAGTATGGACATTTCAGTAGAGTTGAGCGATACTTTCCGATATCCTAAAGTATCGGAATCGGAATGGTATCGCCGATATCACTAAAATATCGGCGATACCCGATACCGATACCGGAAGTCCCATGTAAGTCTATGGGAACAAAATATTGCAACTAAAAAAACCCCATTCTTTCCTTGTAAACACTAAATATACACACATAGAATACATATATATATATATATACATGTCATTGTGACATATATATATACATATATGTATAGTTTATACACTTCTACATAGTAAAATATCCTCTGATTCAATTGCCGGGTAAAGCCGGCTTCAGTGAAAAGACAGAAGCACCCGACATGAAATGACACTTGGTGTACATAGGGTTAACCATGTCTTTTCATGTCCTTTGCTATCTAATTTGCACAAACAATTAAATCAGACTATGTGTGCAAAATTTCACACCTGTAGGGGTTAATTAAAGGTGTAAATTCGTTGTAAAAAAAACGGACTTTTTTGCTATGAATTTACACCTTTAATTAACCCCTACAGGTGTGAAATTTTGCACACATAGACTGATTTAATTGTTTGTGCAAATTAGATAGCAAAGGACATGAAAAGACATGGTTAACCCTATGTACACCAAGTGTCATTTCATGTCGGGTTCTGCATTTTCACAAAAGCCGGCAATTGAATTAGCGGCTATTATACTATGTAGAAGTGTATGAACTACAAATATAAATATATATATATATGTGTCACAAATTCAATGACATGTATATATATATATGAGGTGTAAAATTGCTGAAAAAAAATGCGTGGGCTCCCGCCCTATTTTCGCAACCAGACAGACAAAGCCAGTGAGTGGGGCAGATAATAATAGCCCAGAGAGGGACCATTATTTTTGCCCCCCCCCGGCTACTAACATCTGCCCCCAGACACCCCAGGAAAGACAAATCTATAATTAGATTCGCCCTTTCTGGCACTTTGCCCGTCTATTCCCATTGCCCTGTAGCGGTGGCGAATGGGTTAATATGGGGTTAAAGCCACCTTGCTATTGAAAGGTGACCTTAAGCCAGGTTAATAATTGAGAGCTGTCAATTAGACAACTATCAATTATTAATCCTATTGCATGAAATAAAAATAAAACACACACACTTTAATTAAAAATCATTTTAATGAAATAAAGACACATGTTTTTGACCATCTTTTATTTTACTGCAAAAACCATTTCCTGTAATAAAAATAAAATAAAAAAGCAAAATTATTCTTACCTATCCCATGCACAGTCAGGTCCCACGGTGTAATCCTTCAGAAAGGGTTAATGTTTACTGCAGGGACCGCAGCTAATGCTGCAGCCTCACAGTAAACCCCAAATGAATGAGTTCCTCTCCTGCCTGACAGGAGAGTAAAGGCTGGGTGTCACATAACGATACACCAGCGATCCCGACAACGATATGCACTTGTCAGGATCGCTGGTGTATCGCTACATGATCGCTGCTGAGCTGCCAAACAGGCAGCTCAGGCAGCGATCTGGGACAGCGACACTGCGGGTAACATCGCTTAAGGGCCCGTCTCACATAGCGATATCGCTACCGAGATCGCTGCTGAGTCACAAGTTTTGTGACGCAGCAGCGAGCTCACCAGCGATATCGCTGTGTGTGACATTCAGCGACGATCAGCCCCCCTGCCGGGTATCGCTGATCGTCGCAAAATGACAGGACCTTTTTTTGATCGCTGGTTTCCCTCTGACAGGCACGCATCGCTGCGTGTGACAGGCGGGAGACCAGCGATCCGCTGGTAACCAAGGTACACAGCGGGTTTCCAGGCACCGCGCAGCGCTTGGAAACCCGCTGTGTACCTTGGATACCAGCTCCCTGCATCAGGGCGCTGGTATCCAAGGTACACAGCGGGTTTCTAGGCACAGCCCCGTGCCTGGAAACCCGCTGTGTACCTTGGTTACCAGCGGATCGCTGGTCTCCCGCCTGTCACACGCAGCGATGCGTGCCTGTCAGCGGGAAACCAGCGATCAAAAAAAGGTCCTGACATTTCAGCGACGATCAGCGATACCCGGCAGGGGGGCTGATCGTCGCTGAATGTCACACACAGCGATATCGCTGGTGAGCTCGCTGCTGCGTCACAAAACTAGTGACTCAGCAGCGATCTCGGTAGCGATATCGCTATGTGAGACGGGCCCTTAAGTGGAAAGCTTAATTGATTGCTTTCCACTTTCACTTCAGGTCAGCCAGGGACACAATCAGTGACGTCAGAGGGAACTGATTAACAAAAATAGGGGTTCCCTTCGAAAAAAAAATGGTGTGGGGTCCCCCCTATTTTTGTTAACCAGCCAGATGAAGCAGACCGCTGAGGCCTGGATTTTCAGGCTGTTAAGGAGCCAAGATCCATGGACCTTGCCAGCCTGATAATACTAGGCCACAGCAGTCTGCATATCTTGGCTGATTAACAAAAATAGGGGATCCCCTCGAAAAAAATTGGCGTGGGGTCCCCCCTATTTTTGTTAACCAGCCAGATGAAGCAGACCGCTGAGGCCTGGATTTTCAGGCTGTTAAGGAGCCAAGATCCATGGACCTTGCCAGCCTGATAATACCAGGCCACAGCAGTCTGCATATCTTGGCTGATTAACAAAAATAGGGGATCCCCTCGAAAAAAATTGGCGTGGGGTCCCCCCTATTTTTGTTAACCAGCCAGATGAAGCAGACCGCTGAGGCCTGGTTTTTCAGACTGGTAAGGATCCAATATCCATGGACCTTGCCAGCCTGATAATACCAGGCCACAGCAGTCTGCTTAGCTTGGCTGGTTAACAAAAATAGGGGATCCCCTCGAAAAAAAAACGGCGTGGGGATCCCCCCTATTTTTGTTAACCAGCCAAGTAAAATGCAGACTGCTGCGGCCTGGTATTAAAAGACTGTCAAGGCCCATGGATTTTGGCCCTCAACAGCCTGATAATACCAGGCTACAGCAGCCCCACATTTGGCGCATCAAAAGATGTGCCAATTGTGGCACTTTACCCGGCTCTTCCCACTTGCCCTGTAGCGGTGGCAAGCGGGGTAATAAGGGGTTAATGTCACCGTTGATTGCACGGTGACAATAAGCCCGGTTAATAATGGAGAGGTGTCAATAAGACACCGATCCATTATTAATCCCAAAGTTATTAAATGCATAAAAAAAGACAAAGCAAGAAAAAAGTATTTTAATGAAATAAAAGAGACAACACAGTTTTCATTTCTTTTATTACTCTCTCATTCCTGCGACGCCATCGATCTCCTGTAAAAAAAGGAAAAAAACAAACCAACAGTATACCACCTGTCCGACGCAGTCCATAACGACAGTCCCACGACGATCCAACTCTGCTACATCGCAATGACAGGCAAAGCCTGTCATCGCGACGCAGCACAGCTGATTACCTGCTTCCCCGGCGGTGACGTCATCGGATTGACTGCTTTACGGCCGGGATTACCCAGCAGTCACTGCAGTTATCGCGAGAAACTGCATGTGACCGCCGGGGAAAGAAGATTGCGGCCATCAAGCAGTCCAGGACGTGACCGCCGGAGATCTTCTGCCAGGTAAGTGCCGCTGACTCCTGACAGACCCGACCGACGGACACTGACAGTGACAGTGACAATCCCGATTCCGGTATCCGATAAGACGAAAATATCGGAACTCGGAATCGGAATTCCGATACAGCCAATATCGGCCGATACCCGATATTTGCAGTATCGGAATGCTCAACCCTACATTTCAGTAATACAATGATCCCAAACACACAGTCAAGAAAACTCAATTTGCTTCTGAGAAAGAAAATCTAGGTGGTACAATGGCCCAACCAATCACTTGACCTGAATCCAATAGAAAATTTGTTTAAGAAACTAAAGGTCAGAGTTCATAGAAGGAGCTCATTGAACCTTCAGGATTTGAAGTGTGATTGTGGAAGAATGCGCCAAAAGCACCAAAAGCACACTTAAGCAATGCATGCGACTAGTTTCTCCATGAGGAGGAGTCTTGAAGTTGTCATCATCACCAACAAAGGCTTTCGTATGAAGTATTAAATACATTTTAGTAGGTGTGTACAATACTTTTTTCCTGTGTCATTTCTCATTATTACACATAGCTTAATTTATTGACATCTGTGGATGAATTTCCTGTGTGGATTGGATAGGGTATTACCAGCATATGGTGTGAATTTCATGTCATTTGCACTTTTACAACTATATTTACTTAGAAAATTGGTGACGTGTTCAATATTTATTTTATTTGCTGTACTTGTGAACTGGTAATAATGATAATGTAAGCAGGTGGTATAGGGTAGGAATCATAATCGGTCCTGGAAAAAGACCAAGGTCTCATACTAGATAAAAAGGCATGATTATGTTAAAATGGTAATGTGTGGCGGGAGCTGTTTATGCCCTGGGGCCAAAGAGCTTATTCACTTATTCACAATGCTCTTACTCATTATTTGCATCATTTGTAGCTGTAGAATTTTTCAGAGTATTATTATTTAGCAATTTTTTGGCATTTTTTGTTTGTCCTTTTACAACTTTTATTAATCTTCATTTTATACTTTGAAATTTGATGATGTTCTTTTTTTTATTTTTTTGTGTTGTGTATTGTTAGACAGAGGTAGCAACAATTACTGTAAATATGTCATGTATGTCGAAAGATCACAAAAAATGCAGAACAAGCCGTTCTCTCTGCATGCAGTAAATGCTTCAGGCAGATAGCACACAAGCAGCATGGCTTACATTCAAAGAACTAATTAGTAAAAGATCGTGTCACGCTCCAAACAAAAATGTAAAGTCTGCCGTAATGCTTGTTTTTATTGTTCTTTTATCATCATTATTATCATCACTATAAGATACAGATTTTTCAATTTAAATTTTTCATTTTTTGCTTTTTCATTGTCTCATTCCAGGAGCCATAATTAACATTTTATGAGGATTTATTTTTTTCTGGGAAAAGTTGTATTTTTAAGCATCACTTATTTTTTTAGGAGCTAAAAACTTTTTAACTAACTTTGATTAACTCTTTATAGAAAGGTACAGAAAATTCTGCATTTGACTTTTAATTTTTACCTTTTAAATTTTACTCTTTTACTTGTTGCACAAATATAATGTTAACATAATTTTGCAGAGTAGTCTGAGTGCAATGATACAAAATGTATAATTTTATTTTGAGGGTTTATGTGATATTTGCATTACCATATTTATTTATTTATGTATTTATTCTATTTACTACTTTTGCACACAAAAATATCACTAATTTAAAAAATATATATTTATTTTTCTTGGGCGTAATATTCTGAGACACTAGTGAATTTTCTAGAACGCAGAATTTGCTTTGAGTTTCATTAGGGTACGTTTCCACGGTCCATAATCCCAACGCTTTGGATGCAGCAGATACCCCTCTCCGCCCAAAAGCGCTGCTCCCTGTCATCCGCGCGGTGATTCTGCATGTGTTCATTGAACACATGCAGAATTACCGCATCGTATTCATAGATTGGGTTATTTATCTTGCTGAGACGGAGCGTCTCCACAAGATAAATAGACATGCTGCGGTCTATAAAGACGCGCCGCATGTCCGGTTACGCAGGGCCACCGAATGCGGCCCTGCATGCATAGTGGAGACGGGATTTCATAAAATCCCCTCCACTACGCTGTAACATCTGGGCACTGCAGATTGGACGCTGCGGCTGTACGCTATGTCCAATCCGCAGCAAATCCTGACGTAATGCACTCAGTGGAAACATACCCTTAGTGTTTTTGATCAGATTTTCTTCAGACCTTGGCCACTGTGTCAATTTTCACCATCAGAGTTTCATCAGCTTTTCTTGTACATAAAAAAAGACTACATGGAGTTTTCTCAAGCTTCTCCTATCAGGTACTGACAAATGGACAACACATAGATGGCATTCTATTGCTGTCTGATTTTTTAACCGATCCTTGGACTTGCAAGTTTGATCCATGAGTTGGATCAAAAACACACGACGTGAACAGCCCCAAACCCTATAATAGGTACGAGTACTATCCATAAAAATGATGAGCCCTAACTTTAATTATTCCTTAGAATAGCTGCTTGAAAGCTTGTTTCTATATGTGGGACAAGCTACTTTTCATTGGAGCAATTGGAGCAAATTTTAAGAAGGAAGGATGAGAAAAAAGCAATATATCTAGATTTTTTAATTTTTATAGTGTTCAGCAGGCAGTATATTTCACATGACACCAAATTCTTTGTCACCCATAAGACAAAGAAAAAGAGAGCAAAATAACATGGTAATCAAAAGTTCATCTTTTATTATACAAATAGAAAACAGTTCACAGTAATTTATCATAAAAAGTGCAAGATAAAAGAGGGTCGGTAACTTGTCTCCTTAATAATAAATATAGCTGCACAGTAAAATTTCCATGGCTTCCAAATTAAATTAATCAGCAAAAACAATACTCTTCATTTGCCATGAATGCCAATAATGCAACTGACTCCCCTTAATCCTCTTGAAATCAATATATCATGAGGGCTGATCAGTGTGGCATTAACCTAGCACAATCCTGCACAGGTGCAGACCCAGAGAGACCATAGACCACTGATATCAACAAATGGTTAAATGTGACCTAAGTCATAGCCAATAAACATTATTCAGTGGAGTATGTATCCATCATAGAACTAGCACCTTGTGAGCAAACAACAGTCATGTGAAAATATCAACTAATGGAAACCCTTGGAGTCTTTTACCTGGATCCTAGCAGCGTGACAAAAATGAATGGAGCTTCTGTCCCTCTGCCTCGACGCGCACGTTTCGCCCTGCTTCTTCGGGGGCGTTTCTAGGGCAGAGGGTGTGTGTGTTTAAATGCGAGTCCCGACCAATCAAAAAAGCTTCTGAGTTAGCCCATGATAACACTGCCAACAGATGTCCTTGCGGCGCATGCTTGGATGGAGCACCGCTCTCATTGAAATAACAATCAAGCATGGCCACGGTGAAGAACCCACAATCCATCACATTAATTATGTGATGAGTCCGGGTAACGTCAGCGTTGAAGGCTGCACCCAACTTGTTTAGAGCGTGCACAAATCAGCGCCTGCGCACTATATCAAATGGCAGTGATAGAAAAATTGTGGATGAAATCATTGTAAATAAATTAAATTACCAAAAAAAAATGTATAATATTAAATCATATCTCCTAACTATTAATACTAAATAAGTGAAATGTGATAGCTATTTAAATCAATGAAAATATACATATTCCTTAACTAATATATTAATTTAGTATTACATGTGGAATTAAAGTGCCAGTGTATTAGTGAAATAAAATCTATTGCTAAATGCAATAGTCTCTAAGACTGGCCTAAATTGACTCACAGAAAATTTTTCCATTAAATTATGTTGATTAAACATCTTTGATAATATATAAAGTGATTCAATGCTAATAAAATGAACAGTGCATATATACAATTACAAAGGTTCCAAAACCACGAAGAAAACAATTTTTCGATGATATGGATGTATCCTCTTCCATCTATTCTCGTGACTTCTCTTCTCTTCTGTATGATAACTGTCCATAGAGATGTATTTGGACCAAATATCTCTGCAAGCCAACTCTCATCCCAGAGCATCACTCCAGCAACCAATGACCGAACTCATGCCAAGAAAACATACAACAGACAGGTAAGTACTATAATTAAAAAAATTAAAATTAAAACATTAAAAATCACCCTATGCCATAAATGCCAAGGGAAACACAAGATAATACTTCGCTACAAGAATGCCCCAAATCCTGAACTCTCATTAAGACCTTGAGGGTTCAATGTGCCTAATCTAAAGATCCATTTACATTCCAGTTTCGCCAACTCTTTTCCCAAGTCACCTCCTCTAAAACCCAAGGTAATAATGTCAATTCCCTTAATCTTTAACAGATGCGCTTTACAATTGTGGAACCTCTTGAAATGTCTTTGAAGTGTTTTAAGGGATATTTCATCAGTGGCAGTCTTGGCTTTTTCAATGTCTAAACAATGTTCTCGTGTACGAATATTTAATTCGTGAGTAGTCAGACACACATATACCTTGTTGCAAGAGCACGAAGCTGTCAAGTAGCTGTAATGAAGGCTGATGTGTGCTCCACCTGTAGGTTACAGAGGGGAGAAGGGATTACACACTTCCAGAGTAGGCCTGCACTGCAGCAGCTAAAACCACCACCTGGTGGCAGCAAAAACGTCCAAGACTGAGTCAGGAATAATCAGTCACCTGAAGTATCAAAGGTCTCAGCAAGTCCTCTACAGAGCAGAAACACAGGCGCCACCAAGTGGCGGGAGCGTGGTCAGGCAAGCCAAGTCAAAATCGTACGGAGGCAGCAGGACAAAAGGAATAAGCAATACACGTGGTCAGGAGAAAACCAGGAGGTCATCAATGGTCAGAAGCAGATAAGACAAAGACAGAAAGCAGAAGCGAGTCCGAATACAGGGAAATGCAGGGAACAGGGCAGACAGAGGGGAACAACAGACACGGGACAAGTCAGGGATAACAGCAGGACAAATCAAGGGTTACCAGTCAGGTTCACAAGCCGAAGGTAGCAGTATAGCTCACACTGCTAGCAGGATGTGTGAGAGCTAAATAGCTAACCTGAACCCTGAATGAGGCAGAGCAAAGTTAACCCTTGACATGATCCGCCCGGACCAAGGGCAGACAGGACTAAACCCTGGAACGGATCATGACAGAAGCATGATAAATTACTCCCTTAGAGGAGCATGTTATGTGCTTACGAATTTCAAAAATCTTAGAACATCATGGTTTTTAAAGGTATCACTCTTAACCAAATTCGCACAAGCCTTGCATTGGCCACATGGGAAAAATCCAAGATTAGTACGAGTATCCTCTCTCAAGGGACCAAAATGGCTATGCACCAACTTATCACGTTTATTTTTCGAGCGTCTTGCTACCAAAGAGGTCCCTCCTAGATAAATAGGACGTCATCTATGAATCAAATCCAATAATGGATTCGATCCATTCCCGGTATCTTGTCACTTTGAAAAATTTCCCTCTCCCAGAACCCCATAACCAAATTGACGTATGAGGGGGCACATGAAGCCCCAATCGCAGTCCCTTGTAGTTGTAAAATTTTTTTTTGTTAACCCCTTCCCGACTTGTGACACAGCGTATGCGTCATGAAAGTCTGTGCCAATCCGACCTGTGACGCATACCCTGTGTCATGAAAGGATCGCGTTCCTGCGGGTCTGGTGACCGGGGTCACTGAAAGGTCAACCTACCTGCAGGCACACTACCCTTTGTGCTTCACCACAGGGGAGTTGGTTTAACCCCCACGTGGCTACGATTGCTCTTATTGGCTGTTAAAAGTAAAACAGCCAATCAAAGCAATCTGTAATATTTCACCAATGAAATTTGGTGAAATATTACAATCCAGCCATGGCCGACGCTGCAGTAGCATCTGCCATGGCTGGACACAGAGTTCCGACCCTCCCCACAGCGAGTCACGGCGGCGATCGGCCGCCGCCACGATTCATGGTGGCGAACGGTTACCGCCGTCACTTTCTGCTCCCCGCAGAAACCTTAGGGTTAGAATTAGACTGGGTTCATATTGCGTTATGGCAGTCCATTAGATGGACTGCGTTACACCGCGATGTAACGCAGTCCGTTAATGCTGCCATTCACCCCCATTTGTGTGCGCATCACAATGCATGCCGTAAAGCGGCATGCTTTCGCGACGTGCTGTCATTCAGTGACCGAGCCTCGGACGCTGGCTTCAGTGTCTGGGCTCCATCACCGCTAGCGCAGATGAATCATCTGCTGATTCATCTGCGCTAGCGGGTATAGCATAACGCGATCACGTTATGCTATTCCGTCATCAGCCCGTCAACGCTATGTGTTGAACGGGCTGGTAAAACGCAATATGAATCCAGCCTTAGGGTTAGGGTTAGAACTAGGGTTAGGGTTAGGGTTAGAACTAGGGTTAGGGTTAGCATTAGGTTAGAATTTGGGTTAGGGTTGGAATTTGGGTTAGGGTTAGAATTAGGGTTAGGGTTAGAATTAAGGTTAGGGTTGGGATTAGGGCTAGGTTTGTGGTTAGGGTTAGAGTTAGGATAAGCGTTATGGGTGTTTTGGGGTTAGGGTTGGGATTAGGGTTATGCTTGTGGCTAGGGTTTTGGTTAGAGTTGGGATTAGGGTTAAGGGTGTGTTAGGTTTATGGTTAAGGTTTGGATTAGGGTTAGGGGTGTGTAGGGGTTAGGGTTGGGGTTAGGGGTGGGTTGGGGTTAAGGTTGGAGTTAGAATTGAGGGGTTTCCACTATTTAGGCACATCAGGGGGTCTCCATACGCGACATGGCGCCAACATTGATTCCTGCAAATTTTGCGTTCAAAAAGTCAAACAGTGCTCCCTTTATTCCGAGCCCCGACGTGTGCCCAAACAGTGGTTTACCCCCACATATGGGGTATCAGCGTATTCAGGGAAAATTGCACAACAACTTTGGGGTCTAATTTCTCCTTTTACCCTTGGGAAAAAAATTGGGGACTAAGAAAATTATTTTTGTGGAAAAAAATGATTTTTTATTTTCACGGCTCTGCGTTATAAACTTCTGTGATGAACTTGGAGATTCAAAGTGCTCACCACAAATCTAGAGGAGTTCCTTGAGGGATCTAGTTTCCAAAATGGGGTCACTTGGGGGGAGTTTCTACTGTTTAGGCACATCAGGGGCTCTGCAAACGTAACATGATGCCCGCAGACCATTCCATCAAGTCGGCATTTCAAAACGTCACTACTTCCCTTCCAAGCCCCGACGTGTGCCCATACAGTAGTTTTCTCCCACATATAGGATATCAGCGTACTCAGGACAAACTGTACAACAACTATTGGGGTCCAATTTCTCCTGTTACCCTTGTGAAAATAAAAAATTGCGGGTTAAAAAAATCAGTTTTTGAGGAAAAAAATGATTTTTTATTTTCACGGCTCTGCATTATAAACTTCTGTGAAGCACGTGGGGGTTCAAGGTGCACACCACACATCTGGATAAGTTCCTTGGGGGGTCTAGTTTCCAAAATGGGGTCACTTGTGGGGGGTTTCTACTGTTTAGGCACATCAGGGGCTCTGCAAATTTAACAAGATGCCCGCAGATCATTCCATCAAGTTGGCATTTCAAAGCGTCACTACATCCCTTTCGAGCCCTGACCTGTGCCCAAACAGTGGTTCCTCCCCACATATTGGGTACCAGCGTACTCAGGACAAACTGGACAAAAACTTTTAGGGTCCAATTTCTCCTGTAACCATTGTGAAAATAAAAAATAGGGGGCTAAATAATCATTTTTTGAGAAAAAAAATATTTTTTATTTTTACCGTTCTGTGTTATTAACTTCTGTGAAGCACCTGGAGGTTCAAAGTGCTCACTGTGCATCTAGATAAGTTCCTTAGGGGGTCTAGTTTCCAAAATTGGGTCATTTGTGGGGGAGCTCCAAACTTTAGGCACACAGGGGCTCTCCAAACATGACGTGGTGTCCGCTAACGATTGGAGCTAATTTTCCATTCAAAAAGTCAAATGGCGCTCCTTCCCTTCTGGGCCCTGCCGTGCGCCCAAACCGTGGTTTATGACCACATATGAGGTATCTGTGTACTCAGGAGAAATTGCCCAACAAATTTTAGGATCCATTTTATCCTATTGCCCATGTGAAAATGAAAAATCTGAGGCTAAAAGAAAATTTTTGTGAAAAAAAAGTACTTTCTTTTTTACGGATCAATTTGTGAAGCACCTGCATCTAGATAAGTTCCTTGGTGGGGTCTAGTTTCCAAAATGGGGTCACTTGTGGGGGAGCTCCAATGTTTAGGCACACAGGGACTCTCCAAATGCGACATGGCAACCGCTAAATAGTCCAGCATATTTTCCATTCAAAAAGTCAAATGGCGCTCCTTCCCTTCTGATCCCTGCCGTGCGCCCAAACAGTGGTTTATGACCACATATGAGGTATCTGTGTACTCAGGAGAAATTGCCCAACAAATTTTAGGATCCATTTTATCCTGTTGCCCATGTAAAAATGAAAAAATTGATGCTGAAAGAAAATTTTTGTTGGAAAAATTAAAATGTCTATTTTTTCCTTCCACGTTGCTTTAGTTCCTGTGAAGCACCTGAGGGGTGCAGTTTTTATAATGGTGTCACTTTTGGGTATTTTCTGCCATATAGACCCCTCAAAGTGTCTTCAAATGTGAGGCGGTCCATAAAAAAAATGGTTTTGTAAATTTTATTGTAAAAATGAGAAATCGCTGGTCAACTTTTAACCCTTATAACTTTCTAACAAAAAAAAAATTGTTTCCAAAATTGTGCTGATGTAAAGTAGACATGTGGGAAATGTTATTTATTAACTATTTTGTGTCACATAACTTTCTGGTTTAACAGAATAAAAATTCAAAATTTGAAAATTGCAAAATTTTCAAAATTTTCGCCAAATTTCAATTTTTTTCACAAATAAACGCAAAAATAATCAAACTAAATTTACCAGTAACATGAAGCCCAATATGTCACGAAAAAACAATCTCAGAATCGCTAGGATCCGTTGAAGCGTTCCTGAGTTATTACCTCATAAATGGACACTGGTCAGAATTGCAAAAAATGGCAAGGTCTTTAAGGTCAAAATAGGCTGGGTCATGAAGGGGTTAAATGTAAAAACATTATGTTTTAGAACAAATTCTAACAACTGGACTAGCAATTCCGCCATGGGTCTTGGAATACTACTTGACTCTGGAAACCACTGGACTAGCAATTATAGCAATAACTGGATTCGATTCATAGATGACGTCCTATTTATCTGGGAGGGACCCATCAATAAGTTGGAAGACACTATGAATGTTCTTAATAGTAATCCATAAAATATTCATTTAACGTACAAATTTGGCCGTAATATCGAATTTTTGGATATTTATGTTTCAGCTTCTATTGATGGTTATTTGTCCACATCAGTTTTTCGCAAGAAGACAGCCTCCAACTCTTTACTCCATGCCAAATCCTTTCACCCTAAAAGTCTGATTCAACATCCTGTTTAATTTATGAAGGAGGGACGCTGAAACTCAAAAGCCTATGTGGAGAATGCAACAACTGCAAAAATTAGAAGGAAGAGGGACTCCAATACACCCTGTATTGTGTGGTGTAGAAGTAAGGCTGTGGTTCCACGATCCGGAACCACAGCGCTTTGGACGGAGCGGAAAGTCCGCTCCGTCCAAAGCCCCGACCCCTAGTGAACGCGCGGTCAATCCGGATGTGTTCATGGAACACATCCGGAACACATCCGGAATGACCGCAGGGCTACACAGGCCTGTGTTATTTCCCTTGCGGCGACGCAGCATCGCCGCCAGGGAATAGGACATGTTGCGGTCTAAAAAGACGCGCCGCATGTCCGTTAACCCAGGTCTGCCGCCTGCGTGTTTTTAAGCATAGTGGAGACGGGATTTCTTGAAATCCCCTCCACTATGCTGTAACATCTGGACGCTGCGTGTTTGACGCTGCGCCAGTGCACAGCGTCAAACACGTAGCAATTACTGAAGAATTCCGGACCGTGGAAACACACCCTTAGGGCTCATACTCACTGGCTGGAAAAAAATCGGTCAGTTTTCTGCAGGAAAAAAACGGTACATTTGTTGTAAAAAGGCATGCGATTTTGATGCGATTTTAAATCGCACCATGCGTTTTCCATCAGTTTTCCATCTGTATGCAATGCGATTTTAACATGAAGTTTTACATAGAGCAGTTATCTCTATGTAAAAAGTCATGTAAAAATCATATTGTAAAAAAAATGTACACAAAAAGCAAATAATTATATATATATATAATATATATATATATAGGTCATACACTTCTACATAGTATAATAGCCGCTAATTCATCCCCGGCTATACTGTAAAATCACACTGACAGCTTTAATAAAGAATAGAAACAATACATATACACACATAGAATACATAGAATACATATAATATATATATATATATATATATATATATGTAATTGTGACACATATGTATACATATATTTAAAGTTCATACACTTCTACATACTGTAATAGCTGCTAATTCAATTGACGGCATTTGTGAAATCACAAAAGCCGACATGAAATGATACATTGTTTAGACACAGTTAACCATGTCATTTCATGTATTTTGATATATGTTTTTAACTTACAATTACATAAGTGTATGTGTGCAAAATTTCAGACATGTAGGGGTTAATTAAAGGTGTAAATTCGTTGAAAAAAAATGCGTGGGCTCCCGCTGTATTTTCTCCACCAGACAGACAAAGCAAGCGAGTGGGGCAAATAAGAACAGCCTAGGGAGGGTACATTTTTTTGTGCCCCCCCTGGCTACTAACATCTGCCCCCAGACACCCCAGAAAGGGCAAATCTCTAATTAGATTCGCCCTTTCTGGCCCTTTGCCCATCTATTCCCATTGCCCTGTAGCGGTGGCGAATGGGTTAATAAGGGGTTAAAGCCACCTTGCAATTGAAAGGTCACTTTAAGCCAGGTTAATAATTGAGAGCTGTCAATTAGACAACTATCAATTATTAATCCTATTGAAGTAAATAAAAAAACACACACACTTTAAGAATAAATAATTTTAATGAAATAAAAACAAATTTTTTTGACCATTTTTTATTTTACTCTTAATCCGTGCGAAGCCCTTGATCTCCTAAAATAAATATAAAATAATAAAACAACATTATTCTTACCTATCTGGCAATCTGTCACTCCCACGATGTAATCCTTCACAAAGGGTTAACTATCAATCAGCTAAGCAGCGCAAGTAATGCTGCGTGCTCAGCTGATAGCTCCTGAATGAATGAGCTTATCTCCTGCCGACAGGAGAGGATGTGATTAATGAATGAAGCTTAATTGATTGTGTCCCACTTTCACTTTAGGTCAGGTCACTAAAGTGAAAGTGGCAATAAATCAATTAAGCTCCATTCATTAATCTCTTCCTCTCCTTTCGCTGGGAGAGTTTGTTATTCATTCAGGGGGTTACAGCTAGGAGACAGCATTAGCTCTCTGCGAGCTGTAACTTGTTAACCCTTTCTGATGGATTACACTGTGGGACCTGACTGTACATCGGATTGGTAAGAATAATTTTGCTTTTTTATTTTATTTTTATTACAGGAAATGGTTTTAGCAGGAAAATAAAATATGGTCAAAAACTGTGTGATTATTTCATTAAACTTCTTTTTTATTAAACTGTGTGTTTGATTTTTCTTTCATACAATAGGATTAATAATTGATAGTTGTCTAATTGACAGCTCTCAATTATTAACCTTGCTTAAAGTCACCTTTCAATAGCAAGGTGGCTTTAACTCCTTATTAACCCATTCGCCACCGCTACAGGGCAATGGGAATAGACAGGCAAAGTGCCAGAAAGGGCAAATCTAATTAGAGATTTGCCCTTTCTGGGGTGTCTGGGGGCAGATGTTAGTAGCCAGGGGGGGCACAAAAAAAATGTACCCTCCCTAGGCTATTATTATCTGCCCCCACTCGCTTGCTTTGTCTGTCTGGTGGAGAAAATACAGCGGGAGCCCACGCATTTTTTTTCAACGAATTTACTCCTTTAATTAACCCCTATATGTCTGAAATTTTGCACAAATACACTTATGTAATTGTAAGTTAAAACCATATATCAAAATACATGCAATTACATGGTTAACTGTGTCTAAACAATGTATCATTTCATGTCAGCTTCTGTGATTTCACAATAGCCGGCAATTGAATTAGCGGCTATTACAGTATGTAGAAGTGTATGAACTATTAATATATATATATATATGTATGTGTTACAATGACATTTATATATATATATATATATGTATTCTATGTGTATATATCTAGTGTTTTGTGAGCTGTCAGTGTGATTTTACAGTAGCCGGGGATGAATTGCCAGCTTTTCAAAGGAGACTGGTGCGTATAAATCGGACAGAACGTGCATGGTGCGAGTGCTGTGCGTTTTTTAATCGCACCCATTGACTTGCATTGGCGATTATCATCCCAAAATCGCATCAAATCGCAGCATGCTGCAATTTTTTTCTCACACCAATTTCTGATGAGAAAAAAATCGCAAATGAGAATTCACCTATTGAATAACATTGGTCAGATTAGAATCCGATTTTTTTTCGTCTGATTATCATCTGTTTTTGGCGCCAGTGAGTATGAGCCCTTAGAGTCTGACTGATTGAGTCTGTGGACAGGAGTCTTTTATAAAGGTGACTATGTAAGACAGCTGTCTTTAATGCAGGTAACGAGTTGATTAGAAGCGTCTAACTGGTCTGTAGGAGCCAGAACTCTTAGGGTTTGTGCACACGTTGCAGATGAGAGAGAGAGTGATGCTACAGAGCCACCAAAAGAATTAACATGCTTCGGAAAATAAACCGCTGCAAATCCGCGCGTTTTTTCAGCAGCATGTGCCCAGCGATTCTTCATTTAAGGGTACATACCCATTTGCGAGAAAAAAAACGGTCGAGAGTTTTACGCGAGTGTCATGCGAGTGTAATGCGATTTCCATGCGATTTTGCAATGGAACATCTGTATGATATGCGTATGCAATCCGTGTGCAAGGCGATTTTAACATGAGCTTTTACATACAGCAGTTTTCTCAATTGTAAAAGCTCATGTTAAAATATAATTTTAAAACAAAACTGTACACATCATTTTAAAACCAAATAATCTTCAAAACAGACATACACACATATATATATATGTATATATATATATATATATATATATACACAGTGGTGGCCAAAAGTATTGGCACCCCTGCAATTCTGTCAGATAATACTCAGTTTCTTCCTGAAAATGATTGCAAACACAAATTCTTTGGTATTATTATCTTCATTTAATTTGTCTTCAATGAAAAAACACAAAAAAAATTGACCTGAAGCCAAATTGGATATAATTCCACATCAAACCTAAAAAAGGGGGTGGACAAAAGTATTGGCACTGTTTGAAAAATCATGTGATGCTTCTCTAATTTGTGTAATCACCAGCACCTGTAACTTACCTGTGGCACCTAACAGGTGTTGGCAATAACTAAATCACACTTGCAGCCAGTTAACATGGATTAAAGTTGACTCAACCTCTGTCCTGTGTCCTTGTGTGTACCACATTGAGCATGGAAAAAAGCAAGAAGACCAAAGAACTGTCTGAGGACTTGAGAAACCAAATTGTGAGGAAGCAAGAGCAATTTCAAGGCTACAAGTCCATCTCCAAAGACCTGAATGTTCCTGTGTCTTCCGTGCGCAGTGTCATCAAGAAGTTTAAAGCCCATGGCACTGTGGCAAACCTCCCTAGATGTGGAAGGAAAAGAAAAATTGACGAGAGATTTCAACGCAAGATTGTGCGGATGGTGGATAAAGAACCTCGACTAACATCCAAACAAGTTCAAGCTGCCCTGCAGTCCGAGGGTACAACAGTGTCAACCCGTACTATCCGTCGGCGTCTGAATGAAAAGGGACTGTATGGTAGGATACCCAGGAAGACCCCACTTCTTACCCCGAGACATAAAAAAGCCAGGCTGGAGTTTGCCAAGACTTACCTGAGAAAGCCTAAAACGTTTTGGAAGAATGTTCTCTGGTCAGATGAGACAAAAGTCAAGCTTTTTGGGAAAAACCATTAACATAGAGTATACAGGAAAAAAAAAGAGGCATTCAAAGAAAAGAACACGGTCCCTACAGTCAAACATGGCGGAGGTTCCCTGATGTTTTGGGGTTGCTTTGCTGCCTCTGGCACTGGACTGCTTGACCATGTGCATGGCATTATGAAGTCTGAAGACTACCAACAAATTTTGCAACACAAAAAACAATAGTAGCTCATGCTACTTATAATAGATAGTATATAGCATAATTACAATGCATAAATGCCCATATGAAGATGGATACATATATATACAACAGTAAGTAGGTGTGCATACAGCAATAGAATAAATGGTAATGTAATACATACCAAAACGGTCACAGTGTAACACACACCGGCTGCCCCTGCCACCCAACGCGCGTTTCGGAAGGTTCCTTCCTTCCTTCTTCAGGGGGCCTCCTGTATTACATTACCATTTATTCTATTGCTGTATGAACACCTACTTACTGTTGTATATATATGTATCCATCTTCATATGGGCATTTATGCATTGTAATTATGCTATATACTATCTATTATAAGTAGCATGAGCTACTATTGTTTTTTGTTCACCACACGCGGCTTCCCTTGCTTATTGTATCTGTTCTTGGGCACATGCAGTATTGTTTCGCTGTGCTATACTTTTATCTTGTTACATTAATAAAGTGTTTTTCTACTTTCTCTATATTTTCGACCTCTTGACTGCTTGTTTCTCTTTGTGTTGTTCTATACTATGTATGCAGTTGGTCCATCTAGTCCGATATATATTCAGTTCACTAACTTTTGACACTATGTCAGTATAAGCCCCATGCTATGATATATTTAGTAACTGAAATGTTGATCTATCATTTTATTTGGTCAACAAATTTTGCAGCATAATGAAGGGCCCAGTGTGAGAAAGTTGGGTCTCCCTCAGAGGTCATGGGTCTTCCAGCAGGACAATGACCCAAAACACACTTCCAAAAGCACTATAAAATGGTTTGAGAGAAAGCTCTGGAGACTTCTATGGTGGCCAGCAATGAGTCCAGACCTGAATCCCATAGAACACCTGTGGAGAGATCTCAAAATGGCAGTTTGGAGAAGGCACCCTTCAAATATCAGGGACCTGGAGCAGTTTGCCAAAGAAGAATGGTCTACAATTCCAGCAGAACATTGTAAGAAACTCATTGATGGTTACCGGAAGCGGTTGTTCGCAGTTATTTTGGCTAAAGGTTGTGCAACCAAGTATTAGGCTGAGGGTGCCAATACTTTTGTCTGGCCCATTTTTGGAGTTTTGTGTGAAATGATCAAGGATTTGATTTTTGCTTCATTCTCTTTTGTGTTTTTTCCTTGCAAGCAAATTAAATGAAGATAAAAATAGCAAATAATTTGTGATTGCAATCATTTTCAGGAAGAAACTGAGTATTATATGACAGAATTGCAGAGGTGCCAATACTTTTGGCCACCACTGTATATACATATATATATATATATACGCTGCTCAAAAAAATAAAGGGAACACTCAAATAACACAGGTATGGGTATATAGCTGCTTTTTTATGTTTTATTTTTTCCAGAAGACCGATGGATTCGCAAGAATTGGGAGTTTAATAAAGATGGAAAACCTGTGTGTTTTATTATTTCATTAAAAGAATTTATTCTTAATGTGTGTATTTTTTTAACCCTTTCAGACTATTGGATTAATAATGGATAGGTGTCTTATTGACACCACAACATTATTAACCAGGCTTAATGTCACCTTACAATAGCAAGGTGACATTAACCCCTTATTACCCCATATGCCAACGCTATAAGGCAACGGGAAGAGAAGTCCAAGTGCCAGAATTGGCGGATCTTAGAGATGCGCCTTTTCTGTCGTGGCCGGGGCCAGATGTTTTTAGCCAGGGGGGCCTATAACAATGGTCCCTTTATAGGCTATTAATATCTGCCCTCAGTCACTGGCTTTCCTTCTCTGGTGGAGAAAATTGCACCGGAGCCCGTCAATAAATACTTTAATTTAACACCCATATCTCTAAATTTTTAAACACATAATAATAACATTAGTAGTCAGGGACATATATAAATCAAAATGATATGCAATGGTTTACTGTATGTAAACCATGTGTCATATCCTGTTGGGTTCTGCAATGATTTTACAGAAGCCGACAATTGAATTATCACCTATTCTGCTATATATATCTCTATGAAATATAAATATATATGTGTGTCACTGACATATAAATATATATATATACCTATTCTATGTATATATATCTATTCTATCTTTTATATTACAACATGTCAGTGTGATTTTACTGTATAGCCACATATGAATTGCCGGCTTTTCAAAGGATACCGGTACGTAAAAATCGGACAGCACTCGCATGGTGCGAGTGCTGTACGTTTTTTTCTCGCACCAATTGACTTGCATTGGCAAGTCTCGTCCGAGATACGCAGCAATATGCAGCAGGCTGCAATTTTTTCTCAGTCCGATTTCAGCTGGAAAAAAAATCGCAGATGAGATGTCACCTATTGAATAACATTGGTCCTAGTGCAATCCGATTTTTTATCGGATTGCACTCGTCCGTATTTCTTGCAAGTGGGTATGAGCCTTTACATTGAATTACATTGGTTGTGTACTACACTGCGGATTTGATGCAATTCCACGCGTCCAAAAACGCTGCGGAAACTAATCTTAAATCGCAATGTGTGCACATACCCTTAATGGTTGGTAGGGATCAAATATTTATTTCACACTGCAAATAAATTTATATAATTTATACAATGTGTTTTTCTGGATTTTATTTTTGATATTCTGTCTCTCAATGTTAAAATTAACCTACCCTTAAAATTATAGACTGTTCATGTCTTTGTCAGTGGGCAAACATACAAAATCAGCAAGGGATCAAATACTTATTTCTCCCACTGTATATATATAGTGCAGACCAAAAGTTTGGACACAACTTCTCATTCAAAGATTTTTCTGTATTTTCATGGCTATGAAAATTGTAGAATCACACTGAAGGCATCAAAACTATGAATTAACACATGTGGAATTATACATTACACTTTACAAAAAAGTGTTAAACAACTGAAAATATGTCTTATATTCTAGGTTCTTCAAAGTAGCCACCTTTTGCTTTGATTACTGCTTTGCACGCAGAAAAGGTGAACGGATGGATTCTACATGACTGGTTCCCACCGTGAAGCATGGAGGAGGTGGTGTGATGGTGTGGGGGTGCTTTGCTGGTGACACTGTTGGGGATTTATTCAAAATTGAAGGCATAGTGAACCAGAATGGCTACCACAGCATCTTGCAGCAGCATGCTATTCCATCCGGTTTGCGTTTAGTTGGACCATCACTTATTTTTCAACAGGACAATGACCCCAAACACACCTCCAGACTGTGTAAGGGCTATTTGACCAAGAAGGAGAGTGTTGGGGTGCTACGCCAGATGACCTGGCCTCCACAGTCACCAGACCTGAACTCAATCGAGATGGCTTGGGGTGAGCTGGACCGCTCACCGCTTCAATTTTGAATAAATCCCCAACAGTGTCACCAGCAAAGCACCCCCACACCATCACACCACCTCCTCCATGCTTCACGGTGGGAACCAGGCATGTAGAGTACAGCCGTTCACCTTTTCTGCGTGCAAAGCAGTAATCAAAGCAAAAGGTGGCTACTTTGAAGAACCTAGAATATAAGACATATTTTCAGTTGTTTCACACTTTTTTGCAAAGTGTAATGTATAATTCCGCATGTGTTAATTCATAGTTTTGATGCCTTCAGTGTGATTCTACAATTTTCATAGCCATGAAAATACAGAAAAATCTTTGAATGAGAAGGTGTGTCCAAACTTTTGGTCTGTACTGTATATATATATATATATATATATAATATAATTCCACTTTGCTGTGTGTTTGGATGCAGTGAATTACTGTCTGCCATCCATTCTAGAGCAGGGGCTTGCTGAGCTGTCCATATTTAATGGACAGCTCAGCTGCCAATCAGATGTTGGGGCGTGCTGAACTGTCAGTGTCTTATATTGGATATGAAGAGCGCAGAGGTTGAGGCCATGGGCAAGGTGAAACTGTACCTGCTGTGGGAGCTCAACAAATGCACACATCATGTCGACCTAGCTTCCTGTCCCACTTTGTAGTGACACGGAACATCACTCTTGAAGCCAGATGGGTGTGAAAAAGTTGTTGGATGGATAGCAGATAATTCTTTCAGTCAGTTTTCCAGCACCACCGTCTTCCACATTTTCCTGTCTTAGTAGCAGTGATTCTGGGCCACGTAATCATCACTCTGATTATCCTTCCTCTCACCATGCTGGGTGCCTGGAGACAAGTGATCCCACACTTGGACACTCAGAAGAGCTGTTCACATTTCCATTTATAGATATTGGCCTATTACCCTACCCATTTCAAGCGAGACCTGAGATCACATGTAGCAATGCCCAAATATTTGAGAAGCCACTCTCACAAGAAGGCAACAGTGTGAAAACGCAATTACTGTCTAATTTTGTAAAGTCAGCAAGTCAGGAGGAGGACCAGGGTGCGGAAGTGGCAGACGAGGTGGTGGACGGTAAAGTCACTGACCCAACCCGGCAAGGTGAAATGCGGAGCAAGGACAGCAGCACACAGGGGGAGGGATCTGCAGCACCACAACAGTCAGGAAGAGGCAGTGGGCTGACCAGAAACACAAAGCAGACAAGTGTTTCCCTGAGTACCAACTCAGGCCAAGGTTTAGGTGTTCCCGAGTCTGGTGTTTTTTAAAGACAGTACAGTTAACCAAAAAAAGACCCTTTACCATATCTGCCATGCCAGCATCACCAGGGGAAGCACAACTACCAGCCTGACCACCATCAGCATGCACAGGCACATGATAGCAAAGCACACGAATAGTTGGCAGAATTCCACGGTGCAGAAATAGTGTCTGTGGGTGACACCACTGCCTTTTCCCCTTTCCTATGTACATGAAGATCCCTGTCCACGATACAGGTGAATATGCCTCCCACCCTCCTTCCGGTGTTGCACACATGCAACTACTGTCCATGTCCATGTCCTAGTCTCAGCACAGCGTTCAGTTGTCCCTACCCCAGTTCTTGGAACATAAGTGTAAATACCCAGCCACCCACTCACAGTCCACAATATTAAACAGCCATATTTCCAGATGTCTTGCCCTGGAAATGTTTCGGTCTAGACTTGTGGAGACAGAAACTTTCTGCAACCTCATGGTGTTGGCTGTCCCTCGATACTCAGTCCCCAGATGTCACTATTTCTCTGGTGTGCCATCCCCGTCTTACACAAGCAGATGTCCCATAACATGAGCCGTATCCTGACCAATACTTGTTCTGGGAAGGTCCACTTGACTACGGACACATGAACAAGTGCTTGAGAACAGGGATGCTATGTTTCCCAGATGGCACACTGGGTGAACACTACGGAAGTTGGGACCCAGTCGGACTCTGGGATGGAACACGTGCTACCAACACCAAGGATTGCAAGGCCTGGTTCAATCAGTGTTTCTCCAACCTTCTACAGCAGTTCCTGCAACTCCTCCTATCCCTCCATCTCCGAAACATCAACATCAGTTGCAAGTTGGAAGCACTGCAGCACTGCTTAGGTGACAAACCACACAAAGCCGCGGAGTTGTTGAAAAGTCTAACAGACAAGACAGATCTGTGGCTTCCACCCCTGAACCTACAACCAGTCATGGTTGTGTGTGACAATGGCTGTAACCTGGTGGCGGCTCTGAGGCTTGGCAACCTCGCACACGTACCATGCCTGGCCCACATGCTCAACTTAGTGGCTCAGCGGCTTATTAAAACCTACCCAGATCTGCTTGAGCTACTTGTGAAAGTACGCCGCTTGTGTGCTCATTTTCACAGGTCAGCTACAGGTGCAAACACGAAAAAGGTCCTGAAATGAATTCATTTAAAAATAGTTTTTATTGAACCATGTCAACAAGTTAAAAGGGATAATAACACACAAGAGAAAAGAAGCAATGAAAGCATTTTCTACAGGTGCAGCCATCCTGGCAGTGCTGCAGCACATAAGAACTGATGAGTGGGCATGGATGTCTGACATCTGTGCGGTTCTCAAAAACTTTGAGGATTCATCGAAGATACTGAATGGCGATGGCGCCATAATCAGCGTCACCAAAACCATATAATGTGAAATATAAAATTAGCACTCAACTTAAATTTTATGATGATTTATTTGTAGTATACCAAGTGAAATGTTTCGGTCTCGGAACGACCTTCGTCAGTTACATGTTAGGTTTGGGCAAATGAAGAATGTGTCTCCAAAACAAAATGAAATGTCCTACCCTTCCAGCAAGTTAGCTCCAATTTGCAGTCCTATACGGACTCCAATACACAGCATCTAATCCAGAGCCTCCTGTTTCATTTTCTTTTGGAAACACATTCTTCATTTGCCCAAACCTAACATGTAACTGACGAAGGTCGTTTTGAGACCGAAACGTTTCACTTGGTATACTACAAATAAATCATCATAAAATTTAAGTTGAGTGCTAGGTTTATATTTCACATTATATGGTTTTGGAACCTAACCTAGGCACCTTCTGCAGCTGTGCTCACGGTGTTTTTTTTTACACATAATCAGCGTCACCATCTCGCTTCTCTGTCTACTGAAATACTTGCTGCTCACAATTAAAAGGAGGCTTTGCAGATGGAACAAGTTGAGATGGAGCAAGAAACTTTACTGGGTGGTGCTACACAGTCCTTACTCATCTCATCTTCTCAATGCGGTTTGGGTGACAATGAAGAGGAGGAGGAGGAACAAGAGCGGGTTGCCTGTGCTACAGATGGTACTACCTACACCACCTTCATCCTGTCTGTTCAGCATGGATGGCCCAAAGACGAGGAGGAGAGGGAGATTGAGGAGGAAGAGGACAAGGAAGACAACATGGACAGTCGTCCTCCTGGTGGGAACAGGGAAGTCTTGGCTGTTGGCAGTCTGGCACACATTGCTGAGTTTATGTTCCACTATCTTTCCTGGGACCCTCGTGTTGCACGCAACTTTGTCCCACACTAATTACTGGTTGGTCACCCTCCTAGACTCACAAAACAAGGAGAACTTTGCATCTCTTCTTCCCATGGTGGAAAGGTCTAATAAAATGTTGTAGTAACAGAAAGCCCTAGATGAAAAATAATTAAAACTATTCCCATCTAACAGCACTGGTGACAGAGGTCCCAGTTCCTTGGACAACAAAGGAGTGGAGAAGAGGGAGACACACACAAGATGCAGCAGAGGCAGGGAACACTCCAAAGGTCTAGGACAGTTTTCTCAGACCCTCCCAGTGCACAGGCCCAAATGTGTAGCGTACTCTGACAAGGAGGAAAAAGTTTTGGACGATGCAGAAGGAGTACCTTGTTGATCATACCAGCATCCTTTTGTGATTCCTCTGTGCCTTATAACTATTGGGTATCCAAGCTAGACATGTGGCATGAACTGTCTTTCCATGCCTTGGAGGTCCTGGCCTGCCCTGCTGCTAGCGTTTTGTCAGAGCAGGTTTTAAGTGCCGCCGGGGGTATTATAACCAATTGGCGCATCCACCTGTCAACTGAAAAAACTGACAGGCTGACTCATCAAAATAAGGAAGGGCTGGATGGACACAGACTTTTCAACACTACCAGATAACAGCAGAGGAACATCAACTCAATTCCAGTGTTTTTTTGTTTTTTTTCGAGTCTATTTCCATGCATCCCTTCCCACTCAACGATGGGTAAATGCTACAGAATTTTGTCTTTTTTGTGTCATCCTCCTCCTCTACCACCATATTAACGGGGGATCATGTTACCCTCGTTATACATTTTTTAAGGGTGTTTATGATGCCCACATTAAGAATTTTGAGAAGCCTACCTCTTATATTCTTTGATATATATGTATACCTCCCAGGGTTAAATGCTTTTCACTTAGTGCATACGTATTATCAGTCTAGGATACACACTCCTTAATAATGGGAAAAAAATGTTTTCTGAGGCTCCATCTCCTAGTTGAAGGAACTTTTTGGAAACCAAATAAGCCAGTAAGTTCTGTCAGAATATGATCAAGTGCCTTGTAGTGGGTTGTCAGGTGGTCATCACATAGGAATTTCTCACACTACATACAGGATTTCACAGCCAGGACAGGAGACTTTGTACAGTAAGTACAGAATATCCTTGTCTCCTCCATATCAAGCTGAGTAGATGTGAAACACTCCATCCACTATATTTGCCAGCAAGGTTAAAGTAACCACTTTTTTCCAGACAAATTCAAATAGATTCTATTCTGTAATAACATTGCTCTTATCTACAATTTGTGTAAGGTTATCTGTCACAATATGGATAGCGTATGACGGGTATCTAGTCAAGGATTATTGCCTTATAAATTCTAAGCCTTGCTGCTGCTTTTCTACATGCACTCATTGACAGATTCATGTTTTAATGGTGATCTGGACTCAGAAATTCATCAAAACTGGCAGTTTTACTTTGGTTCCTCCAGAGTTAATTGCTGCCACATACAAGAAAAAATCTTTTCAGGGCCGGTTCAAATCACTTCTATATTTTACAATAATACTGCTCATGTTCGATTTTAATCCGTGTCATCCATACAGGCCTTATGGTTCTGAAAAAAAAATCAAAGACAGCACACATTATCAGGGTTCAATCTGCGTGCTGTTCAATTTTAACATTACAATATACTTTGATTGTTTTATGTGAGAAAAACAATGATGAAACACTGATGGTAAAACTTGAAACACTGAACAAATACTGATGAACATTGGATCTAGGACACTGATGAAAAAATCACTGTCATCAAGTTTTTGCTGTCCCATCTGAGGACAGCTGTGCCCTGACGAAGGATTGAGTTAATTTCCAAAATGCATAGACTATTTTTGAGTGAGCAGTGAGTGCTGTCATCCGTTTACCAGTATCTTTCTGACTGTATGCACAAGGCTACTGTTAATGCTACCGACTGCAGTAACAGACTTTGAAGCATTTGCTTACTCAATATAGTCTTCATTATTCAAGCCTTTTATATCAGGACTGGTTGCATCTGTTTCAACTCAGGTGACATTTTGCCATCTATTCATCAATGTATGTATCATAATATTAATGATGAGTTGACCCGTGGAAGTTCGGGTTCAGGTTCCCAACTCAAATTTTATTCCAAACTTCGGTTCAGGTACTAGAACTGTACCCGAACTTGAACCAGAGACTGAGCCCCATTAAAAACAATGGGGACTTGAACATTTGATCTGGAAAATATTCTCTCTCTATCCTCCACTAGAACTATGAACGTTGCAACAGACTTTCTGGAGAAATCCGTGTTCGGCGATTAGCACCTGACACTAACTGTTCGGTACGAACCCCCTGCTTTTAAGTTCGGGTTCACTCATTTCTACATATTAAGTAAAGTTCCTTTTTTTTGTAACTTTAAGATCTGGTGATATTTTCCTTTCCCGATGTTTACACATGTTTCTGAATGTTAGCTTTGCAAAGCTCTTATAGCGCATTGCTTTGGGAGTATTGTATGGTACCATTAGACCACTGCTATTTTTCACTCCTTTTAAATTGCACTACAAATGCCAAACCATTCATACAGCAAGGTTACAATATACAACAAATCCCTGGGAAGCTGATTGTATTCTTGATGTGCTGGCCTCTAAAACAGAAGAATGTAACAGAACAGGGAAAGGTTAAAATAGACTTTGAGATTTAATCATTAAGTCTAAAAATGGAAAGACTCAGAGAGAGAAAAGCCTGTATCCCACTATAATTCCAGTTGAAACAGATGCCTTGACGCTGACAAAACAAACCCCTACGTATTTGACTTTCTTAAATGAAGACCTTGCTTTATCGGACATATGAGTCAAGGAGAAGCTTCACCTCTAGAATATGGCGTCTATATAATGCCCAATCAAAGTCTCACCCTAAGGCCGGCGTCATACTACTGTAGAATACAGGCAAGTGCTATGCGAGCATACATCGCATAACACTCGGCCCAGTGATAATCTACAGGGCAGCACACATCACCGTTTATTTTCTCGGGCGTATTCAGCGTGCGTGTAAAATCGCAGAATGCTGCGATTGTACACATATATCTTCCAAGACTCTCTAATACAAGCCTATGGGTGCGGGAAAAAAATTGCACAGCACTCAGACCATGCGAGTGCTGTCCAATTTTTACGCACCAGTGTCCTTTGAAAAACCGGCTATTCATGTGCCGCTTACAGTAAAATCACAAAGTGACAGGTTAAACACTTGAACACTTGAAATAGATCACTCTGTTTGTAATGACTCTATATAATATATGAGTTAAAATTTTTGTATTGAAGAAAAATAAACTTTTTGATGACATTCTAATTTGTGAGAAGCACCTGTTTATATCTATTCTATTCTAACCTGTCACTTTAACTGTACGCGGCACATGAATTGCCAGCTTTTATTCTATCTATCTATCTAGGTAGAAAAAAATCAGGCAGCAATCCAGTTCAAGAAAAAATTGTGGGCTTTAATCCAGCATCGAGTGGTGCAATGTTTCAACATCACAACACGGTCTTTGTCAAGCACCTTGTCAAAGACCGTGTTGTGAGGTCGAAACGTTGCACCACTTGGTGCTGGATTAAAGCCCACAATTTTTCCTTGAACTGGAGTGCTGCCTGATTTTTTTCTATTTATATTTTGCGTTCGACAACCGCATTACTCAGGAAGTATTGCACCCAAAATCTGCTCAAATTTGTGCTGCTATCTGTCTTTTTTATTTATCTGTCTATCTATCTATCTACCGTATTTTTTGGACTATAAGACGCACTTTTTCCCCAAAAAAATTGTGAGGAAAATGGGGGGTGCGTCTTATAGTCCGAACATAGGCTTACCGGGGGGTTGCGGCAGTGGTGTGGCGGTGGCAGAGCTGCAGCGTTGCAGAGGCGCGGTGGGCGGCATGCACCTGAGCAGGGTCCCTTCCTCAGGTGTGGTGACGCCACGGCACGGTGTCCACGGAGAGCAGGGAGGAGAGCAGAGCCGGGTTTCTCTGTGGTGTCGGCCATCTTCCAGAGACAGTGCGTGCGCAGATAGAGTACTCTGCTTCCTGGAGCTTCAGGAAAATGGCTGCGGGAGGCAGCACGTGCGCAGATGGAGATCACGGTGGCCATTATCCTGAAGCCGAGTTCACAGATTGAGAGCTCGTCAAAAAGGGTACTGTATCACAAGATATCAGGTGTATATAGTATATGGGAAAATTGTAAATCTCCGTATATATTTGCGGAGTCACAGACAGACGCTCTCAGGCTCAGTATGGATTAGACTAGAATATAAAAAGCAGAAAAAGGGTACTGTATCACAAGATACCAGGTGTATATAGTATATGGGAAAATTGTAAATCTCGTATATATTTGCGGAGTCACAGACAGACGCTCTCAGGCTCAGTATGGATTAGACCAGAATATAAAAAGCAGAAAGAGGGTAATGTATCAGAAGATTCCAGGTGTATATAGTATAGGGTAAAATTGTAAATTTCCGTATATATTTGCGGAGTCACAGACAGACGCTTTCAGGCTCAGTATGGATTAGACCAGAATATAAAAAGCAGAAAAAAGGTACTGTATCACAAGATACCAGGTGTATATAGTATAGGTAAAAATTGTAAATTTCCGTATATATTTGCGGAGTCACACAGAGACGCTCTCAGGCTCAGTATGGATTAGACCAGAATATAAAAAGCAGAAAAAGGGTACTGTATCACAAGATACCAGGCGTATATATTATATGGGAAAATTGTAAATCTCCATATATATTTGCGGAGTCACAGACAGACGCTCTCAGGCTCAGTTTGGATTAGACCAGAATATAAAAAGCAGTAAAAGGGTACTGTATCACAAGATACCAGATGTATGTAGTATATGGGAAAATTGTAAATCTCTGTATATATATCCGGAGTCAAAGACAGATGCTCTCAGGCTCAGTATGGATTAGACCAGAATATAAAAAGCAGAAAAAGGGTACTGTATCACAAGATACTAGGTGTATATAGTATAGGGGAAAATTTCAATCTCCGTATATATTTCCGTAGTCAACACACGATAGTCAGTATGTATTTGTCCGTGATCCCAGCCAGTACACGGTAGTGTGTGAGGAGCGTACAGCTCTATATGGTGTGGGAAAAAATGAATGCTCGGTAACTGTGCATAAAAAAAGAATAAAAGTATTTGTGTTGTGTAAAAAGCAGTCTGCACAGCAGTATACACACAGCAATACAGCTAACAGGCAGCCTACTAACCAGCGCTGCTGCACACAAGAAAATCCTCCCCTGTCACTGGCAGACAGCCTATTAACTAGCGCTGCTGCACACAAGAAAATCCTCCCCTGTCACTGCACACTAACTGTACAGCACAATTGCTATCAGCACAAGCACAGAAGAACTTCTCTTTCCTGCCCTAACTCTCTCCCTACTTATAAACAGCATCAGCAACCTCTCCCTGCTGATAACATCGGCAGAAGTAAAATGGCGGTTGGCGGTCATGGCTTTTATAGACACTATGACGCCCCCAAAGCAAGCCAATCACTGCAATGCCCTTCTCTAAGATGGTGGTGGACGCTGCACATGTCATCTCGTTGCCCACAGTGTACGTCCTTGGTCATTGGCTGAAAAAAGGCACCTGCAAGCATTATGGGAAAACGGACTTTGGCGCTTGGGTCGACAACCGCATGGCTGACTTCACGCTATGGTCGGGTTTCGATCGGCGAAACTCGACTTTAACGACAGTCAGCGACTTATGAATCTGACAGACCTATTTCACTCAACTCTAGTTTTAACATATCTTGTACTGAAAAAAGGGGAAGAAAATTCGAAGCGGGTGAAATTGCAAAAAAAGTGCAACTCCACAATTGTGTTTTGGTTTCTTGGTTTTTTACCATGTTCACTAAATGCTACTAGTGACCTGCGATTGTGATTCTCCAGGTCATTACGAGTACATAAACAACAACATTACCAATTGTAAACATTTCCATTGGTACAAATGCCTCCAATATAAGATCCAGACTCCAAGACATGTAGCAAACACAGGAGCAGTCAGTTCCAAATGCACTAACTTAGACTATGTCTCAGGGACCTGCCCCCTTTCTCAAGCAAGGTTGAGAAAGTCAGCGTTTTTCAGAAACATAGCCCAAGTCAGTGCATAGTAGTCTGAGTGCACCCTATTCTGTGATAAGCACCAAACTGTCTATTGCCATTGTATATGCAGAGCCTGGTGTGGGCAGGGTTAGCTTCCTCAGCTCTGCTTCATTGCGAAAAAAATGAAAGGTTCTGATAACCAGGAAAAGTTAGTCTATTATTATTATTATTATTATTATTTATTTATATAGCGCCATTGATTCCATGGTGCTGTACATGAGAAGGGGTTATATACAAATTACAGATATCACTTACAGTAAACAAACTAACAATCACAGACTGATATAGAGGGGAGAGAGGACCCTGCCCTTGCGGGCTTACATTCTACAGGATGGTGGGGAAGGAGACAGTAGGTTGGGGGTTGCAGCTGCTCCAGTGATGTTGAGGCGGTAGCTCCAGTAGTGGTGAAGAGGCAGCGGATTCATTGCAGGCTGTAGGCTTTCCTGAAGAGATGGTTTTCAGGTTCCGTCTGAAGGATCCGAATGTGGTTGATAGCCGGATGTGTTGGGGCAAAAGAATTCCAGAGGTTGGGGGCTATTTGGGAGAAGTCTTGGAGGCGGTTGGTTGAGGAGCAAATAAGTGTAGAGGAGAGAAGGAGGTCTTGGAAGGATCGTAGATTACGTGAGGGAAGATATCGGGAGATTAATTCAGAGATATGTGGAGGAGACAGGTTATAGATGGCCTTGTAGGTCAGTATTAGTAATTTGAATTGAATACACTGAGGGAGTAGGAGCCAGTGAAGAGATTTGCAGAGGGGAGAAGCAGAGGAGTAGCGAGGAGAGAGATGAATTAGTCGGGCAGCAGAGTTAAGGATGGACTGGAGAGGTGCGAGGGTGTTAGCAGGGAGGCCACAGAAAATGATGTTGCAGTAGTCGAGACAGGAGATGATGAGGGCATGCACAAGCATTTTAGTAGAGTGAGGGTTGAGGAAGGGACGGATTCTGGAAATATTTTTGAGATGGAGGGGGCAGGAGGTAGAGATAGCTTGGATGCACGGTTTGAAGGACAGGGCAGAGTCAAGGGGTACTCCGAGGCAGCGGACCTCTGGGACGGGGGAAAACATGATGTCGTCAATTGTTATAGATAGGTCAGGTAAGGAAGATCTCTGAGAAGGGGGAAAGATGATCAGTTCAGATTTGTCCACATTTAGTCTGAGGAAGCGGGAGGAGAAGAAGGAGGATATGACTGATAGGAGGAGAAGCAGGAGGATCGTGAAGCAGTCAGCACCCATACTGCTCAGGAACCAGTACCAGGCTCTCACACAGGAGAATGATGAAGAAATACATCAGGATAAGACTTTGCCCACAAAGAGCAACCTTGTAAGCCCTCAGAATCCTCCCGAATGGAGAAAGAAAACTGTTGTGATGAAGAAACGGAGAGTTGTTGTCATGGGGGATTCCCTGTTGAGAGGAACAGATGCCGCTATCTGCAGACCGGATATAACCTCAAGAGAAATGTGCTGTCTTCCAGGTGCAAAAATTAAAGATGTGTCTGACAGGATATCAGGACTCTTCAGACCTAAAGATGACTACCCATTCCTGCTAATACATGTGGGGACAAATGACACCACAAGAAGTGACCTGGAAACCATCTGCAGTGACTTTGAAAACTTAGGCAAGAAAGTGAAAGAACTGGGTGCGCAGGTGGTCTTCTCATCCATCCTCCCAGTGGATGGCCATGGAACAAGGAGGTGGAATAAGATTCTGCAGGTGAACAACTGGCTACGTCGATGGTGCCGTCAGCAAGGATTTGGATTTCTGGATCACGGATTGAATTACCTATATGATGGACTACTTGCTAGAGATGGGGTGCATCTTACGAAGACTGGAAAACATGTATTTGGAAGTCGCCTTGCTACACTCATCAGGAGAGCTTTAAACTAGAACAATGTGGGAAGGGAAGCAAAACACCAGAAAAAGCCATACACCTGACAAATGTTATTGAGAACTCAGCTATTAGAAGTGGAAAGGAAGAACGAAGACAAAACAATCTAAATAGTAAAAATATTGGAGGAAGAGAAACCAATCACAAGCTAAAATGTTTTTATACAAATGCACAAAGCATGGGCAACAAACAAGGAGAATTGGAACTACTAACGCAGGAGAAGAAGTATGATGTCATTGGAATCACTGAAACTTGGTGGGACGATACACATGATTGGAATGCAAGGCTAGAAGGATACAACTTATTTGCAAGAAACAGACTTGATAAACGAGGAGGAGGTGTCGCATTGTATGTTAGAAAAGCGTATATCTGCACAGAGATTGACGCTTCAGAGACTGGGAGTTCTGTGGAAACTGTTTGGGTAAGAATACAAGGACAGAACAATGGAAAGGACACCATTGTGGGCATTTACTACAGGCCGCCTATGCAAGCTGAAGATATGGATGAACTCTTTATGCATCAAATGGCCAAGTTCTCCAAAAAATATGACATAGTGGTCATGGGAGATTTCAACTATCCAGACATTTGTTGGGAATCTCTCTCAGGCAAAACTAACAGGTCAAGGAAATTCTTATCCTCTCTTGCTGACAACTTTATCTTTCAAAAGGTAGAGGAGAAAACAAGGGGATCTGCTACCTTAGATCTAATCCTTATAAACAGGGAGGAAATGGTTGAGGAGGTAAGAGTGGCTGGGACCCTAGGAGGTAGTGACCATGCTATTTTAGAATTTTGGATAACAAGAGGAGGAAGACCTGGGAAGACTCAGACGTCAAGGTTAGATTTCAGAAAGGCAGATTTTAAGGGACTCAGAAGGAGAATTGGAGGGATCCAATGGCAGGATATCCTTAAGGACAAAAATTTCCAGGAAGGATGGGACATCTTGAAAAATGAGATTCTCAAAGCACAATCGTTAACAATTCCAAAAAGAGGGAAGAATGGGAAGCATTTAAGGAAACCAGGATGGATGAACACAGAACTGAAACACATGCTAAAAAGGAAGAAAGAAATGTTTATCAAATGGAAAGAGGGAGGCATATCTAAAGAAGAATATAATGCCATCTGCAGAACCTGCAGGGCACAAATCAGATTATCTAAAGCGGACAATGAATTAAGGCTTGCAAGAGATGTCAAAAGCAACAAAAAAGGATTTTGGGGATACGTCAAAAGTAAAAAAAAAGTCAACGATGCTATAGGATTTTTACAGGATGAAAATGATGAAATGGTAAGAAAGGATGTTGAGAAGGCTGAACTTTTAAATTCCTATTTTGCATCTGTTCTCTCGGAAAGGAAATGTAACATCAACTGATCTTTGCTGTCCTATTAAAGGAATAGAAGAATCCAGGATATCTATAAACAGAAAGACAGTGAGAAAACACTTAGCTAACCTAAATGAATTCAAGTCTCCAGGTCCAGATGAATTACACCCCAGAATACTGAAGGAGATAGCAGAAGAAATTCTTGAACCACTGTCCATAATCTTTGAAAATTCTTGGAGAACAGGAGAGAAGTCCCAGAAGACTGGAGAAAAGCAAATGTTTTTCCTATCTTCAAAAAGGGGAAGAAGGTGGACCCAGGAAACTACAGGCCGGTGAGTCTGACTTCTATACCAGGAAAAATCTTTGAACAAATTATTAAAGAACATGTATGTAAGTACCTGCATAAGAATGAAGTGATTAAACAGAGTCAGCATGGGTTTGTAACTAATAAGTCATGTCAGACTAACTTAATTTCCTTCTATGACAGAATCACTGACTGGGTGGATCAGGGAAATGCTGTAGATATAGTATATCTTGACTTCAGCAAAGCATTTGACAAAGTATCTCACACAATCCTTATTGAAAAAATGACTAAGTATGGAATGGGGAAGGCAACTGTTAGGTGGATTCATAACTGGCTTAGTGATCGGACTCAAAGAGTGGTCGTAAATAGCTGCACATCCAGTTGGAAGAATGTCTCAAGTGGGGTACCACAAGGCTCTGTTGTGGGCCCTGTATTGTTCAACATCTTTATCAATTATTTAGATGAAGGAATTGAGGGTAAACTGATCAAATTTCCTGATGACACAAAGCTAGGAGGGGTAGCTAATACTAGAGAAGAGAGAGGATTCAAAAAGATATAAATAAACTGGAGCAGTGGGCAGCAACTAACAGAATGGTTTTTAACAGGGAAAAATGCAAAGTACTACATCTGGGCAATAAAAATGAAAAAAGCATATACAAAATGGGAGGAATAGGGCTAAGTAACAGCACATGTGAAAATGACTTGGGTATACTTATTGATCACAGACTGAACATGAGTCAACAGTGTGATGCAGCAGCAAAAAAGGCAAATACAATTCTAGGATGTATCAACAGAAGCATACAGTCTAGATCACGTGAGGTCATTATTGCCCTCTACTCCTCTTTGGTCAGACCTCATCTGGAATACTGTGTCCAGTTTTGGGCACCACATTTTAAAAAAGACATCAACAAACTGGAGCAAGTTCAAAGGAGAGCCACCAGAATGGTGACCGGTCTGCAAACTATGTCCTATGAGGAACGGTTGCAAGATTTGGGAATGTTTAGCTTGCAAAAAAGAAGACTGAGAGGAGACTTAATAGCTGTCTACAAATATCTCAAAGGCTGTCACATTGTAGAAGGATCATCTTTATTCTCATTTGCACAAGGAAAGACTAGAAGCAATGGGATGAAACGAGAGGTGGTAAGTTCTCCTTCAATGGAAGTCTTCAAACAGAGGCTGGACAGACATCTGTCTGGGATGATTTAGAGAATCCTGTTTTGAGCAGGGGGTTGGACCAGATGGCCCAGGAGGTCCCTTCCAACTCTACCATTCTATGATTCTATAGACACTCTGGGATTTTGGAGAGCAGAGAGGTGACATCTGGGCCAAAGAGGTAGATCTGAGTATCATCGGCATAAAGGTGGTACTGGAATCCATGGGACTTTGAGTTGCCCCAGGCCAAGTGTATAGATTGAGAAGAGTAGGGGTCCTAGAACAGAGCCTTGGGGGACTCCAACAGAGAGAGGGTGGGATGAGGAGGTAGTGTGGGAGTGGGAGATGCTGAATGTGCGGTTGGAGAGGTATGAGGAGATCAGGATAGGGCGAGTTCTTTGATGCCAAAGGAAGAGAGAATCTGTAGTAGGAGGCAGTGGTCAACTGTGTCGAAGGCAGAGGACAGGTCTAGAAGGAGGAATACAGAGTATTGTCCATTCGCTTTGGCTGTAAGTAGGTCGTTAGTAATTTTGGTCAGGACTGTCTCAGTGGGGTAATGGGGGCAGAAACCAGATTGTAGATTGTCAAAGAGCAGGTTAGATGAGAGATGGGAGGAAAGTTCAGCGTGAACGTGCTGCTCCAGGAGTTGGGAAGCGAATGGGAGCAGCGATATTGGGAGATAGCTGGACATAGCATTTGGGTCAAGGGTTGGCTTTTTGAGGATAGGCGTGATTGTGGCATGTTTGAAAGCAGAAGGGAAGGTACCGGAAGTTAGTGATAGGTTGAAGAGGTGGGTTAGTGATGGGATAAGAGTGGTGGGGAGGTTGGGGAGGAGGTGGGATCGGATGGGGTGGAGTGCACAAGTGGTGAGGTGTGATTTGGAGAGAAGATGAGCAAGCTCCCCTTTTGTGATGTTTGATAAGGAGTTTATGGGGTTTGGGCATTGGTTGGGTATGCAAAGGGGTGGTGGTGGTTGAATAATAAAGACTTGCCGTGTTTGGTCTATCTTTTTTTTGAAGTGGGTGCTGAAGTCCTCAGTAGAGATTAGGGAAGGTGGAGGGGGCAGTGGTGGGCGAAGGAGGGAGTTAAAAGTATTGAACAACTGTTTGGGGTTTTGGTATTAGGAAGATACAAAGGATGTAAAGTAGGCCTGTTTAGCAGAGGCGAGAGCTGATTTGAATGCAAGTGTTGCTTGTTTGAGTGCAGTGAAGTCGTCTTGTGAATGCGTTTTCTTCCAGCACCATTCAGCAATTCTGGATGCTTGCCAAAGCTTTTTAGTGGTGTTATTGTGCCAGGGTTGTCTATTAATTCGTTGCACTCTGTTATGTATGACAGGGGTGACCGAGTTGATGGCTGATGCAAGAGTGGCATTGTAGAAACTAGTGGCAGTGTCTGTGTCGTGGAGTGAAGATATGGAGGACAGTGGTAGGATAGAGTCAGAGAGTGTGTGAGTGTCTAGATGTGCAAGGTTTCTGCGGGGGTGTTCGTGTTGCTGGACATGGGTGACAGGTGAGGAGGACAGGGATGAGAAAGAGAGTAGATGGTGGTCAGATAGAGGGAGAGTGTTGTAAACATATTGGAGACAATTTCTGAGCGGAGGCTCCCTCTGGTGGTTGCTGTCGGTACTGAAGCTGTATCGAATGACTGGGCCTCTTCAACTGGCAGCGATACCTGGCAATCAGGAGTCACTGACTGGACTGATATAAGGGAGTCGTCATCCCATGATCCGCGCCGGTGATCAATTGTTGTTTCCTGGTTCATTTGGAAGTCTGCTGGTGTCTTGCCTGCGTCTGCTAATTTCAGATAAGATATTTTCTGCTTATTTCTATTGTGTTTGCTATTTCCATTTTTGTCTGCACCTTTGTGGAGGTTAGCCGGCTCCCCTCCTGGGGCCTGTGCTTCTCTCTGTTTTCTGTAGCCACTGTTACTTGTTCAATTGCTCTTTCCCTGCTTTTTGAGTCACTGCGGGTTAGCCTTGTTCACTTTGAGATCTGATGTAGTGGGTGGCGAGATCGTGATCTCAGCATTTTTGTAATCAGAATGTTGGAAGTTTTGCTAGGGTTTTGCTGGGTTGCAGATAGTATTCTGTTCTTTCCTGTCCTATTTAGTCAGTGTTTGGCCCCTGCATTTGCTCACTCTATTTTCTGTCTGCGTTTGTGTTTCATCTTGTTTAACCACCATTATATGTTTGGGGGCTGCCTGTTCCTTTGGGGCTCTACTCCGGGGCAGTTAGCTTTCCTGTTTCTGTCTTTAGGTGTAGCTAGCTCTCCGGCTGTGCCGAGGCGTCTAGGATCACCGTAGGTACACTCCACGGCTGCTTCTAGTTGTGCGGTTAGTTTAGGGATCTGTAACCCATAAATTCACAACCTCTCAGGTGTTCGGCTGCCTTGCTGTTTTGCTCCTGTCCTCCTCAGTTACCAAATCATAACAGGAGAGGGGAGGTTGTGAAGTTAGATATGGAGCAGAGGCGTGTGAAGACAAGGTGTAATGTAAGTCCATCTGTGTGGGTGGCTGAGGAGGACCACACGTTGTGTGTCATGTTATAGGTTTTTATTCACTGGTAGCAGTAAAACTAGAAATCCTCAAATCATCAATCTTGGAGCCTCTAAAGTACTAAAAAGTTTACTTTTCTCTACATAACACAAATTATGATAGCTAAATTATATGGCATATATAGTATATTCTCCAGCCTGTATTATATACTAGAGATCAGTATCCAAAACATTACAGCTATTTATGTCTGTTAGTGAACTTTAGCTACAATACGGCTTAATCAGCAACTAAGTGTAGGCAACATCAGACCAGTAATCCAATACTTTCAAGATAATTATAACTCTTTGTTCTCCAGACCTAGCATTACAATATAGTGTAGAGAATAGCATTTAGCTTAACAACTCTCACTCTGATTATTTTAACAGCAAGAAATAGAGCAACAAAATGTTAGAAAAAACATTCAAGGATACTAATTTTTAAATTTTTCGGGATTACATGCATGGTTTTGCTAGTGTACACATTTAGGGCACCTGATGTCCACTATGTCACTCAAACAGACGTTATAGCAGTGGGGGATGACTTACTACTTTTGGTCTACTTTTGGTCTCTTCCAAATTGTGCTTTGTTATTATTTTTGGCAAAGTTAGTAAAAAGAGTAGAGCACTTTCATATAATTTTGCTCCTTTCTTGCTGTTAGGGCAACCCAAAATATGTCGCTATATACATTATGCAGGTTCTAATGTAGGGTATGCACTTTAGATGTAATAATGGATATGTAGACGAGTACAAATCTTCTTAATTAATAATTACTAAAGGTACTGTCACACTAAGCGATCGCACCAGCGATCACGACAACGACACGACCTGGCGAGATCATTGGTGTGATCGCTATATGGTCGCTAGTAGCTTCCAAACAGGAAGATCTCATAAACAACACATTAGCGATCAGCTATCTGTATAACGACCTCGGCGGGACCTGTCGCACAGCATGTATTGTTAAAGATCCCGACCTCGATAGGTGTGATTGAGCGCAACCTTTTCCACGCCCCTCAGCATAGATTGGTGGTCACTGTATGTCATATGTCACAGCTCTCGCTTAGTGATTGGACGTCCGCGTCATAAAAGATGACTCAAGTGGTTCATACGAATTTCCAGCATCGTTCCATACTGCGTCCTGCTAGCCTTCTGCTTTGCAGATACTGCGATCAAGTCTGTGCCGCTATTGCGTTTGCCCCGGATTCATTTTGTCAGGATCCCAAAAATGTCTTGTATAAAAAGCAAAAATGAAGCGCTGTAGCGACTCTGACAGGATCGCAAAACCCCACACACGATAGTATCCTCGCAACAACGCACAAATGACTAGATGTGTTGGCCACCAATCGGAGCTGAGGGGCGTTAAAACCTAGTCCCGCCTGCGCCGCTGACATTAGTCGCCAACGAGGTCGCTCGTCGTTCATAAAGGGTGTCAAACTCAGCGATTCAGGCTCACCAGCGGAACGCCAATGATCAAAAAACAGTCCAGAACGTTCGTGCACGATCAGCAACATCGCAGCAGGGGCCACATCGCTGCTACATGTCACACACAGCGACGTCGCTGACGATGTCGCTGCTGCGTCATAAAATCGCTGTCGATTAAGCGATATCGCTAGCGATCTCGCCTAGTGTGACAGTACCTTTATACTTGCTACTTTAAAATCTAATACTGATTTAGTTAAGAGGGTGAGAGTGGTCTTTGTGACAGCAGATCTGGATTGCAACATAATGTAAAAATTCTTTGAGATAACCACCAAAACTTGCAGCATAGCCTGCACCCGCTGCATATGGAGCTGGACAGCTTATAAGCCTGCTGTTCACTATAGCATCCAACCTTTGCCATACATATAGTATAAGACAGTTGGTAGCAGGTTATAAAGTAGTAGATGGAGGTGCAATGCTATCGTATAGAGAGGGCGGTAATGTCACGATGGGGGCAGGTTTTGCAGCGTTAAGAATCCCCCCCATGTGCTCACCCACCTATCCACTCTCTCTTTCCCCAGGTGCTAACTTCTCCCGTCTGTGCTGTCTTCTTTGACCTGTCTACCCCATGTGCTATCCCCCTTGTCTGCTGTCCTCTCCCTTCCTGTGCTGTGTTCTCCCCTCATGTGCTATCCCATTTGAGCTGTCTCCCCCGTGCTCTGGCTCTCTCATCCCTGTGTGCTTTCTCTCTACCCCTTCTGCTGTCTTCTCCTCTCATGTGATCTCTTCTTTTACCTGTGTACCCCATGTGCTCTCCCCCCTGCCTGCTTTCTCTCTCTACCACTGTGCTGTCTTCTTCCCTCGTGTTCTCTCGTTTGAGCTGTCTCCCCCGTGTGTCCTCTTTCCTATGTGCACTCACCCCTCCCCGTGTGAAAAAATGAAAGCAAAGTAGGTAAAGAATTTGCGCAGGCGCAGTAAATCAGACCGCCTTCATCTTTATGCAGACAGATAGCGGCGGTCACATTAAAACTGCGCATGCGCTCCTCCTGTTCAAAGATGGTGGTGATAAATGAATAATTCGGCTGATCCCGGCGGTGGCGTGTTCACAACGGTGTTCCGCTGATGGTACCACACAAGAGGCTGCGTACGGCATATGCAGTGTGTGTGTGGTGCAATGGTGTTCCGCTGGTGGTACCGCGCAAGAGTCTGGTACCACCTGCAGTTTCCATATTGAGACACCCATCACTTTGGTGTCCCAATATGGCGGTCGGTGAACTACCGCATCTTGGAATTCTGGGATCCGGACACATCTGGACGGAACAGGAAGTGAAGACATTACAAGGTAAGTATATATTAGATGCACATGATAGTATATATTGGAACTCAAAAAACCTGTTGCAGATAACCTGGACTACGTAAAGGGAAGGTCTTCTACAAGAGCTAATTTTTTTGGCGGGCACAATTTCACTGTATCAGCTACAGGGCTGCCACTAGGAATTTCGGAGCCCCATACTGGCAAAATGTTCAGGGCCCCCTTGAGACTCCGCACAGGCTTCACCCTCAAACCTTCCACAGTCCACCACCCTCTCTTGGAAAAACTCCACTTCTGCAGCACATCCTCACCATTCACACATTAACAGTTCAAATCACCAGATCACATACTGTACACAGTCAGCAGTTTTTGTTTTGGCCAAAAGATTTTTTAATACGCCACCACGACAAGGTACTCTTTGGGCTGGGCTCTGCTCTACTCTAACCTATTAAACATTTGTTAAAATATCCAATACAATTTAAGTACCATATATTTCAGACCATAAGACACACTTTTTTCCCAAAAATTTTTTGGGGAAAATGGGGGTGCGTCTTATGGTCGCAATATACATACAGATTCTGTGGCTGTGGCGGTGTGGCGGGGCTCTGTGGTGTGGTGGTGGTGGACTGTGCTCCGGGGCAGTAGCAGCGGCTCTCTGTGCTCTGTGGGGGGCTACACTGGCATTTCGTCAAAGCCCAGAGGCCCCCCATATCCGTTGCTGCCATGTTGCAGTGGCCTCCGGGAAGATGGCTGCCGGGCCGGGGCGGCGCATACTCAGATTCAGATCTCGCCCCGAGATCTCGGGATAAGATCTCGTTGCCGAGATTTTAATCTGAGCATGCGCCGCCCCCAGAAAGGCGGCCATCTTCCTGGAGGCCATGTTCCCGGAGGCCACCGCAACATGGCAGCAACGGATATGGGGGGCCTCTGGGCTTTGACAAAATGCCAGCGGAGCCCCTCACAGAGCACAGATAGCCGCTGCCACTGCATCGGAGCACAGCCACTGCCCCAGAGCACAGCCTCCCTGCCCCAGCACAGCCTCCCTGCCCCAGCACACAGCCTCTCTGCCCCAGCACACAGCCTCTCTGCCCCAGCACACAACCTCTCTGCCCCTGCACAGAGCCCCTGCCCCAGCACACAGCCACTCTGCCCCAGCACAGAGCCCCTGACCCAGCACAGAGCCCCTGCCCCAGCAAACAGCCCCTGCTCCAGCACAGAGCCACCACACCAGCTTGGAATGGGATTACCCCGAGGCCACCACACCAGCCTGGACCATCGAACGACCCCTGTGACCACTCCTCCACCCGTGCCGATCCCTTCCCTGGTAAGCTGAATTCGGACTGTAAGACAAACCCCCATTTGACACATAATTTTTTTTTTACCTATTTTCCTTCTGAAAATTTGGGGTACGTCTTATGGTTTGGTGCGTCTTATAGTCCGAAAAATACGGTATATTTATATTTATTTTTCAATTTTTAAAATGACCAATAATATCACATGCAAGGGACCAATACCACTGCACCATGACCACATATTACCACCATATAGTGATCAAATAATAGCACATACAAGGAACAAATACTGCCATACCATGGCCGGACCACATATTACCACAACAAAGTGACAGAATACTACAATACTGGTTATTAATAAAAAAACACAATACTAATGTCATCATAAGTGCCATTATACACAGGAGATCCTGCCCCATCTGTCCCATGATCCTGCCCCATTTGTCCCATGATCCTGACCCATCTGTTCCATGATCATGCCAAATCTGTCCCACGATCTTGCCACATGTGTCTCCATCGTATCCAACCTGCACCATGATCCTGCACCATGTGTCTCCATCCTGCCCCATGATCCTGCACCATGTGTCTTCATCTGTCTCCATCCTGCACAATTTGTCTCCATCCTGCCACATCTGTCTCCATCTTGCCCCATGGTCCTGCCCCATGTGTCTCCATAATGCCTCATTTCTCCATCCTGTCCCTTCTGTCTCCATTCTTCCCTATGATCCTGCACCATGTGTCTCCCTCCTGCCCCATCTGTCTTCATCCTGCCCATGTGTATCCATCCTACCCCATGATCCTGCACCATGGGTCTCCATTTTTCCCCAGCTCTCTACATCCTGCCCCATGATCCTGCACCATGTGTGTCCATCCTGCCACATCTGTCTCCATAGTGCCCCATGTGTCTCCATCCTGCCCCATGATCCTGCACCATCTGTCTCCACATTGCCCCATGATCCTGCCCCATCTGTCTCCATCCTTCCCCATGATCCTGCCCCATCTGTTTTCATCGTGCCCCATCTGTCTCCATCTTACCTCAAACGCAGGTTCAGTCACTTCACCGGCCAGGGGCAGACACTAACAACTTGGGGCCCCTGTGCAAGAAATGGGTCTGAGACCACCTACCTGCCCGGTATGTTGCTTATGATGAGGGCAACCTAGTTATGGGACCCGTGGAGCCTCAGGCTGCGAGCAACAAGCCAGATCACCCTCATTATTACTACCCTGCAAGCAGGGGCGTACATATCAATCATAGGGCCACATAGCAAAAGTTTTATTTGGGCTTCCCCACACCTTTAAAAATATATAAATTCATATTTTTTCACTGAGATAGAGATATAAATACTGTATGTGTGTGTAATACATAAACATATATATCCATTAGCATTCGGTTCTGTCAGACTTGCAGTCAGGTGACAATTACACTGTGTTCCAAATTATTATGCAAAAATTGTTTAGGAGTGATAAGGTAAGAATTTTTTTGTTTGTCAGTTAAACTCATTGATGGTGATGTGTGTCAGGGCTCTTTATATCACTGTAAGCAATTGCAGACACCTGTGCTAATTAGTTTGGCAGGTGTGTCCAATGAAAGGCAAGACTACTTAAGAAGGCTTTCCCACATTATTAAGCAGCCTACATTTTCTGCCAACATGGGAAAGAAAAAGGATGTGTCGGCTGCTGAGAAGCAACAAATTGTGGAGTGTTTAAGTCAAGGCATGACTACAATCAACATTGCCAAGACACTTCATCGTGATCATCGCACAATCAAGAAGTATGTAGCCGATTCACAGTACACTCATGTGCGTGCTGATAAGGGAAAATTGAGGACTCTTTCCTACAGGTAATTACGTCAGGTTAAAAGAGCAGCGGCAAAAAAGCCTTGTTATAGCAGCAGACAAGTTTTTGAAGCTGCTGGTGCCTCCAACGTCCCCCGAATGACAGGGTCCTTCAGAGGTTTGCAGCTGTGTGTAAGCCATCCTGTCGACCTCCTCTATCCACTGCACACAAGCAGAAACAGCTCCAGTGGGCCAAACAATACATGAAGACTGACTTCAAAACTGTTTTGTTCACCGATGAGTGCCGTGCAACGCTCGATGGTCCAGATGGATGGAGTGGAGGATAGCTGGTTGATGGACACCCCATGCAAACACGGCTATGGCGCCAACAAGGAGGAGGTGGAGTAATGTTTTGGGCTGGAATCATGGGGAGAGAGATTGTCGGCCCCTTTAGGATCCCTGAAGGGGTAAAGATGAACTCCATAGTGTATGTTGAGTTTCTCAAACAGCACTTCCTGCCATGGTTCAAGAAGAAGAACCGTACATTCCGCAGCAAGATAATTTTCATGCATGATAATGCACCGTCTCATGCTGCACATAACACATCTGCATCTCTGGCTGCTATGGGCATAAAAGGGGACAAACTTATGGTGTGGCCCCCATGCTCCCCTGACCTCAACCCCATTGAGAACTCTGGAGCATCATCAAAAGGAGTGTCTATGATGGCGGGAGGCAGTTCACATCTAAGCAACAGCTCTGGGAGGGTATTCTGTCTTCATGCAAAACAATTGAAGCAGAAACCATCCTAAACCTGACAAATTCAATGGAAGAGAGAGTTCAGAAGCTCCTTTCGAACAAGGGGTCATATGTGCAAAATGTAATATCACCTAGAATAAAGTTTTGAGTTGAAAATTGTTTGATTTCAGTTTGTAATAACCTGCTAATGCTTATAATTTCAAAAATGACCATTGTTCTTTATTAAAATGAAAAGGTTGAAAACTCTGTTGTGCATAATAATTTGGAACATGCAATTTGAGTGCAGTTTGAGTGTTTTATTTTTTAAAAAATATACTGTTATCATAGGTAGTTTGTACAAAAACCTTTCAATTGTTTTCTAATAGTTATTTGACTGGAAAATTACAATGACTGAAATTCATATAGGTAATTTGGGAAAATCTGAGAAAATATTATTTGCATAATAATTTGGAACACAGTGTAGTGTTGGATGTTATGATTCGGTAACCGAGGAGGCAACCAGACATCCAGAGAGGTTGGCAACTTAGCGGATTGCAGACCCCTAAACTGACAACACAACTAGAATTAGCTGTGGTTACGTACCTACGATGCCCTAGAAGCCTCGACACAGCTAAAGAGTTAACTAAGCCTAAAGAGAGAAAGGGAGAAAGGGGAAAGCTAACTGCCCCAGAGTAGAGCCCCAAAGGAATAGATAGCCCCCAAAAATATATATGCCAGTGAGACGGATGAAGCACAAACGCAGACAGAAAATAGAGTAAGCAAATGCTGGGGCCCAAACTGTCTAGATAGAACAGGACAGAAAAGGATACTGTCTGCAATCCAGCAAAAACCCTAAGAAAAATTCTAACACATCTGATATGCAAAAATACTGAGGCCACATGAACTCTCCCCCGCTAAATCAGAACTCTGGTGTGACCCTGTAGATTGTGATCCTTGGTGAGCAGGGTCCTCTCTCCTTCTGTACTTATGTGTGTCCTGTATTGCCAATATTTATTGTACTTGTCTATATTCGCCCCCTCTCACATGTAAAGCGCCATGGAATAAATGGCGCTATAAAAATGAATAATAATAATAATAATAACTGGACGCAAATCAGCAGACACTGAAACAACAGGGACCAGAAATACATAAGCTGTGGCAAATGAGAAACAGAGTCCAGCACAGGCCCCGCAGGGAACCTGGCTGAACGAACTCCAGCAAAGCAGAAAACTGAGAAAAGCAAAAGGTAAACAAATGCCACAGAAATAAAACAGCAAAATAACTTGCAGAAAAAAAGGGACATCAAAGTGGCAGAACTAGCCCTATTATTTAGAGCGAATTCAGCCAAGGGCAAAAAAGAGACCCAGTCATCTTGATCAGCAAACACAAAACATCTCAAATAAGTTTCCAAAGTCTGGTTTGCTCTCGCAGTCTGCCCATTGGTCTGAGGGTGAAACGCAGAAGAGAAAGACAACTGAATTCCCAGTTTAGCACAAAAGGCTCTCCAAAATCTGGAAACAAATTGGACTCCTCTGTCAGACACAATGTTCTCCAGAATGCTGTTCAAACGAACCACCTGCTGAAAAAACAAAGGCACCAACTCAGAAGAGGATGGCAACTTTGGCAGTGGTAAAAGATGGACCATCTTGGAAAATCTATCACAGATCACGCAGATAACAGTCATTCTCTGAGAGACAGCGAGGTCGGAAATAAAATCCATTGAGATATAGGTCCATGGCCTCCTGGGCACTGGCAGTGGGAATAACAATCCACTAGAGAGAGAACAGGGTTTGGACCGAGAACAAGTCCCACAGGACTGCACAAAATTCCTGACATCATGAGATAAAGCAGGCCACCAAAAAGACCAACTCACCAAATCTCTGGTACCAAAAATACCGGGATGACCAGCCAACGCGGAGCAATGAATTTCAGACATTACTTTCCTCCTCCATTGGTCAGGGATATACAATTTCCCCATAGGGCACCGTTCAGGTTTATCCCCCTGAAATTCCTCCAGGGCAAGTCTCAAATTGGGTGAGATAGCGGAAAGAACCACACCCTCATTTAGAATGGTAGTAGGCTCAGTCACATCCAGAGAATCCGCAAAGAAACTCCTAGAGAGGGCATCCGCCTTAACATTCTTAGTGCCCGGAAGAAAGGAGACCACAAAATTAAAACACGTGAAAAACAAGGCCCACCTAGCCTGTCTAGGATTTAATCGCTTGTCTGATTCGAGATAGATCAAGTTCTTGTGATCAGTGAGGACCACAACTTGATGTTTGGCTCCTTCCAATCAATGTCTCCACTCTTCAAACGCCCTCTTCATAGCCAATAATTCCCGATTCCCCTCATCATAATTATGTTCAGCTGGGGAAAATTTTCGAGAAAAGAAGGCACAAGGGTTAATTTTAGAGGTTACAGGATCCCTTTGGGACAAAACGGCTCCTGCACCAATCTCAGAAGCATCTATCTCCACCTGAAATGGGAGAGAAACATCAGGTTGCCGTAGAACAGGAGCAGAAGTGAATCTCTGCTTAAGCTCCTGAAACGCCGAAACTGCCTCTGGAGACCAATTCACCACATCAGAGCCCTTTTGGTCAAATCCGTCAGTGGTTTCACAATACCAGAAAAATTACTTATAAATTTTTGGTAAAAATTGGCAAAACCCAAAAATTTCTGAAGAGCCTTCAAGGAAGTGGTTTGATCCCAATCATAAATGGCATGAACATTGACCGGGTCCATTTTAATAGCAGACGGAGACAAAATGAATCCCAAAAAAAAACCTTCTGTACGCCAAAGAGAAATTTTGATCCCTTAACATACAAAGTATTTCCTCTCAAAATCCGGAATACCATCCGAACATGTTCCACATGAGAATCCCAGTCATTGGAAAAAAATCAAAATATCGTCCAAATAAACAATAAAAAATTTGTCCACAAGATCCCGGAAAATATAATTCATGAAAGATTGGAAGACGGAAGGAGCATTAGTGAGCCCAAAAGGCATCACTAGGTACTCAAAATGCCCCTCAGGAGTTTTAAAACGCTGTCTTCCATTCATCACCATGCTTAATGCATATGAGATTATACGCCCCACTAAGGTCAAGCTTGGTAAACCAACTAGCACCTTTCACTCTGGAGAATAAATCAGAAATCAGGGTAACGGATACTGATATTTAACAGTGATCTTATTAAGGAGATGATAGTCAATACATGGCCTCAATGAGCCATCCTTCTTGGCCACAAAGAAAAAGTCGGCGCCTAAAGGTGAAGAAGACGGTCTAATATGCCCCTTCTCCATGACTCTTTGACAAAGATCGCATAGCATCATGTTCCGGTACAGATAAATTAAAGAGCCGACCCTTGGGAAATTTACAACTGGGCACTAATCATAACTCCTGTGAGGAGGCAAGGACGCAGACTTACTCTCACTAAACACATCAGAAAAATCAGCCAAATAGTCAGGGACATCCAGAGACTGGGGAGAGGTAGAGAAAACAGGAGTGTCACTACAAACACATTGACAACCCCAACTAACCACAGACACAGACTTCCAATCCAAAACAGGATTATGGGTCTGCAACCAAGGAAAACCCAGTACAATAATGTCATGTAAATTATGTAACACCAAAAATTTACAATTCTCTTGGTGGTCCGGGCTACCCGCATTATCACCTGGGTCCAAAACTGCGGTTTATTCTCCTCCAAAGGGGTAGCATCAATACCCTGCAAAGGAATAGGAGTCCGCAGGGGTACCATAGGAAAACCACAATGTTTGGCAAAGTCAAAATCCATCAGGTTCAGGGCTGCTCCTGAATCAACAAAAGCCTTAGCAGAAAATGAAGACAAGGAGCAGATCAAGGTAACCGTTAAGAGGAATTTAGGCTGTACATTGCCCAAAACAAATGAGCAAACAAAACGTTTTCCCCGCTTAGGGCAGACGGAAATAGTATGAGAGGCGTCCCCACAATAGAAGCACAACTTATTACGCCTTCTAAATTCTTGACGTTGATCCCTAGAAATTACCCTATCACACTGCATGGGCTCAGAGGTTTGTTCGAAAGGCAAAACCACCTCTCGCATAGTTTTATGTTCACGAAACGTCTGTCAATTTTTAAATGGCTAATGACATAGAGTCGTTGAGACCAGAGGGGACAGGAAATTCCATCATAACATCTTTTACGGTTTCTGCCAGACCCTTCCAAAAAAGAGCCGCTAAGGCATCATCGTTCCATTTAGTGAAGACTGCCCACTTTCGGAATTTCTGACAATATAACTCTGCCTCTTCCTGACCCTGGTTCAATGTCAATAAGGTTTTCTCAGCTTTATCAATAACATTAGGTTCATCATGCAACAACCCCAGAGCCTGAAAAAACGCATCCACATTAGCCAAAATGGGATCCCCAGGTGTCAGGGAAAAGGCCCAGTCCTGAGGGTCACCGCGCAGGAAGGAGATGACAATTTTAACTTGCTGCACCGAGTTCCCCGAGGAATTAGGTTTCAAGGCAAAAAACAATTTACAATTATTCTTAAAGTTCATAAACTTAGACCGATCCCCAGAAAATAAATCAGGAATAGGGATGTTAGGCTCTACAGTAGACAACTGAGCGAGATAGGCAAAAATTCTCTGAACTTCAGCAGCGAGCTGCTCAACACAATCAGGCAAATGCATAGTCTCCATGAAGAAAAAATCCTCCTACGGCCCCCAGAGAAAAAGAGGAAAAAATATATAAAAAATTCTGACACCTTTTTTTTTTTTTTTTACTATTCTTTCCTTCTTTAGAGTACCCTAGAATCTACAGTCGGGCAGGTGATTCTATTATGATTCGGTAACCGAGGAGGACAATAGCAAAAATAGGATAGGCAACCAGACACCCAGAGAGGTTGGCAACTTAGCGGATTGCAGACCCCTAAACTGACAACACAACTAGAATTAGCTGTGGGACGTACCTACGATGCCCTAGACGCCTCGACACAGCCAAAGAGTTAACTAAGCATAAAGAGAGAAAGGGAGAAAAGGGAAAGCTAACTGCCCCAGAGTAGAGCCCCAAAGGAATAGATAGTCCCCAAACATATATTGCCAGTGAGACAGATGAAGCACAAACACAGACAGAAAATAGAGTACAGTCATGGCCAAAAGTTATCTTTTGCTGATGAGGTTCCTCTCATCACAGCGAGAAGATCTAAAAATCAGAACGATATTTTGGTACATACAGTCATGGACAAAAGTTTTGAGAATGACACAAATATTAATTTTTACAAAGTCTACTGCTTCACTTTTTCTAATGGCAATTTGCTTATACTCCAGAATGTTATAAAGAGTGATCAACTTAACAGCAATTACTTGCAAAGTCAATATTTGGCTAGAAAATGAACTTTATCCCCCAAAACACATTTCAACATCATTGCAGCCCTGCCTTAAAAGGACCAGCTAACCTCTTTTCAGTGATTGCTCCATTAACACAGGTGTGGGTGTTGATGAGGACATGGCTGGAGATCAATCTGTCATGATTAAGTAAGAATGACACCACTGGACACTTTAAAAGGAGGCTGGTGCTTGGCATCATTGTTTCTCTTCTGTTAACCTTGGTTATCTCTAAAGAAACACGTGCAGTCATCATTGCAATGTAAAAAAATGGCCTAACAAGGAAGAGTATCGCAGCTAGAAAGATTGCACCTCAGTCAACAATCTATCGCATCATCAAGAACTTCAAGGAGAGAGGTTCCATTGTTGCCAAAAAGGCTCCAGGGCGCCCAAGAAAGACCAGCAAGCGGCAGGACTGTCTCTTAAAAGTGTTTCAGCTGTGGGATCGGGCTACCAGCAGTGCAGAGCTTGCTCAGGAATGGCATCAGGCAGGTGTGAGTGCATCTGCACGCACTGTGAGGCGGAGACTCTTGGAGCAAGGCCTGGTCTCAAGGAGGGCAGCAAAGAAGCCACTTCTCTCCAGAAAAAACATCATGGACAGACTGATATTCTGCAAAAGCTACAGGCAGTGGACTGCTGAGGACTGGGGTAAAGTTATTTTCTCTGATGAATCCCCTTTTCGATTGTTTGGGACATCAGGAAAACGCCTCATTCGTAGAAGACAAGATGAGCGCTACCACCAGTCTTGTCTCATGCCAACTGTTAAGCATCCTGAAACCATTCATGTGTGGGGTTGCTTCTCAGCCAAGGGAATCGTCTCTCTCACAGTCTTGCCTAAAACACAGCCATGAATAAAGAATGGTACCAGAATGTCCTCCAAGAGCAACTTCTCCCAACCCTCCAAGAGCAATTTGGCGATCAACAATGCCTTTTCCAGCATGTGGAGCACCTTGCCATAAAGCAAAGGTGATAACTAAATGGCTCAGGGAACAAAACATAGAGATTTTGGGTCCATGGCCTGGAAACTCCCCAGATCTTAATCCCATTGAGAACTTGTGGTCAATCATCAAGAGACGGGTGGACAAACAAAAACCTAAAAATTCTGACAAAATTAAAGCATTGATTGTGCAAGAATGGACTGCTATCAGTCAGGATTTGGTCCAGAAGTTGATTGAGAGCATGCCAGGGAGAATTGCAGAGGTCCTGAAGAAGAAGGGTCAACACTGCAAATATTGACTTGCTGCATTAACTCATTCTAACTGTCAAATAAGCTTTTGTTACTCATATGTTTGCAATTATTATATTTCTGTCTGTGATAAAAACATCTGTCAAACACACATAAAAACAGAGGGCAGCAGATCTTGTGAAAATATAATATTTGTGTCATTCTCAAAACTTTTGGCCATGACTGTAAGCAAATGCTGGGGCCCAAACTGTCTAGATAGAACAGGACATAAAAGGATACTGTCTGCAATCCAGCAAAAACCCTAAGAAAAATTCCAACACATCTGATATGCAAAAGTACTGAGGCCACACGAACTCTCCCCTGCTAAATCAGATCTCTGGTATGAACTGGATGCAACAAATCAGCAGACACTGAAACAACAGGGACCATAAGCTGTGGCAAATGAGGGAACCTGGCTGAACTAACTCCAGCAAGGCAGAAAACTGAGAAAAGCAAAAGGTAAACAAATGCCACAGAAATGAACAGCAAAATAACTTATCTGAAAGAAGCAGGAAACAGCAGGGAGCAAGCAGACTTCCAATATGCTCAGGAAGAAAACAAATCACTGGCAAGAATCATGGGAAGGCTGCTCACTTAAATCTCCCCAGTTAGTAACACCTGATCGCCAATCATCCCCCTCAGGTGATAGACTTCTGTCATCCCAACCAGCTCCATTACCAGAGGCAACCACCAGAGGGAGCCCAAACTCATAAGCCAGATTAAAGGTGTTCACAACAGTGGGCTGTCAGTGAATAGAACACTGCAGAAATGGCTGACACTATAGTTGGCACATGACAGCAAGTGTGCAAAGTGCCTCCTCATTAGTGTTGAGCGATACTTTCCGATATGAAGAAATATCGGATCGGATTGGATCGGGCCGATACCCAAAAAGTATCGGATATCGCCGATTCCGATACCAGAAACCAATGCAAGTCAATGGGACAGAAATATCGGTATTAAAAAAAAAACCTTTCTTTCCTTGTAAACACTAGATATATACACATAGAATACATATATATATATATATATATTATATATATATATATATATATACATGTCATTGTGACACACATATATATAATATATTTATAGTTCATACACTTCTACATAGTATAATAGCCACTAATTCAATAGCCAACTTTTCTGAAATTACAGAATCACCCGACATGAAATGACACATGGTTTACATACAGTTAACCATGTAATTTCATGTAGGTTGATATAAGGTTTTCACTAACAATTACATGAGTGTATGTGTGCAAAATTTCAGACATGTAGGGGTTAATTAAAGGTATAAATTCGTTGAAAAAAAATTCAACGAATTTACACCTTTAATTAACCCCTACATGTCTGAAATTTTGCACACATACACTCATGTAATTGTTAGTGAAAACCATATATCAAACTACATGAAATGACATGGTTAACTGTATGTAAACTATGTGTCATTTCACGTCGGGTCTGTAATTTCACAAAAGCCGGCAATTGAATTAGCGGCTATTATACTATGTACAAGTGTATGTACTATAAATATATATATATATATATATATATATATATATTATATATATATATATGTGTCACAATGACATAGTGATATATATATATATATATATATATATATATATATATATATATATATATAGAGATGTAAAATTGTTGAAAAAAAATTTGTGGGCTCCCGCGCTATTTTCTCAACCAGACAGACAAAGTCAGCGAGTGGGGGCAGATAATAATAGCCTAGTGAGGGTGCATTTATCTAGTGCCCCCCATGGCTACTAACATCTGCCCCCAGCCACCCCAGAAAAGGCAAATCTATAAATAGATTTGCCCTTTCTGGCACTTAGCCCATCTATTCCCATTGCCCTGTAGCGGTGGCGAATGGGTTAATAATGGGTTAAAGCCACCTTGCTATTGTCAATTAGACAACTATCAATTATTAATCTTATTGTATGAAATAAAAATAAAACACACACACTTTAATTAAAAATCATTTTAATGAAATAATGAAACAGTTTTTGACCATATTTAATTTTCCAGGTAAATCCATTCGAAGCCCTTGTTCACCTGTAACAAAAATAAACTAATAAAGCAACATTATTCTTACCTATCCGCTGTTCAGTCAGGTCTCCCGATGTAATCCTTCTGAAAGGGTTAACGTTTACTGCAGGGACCGCAGCTAATGCTGCCAGCCTCGCAGTAAACCCCCAAATGAATGAGCTCCTCTCCCGGCTGACAGTAGAGGAAGTGATTAGCTGGAAAGCGTAATTGATTGCTTCCCAGGCTAATCAGTTCAGGTCAGCCGGGGACACCGCACAGCATCAGTGACGTCAGAGGGAATCCCGGCTGACCTGAACTGAACTGATTAACAAAAATAGGGGATCGCCTCGAAAAAAAAAATGGCGTGGGGTCCGCCTATTTTTATTAACCAGCCAGATGAAGCAGACTACTGAGGACTGGTATTTAAGGCTGTTAAGGATCCAAGATCCATGAACCTTGCAAGCCTGATAATACCAGGCCACAGCAGTCTGCTTTTCTTGGTTGGTTAAAAAAAATAGGGGATCCCCTCGAAAAAAAAATGGCATGGAGGTCCCCCTATTTTTGTTAACCAGCCAAGTAAAAAGCAGACTGCTGTGGCCAGGTTTTAAAAGACTGTCAAGGCCCATGGGTTTTGGCCCTCAACAGCCTAAAAATACCAGCCTGCAGCAGCCCCACAATTGGCGCATCCAAAGATGCACCAATTGTGGCACTTTACCCGGCTCTTCCCACTTGCCCTGTACCGGTGGCAAGTGGGGTAATAAGGGGTTAATGTCACATTTGATTGAACGGTGACAATAAGCCCGGTTAATAATGGAGAGGTGTAAATAAGACACCGATCCATTATTAATCATAAAGTTTGTAAATGTTTAAAAAAATACACAGCCAGAATAAAGTCTTTTAATGAAATAATACACAACACAGTTTTCATTATTTTTTATTGCACTTTTTTTTATTGCACGCTCATCCTGCGACGCCATCGATCTCCTGTAAAAAAAACAAAAATAACAAACCAACACAAATACTCCCTGTCCGACGTAGTCCAAGATAACGAGTGTCCCACAATGAGTCCAGCTCTGCTACATCAGGATAACAGGCTCATCCTGACATCCAGACACAGCAGAGCTGCTTACCTGAGGAGATTCCCCGGCGGTGACGTTATCTGGACTACTCACGGCCAGAGTACAGCTGACAGTGACACTTTCAGGAAGTTCCTGTGTCACGTACTTCCTTCTGTGACACAGGAACTCCCCATATACTTTACTGCCCACGTCCGATTCCGGTATCCGATATGCAAAAAGTATACACCATACATAAATATACCGTACATACACACAGATACACATGCATATACCGTACATACATACATATACCCCGTATGTACATACATACACATACACTGTACATACATATACCGTACATACACACACATACACCATACATACATACTCACACACACTGTACATACATATACCATACATGCATACTCCTACCCGTACATACATACACAAACATATACCGTACATACATACACAATTTTATACACATATAGTATGCACAAACCGTACACAAATATACATACACATTTACCGTATATACATACATATATAAATTTTCCAAATTTAAACGAATAGCCTCTCCTGAATCGACCACAGCATTTAATAATGCTTTAGATAAAAATCTGACAGAGTGGGAGTCCCAAATTAAGACCACACAAGCCAAAAAGTTATTGAGGGATAGTACCGATTTTCAACGGAATTTTGTATATAGATGGAGGCGTCCAAATGCTTCTAATAGAGCATCAAGGTCCCCGTCAGTCTCCTCGGTGTCTTCAACTGGTGAGGCATCTGACACCTCAGTACATTCGATGCGGACGCGATTTGTGAATAATAATAAGAGGAAATGGGAAAGGAGAGACACTACTAACCAGCATGGTCCCTCGTATAAAAGGGATACCCCTAAGGTAATAAATCTGTCTGAACACGTGTTGAGCCCTGAGGAAGTATCTTTGCTGTCTAAAGGTTTGACATTTTCTCCTAGCATGCGCTTTGATCCGTTTCTGGCCCTTAAAGATCTACACGTGTTCGCAAGGTCTCTCATTTTTAAAAAGTGGCATCATAATGAGGAGATACAAAGGATTTTTCCTTTACCTGCAGAACAGGCGGCTCTGTTTGATTTGGAGGAACTGGCCAGAGAACACGATGACTTTACATTGGGTAGGTTACCACCATCCCTACGCCCCAAGTCTAATAAATTTCCACCCTTGACGCTGTGTTCGAATGTTGAAATATTTGTTAAACTTGTATCCTCTGAATTTGATCAATTACCCACTCGTGTGTGTGGAGATAATTTGACCATGGCTGAAAACAGGGGTTTAAAGAAATTGAAACAACTTAAGGACATTACGATTAAACCAGCCGACAAGGGTGGGAATATTGTAATCTGGCCTTCTAAAATGTATCTAACTGAGGCTTTACGTATGCTTAAGGACCCTGTGTGTTATAGGAAGTTAACATTTAATCCCTTGATTTCTTATAAGGCTGAACTATCTAAGATCCTGCAGAGGGCAGTGGATGCCCAGATTATACCGACACGTGTCAGAGATATTCTACTGATCAAAGAACCGTGCATTCCAACGTTATATCTTTTACCGAAGGTGCACAAGAATGCAACAAACCCTCCAGGTAGGCCAATAATCTCTGGGATGGGTGGACTCACAGAGAACATTGGTAAATATGTGGACACGTTTCTCAAGCCCCTGGTGGAGACTATTCCATCTTTTTTGAAAGATACATCTGACTTTCTGAAAAAAATTGACTCAATTCACATTGATGACGACATGATTTTGGTCACATGTGACGTTGAGTCACTATACACAAACATTCGCCACCAGGATGGTTTGAGGGCGGTGTCACAATTTTTGTCCATGACGAACTTCTCCTCCGGTGACATTGATTTTTTACTTGAATTACTTGGTTTTTTGTTGACTCACAATTTCTTTTTGTTTAATGGGTCCTTCTACCTGCAGCTCCAGGGCACCGCGATGGGTGCGGCTTGTGCGCCTTCGTATGCCAACTTGTTCCTGGGGCTGTGAGAGAGGGACCTTTTTTCAGCGGACAGAGTGACGTCAATGGAGCGGGTCGTATTATGGACCCGCTACATTGACATTTTTCTGATCTGGCGTGGCACTCCATCCGATTTAGAGTCTTTTTTTCATGAGTTAAACTTGAATCCATTTAATATTCATTTGACTTTCAAATTTGATTTACATGAAATTGATTTTTTAGATGTGACCGTGAGGAGGGGTTCTGATGGCACTCTTATGTCCGATGTGTTTCGTAAGGAGACCTCAGTGAACTCTGTGTTGCATGCTTCGTCTTCCCACCCACCCCATGTGATTAACTTAGCACCCACTGGCCAATTCTTACGCATCAAAAGGATCTGTTCCTCATTTGAGGATTTTGAGGTACAGGCTAAAGATTTAACTGAAAGGTTTTTGGATAGGGGTACAGCAGGAGGTGTATAAAAAGGGCTTACAATAGAGCCAGGAATGTAAGGAGACATGATCTTTTATACTCCTCTCCAAAAAGAAAGGACAATTCACAGGTTAGGTTGGTTACCCAATATAATTCACAATGGGAGAATATGAGACAGATTTTGTCCAAATACTGGCCGATATTACTCACTGATCCAGTCTTGAAACAATACTTACCGTCTAAACCTAGCATGACTGCAAGGCGATCACGTAACCTAAAAGATCATTTGGTGAGAAGTTACTTTGCACCACGAGCACAGCCGACTATTTTTTCAACCAATGTGACGTCAAAAGGTCCCTCATGGGCTGCAAACCATGTGGCGGATGTGTGGCATGTCCTAATGTCATGCAGACTGGGGATTTTTTCTCCTCAGATGGCACAGTATTTACCATCACTCAGACTATTACGTGTTCAACTACGTTTGTAGTCTATCATGCATCTTGCCCGTGGGCCTAACCACAAGGGCATTTAAAATCAGGGTACGCGAACATATCCGTGACATCCAGGCAGCCGTCAATGAGGACAATCTTGACCTATTAAAGACCATTCCTAGGCATTTTAAGTTGCATCATGGCTGTGATGCGAATGGCCTTAAATTTAGGGGAATTGATCGTATCGTTTCTAATCTCCGAGGTGGTAAAATGAGTAAATTACTGGCACAGAGGGAGGCCTTCTGGATCTGGAAGCTCCGCTCTCTTCACCCAGATGGGTTAAATGAATCCCTTAGCTTTGCACCTTTCCTCTGATCGCCTGACTCTGCATTTTTTATGGCATCTTCTGTTTTTGTGATTGTTTATTGACATTTGTTTTTAATCTTTTTAGATTGTCATTTTCGTCACTTATGTGGACACACATTTGGTCGTTTGCACCACATTTGTGCTTTGGATCATGGATGCGCTATCACTTGTAAATTCTATATACTTCTTAATGCCAAGGATGGAAGTTCAATAAATAAATGTTTTTGGATATAATATTTTTCATATTAATTTTTTCTTTTGTTTTTTGTGTTTATTTAGTGTTCATGTAATATCTGTATTATTTATTATATGATGTCCATGTTATGGTTCTGTGTTGTATGTTATATGTATTTATATAGGATATATGTTCACTATTCACTTTGTCATCATGAGATAATACACATATTTTTGTATGTTTGTATAATTTCAGTTTATGCACATTTTGTTATATGTGCTGTATATGTATGTAATATGGGTCTTGTCATTTATTGTGTTCATTAACCACTACTATCGTACTTATCCATTCTTTTTAAAGATTGATATATTATGCACTGAATACTGTTTAATACTGCACCGTACATTGTGGCCGGCTGGTCTCCTGCTAGCGCGCATGGACGCTGGGTCCCCGTTGCTAGGCGCCGCTCACGGCGTCTCTACTCGGTTCTGCCCCTCCTCGCTTGTTGGTCCACTCATGTGACACATGGGCGGTCCTCTTTGGCGTGTGGGGGCGTTGGCCGATGACGCTCTGAGTGACGTTGGCATCTGGGCTGGTCCGGCGTTCCATGCGCCAATTATATGCAGAGGGACAATTCTTTGTGTCGGCCTCGCACATTGGTCATCCTGCACATATATACTGAGGGTGTATGTTTGATGCCACTCCCCCGGAAGAAGGCACGGCGCGTTGGGGAGGGTGGCACCACTGATTTTCAGGTCGGTAATATTGATTATGTAATACAGGTTTACTCTTGCTATATTGGATGTGCATACAGCCCTCCATATGAGGTTTATCCGTTGTAACCTTATTTCCTATATGGCTCATTGTAGTCAGGACTATTAATGCTAGTGAGTGTTTTCTATGTATAGCATGCGGCACTATATACATGTAACTGCTTTGATACACATGCCTGGCTAATTCGGTGGTTCCACCCCTTTTGGGTCACCACTGTCAGTCTCTTTGTACCTGTTTATGTATTTTAAATATTGTTGTAATAAAATGATTTGTATATTTTTACGAATTCTCTGTGTGCATTTCAATCTTTTGGAGCTTATCTATTTTTTGCACTGAATTCTCATAACATGTGCACTATAGTATCGATGTTTTGCATCTTTACATTTGAGTGCTAGCCTATTATAGGTTGTATACATACATAGATGTACAGACACATACATACACATGGATACCCACATATACATATACTGTATATAGATACACACGCAGATACACACACGTACATACACACATAGATACACACACAAACACAGATGTACACACACATACAGTGGGGAAAAATGTATTTAGTCAGCCATCAATTGTGCAAGTTCTCCCACTTAAATAGATGAGAGAGGCCTGTAATTGACATCATTGGTAGACCACAACTATGAGAGTCAAAATGAGAAAACAAATCCAAAAAATCACCTTGTCTGATATGGCAAGATTTTTTTAGCAAATTATGGTGGAAAATAAGTATTTGGCCACCTAAAAACTTGCAAGATTTCTGACTCTCACAGACCTGTAACTTCTTCTTTAAGAGGCTCCTCTGTCATTTACTCATTACCTGTAGTAATGGCACCTGTTTGAACTTGTTATCAGTATAAAAGACACCTGTTCACACTTCAAACTCCACTATGGTGAAGACCGAAGAGCTGTCGAAGGACACCAGAAACAAAATTGTAGTCCTGCACCAGGCTGGGAAAACTGAATCTGCATTAGGCAAGCAGCTTGGTATGAGGGAGCAATTATAAGAAAATGGGATACATACAAGACCACTGATAATCTCCCTTGATCTGGGGCTCCATGCAACATCTTACCCCATGGGGTTCAAATGATCACAAGAACAGTGAGCAAAAATCCCAGAACCACACAGGGGAACCTAGTGAATGACCTGCATAGATCTAGGACCACCGTAACAAAGGCTACCATCAGTAACACACTACGCCGCCAGGGACTCAGAGATTCTGCAGTGCCAGACGTGTCCCTCTGCTTAAGCCAGTACATGTCCAGGCCCATCTGAAGTTTGCTAGAGAGCATTTGGGTTATCCAGAAGAGTATTGGGAGAAAGTCATATGGTCTGATGAAACCAAAGAAGAACTGTTTGATAGAAACAAAACTCGACATGTTTAGAGGAGACAGAATGCTGAGTTGCATCCAAAGAACACCATACCTACTGTGAAGCATGGGGGTGGCAACATCATGCTTTGGGGCTGTTTCTCTGCAATTGGACCTGGATGACTGATTCGTGTACATGAAAAAATGAATAGGGCCATGTATTATGAGATTTTGAGAGCAAACCTCCTTCCATCAGCAAGGGCATTGAAGATGAAACGTGGATGGGTCTTTCAGCATGATAATGACTCCAAGCACACCGCCAGGGCAACAAAGGAGTGTCTTTGTAAGAAGCCTATGAAGGTCCTGGAGTGGCCTAGCCAGTCTCCAGATCTCAACCCCATAGAAAACCTTTGGAGGGATTTGAAAGTCCGTGTTGCCCAGCGACAGGCACAAATCATCACTGCTCTAGAGGAGAAACTGCATGGAGGAATGGGCCAACATACCACCAACAGTGTGCCAACTGTGTGAAGACTTACAGAAAGCATTTGACCTCTGTCATTGCCAACAAAGGATATATAACAAAATATTGAGATCAACTTTGGTTAATGACCAAATACTTATTTTCCACCATAAATTGCAAAATAAATCTTGCCAAATCAGACAAGGTGATTTTCTGGATTTGTTTTCTCATTTTGACTCTTATAGTTGTGGTCTACCTATGATGTCAATTACAGGCCTCTCTCATCTTTATAAGTGGGAGAACTTGCACAATTGGTGGCTGACTAAATACTTTTTTCCACACTGTACATAGATACACAAATAACCATACACACATATACATATATTGTAAATACATACATATACTACACACACTAATTTATAACCTCAGGTGTTTAGATGAGCTATGGAGAAGGTAATCCACATAGTGCAGAGATCAGCAAGAAAAGGCTGCAGAACTTACTATGGAGGATGGGGACACAGCAGAGAGGACTGATATCAGCCCCCTGGGATTGCTGCCTTGCTGTCCCGTGCAGTGAGCCTCCTCCCCAACCTCTTCTCTCTGAGGAGATGCTGCAGCCTGCTGCCTGTTGGGAATAGAACAGTGGAGGAGGCAGAAGACATAAGATAAGTTCTGCTCTTCCTCCACTATTGTCCCCTGTGTGCTGTGTGGCTCAGGCCCCTGACTACAGGTGAACATTCACCATGCACGCCATGAAGAGGACAGAGACGGCAGCCAGTGTGCGCTCTCCTCAGTATGGTGAGGAAAGCGTTCATTGGCCAGCGTCTCTCCCTGCATGACATACTTTGCTGACTTTGGTCTTCATAAAACACAGTGGACCTACACCAGTATATGACATGTCTCCCGAAACCTTCACTTATTGTGGAAACTTCACACTAGACCTCAAACTGCTTGGATTGTGTGCCTCTCCACTATTCCTTCAGACTCTGGGAACTTGATTTCCAAATGAAATGCAAAATTTACTTTCATCTGAAAACAACACCTTGGACCACTGATAACAATCCAGTTCTTTTTCTCCTTGGCCCAGGTAAGACGCTTGTGGCGTTGTCTATTGGTCATGTGTGGCTTGATTCAAGGAATGAGACACTTGTAGCCCAGGTCCTGGATACGTCTGTGTATTGTGACTCTTGAAGCAATGACTCCAGCAGCAGTTCACACCTTATGAATCTCCCCCAAATTTTTGAATGGCCTTTTCTTAACAATCCTTTCAAGGCTTGCGGTTATCCCAGTTGCTAGTGCACCTTTTTCTACCACACTTTTTCCTTCCACTTAACTTTCCATTAATGTGCTTGGATACAGCACTCTGTGAACAGCCAGCTTCTTTAGCAATGACCTTTTGAGGCTTACCCTCCTTGTGGAGTGTGTCAATGACTGACTTCTGGACAGCTGTCAAGTCAGCAGTCTTCCCCATGGTTGCAGAGCCTACTGAAACAGACTAAGTGGCCTTTTATATGCTTAGAAAGCTTTTGCAGTGTTGTTTGTTAATTATTCTAATTTACTGAGATAATGACTTTTGTGTTTTAATTGGCTATAAGCCATAATCATCAACATTAACAGAAATAAACACTTGAAATAGATCACTCTGTTTGTTATGCCTCTATATAATATGAGTTTCACTTTTTGCATTGAAGAACTGAAATAAATTAACTTGATGATATTCTAATTTTGTGAGAAGCACCTGTATATGTTATTTTGAATCTATTCTGCAGTATGTGCATACATTTTTGCAATTCCAGCTTACATTTGTGGAAATGGTTTTTAGACCAAGCATGGACCACAGAACTGACGCCAACTTGACAGCCTTATGCAGCATATATCTTTATGAGTGAGGTGTGAGTTTCCCATTTAGTCTTCATGGTATATACAGACTATAAAACAATCTCTTATGGGAAGGGGATAGCTTTCACTGGAGGTTTGAATGCTGGGGCCCAATGGAATCAAGAGAACAGGGCTCTGGATCAAGACAACTGGGCTCTTCAGAACCCTGTTTTGAGTAGGACAGAGGTGAATTTGTTAATCCTTTACTACAAAGGAACTATTGGAAATGGCGATCAATGTACCATGAATAAATAGTAACTTTAAATTCTGCTAATAATCCATTAATTACTAAACGCTTTTGTGTGAATTTATAGTTTATCAGTTTGTTTCACTTCATAAGGGGGTTTGTATCCTACTAAATCTACTGACTTTGTAAAAATGAATGCTGTAGAAAAGCAAAAACCAATGTGTATATGGGTTTTTGCATGGAATGCACCCAATAATCAAGACCGGCATTGTTCACACCGGTCTTTATGAGGAGATGGGCTGCAGTCAGATTATCCTGATTCATGAAGAGACATACACCTTTTCATGAATCAGAAGCGCCGGACAAGTAGCATGCAATTCAGTGTGCGCCTTGCCACAAATCCTGCTCTTGCTGTTATAAGATTTGTGGTATAGCAAACAATGCAGTTTGCCATGAATTTGATGGAGCTGGACAAAAATGGCGTGAGAACGCCAAAAGTTAAGCTTAACTTCAATGAAGCCGCCAGTTGCAACAACATTTTGCAATGTTTCAAATTCTTTTACTCCAGAATACTGGCATAAAAGATTTGATGAATTGGGCCCAATGTCTTTTTCAGGCAGGAAAAATATTTAGAGTTGAGAGTCCTCAGTGGTTGATACCTTTTAATGGCTAACTGAAAATATGGTAACAGTTAGCCATTAAAAGGTATCAACCACTGAGGACTCTCAACTTTAAATATTTTTCTATCTACTGGCTAACACGGTACAAAGATATACATCTTTACTTTTTCCGGCAGGTACAACCACTGAGTTTTTCAAAAGGAATTCACTTCATGAAATGCTAGTAGTTGTTTTCCTACAATGTTCTTTTGTTACCTTTATTTCCTAAGCTTTTTTTTCACATTATTGGCCACCAAAATGCTGAAAATACTTCTGGGCGTCTTTTGAGCCTTCTCATTGACTTCTGTTACGGCGTATAGAGTGTTTTCAGAGCGAGAAACACATTAAGAATGAAGAGGAATCTGACAGCAGGATTTCATCCCTCAAATTGTTTATATGTGCATATAGCTCATTTAAAGACAAGTCCAGCAATACCCTTACCTAGACAGTCTGGTCTTCCATTACTGAAAAATCCACATTTAAATTAATATTTAAATAGGACTATTGTCACATGGATACTGTGGCAGAGAGAGGTCAGAAGATCTCGTGTCTGGTTACTCGTGCACCTGCACTGGATGGATCTGCTATGCCTTCCAGTTGGCTGTGCAGAATTACCTTATTCTGGTGTTGCAAGGGTTAAGCGGGGCAGATATCTCTTTCTCTGTGGTTGCAAGGGTTAAACAGTTCTGTTTGTCTCCTAGAGCTCTCTGTCCTGAATTATCTCAGGTGTTCTGAGTTATCCACTCCCCTTTGGTATAAATGCTCACCTCTTAGCTTGTAGTTGCTGTTGGAGAAAATAGAACAGAATAGGGCCTTATCCAAGATATTTGGGGTTAATAAAATTAATTGTACTCACCAGATGGAGCTATAATTACAGCATATATGATTATCCACTGCAGCAGTTCCACCAGTCACAAGGTGACAGAGACTGTAGAAAATGAATGGGAAAGCGTGGATATAGTCTGCGCTGCCGAATAACTGAAGGTCCGGATGTATTCACATAACAAAGTGTAGTCTATTCAATGCATTTTGAAGTACAATGACTTCTTCATCAGTAAATACAACATACATGCAGGTACAGGGTACATTGAGGCTTTAAATAACAGAAAAGTTCAAATTTCGGCACCAAAAAAATAGTTCAAAATTGTCTGTATGTCAGGTGATCAAATTGGCGCCTCAATATACCCTGTACCTGCATGTATGTAGTATTTGCTGATGAAGAAGCAATTATATTTCAAAACATGTTGAATAAACTACACTTTGTTATGTGAATACATCAGGACCGTCAGTTATTCGGCAGCGCAGAATAATCCTAGCAGAATATATCCTCGCTTTCCGAATAAATTTACTGCACCTCTTAGCTTGGGTATTTGCCAGTGATAGCTTGCTATAGGCCTTGTTTGGGGCTGGAGATGTGATCTGTGTAAAGAGATATCTGTTTGGAAATTTGTTTGTGTTTTTTTTATCTTACCACCTTTTTGGTTAGCCTCAGTTTATACTTTCTCCATTCCCTTTCTGTAGTCTAGGATCACATTGAGTGATTGCTTTTTCTTTTATCCCTGTCTATTTCACTTTCTGTTTTTATGTTAAAGCAGAACTAGCATTCCTGCTGCCCTATGCACTAGTCAGGGTTATTCTCAGGGTAAGACAGGGATAGCAACAAGATTGCCACATAGTATGAAAGAACCCATGCATGGACACTAGGTAGTTTAGTGTTACACAGAGCAAGTGTTAAGGGTTCCCCCTTTAATCTTTTCCTAGTGGCAGAGCTACCCTTCCCTTCAGTTTTGTCATGCACTATTTTGCTTCTGGCAGAAGCGTGACAGCTATAGATCTGAAGCCTTTGTCACTCCAGCTCTATTCTCTGCTCAGCACCACCTACTTCAGCTTGACAGATAGCCTCTGTAATGTATGTCATCTGGCAAAGGATCCTGGAGTGACAGAAGCTTCAGATCTTCAGCTTAATTTACATAATGGTATTGCTGGACTTTTCTGTAAAAGTGCTACATACATACAATAGTTTTGGGGTGTAAAATCCTGCAAACAGATTCCCTTTTAGAAGATGCCATTGGGGCTCAAAGCTTTCGAGGTTTGCAATAGCTCCCTTTGGATGCCAACTAAACATTTGATTCTAAGTTCTTTAGAATCATTATATAACAAATGATAGGCAGGAAATACAAGACAAAAATTGTGATTTTTTTTAATGAAGAATCCCAAGCCTTATTGTCAACATCTACCAGTCAATACATGATAAAGTAGCTATGTTTATCTCTATGACAAAGTCGTTTAAAAAAATATTTCATGGTGACTGACTATTGTTCGCTAACACAAAAGGAGAAATTTGTAATTATGGATTACAACAGCAGTGAAAACAGACAGTACTTATCTATAGAAATGAGCAGTTATACTAAGTAGTTACGAGGGTAAAAGAAGTAGGTATATTATGTGGATCTGTTGTCAGTTACCTCATTTTCTCCAGCTGCTATTCAAGGCATTACAAGCCCTTCACTGAGCTGACAGTGAATGCACATAGTCTGTTCTAAACATCATTATAGGCCAGCAGTTCTGTGTCACCGAGGCATCTATATTACACTAAGTGCGGCATGCCAAACTGAATTACCCTGCGATTCATAGCATGATAAAACAATGGTACCTGCCATTAAAATCTTTGTCAGGCTAGCAATCACTTACAAATTTTGTGAGGTTCGCTGCACTAGAAATTAATCATTCCTATGTCCACAGTATCCTTTAAACTGTGCACTGCAGTTTACTATACTAAATTTGTGATACTGCTATATACAGTACATTACTCAGCATTGAAACTGAAACAGCAAGAAAAGTTGGAGAATGATGGAAATCACAGGATAAATAGACATGTTAATGATATGCAAACGATGAAAAAATGGAAACAAAATTTTCAGCACATCCCATTTTAATATTGCGAGTGAGTACCACATGCAGAAATGCATTCACTTACATGCCTTGTCATTTTATCAATGAGGTTATTAATTGTTAATTAATTGCTGAATGCATTTGGGCAAATCGTCAACATCCACCACTGGTAGCTCCATTTACAAATTGCTGACTATTGATGTCCAAGCTGTGTTTAATGAGGGTCAAACCTGCAGATGATGCAGGCCATGGTAGCACACTTAGACCATGCAAGCTGCCCACAGTATCACAAGAAACATGTGGCCTGATGTTTTCATGTTGAAAAACTATTCTTGGGTAACTTATGGAGAAATGTCCCTACTACTGTTTCCATAATTGATACAATTTTGCACTGCACGTTAAAGTAGGCATCACATACCAAGCCTAAGGTGTTAAACAATGTATACACTCCGTTTGACTTGGATAGCTGGTGGTTTTACTGGAAACTATGTTGGCTTTGCCATTAAGAGGCCTTCACAAGGGAATATCACATCGGTCCTAGTCTTGGGATTATGATGTGGGAACCTATAGTCTTCATTCCAGGTGCACTAACAACTTGATGTTATATTGATTTGGTTGTGGAACCAGTGGTATGGTAATTTTTCCAAAGTGTCTCAGGAACCATTTTTCAACTCAACAATGTTAGGCTGCATGTTCCTTGTGCTACTATGATCAGTCTGTGTGGCCTAAACATGCTTCCATGGCCTGCAGCGTCTCCGAACTTGTCTCCCATTGAGCACATCTGGGATGTCATTGGGTGCCAATTGCAAATGGCAGTTGCCTGCAGCGGATCTTTATGATTTGATTGACCAAGTGCATTCAACATGGCTGAAAATTCGTAGAACAATAATTAAAAACCTCATAGATAGTAGTCAAAGTGTGTAAGTTTATGTATTTCCATGCTTGCTGCTCATAATTAATACTGAATAAATCAAATGTTTTGAATATTCTGTTACCATTTGAATATCATTAACATATCTATTGCTCCTGTGATTTCCATAAATAATTCCATGACTTTTCCTTCTTGTTACTGCAATTTCATTACCGAGAAGCTGTAAACTTTTTAGCACATCTCACACCACTATACAATCTCAGTTCATAGGATATACTTGCATGCAGGCTATTAAGTTACCTTCTAGACTGAAACAAAGGGGTGTCCTTTCTTATCTTTCTTTTGTCTTGAGATATTCTGAGATGAGTGAAGTGAGATGACTAGCTTTTAAAAAAAAAATACATACAGTACAGACCAAAAGTTTGGACACACCTTCTCATTCTAATATTTTCTTGTATTTTCATGACTATGAAAATTGTAGAATCACACTGAGGGCATCAAAACTATGAATTAACACATGTGGAATTATACATTACACTTTACAAAAAAGTGTGAAACAACTGAAAATATGTCTTATATTCTAGGTTCTTCAAAGTAGCCACCTTTTGCTTTGATTACTGCTTTGAACGCAGAAAAGGTGAACATATGGACTCTACATGCCTATTTCCCACCGTGAAGCATGGAGGAGGTGGTGTGATGGTGTGAGGGTGCTTTGGTGGTGACACTGTTGGGGATTTATTCAAAATTGAAGCGGTGAGCGGTCCAGCTCACCCCAAACCATCGCGATTGGGTTCAGGTCTGGTGACTGTGGAGGCCATTTCATCAGGCGTAGCACCCCATCACTCTCCATCTTGGTCAAATAGCCCTTACACAGTCTGGAGGTGTGTTTGGGGTCATTGTCCTGTTGAAAAATAAATGATGGTCCAACTAAACGCAAACCGGATGGAATAGCATGCCGCTGTAAGATGCTGTGGTAGCCATGCTGGTTCAGTATGCCTTCAATTTTTAATAAATCCCCAACAGTGTCACCAGCAAAGCACCCCTACATCATCACACCACCTCCTCTTCCATGCTTCACGGTGGGAACCAGGCATGTAGAGTCCATCCGTTCACCTTTTCTGCATGCAAAGCAGTAATCAAAGCAAAAGGTGGCTACTTTGAAGAACCTAGAATATAAGACATATTTTCAGTTGTTTCACACTTTTTTGTAAAGTGTAATGTATAATTCCACATGTGTTAATTCATAGTTTTGATGCCTTCATTGTGATTCTACAATTTTCATAGTCATGAAAATACAGAAAAATCATTGAATGAGAAGGTGTGTCCAAACTTTTGGTCTGTACTGTATGTTGCTCTTACTTTAGCAGGTCTTCTCACTCTGTTCTTCTCTGGATCTTATCTAAGGCCAAAAGACTGGTTATGTTTAACACATTTCTTTCAAGTAATCACATTCTACTTTCTCAGTAGATGGTGCCTGTTTATAACATTCTCCTATAGCAACATACTTCATAATCTCTATTCATTAGGAACAATTCTCAATTGACCTAATTTAAAACAATCATAGTGCTCTTCAATGTTCCAACCTTAATTTGCAAATCTATATACCGGTACTTACTACTTACCAGAAATTGTGTATTCTATCACAGAAGAACTTCTTTAAAGGGAACCTGTCACGAGGAATAACGCTATTAACCTGCAGATGTGGGGTTAATCTGCAGGTTATGCAAAAACAGGAGGACAAGGAATGAAAAGAATCTGTTAAAAGATGTATAGATATAATTTATTATAATTAAATCATAACACAATAAATAAATCAGTAAAGGTGGAAGTCATAGAAAGACAAAGGAATTTTGAATGAAGCACTGAGATAAAGTAAGTCTGGGGTCAATACAATTAAAATATAAGGATGAGGGAAAACAAGGGGGTTTAAGTCCCTGGAAATTTCTGCGTGGTCTGGTGTCTCATAGGGATTCACATGGGTAAGGAGCATTTCTTCAGCACTTAGCAGAGTTACCCATGTATTGGAGGTTTCTCCCTAACTTTGGGTAGTTGGATGATATTTATCCTCAAACATAACCTTATATGCTGCTAAATTTGTCACCACTGGGGATTGTTACATCTTCATTCTCTGGGACTTAAACCCCCTTGTTTTAACTTTGGAATGTGTTTCCCTGATCCTTAAATTTTAGTTGTGTTGACCCCAGACTTACTTTATCTGAGTCATTCATTCAAAATTCCTTTTGTCTTTATGTGACTTACACCTTTACTGATTTATTGTGTTATGATGTAATTATAGTAAAATATTTCTATACATCCTTTACCAGATTCTCTTTACTCCTTGTCCTCCTGTTTTTGCATATATGTCTCAAAGTATTTCTGTTGTCCGTGCCAACCTTTTGTAAGGAGGAAGACCGGGCAGCGGGTACCTGTGCAATGCCGGGTCTGGAACTGCCAAGGCCGCGTCCAGTGTTGCAGGGGGAAAGGAAAAGGGAGCCGGAGAGGACCCATGACCTGGAGAGAAGGGGCATGGTAAGCAGGGGGATGAGAAAGTGTAGCGTGGGAAAAGCCAGAGAGTTCCCGCCAGAGGAAGGAGAAGGCAGGGGCCGACTGTTCTCTGCGAAGTAAGATGAAGCATAGAAAAGAGACCCGGGAGGGGTTCAGTGAAAGATCCCAAGTACCAGTGAGTTCACAGAAGGATGGGCGCCAAGCAAAGCAGCACGGCGCGGGTGCACTGAGGAACGAGCACCAGGAGCAGCATCGTGAGGTGTTTATTCAGCTATCGGCGGGTGCACAGCCGAGCACACGCTAAGTAGAGACTTGTGCAGAGCTCCATGCTTCGAATCTGTAGATTAATGGACTAGGGGCTCAATGGGCAGAACCGGTGACCGCCCGTTGCCACCAGAAGTGGAATCGGGTGTTGGGCAGGGAAGCCTGAAGACATAGTGTCAGCCTCCGCCTCTAATCACCTTTGTGTGATGTTTTGTCCTGATATATTTGTTCCTATTAATCTGCATGTTAACAGCATTAGGCTAAGTTCACACGTTGCGGAATTGCCGCGGAAATTTTCGCGGAAATCCCGCACTTCTCCCGCAGGAAATACGCACGTTTTTTTTATGCTGATTCCCGCCAGAATAATAGCGTTTTGCAAGCGTAATTAGCTTGCAGAATGCTAGCGTTTTCCTAGCGATCTGTAGCATCGCTTGGAAAACTGATTGACAGGTTGGTCACACGAGTCAAACATAGTGTTTGACACGTGTGACCAACTTTTTACTATTGATGCCGCCTATGCCGCATCAATAGTAAAAAGATCTAATGTAAAAATAATAAAAAAAATAATAAATAATGATATTCTCACCTTCCGGCGGCCCCCGCAGCCTTCCCGCCTCTCAGCGACGCTCCCGGCAACTCGCGGTCCCAAGGATGCATTGCGACAAATCACACCGATGACGTGCATCTCGCGAGACCGCTATGCCATCTGGGTGATTCTCGCAAAGGACTCTTGGGACCGGAAGTTGCCGGGAGCGTCGCTGAAGGCGGGAAGGCTGCGGGGGCCGCGGGAAGGCTGCGGGGGCCGCCGGAAGGTGAGAATATCATTATTTTTTATTTTAATTATTGTTTTACCAGGGATATGGTACCCAGGGCCTGGAGGAGAGTCTCCTCTGCTCCAGACCCTGGGTACCATCCGCACATGAACCGCTTACATTGCGCATAGTGGGCATAGCCACATGCGGAAAGTAAGCGGTTCAATGCATTCCTATGGCGGCGGAATCACCGCGGTTACGCTAAATTAATGAACATGTTGCTTTTTTTTCCGCTAAGCGTTTTTTTCGCGGAAAAAAACGCAACATGTGTACAAAACATGCGGAATCAATTAAAACGTATAGAATGCTTAATGCTTGCGTTTTGTTCGCGGTTTAACCACGGAAAATAGCGGAAAAACCGCGAAAAAAACGCAATTATTCCTGATCGTGTGCACTTAGCCTTATTATGCTGCCCAGTGACTGCACACAGCCAAATGCAGCAGGGAGAAAATGATCTTTATTCTCCCCACCAGCATTTAGTATTCAGTCATGGGGGCGTGGACGATGCTGGTTCAGTCATAATCTGAGTATACAGAGCATCGGCTGTAACAGCGCCCCGGCCCTGACTGATAGTCGGCTGCAATATAGAGCCAGTGTCAGTCATGACCGAGGGCGCGTTACAGTGGACGCTCTGTATACTCAGAGTGGTGACTGAACCAGCGTTGTCCCTGCCCCTATGACTGAATAGTGAATGCTGGGGGAGAGTAAAGATAATTTTCTCACTGCTGCATTCGGCTACTTGCAGGCGCCGGACAGCATAATAACAATGTTAACTTGCAGATTAACCCCATATCTGCAAGTTAACAGCGTCATTCCAGGTAACAGGTTTCCTTTAAGATGATAACGGAGAAAAATATTTAACAAGGAATTCAGCACTCAAAATAAAAAAGTGGCAATTTATTCAAACAGTGAACTGTGAACAGACAAGTTGAGACGTTACAGTCTCACTGACCTTCATCAGATAAACACATATAGTCTAAAGGCCCCGTCTCACATAGTGAGATCGCTAGCGAGATCGCTGCTAAACACTGATCTCAGCAGCCATCTCACTATGTCTGACACGTACCAGCGATCAGGCCCCTGCTGTGAATCACTGGTCGTGTCAGAAATGCCAGGACTTTTTTTTGATCGCTGGTCTCCCGCTGGCCAGCACGCATCGCTGCGTGTGACAGGCAGGAGACCAGCGATCAGCTGGTAACCAAAGTACACTTCGGGTTTCCAGGCACCGTGCCTGGAAACCTGATGTGTACGTTGGATACCAGCGCGATGCTGCAGGGGAGCTGGTAACCAAGGTACACATCAGGTTTCCAGGCACTGCGCAGCGCCTGGAAACCCGAAGTGTACCTTGGTTACCAGCTCCCTACATCAGCGGGCTGGTATCCAATGTACACTGCGGGTAACTAGGTGACGTTACCCGCAGTGTCGCTGTCCTGATCGCTGCCTGAGCTGCCTGTTTGGCAGCTCAGCAGCGATCATGTAGTGACACACCAGCGATCCTGATCGTTGTCGGGATCGCTGGTGTGTCGCTATGTAAGACGGGGCCCTAAAAGTCCTGTTCCAGCATAATATAGGGCAAGGCAGCAGAGGAGTAAACATGACGCTGGTCACCTAGAGAGAGATATGCATAGCATAGTAGGGCGTGTTTACAGTTGCCATTTTTAGTGCTGTGACTGTAAACTGGCTTAGGCCTTTTTCACACATCCGGTGTGCGCCTGACGGCGCCCCCGGCATTTAGCCGCAGCGCCGCATCAGAAAACCGGATGCGCCGCTTGCGGTTTTTTGCCGGATGGTTTCTGATGCCCGGAGACATCAGACGACTCCGGCAAAAAAAAAAACGTTACATGCTGCGTTTTGTCCTGCCGCCGGAATGTACATTTCCGCCGGATCCGGACAAAACCGCATACAACGCACTGACATGCGGCGCCATCCGGCGCTAATGCAAGTCAATGCAAAAAAAAACGCATCCGGCATTACATTTCGCGGATGTGGTTGGACAAAAAAATGCCGGAGTGCGCCGTCAGGCGCACAACGGATGTGTGAAAGAGGCCTTAGTGACTTAGTAAAGTTTGCCGCACTTTAGATTAGCCCTATATTTGCAAGTTAATAGCATTATTTGACATAACAGGTTCCCTTTAAAAGAAGAATGGACATTCCTAATTCACATTTTACAAAGCAAAAAGGACAATAGCTTTTATCTTTTATTTATGTTTGAAGACCTAAATAATGTCTGTGGAGACTTATTGCAATCTTTGGTTAAATTTTATTTATGAATCTGCTTTTTTAAATTAGTTTTATTATGTTTACAAATTAAATATAGCTTTAATTATATGTTACTTTGACTAATAAATATTTTATTAATTGGAAGTGTACAACAGCTTTTCAACCATACTTATGACAGAGCTAACAATTTTTATTTTTATTTTTGTTCAATTCTCATAAAGCATGTTTATTATCTATTTAGTTAGTCCACTGCAAAAGTATCTTTTGCTAAATATAGAGTTATTTACCTTTTTAACATATTGTCTATATGCTAATTTCATTTCCACAGCAAACTGGTTGGCCTATGTCTTATTTGCCATACCTTCCGATGATGCATTATATGCCACACATATATCCATATTACCTGATGAGAGGATTTCCAAATCGCAGCCCAGTTACCAGAGAACATCCTAGTCCTAGAATGGCAGGTGATGGACCACAATACCGCTTACCTTATCCTTACTGGTAATTATTTTCTTTCACTTTTTAATATAGCAAAATGCAATCATTTATGTAAGAATTTGTGCAATATATCTTGTCACTGAGTCTTTCACTATGAAAAACTGATATCAAACTTGGAAAAAATAAAAGAGCTCACTGAAGTATCAGATTGCAGAGGTATATTTACATATAGGGAGAGAGAAGGGTGGAGTTGAAAGGAGGAGCACAGTGAGAACGCAAAGCTGGATTCACATCTACATATTTTAGGACTGCTATAAGATGACCTCCATGCTGCAGCTGTTTATAAACATGTTGTCACCAGGATACTGTGGTAGGGAGGGGCCAGAAGATTGCAACATCTGGTTGCACAAATTCCGGCACTTATTAAAATTTCTTCACCATCCTATTAAATAGTGCAGGTTTTCCTTTCTCTATCATGGCAAGGCTTGATCAGTTCAGTTGACCTGCTGGAATCTCCATCCTGAAATGTAGAAAAATATTTAGAGTTGAGAGTCCTTAGTGGTTGATACCTTTTAATGGCTAACTGAAAAGATGGTAACAAATTGCAAGCTTTCGAGACTACTCAGGTCTCTTCATCAGGCAAAGACTAATACAAAATCTGAAGAATCACATATTTATACACAAAATAGGACTGAACCCCATGTTAATGTACTAAATGTCCAACTGGGGGTCTGTATGTGGGGAGACCGGGCAAAAACTGAGAACAAGGATGAATTCTCATTGCCACACAATAAGAGAAAAAAGAATGGATCTACCTGTGGCAAAACATTTTTGCTCCCCTGATCATAGCTTGTTAGATATGAAAATACTTGTATTGAGAGGCAATTTCACATCTCGGAGACAAAGGAGAATGACGTTCTATATCAATTAAGGAATTTACTCCAAATAACTTGTGAAAACATCACAAAACATTACCAGACCCCAATCAGAGGGTAATAAAACTTTCACACTCCTTATCTATGAACTGTTCCAATATTTATGCTCATCCCTCTGCCATAATGACTATTCTGCTTCACGTCACTTGTCTTACCTATTGCATTTTTTCAGTCCTGTTTTGTGTATACAACCACTGAGGACTCTCAACTCTAAATATTTTTCTGTCTGGTTAGTGTTTTTCTGTACATTTCAGCCCCTCACCTCCCTGGGTGGCGTGGGGATCAGATAAGGGTTAAGTAAGGAGCATAGCTAGGTATGAGACCCCGGCACCTACACCATCCAGTGGACAGGGATAGGCTAGGGTGCATCTAGTTCGAGGAATCAGGTAAGTGCCCACAGTCCCTTGTCACTATGTGTCACATGTGCAATATAAATACAAGAGAGCAGGAAACCCTTATGTGTCTGTTTACTGTGTATGTGAGGCATCATATCAGCTAATCTCCACCACCTAGCTCAAATACAACTTAAAATTAGAAATAGAGCTGGGGTAAAGTGGAAAATATGCATGATACATGTCATAAATGACCAGAAATAGGTTTATTCCTTATGCACACACATGACAATTAATTTTGCAATGTCATAGGTTCCCTGTAAGGTAGGGCAACTCAGTAATAATGGTCATAATGGGCTTGTTAGCTATGCATATCCCAGTTAGTACTCTGTCCCCTTGTCCCATTAAGTTTCTTTTTAAATTATAAACATTAAATATTAATAATGATCCTGTTATTTTATTTCTATTTTCATAGTAACTAAATGGGAAGGGGGAAGCCTTGGTTTTAATGCTGCATAATAGGCTTGATCCCCTTTCCAAACATCTATATTCAGATGCTCCTCACATGTACACCATACTGTGCAAAATGTAGGTTAGGTAACTTAGGAATAATGACCAAGTAATCCTGAACACTTGATTTGTATGCTTACTGTTAGGGTCTGCGGAACGCAGCTAATAGATATTGTAGAGAGGTGCGTTCGCAGTCCGGGGTCCATTGTGCAGGCGAAGCCCGCTGCTAGTAAGATGGCGAAAGTAGAGAACTCTGTTATCCCGCAGAGTCGCTAAAATAAACGCCGTAGCGCGCTGTGGCAGTAAGTGCGAACTCTGTTAATCCCCAGAGCCGCTAACGGGAATGCCACAGCGCTATATGGCGATAAGTGCGAACTCACTTAGCTTCAGTGAGCTGCAAAGTAAAACGCTAGGGCGCTGAACAAGCGTTATAAAGCGAAACCTGTTGCCTCACAGAGCCGCTGAGAAAAAGACTGTCTCCTGTTGGGCTCACAGGGAACACAGATGACTGCTAAGTGGATTGCAGTGTGAGGTCATGCAGTCAGAACACAAGCAACAATCTCCTCACCGGAGTAGCCGGTATTCTAATGGCGTTTTCAGCCGAGCCCTGAACACGTGCATACAATCTCCTCACCGGAGGTGCCGGTATTCTAGGGGCTTATTTCAGCCAGACCTAACTACATGCATACATGACCTCACTGGCGCAAGCACGTAACAGATTTGATACTAGCGCATGGCGGCCCAACCATGCCACCCTTTTATAGTAACAGCTACAGGACCTGCCAGAAAAGGACCAATGAGAAACTGTTCCAAAACACATGTAGTTTCAGGACCTTCTTGGCGGACCAATAGGAGCTTCTGCAGTACCTGAACATGTGACCCCTGATCTCCAATGAGAGATCTTACCCTGGGCATGCTCAGAAGGGGAAACGCAGGACTTCGTCCTAAAGACGTCTGCTCCAGCACTGGCTATAATAGAAGATCCAGGAGGGGCAGCAGCAAGTCTCTGCACAGTATTGGAATGGGCAAGACGCTGGGACCGACGTCTCTGCTGAGCAGGCTCCACTGCGGCCGGAGACGGATGGGGGACAGCAGCGGGAATGGCTCGAGATTCCCCTTGTGCAGCATTGGGAACTTGAACCCTAACACTTACCATGCTTAAATGTCCTGTCATCTTACAAAATATTATTGTCAAGTATATTATGATATTAAATGGATCAAGTATATAATGGTACTAGATGAAGTTCAGAAATATTTCTTGACCCTGATTTAGGCATTCAAATTATGATGTTTATTTCTGTAAATAAAAAAAATATATATACAGTATATACAGCTCTGGCAAAAATTAAGAGCCCACTGTCAAATGTTCAGTTTGTCTGGTATATTTTTGAGTAAAATGTAAATTGTCCTTTTAGTCTATAAACTTCTGACAACATGTCTCCGAATTTTCAAGCAATACATTTTGCATTTTTTTTCTGACAAAGAAAAATGGTCAAAATTTTTTAAAAAACCCAGTGCTTGCAGACCTAAAATAATGCAAAGAAAACAAGTTCATAATCATTTATAAACAACAATACTAATGTTTTAACTCAGGAAGAGTTCTGAAATTAATATTTTGTGGAATAACCATGATTTTTAAAAACAGCTTTCATGCGTCTTGGCATGCTTTCCACCAGTCTTTCACACTGCTTTTGGCGCAAAAATTTAAGCAATTCTTCTTTGTTTGATGGCTTGTGACTATCCATCATCCTCTTGATCAAATTCCAGAGGTTTTCCATGGGGTTCAGGTCTGGAGAATGGGCTGCCCGTGACAGGATTTTGATGTGGTGGTCTCTTAGTTTTTGCCAGAGCTGTATATCCTTAAGTCTTGGCAGTTTAATACTCTTTAATCTTACTCAAAAAGAGATCAATGTATTCTCTTGTGAGTTACTAACCTTAAATTATGAAATATAGTAAGAAAAAATGGATGATACAATATTATGTGATGGGTTGCACCATTTCTTTACCCATTGTCTAGGGCAGCCGTCCCCTACCTTTTTTACTTTGATGGTCACATTCAGCTCTGAGGGATAGTCACGAGCCACATCCAGACCCCCAACCTCCCACACAGTAGTGACACTCCGAGCCCCCATTACCGGTATGTTGACATCCAAAGCTTTCCCTCAGAAAGCACACTGAGACCTTGTGCCCATATAAGCAAAACAATTACATCTTGGGGTTCCTACTTTACTCTCATTTGGTATTCTTATATCAAGCAAACCCTCCACATTGTCGCATCCAGCTTCAAGCTCACCTCTCTAACTAAACTAACTAGCAGTATCTTCCTATATCCAGCTTACTATATTTCTTTCTCTCCCTTCTGCCTTAAAAGTATATGCAAATCCAGATCTTCTCTTCTGTGCAGGGCTACTCATAAAAGTCACTATTTGGAGACCTTCTTTTCATAGCTAGATGGTAGACCAGATAGTAGAAAACCATGAGTCACTCTTCTTGTGCCTGTAAGCTACATATCGTTCACAAACCAAAAATTGGGGTCCCCTAGTCTAGGGGATTGCTGTTAATAACTAAGTATAGTACAAGTGATGTCTGGCAGTCCCCTGGATAGGTGATAACTTACTAACTTGGTAAAAGCCTATTGACATCTTATGTATACTATGTATATTGGAACATGTATACGGTATATTTTGTAGATAGCATGCATTAGTAAAATATTACAATATGTTTAATGCATCATGTGATTTTTCATAAGCAAAATATTGACTATTCATGCAACTTTTGCCACATTCATGTATTATTTTTATTGTTTTACGATATTACACAATGTTTAGTTGCTTTTTAATGGACTTGATGCGCAAATAATTATAGTTTATTTTCCAATCAGCTAATATAATTTACTTGACATGGTAATTACTGCTTTTATTCCACAATCTGATGCATAGTTATTTCCAGAGTTTGTTTGATGTGACACATTTCAGTTGCAAATAAATCACATTACACTGAGGATATCTTCTTCTGACAGATATAAATTATTATTGTGAAACACTTTGATGAGTCATATGGTAAAAATTATACTATAACTGTAAAGTTTAGCAAATTTCAACTAGAAATTTCAACTTTTTCATATTTATTTTGGGCTAAAAAAAAAATAATATAAAGCTGTTGCAAAGACCTTTGGATGACAATACACTTGGCACTGACCCTAAACTGTGTGCTCTGAAAATAATAGAATTAAACATTATTGTTGAAAGGTATCATTGTCAATGAGCTCGTTGATCTAAATAAGTATGTTGTTTTAACAGTTATTTTTCATGAGTTTAACAAAATTTCATTAAATAGGTAACACAAAGAGCAGCATCCAGTACTCCTTTGCCAAAAATGCCCATTGAAAATAATGCTGCAGTTCACAATATAACGGAAGAAAGCAGCACTCCTATGGATAATCACCAGCAAAAGTGGTTTACTTACTCATATACCTAATTCAAGCTACATTTCAGATCTTCCATTACCAAACACTCCATTGTAGTGCTACATTCTTCTTTCACACTTCTTCTGAATATGGAAGACAAAATTGTTCTTATGAAGGCATTGTACTCATCAATGGCAGATTTGTTTCCCTTATGTAACAGTTCTATAGGTTTTGCACTGAAATGCTTTGTCCAGGGGTAAGTGTTTCAGTGTGAAACGCGCGTTGGATGTGGTGGGTCCCTGGATTGATCACTGAAGTAATGATATATACCTTATTTATTTGACATTGCTTTAATCAAGCCATCATATGTTCTAGGCACTCTACAGCATCATGTCTTTAACACTAGTGGTTTTCCATTCCTTGACTTATTAAACAGCTTTTATTTTGGCAACTTTACCATTATTCATTATTTTGACATGTATGCTGCCGGATGCCTCTGAACATCTCCAGATAGTACTGCTTATGATCGGTCTTGCTTGAAATAATCATTGTATATGGACATGTGTTTAATGGTTTCTAGCACTGTATTTACTGCTACATACCCACGAGTTATTATGAACTGCTTGATACCATTCATTGTGCTTGTATTAACCCATGATTCTGTCACGCTGTATAGCAGATATATATATGAGATGTCAGTAATCTATATCAAAAGGGCAACATACTATATAACATGCGCATAGATATATTATAACATGGATTTACCTGATAGAATGTCCAGTGGGTCAAAACGGAATCCGCTATACGCTGTCTCCGGCTAGAGGGTGATCGGGGTCTAAGCTGACCCTGAACTGGGGTCCCAACTAATCCCTCAACCTGGAGGTACTGTTAAAGGTACAGAGGTCCAGGCCACCAGCGTAAACCCTGTCTCCTATCAATCCCTGCCAACTGTATTCTAGTCCTAAGAAGGACCCTGAATACCACCAAAGGGAATGAACAGGTAACGGATAATGAACAGAAAGACATACAAGAAAGAGAAGGAATAAAGTAAATAAAGTCTTACATACAACACTCACACACAGTAGGAACACCTAAGGTCTCAGAGATAATCTATAAGCTATAAGAGTAAAAACAACTAATGAACTCTTAGCTTAAATATTCTCAGAACCGATCCAGTCTGCTGAACTACATGAATGCTTTCACCGGCGTCTAACACCCAGACTGGCAGAAATATAAAGGAAACTAATTAGAACACAATCAAAAGCAGCCGGGCGAGGCTGCACCTAGCCTTAGCAAAGAGCTAGGAAAAATTAACTCTCACATTACCAAAAAACAAAGAAACAGCAGCTCAGCTGTGAGAAGTCAGAATGTGCAATCGCGACGATCTTCGTGGCGATGCACCCATGACAGTACCCCCCCTTCTACGAGGGGCCTCCGGACCCTCATGACCAGGTCTGTCCGGGTGAGTTGTGTGAAAGGTCCGTCCACGTTATCATTGACCACCACTGAAGGAGGTAGAGGTGACGGTATGACTGGTGCCACATACTTTTTAAGTAATGACTTGTGAAACACATTATGAATTTTAAACGTAGGAGGGAGGTCCAGACGAAATGCCACAGGATTAATTATGGAGCTGATCCTGTACGGCCCGATGAATCTGGGACCCAACCCCCAGGAGGGAACTTTAAGTTTAATATTCCTGGTAGACAACCACACCAGATCATTCACCTTCAGATCTCGACCAGAAACTCTCCCCCTATCAGCCATCCGTTTGTAACGGTTCTCCGTAACCTTCAGTCTTAACTGATCTGGCACTATCAGTCTCCCTGGAAGTCCCACAGGGGCGTCCCCCTGAGCCCCCAATACCTCCCCCTCAAGCTCAGAGCATACAGCTGACACCACAACTCCCTCCTGAGGAATAGGAACCGGATCATCCATCCTCCCGGTCCCTGGGAAAGTACGAGATAAGGCATCAGGAAGCAACTTTATTGAGCAGTCATATGCGCGATGAGGAGGTAACTCTTTACACCCCTCCTCTGAGAACATCTCCCCAAAGTCCTCCAGAAAAGGAGGCAAAGTCCTAGGCACAACCGCACCGATGACCGTGCTCATGCAGTTATTCTTGCAAAATTCACCCCACTGGCTTATCTTTCTGGATTGCCAATCAATCACTGGGTTATGTTTAGCCAACCAAGGAAGTCCCAACACAATAGGAGTAGGTAGACCCTCCAACACATAACAAGACAATTGCTCTTTATGTATTGCCCCTACTCGAAGATCTATGTTATGAACAGCTTGAACCAAGCTACCTTGACCAAGAGGTCTAGAATCAATAGAGAGTATAGGGACCGGTTTGGCCAATACACTCAGTTGCATACCATGCACCTGGGCAAACCGAGCGTCCACAAGATTAGCCCCGGACCCACTATCAAGAAAAACAGAAATCCTCTCAGTTCTAGTACCAATCACCACCTCCGCAGGCACGATAAACTGAGAGGGATTTGGGGACGAAATACAGACTCCCAGGTTAACTCCTTGGGTCAAAGAGGTCCGGGATGGACAACCCCCAACAAAATGTCCCTCTCTCCCGCAAAAGAAACACCTTCTAGCCTTGCGGCGCACCGCCGATTCCCTCCTACAAAATGATGTCCCTCCCAACTGCATGGGTTCCTCAGAACAGACCAGGGGAACCTCAGTATAAGGGACTTTAGTAGTAGGGGGAGTCATCATGGGGGGCGGAGTTACCTCGCGTCTTCCCCGAAGTCGTCTATCAATGCGAATAGCAAGGGCCATAGCAGCCTCCAGTGATGGAGGAGAATCATACTGAGCCAACACATCTTTTAATTTGTCAGACAACCCTTGACAAAACTGGCTCCTAAGAGCTGGGTCATTCCACTGAGTATCTGTTGCCCATCTACGGAACTCAGAAGAATATTCCTCCGCTGGACGATTTCCCTGCCGTATTTTACGTAACTTTGTTTCAGCAAGGGAAACTCGATCCGGATCATCATATACCAGACCCAGGGCAGTAAAAAATCGATCCACTGACTGGAGATCGGGGGAGCCTGGAGGAATAGAGAACGCCCAAGATTGAGGGTCCCCTTGCAAGAGCGAGACAACAATTCCCACCCTCTGCTCCTCACTCCCAGATGACCGAGGCCGCAGCCGAAAGTACAATTTACATGCCTCCCGGAAAGTAAAAAATTTGTCCCGCCCACCAGTGAACCTGTCCGGGAGAGCAACCTTAGGTTCAGATCTGGTTTGCTCTGGGAGGGACAAAACCTTGGACTTAATGTCTGCAAATTCCATGGACAACCCCTGCAACTGTCGGGCCAGCTGGGCTACTGGATCCATGACAGCTGGGGAGAATTTTTTTGGGCCGGTGAAAATGTCACGCTGTATAGCAGATATATATGAGATGTCAGTAATCTATATCAAAAGGGCAACATACTATATAACATGCGCATAGATATATTATAACATGGATTTACCTGATAGAATGTCCAGTGGGTCAAAACGGAATCCGCTATACGCTGTCTCCGGCTAGAGGGTGATCGGGGTCTAAGCTGACCCTGAACTGGGGTCCCAACTAATCCCTCAACCTGGAGGTACTGTTAAAGGTACAGAGGTCCAGGCCACCAGCGTAAACCCTGTCTCCTATCAATCCCTGCCAACTGTATTCTAGTCCTAAGAAGGACCCTGAATACCACCAAAGGGAATGAACAGGTAACGGATAATGAACAGAAAGACATACAAGAAAGAGAAGGAATAAAGTAAATAAAGTCTTACATACAACACTCACACACAGTAGGAACACCTAAGGTCTCAGAGATAATCTATAAGCTATAAGAGTAAAAACAACTAATGAACTCTTAGCTTAAATATTCTCAGAACCGATCCAGTCTGCTGAACTACATGAATGCTTTCACCGGCGTCTAACACCCAGACTGGCAGAAATATAAAGGAAACTAATTAGAACACAATCAAAAGCAGCCGGGCGAGGCTGCACCTAGCCTTAGCAAAGAGCTAGGAAAAATTAACTCTCACATTACCAAAAAACAAAGAAACAGCAGCTCAGCTGTGAGAAGTCAGAATGTGCAATCGCGACGATCTTCGTGGCGATGCACCCATGACAGATTCTTCATGAGATTCACATGTGCAGATAACTAATCATTGGTAATGAGCAGTATTTAACTTTTAAATAATTTCTTGCTGTGACTCACATATCCAATTATTACTGAACCCAGGTAGAGCCACCTATTGTCTTGCCAGTGGTTTTGTCATTTTTCTACATATGCCTTCTATTGTTTTTCATGTATTTAATAAAATTTAACCTTTTAACTTTGGCCCTAGTATAAAGCTTATTTCTTGGCATTGGAAATTCTTTATTATGTTGGGCACTGTGGATATAGGAACATCAAGTTCTCTAAAGATGGACTTGTAACCTTGAGATATTTTATATTTTTCAATAATTTTGGTTCTCAAGTCCTCAGACAGTTCTCTTCTCTTTCTGTTTCCAATGTTAGTGTGGCACACACGATGCAAAGATTAAGTCAACTTCTCTCCATTTATCTACACTGTGTGCAGAATTATTAGGCAAGTTGTATTTGAGAGGATTCTTTTTATTATTGAACATTTATGTTCTCAATCAACCCAAAAAACTCATAAATATTAAAGCTTAATATTTTTGGAAGTTGGAGTGGTTTTTTTTTTAGATTTGGCTATCTTAGGAGGATATCTGTTTGTGCAGGTAACTACAGTCATGGACAAAAGTTTTGAGAATGACACAAATATTAATTTTTACAAAGTCTACTGCTTCACTTTTTCTAATGGCAATTTGCATATACTCCAGAATGTTATAAAGAGTGATCAGCTTAACAGCAATTACTTGCAAAGTCAATATTTGGCTAGAAAATGAACTTTATCCCCCAAAACACATTTCAACATCATTGCAGCCCTGCCTTAAAAGGACCAGCTAACCTCTTTTCAGTGATTGCTCCATTAACACAGGTGTGGGTGTTGATGAGGACATGGCTGGAGATCAATCTGTCATGATTAAGTAAGAATGAGACCACTGGTAACTTTAAAAGGAGGCTGGTGCTTGGCATCATTGTTTCTCTTCTGTTAACCATGGTTATCGCTAAAGAAACACGTGCAGTCATCATTGCAATGCACAAAAATGGCCTAACAGGGAAGAGTATCGCAGCTAGAAAGATTGCACCTCAGTCAACAATCTATCGTATCATCAAGAACTTCAAGGAGAGAGGTTCCATTGCTGCCAAAAAGGCTCCAGGGTGCCCAAGAAAGACCAGCAAGCGCCAGGACCGTCTCTTAAAAGTGTTTCAGCTGCGGGATCGGGCTACCAGCAGTGCAGAGCTTGCTCAGGAATGGCAGCAGGCAGGTGTGAGTGCATCTGCACGCACTGTGAGGCGGAGACTCTTGGAGCAAGGCCTGGTCTCAAGGAGGGCAGCAAAGAAGCCACTTCTCTCCAGAAAAAACATCATGGACAGACTAATATTCTGCAAAAGGTACAGGCAGTGGACTGCTGAGGACTGGGGTAAAGTTATTTTCTCTGATGAATCCCCTTTTCGATTGTTTGGGACATCAGGAAAACGCCTCATTCGGAGAAGACAAGGTGAGCGCTACCACCAGTCTTGTCTCATGCCAACTGTTAAGCATCCTGAAACCATTCATGTGTGGGGTTGCTTCTCAGCCAAGGGAATCGGCTCTCTCACAGTCTTGCCTAAAAACACAGCCATGAATAAAGAATGGTACCAGAATGTCCTCCAAGAGCAACTTCTCCCAACCCTCCAAGAGCAGTTTGGCGATCAACAATGCCTTTTCCAGCATGATGGAGCACCTTGCCATAAAGCAAAGGTGATAACTAAATGGCTCAGGGAACAAAACATAGAGATTTTGGGTCCATGGCCTGGAAACTCCCCAGATCTTAATCCCATTGAGAACTTGTGGTCAATCATCAAGAGACAGGTGGACAAACAAAAAACTAAAAATTCTGACAAAATGAAAGCATTGATTGTGCAAGAATGGACTGCTATCAGTCAAGATTTGGTCCAGAAGTTGATTGAAAGCATGCCAGGGAGAATTGCAGAGGTCCTGAAGAAGAAGGGTCAACACTGCAAATATTGACTTGCTGCATTAACTCATTCTAACTGTCAATATAAGCTTTTGTTACTCATATGTTTACAATTATTATATTTCTGTCTGTGATAAAAACATCTGTCAAACACACATAAAAACCAGAGGGCAGCAGATCATGTGAAAATATAATATTTGTGTCATTCTCAAAACTTTTGGCCATGACTGTATTACTGTGCAGAATTATTAGGCAACTTAATAAAAACCAAATATATACCCATCTGACTTGTTTATTTTCACCAGGTAAACCAATATAACACAAAATTTAGAAATAAAAATTTCTGACATTCAAAAACAAAAAAAATTAATCAGTGACCAATATAGCCACCTTTCTTTATGATGATACTCAAAAGGCTCCCATCCATAAATTCTGTCAGTTGCTTGATCTGTTTACGATCAACATTGCGTGCAGCAGCCACCACAGCCTCCCAGACACTGTTCCGAGAGGTGTAATGTTTTCCATCCCTGTAGATCTCACATTTTATGAGGGACCACATGTTCTCTATGGGGTTCAGATCAGGGGAACAAGGGGGCCATGTCATTATTTGTTCTTCTTTTAGACCTTTACTGGCCAGCCACGCTGTGGAGTATTTGGATGCATGTGATGGAGCATTGTCCTGCATGAAAATCATGTTTTTCTTGAACGATACCGACTTCTTCCTGTACCACTGCTTGAAGAAGGTGTCTTCCAGAAACTTGCAGTAGGTCCCACAAGTTCATCTTTGATGATACCAGCCCATACCAGTACCCCACCTCCACCTTGCTGGCGTCTAAGTCAGAGTGGAGCTCTCTGCCCTTTACTGATCCAGCCTCGGGCCCATCCATCTGGCCCATCAAGAGTCACTCTCATTTCATCAGTCCAGAAAACCTTAGAAAAATCAGTCTTAACATATTTCTTGGCCCAGTCTTGACGTTTTATCTTATGTTTCTTGTTCAAAGGTGGTCATTTTTCAGCCTTCCTTACCTTGGTCATGTCCCTGAGTATGGCAACTCTTGTGCTTTTTGATACTCCAGTAACGTTGCAGCTCTGAAATATGGCAAAACTGGTGGCAAATTGCATCTTGACAGCTTCACGCTTGATTTTCCTCAATTCATGGGCAGTTATTTTGCGCCTATTTTTATCAACACGCTTCTTGCAACCCTGTTGGCTATTTGCCATGAAATGCTTGATTGTTCAATGATCACGCTTCAAAAGTTTGGCAATTTCAAGACTGCTGCATCCCTCTGCAAGACCTCTCACAATTTTTGACTTTTCAGAGTCCGTCAAATCTCTCTTCTGACCCATTTTGCCAAAGGAAAGGAAGTTGCCTAATAATTAAGCACACATTATATAGGGTGTTGATGTCATTAGACCACACCCCTCCTCATTACAGAGATACAAATCACCTGATTTACATAATTGACAGTTGGCTTTCAAGCCTATACAGCTTGGAGTAGGACAACATGTATAAAAAGGATGATGTGATCAAAATACTCATTTGCCTAATAATTCTGCACACAGTGTAGTTTCAGGTGTGATTTTCATATTGCCCACACCTGTCACTTCCCACATGTGAGTTTGCATGAGCATCATATGCCTGAAACAAAGTTGTTGACTCACATTTTTGGAAATGTACCAACAAATTTTTCCAGCCCAGTTTTGAGGTTTTGTGTGAAATTATGTCCAATTTGCCATTTTTCTTTGTTTTTTTTCTGTGCTGTTACAATACAACCAAAGGAAATAAGTATATACCAAAGCATGTGTATTTGCAATAATTTTCTGGGAGAAATACTTCATTTCTGGAACAATTTCAAGCATGTCAACACTTTGGCCATGACTGTACTTCATTGGCTCTATTTTACTTTTGTAGAGTTTGTGTAACTCTTCCACTTAGCAGGTAATGTGACAACACACTGCTTTTGGCTGTGAATCTCCACCACAAATTGACACAAAGATTTTCCCGATTCAGTTGGGCTAAACTGTACTTGGATTACATACCTGCTTTTCCTCGGAAGACTGAAATCTGTGTGGAAATTTTCCTTAACATGTTTCTTGGGTTATAAAATGTCTGCAGGCCGTAAACAGATTTTAGAGGGAAAAATTGAACTAAAAATCTCATTAAATCAGTAGTATTTGAACATACCCCATGATATAGCAGCAGGGAGAAGAAACAAAACTGTAAACAGCAGTAGTGAGAGGGGAAAGTATTCACTTCTTCAATGAAGGTAGATCACAAAGGCTGAACAGTGTAAGGCTATGTTCACAAGTTGCTTTTTTGTAGCTTTTTTTATGCAGACTAAACCTTATGTCTTGGCAGTAAAAAAAGCTACAGACAAAAAAGCAGGTTTTGCTTGCTTTTTTTACTGTGTTTTTGCTGTTTTTTTTCTGTTTTTCAGAATCCCAAATTTCAGCTTTCCTTCCACTATACAAGCATGACCAATGCAAGGTGTTAGGCCACCATTGTAAGACATATGTGAAAACAAAACATTTTTGGAAAAAAAGGACAATTTGATCAAATTATTTAGTGTAAAAACATATTTATGTCTGAAAAAATTGTGACTATTCTGAACAAAAAAGTTCATGAGTTCATTAAAAAATACACAACTGCAAATGTAACAACAGTGGGGGGAGTTGAATTGGTTGGGAATAGCATTTTGTCGGTCTGGCACTGTTTACTTTCATACATTGGTCGGCCTTTGAATTGTTTGGGCATTTTTCAATTTCACTCTTTGGTCAGGCAATGTTTCTTTGATAAATATCACTAATTTAACAAACTATACTAATAATAACTGCCATGCTCATGTGAGGATACCAACACATTTTGGCTTAATCTTGAGAAAATCACAAAACTAAATGTGATGTACCTGCTTTTTTTCACTAAAAACACAGCAAAAACTGATGGCATTGTTTCTTGCTGCTTTTTTGCACTTACTCATTGTTTTCTATTTGAGTTCTGAAAATGAATAAAAGCAATGAAGATTGCAAGATATGAAACCTTTTTAATTTAAATTACCTAGTAAGTCATGTAAAAATGTTTTCCATGTCAAAGTTGTCCATAGCCACTAATAAAAGGGAATTTGTCTTCAGGTTTTTGCTACTTCACCTGAAAGCAGCATAAAGTAAGAAAAGAGATCCTGATTCCAAGAATGTCTCTGTGTTTATTGTGAGCAGCAGATCTGATACAATCAGAATTTTTAGATGCAGCACTGCTCAGAAAACCAACTCCGCCCACACCCGATTAGTAGCTTTCTGTGTACATTGTATATTGACAGTAAGCTGCTTATCATTGTTGGACAAGGAGTTGAACAGGGAGCCATATAACACCTAGTGCAGCAGTGGTAATCACTTGATGATAAAACACTCATTCTATTGAAACAACAGCACACAACCTAGTAAATGACACATTCCTGAAATCTGTGTTTCAGCCCATACCTTATGTTGTCCTCTGATTAAACAGCAAAAACATGCTGACAGATACCCTTTAACTCCTTCATCCCAAAGCCTGTTTTCATCTTCCTGACCAGGCGAAATTTTAGAATAGTAACCAGTGACATTTCATGCGGTAATAACTATGGATCGCTTCAATGGACTAAAGTGATTCTGTGACTGTTTTTTCATGACTGCTGTTTTTATATTTTAGATTATTGGTAAATTTAGATTTATTTTTTTTTGCTTATTTTTTGAAAATATCAGAATTTTGGTGAAAATGTTGACAATTTTGCAATTTTCAAATTTTCAATTACTATATCCTTAAACCAGTTAGACATTGTTAGGGCTGGCGGAACGCACAAAATAAATATAAAAAATAAGTGCGTTCGCAGCCCGGGGTCCACCGTGCAGGCAGAGCCTGCTGCTAGTAGGATGGCGGTATGGCGAACGCGAACTCTGTTACTTCACAGAGTCGCAACTATGGACACTGTGGCCCTATATAGCGGTATAACAAACTCTGTTACGCCACAGAGTCGCTAAGGTAGAAACGCAGAAATATGGACTGTGTCCTGTTAACTCCACAGGTATGCACAGACAACTGCTGTGCGGACAGCAGTCCAAAGTAACGCAATCAGCAACGCAATCAGACAATCTCCTCACCGGAGAAGCCGGTATTCTAGGGCTTATTTCAGCCGAGCCCTAAACACGTGCATACAATCTCCTCACCGGAGGTTCCGGTATTCTAGGGGCTTATTTCAGCCGAGCCCTAACACATGCATGCAAGATCACCTGGCGCAAAGCACATAATGTGATTGATACTAGCGCATGGCGGCACGACCATGCCACCCTTTTATAGTAGCAACTACAGGGCCTGCCAGATAAGGACCAATAGGAAACTGCTCCAGAACACAAGTGGTTTCAGGACCTTCCTGGTGGACCAATAGGAGCTGCTGCAGTACCTGAGCATGTGACCCCTGATCTCCAATGAGAGATCTTACTCTGGGCATGCTCAGAAGGGGAAAGCAAGGACTTTGTCCTAAAGAGGTCTGCTCGCCGCTAACCAGTACTGGCTACAATAGCAGAGCCTGGAGGAACAGCAGTAATCCTCTGCACAACGTTAGACTGGGCGAGACGCTGGGACCGACGTCTAAGCTGAGCATAGTCCACTGCAGCCGGAGACGGATGGGAGACCGCAGCAGGAACGGCTCGAGATTCCCCTTGTGCAGAAGCGGGAACTCGACCCCTAACATTACCCCCCCTCCTAGGGCCCTCCCTTCTTTGGGCCTCGCTACGTTCAAAGGCAGTGATGAGCTGCGGAGCATGAATATGTTTGGCAGGCTCCCAGGACCTATTCTCAGGCCCATAACCCCTCCAATCCACTCCCAAAAATTTTTTTGCCCCATACCACCTTGCACCCTACTATGTCGTTCACCTCATAATCGTCCATAGACGAACCCGACGTCCCAGCAGATGACTCAGGCAACCGGGAGTTGACCACGGGTTTTAGGAGGGACACATGGAAGATGTCGGAGATATCAAGGCGAGGCGGAAGGGCCAAACGGTAAACCACAGGGTTCACCTGCTCGAGAACCTTGAAGGGACCCAAATAGCGGGGTGCCAACTTAGTGGATTCCACCCGTAGCCTGATGTTTCGGGCAGAGAGCCACACTAGGTCGCCAGGAGCAAATGTCGAAGCAGGAGCCGATGGGCATCGGCAGAAGACCTCATCCTTTCCTTGGAAGCCTGAATGGCATCCTGGGTGCGGTAACATATGTCCCGTGCCTCCACAGCCCAGTCTGCCACCCTGGAGTTAGCAGAAGCCACGGGCATGGGCACCGGTACCCGCGGATGCTGGCCGTAATTTAAGATGAATGGGGTCTGTCCGGTGGAGTCAGCCACAGCATTGTTTAGCGCAAACTCCGCCCACGGGAGCAAGGATGCCCAGTCATCCTGCCTGGCAGAGACAAAATGTTGCAAGTATGTAACCAAAGTCTGGTTGGCCCTCTCTACCAACCAATTTGTCTTGGGATGATATGCAGAGGAGAGGTTTAACTCAATACAGAGTAGATGACACAACTCTCTCCAGAACCGAGACACAAATTGGGGACCTCGATCGCTGACAATCTTGTCTGGCATACCGTGTAGACGGAAGATGTGTCTAATAAATAATGCTGCCAAGGCCCATGCAGAAGCTAACCGGGGGTAGCGGCACTAAGTGCACCATTTTGGAGAAATGGTCGGTGGTCACCCAAATGATAGACTTGGGTAAGCCCACCACAAAGTCCATCCCGACCATCTCCCAGGGCCTGTCTGCCACCGGCAAAGGAAAAAGTAACCCAGCTGGCCGTTGTCGAGGGGACTTGTTCCGGGCGCAGGAGACACACACCTGAACATACTCCCTGACGTCACGGGCCATATGTGGCCACCAGTATGTCCTCGCCAATAATTCTGTTGTCCTCTTTGCCTCAAAGTGTCCACCCACCCTGGACGAGTGTGCCCAAGAGAGTACCTCCGGTCGCAAATTAGTGGGCACAAAAGTCTTGCCCGGAGGCACAGACTCTAGCGAAACTTGGGCTACAGTTCTCAGGCTCTCTTCGGGGACAATAAGTCGAGGCTCCTCATCCTCCTCCTCTGATGACACTAAAGAGCGAGAGAGAACGTCGGCCCGAACATTCTTCTCACCGGAGAGAAAATGGAGGGTGAAGTGAAACCGAGAGAAGAATAGAGACCATCTGGCCTGGTGAGAATTTAGCCGCTGAGCCGTTTGCAAATATACCAAGTTCTTGTGGTCGGTGAAGACTTGGAAGGGAAAACGAGCCCCCTCCAGAAGATGTCTCCACTCAGAGAAGGCCAACTTCATAGCCAGCAACTCCCTGTCCCCGATGGAATAATTCCTCTCTGCTGGTGTAAAGGTCTTAGAAAAGAAGAAGCAGGGATGCTTCCGACCTTGAGCATCCTTTTGATAAAGGACTGCTCCAGCACCAACAGAAGAGGCATCCACCTCTAAAATAAACGGCTTATCAACATCAGGGCGATGTAATATGGGAGCACTGGCAAAATGCAACTTGATGGAAGAGAACGCCTTGGAGACCTCCTCAGACCACAACTTGGGATTTGCTCCCTTCTTGGTGAGGGCTACCAAGGGAGCTACCAAAGTCGAGAAATGGGGGATGAACTGATGATAATAATTAATGAACCCCATAAAGAGCTGCACCGCTTTAAGAGAATGGGGTTCTTGCCAATCCATTACAGCCTGTAGTTTGGCAGGATCCATAGCCAATCCCTGGGTGGAGATGATATAGCCCAGGAAAGGTAAGGACTCCTGCTCAAACACACATTTCTCCAGCTTGGCATAGAGGGAGTTTGCCCGTAAGAGGTCGAAGACTTTGTTGACATCCCTCCGGTGAGAGTCTACATCTGGTGAAAAGATGAGAATATCATCCAGATAGACTACTACAGAGGTGGAAAGCATATCCCGGAAGATGTCATTAACAAAGTCTTGGAAAACAGCGGGAGCATTACAGAGCCTGAAGGGCATCACCAGGTATTCATAATGCCCATCCTGGTATTAAAAGCTGTCTTCCACTCGTCCCCCTCACAGATGCGAATTAGGTTATAGGCACCACGTAGATCTAGCTTGGTAAATACCCTTGCTCCTCGGAGCCTATCAAAGAGCTCAGAGATTAGGGGCAACGGGTACTTATTCTTGACGGTGATGGCGTTAAGACCCCTGTAGTCAATACATGGACGTAATTCTCCGTTCTTCTTTTGCACGAAGAAGAACTCCGCTCCTGCTGGTGACACCGACTTCCTAATGAACCCTCTTGCCAGATTCTCCTGAATATACTGGGACATGGCCTCCGTCTCAGGAAGCGAAAGGGGATAGACTATTTCCCGGGGAGGTTCTGCTCCAGGCAAGAGATCAATAGGACAGTCGTAGGGGCGATGAGGCGGAAGAGTCTCCACCGCCTTCTTGGAGAAAACGTCTGCATATGACCAATAACACTGGGGGAGAGAAGTGAGATCTACGGGTACGTCTGTGGTGGTGACCTGAACTCACTCCCTGACACACCTGCCTCTACATGAATCACCCCAACCCAGTATCCTCCCAGAGGACCACTCAATATGGGGAGAGTGGTGACGGAGCCAAGGTACTCCCAGCAACACCTTGTCTATTCCCTTGGGCAGGACAAGAAAGGAAATACTCTCCTTATTTGGAAGGGGACATAGACAATGTGAGAGGGATAGTCTGGTGGGTTATTTGTGAGGGCAGAGTCGATCCATTCACTACACGCACAGTCACCAATTTGGCGAGCATCACCAGAGGTATAGTGTGGCGGAGAGCAAAGGCAGAGGACATGAAATTCCCCTCGGCTCCAGAATCCACACAGAGCTCGGCGGTGAGAGTGGATGGACCTACAGTAATTGTCCCCATAAAGGACAACTTGGTGGAAAATGCCGCAGTGTCTAGTGAAAATCCTCCCAAGATCACTAGACGCGACCGTTTTCCCGACCGCTGTGGACATTTGTTGGCATAATGTCCTAACTGCTGGCAGATGTTACAGACCACAGGTACTCGAGTGGCCCGGGACTTAAGACCTGCTCGAGAAACCTCCATGGACTCCTGGAAGTCGGGCGCCTGGCTGAAAGATTCCAGAGGTCTGGCGAAGGTGGGAGCCAGCCGGAAACTCTGCCTACACTGGGACCGCTCCAACCTCCGCTTGTGAAAACGGAAGTCGATGCAGGTAGGTATGGCGATAAGCTTCTCCAGTGTGGCGGGAATCTCCCTGGTAGCCAAGGCGTCTTTCACATGGCCCGCTAGTCCTCTTCAAAACACGGGAATGAGGACTTTATCTGGCCAGTCCAACTCCGAGGACAGAGTCTGAAATTGGACAGCAAAACAGCTGACAAAGGACGAACCCTGTGAACTTGCCAGGAGTTGGAGCGCCGCATCGTGGGTGACCTGAGGTCCTAGAAAGACCTTTTTTAGAGCCTCCAGAAAATGAGGAGCACTCCGCACCACACGGTCGTCACGCTCCCACAGCGGGGTGGCCCACTCCAATGCTCTGCCCGACAGAAGAGATATTACAAAGCCCACTTGTGCCCGATCCGTGGGGAAACATGCAGCCAGAAGCTCGAGTTGTATAGAGCACTGACTCATGAATCCCCGACATTGCTTGCTGTCACCAGCAAACTTGTCTGGAAGTGGGAGGTGGGACAATGTGGGGACAGAGGTGGCAGTGGACACACTGGCTGCAGCCACGCTAGCAGCCTGAACAGCGACTGCGGTAACATCCACAGCTGAGGTTGTGCGCTCAAGAGCCGCCAACCTACCCTCCAGCTGCTGGATGTCCTGCAGTAGACGCTGATCGTCCGCCATTTTACTAGCCAGACCCTGGACCTGGTATTATGTTAGGGCTGGCGGAACGCACAAAATAAATATAAATAATAAGTGCGTTCGCAGCCCGGGGTCCACCGTGCAAGCAGAGCCTGCTGCTAGTAGGATGGCGGTATGGCGAACTCTGTTACTTCACAGAGTCGCAACTATGGACACTGTGGCCCTATATGGCGGTATAAGCAAACTCTGTTACGCCACAGAGTCGCTAAGGTAGAAACGCAGAAATATGGACTGTGTCCAGTTAACTCCACAGGTATGCACAGATAACTGCTGTGCGGACAGCAGTCCGTAGTAACGCAATCAGCAACGCAATCAGACAATCTCCTCACCGAGAAGCCGGTATTCTAGGGGCTTATTTCAGCCGAGCCCTAAACACGTGTATACAATCTCCTCACCGGAGGTGCTGGTATTCTAGGGGCTTATTTCAGCCGAGCCCTAACACATGCGTGCAAGATCACATAATGTGATTGATACTAGCGCATGGCGGCACGACCATGCCACCCTTTTATAGTAGCAACTACAGGGCCTGCCAGATAAGGACCAATAGGAAACTGCTCCAGAACACATGTGGTTTCAGGACCTTCCTGGAGGATCAATAGGAGCTGCTGCAGTACCTGAGCATGTGACCCTTGATCTCCAATGAGAGATCTTAATCAGGGCATGCTCAGAAGGGGAAAGCAAGGACTTTGTCCTAAAGACGTCTGCTCGCCGCTAACCAGTACTGGCTACAATAGCAGAGCCTGGAGATGCAGCAGTCATCCTCTGCACAATGTTAGACTGGGCGAGACACTGGGACCGATGTCTAAGCTGAGCAGAGTCCACTGTGGCCGGAGATGGATGGGAGACCGCAGCAGGGATGGCTCGAGATTCCCCTTGTGCAAAAGCGGGAACTCGACCCCTAACAGACATGCTCTACAAATTAATTTACACATAACATTTCCCATATGTCTACTTTATATCAGCATTATTTTTTAAACATTTTTTTTGTTAGGAAGTTAGAAAAGTTAAAAGTTTATCAAAAATTTCTAATTTTTCCAACAAAATTTACAAAATCATTTTTTTGGGGGACAACATCATATTTGAAGTGACTTTGAGGGACCTATGAAACAGAAAATACCTAAAAGTGACAAAATTTTCACAATTTTAAAAACTTCACCCCTTAATGTGTTGAAAACCACATTCAAGAAGTTTAATAACTAGTGTTGAGCATTTCGATACTGTAAATATCGGGTATCGGCCATATTCGCTGTATCGGAATTCCGATTCTGAGATCCGATATTTTTTGCATATCGGATGCCGGAATCGGAATTTTCCTGTAAAGTCTATGGGGAGTTCCTGTGTCACAGAACGAAGTACGTGACACAGGAGCTTCCCGAAAGTGTCACTGTCAGTGTCGGTCGGGTCTGTCAGGAGTCAGGACTCAGCACTTACCTGGCAGAAAATCCCCGGTGGTCACATCCTCCTGGATGGCACGGCCATTACCCTCTCCCTGGCGGTCACATGCAGCTTCTCGCGATAACTGCACGTGCTGCCGGGTACTGGATAATCTCGGCCAGCTGTACTCTCGCGACAGCTGGCCGTAAATCAGTCCGGATGACGTCACCGCCGGGAATCTCCTATGGTAAGCAGCTCTGCTGCGTCATGATGTCAGGCTCAGCCTGGCATCCAGATGTAGCAGAGCTGGACTCGTCATGGGACACTCGTGATTTTGGACTGCGTCGGACAGGGAGTATTTGTGTTGGTTTGATATTTTTGTTTTTTTACAGGAGATCGATGGCGTCGCAGGATGAGCGTGAAATAAAAATAATGAAAATTGTGTTGTGTTTTATTTCATTAAAAGACTTTATTCTGGCTGTGTATTTTTTTAAAAATTTGCAAACTTTATGATTAATAATGGATCGGTGTCTTATTGACGCCTTTCCATTATTAACTTGGCTTATTGTCACCGTTCAATCAAAGGTGACATTAACCCCTTATTACCCCACTTGCCACCGATACAGGGCAAGTGGGAAGAGCCGGGTAAAGTGCCACAATTGGTGCATCTTTGGATGCGCTAATTGTGGGGCTGCTGCAGTCTGGTATTTTTAGGCTGTTGAGGGCCAAAATCCATGGGCCTTGACAGTCTTTTAATACCAGGCCGCAGCAGTATGATTTTTACTTGGCTGGTTAACAAAAATAGGGGGACACCCACGCCATTTTTATTTCGAGGGGATCCCCTATTTTTGTTAACCAGCCAAGCTAAGCAGACTGCTGTGGCCTGGTATTATCAGGCTTGCAAGGTTCATGGATATTGGATCCTTACCAGCCTGAAATACCAGGCCTCAGTAGTCTGCTTCATCTGGCTGGTTAACAAAAATAGGGGGGACCCCACGCTATTTTTTTTCGAGGGGATCCCCTAATTTTTGTTAACCAGCCAAGATAAGCAGACTGATGTGGCCTGGTATTATCAGGCTTGCAAGGTTCATGGATCTTGGATCCTTAACAGCCTAAAATACCAGGCCTCAGTAGTCTGCTTTATCAGGCTGGTTAACAAAAATAGGGGGGACCCCACGCCATTTTTTTTTTTCGAGGGGATCCCCTATTTTTGTTAATCAGTTCACTTCAGGTCAGCCGGGATTCCCTCTGACGTCACTGATGCTGTGCGGTGTCCCTGGCTGACCTGAAGTGAAAGTGGGAAGCAATCAATTATGCCCTATCCTGGATCTCATCATACCTAACAGACCGAACATTCAGTGTCTCCCTCTCACACACCACCTCCTCACCTCGCCCCCTGTCTGTCGGTGTTCCTCAAGGCTCAGTCCTAGGACCCCTACTCTTCTCCATCTATACCTTCGGCCTGGGACAGCTCATAGAATCCCACGGCTTGCAGTATCACCTCTATGCCGATGACACGCAGATCTACCTATCTGGACCTGACCTCACCTCCCTACTGACCAAAATCCCACAGTGTCTGTCTGCTATCTCAGCCTTCTCTTTTGCTCGCTTTCTCAAACTGAACATGGACAAAACAGAATTCATCATCTTTCCCCCACCTCATTCTTCCCCTCCACCAGACCTATCCATCAATGTCAATGGCTGCTCGCTTTCCCCAGTCCCGCATGCTCGGTGCCTTGGGGTGATCCTCGACTCTGCCCTCTCTTTCAAACCACACATCCAAGCCCTCGCCACCTCCTGCCGCCTCAAAATCAAAAATATTTCCCGGATCCGCTCATTCCTCAACCATGAAACCACAAAAACACTAGTGCACGCCCTTATCATCTCCCGCCTTGACTACTGCAACCTCCTACTGTCTGGCCTCCCCTCTAGCACTCTGGCACCACTCCAGTCCATCCTACACTCTGCTGCCCGACTAATCCACCTGTCTCCCCGATATTCCCCAGCCTCCCCCCTATGCCAGGCCCTTCACTGGCTTCCTATTGCCCAGAGGCTTCAGTTCAAAACCCTAACCATGACATACAAAGCCATCCACAACTTTCTCCTCCATACATCTGTGACATGGTCTCCCGCTACCTACCCACACGCAACCTTCGATCCTTCAAGATCTCCTTCTCGACTCCCCCCTCATCTCTTCTTCCCACAACCGCATACAAGACTTCTCCCGGGCTTCCCCCATACTCTGGAACTCCCTGCCGCAAAACATCAGACTTTCACCAACAACGGAAACCTTCAAGAAGAACCTGAAGACCCACTTGTTCAGACAAGCCTACAGCCTACAATGATCCTCAGTCTACTGAACCATCGCACGACCAGCTCTACCCTTTCCTAGTGTATCCTCACCCATCCCTGTAGACTATGAGCCCTCGCGGGCAGGGTCCTCTCTCCTTCTGTACTTGTGTGTCCCTTGTCTAGCACACGTTTATTGTACCTGTCTATATTTTCCCTTTTCATATGTAAAGCGCCATGGAATAAATGGTGCTATATAAATGTATAATAATAATAATAATGCTAACCACTTGCTCTCCTGTCAGCCAGGAGAGGAGATAATTCATTCGGGGGTTTACTGCGAGGCTGGCAGCATTAGCTGCAGTCCCTGAAGTAAACGTTAACCCTTTCAGAAGGATTACATCGGGGGACCTGACTGTGCGTCGGATAGGTAAGAATAATGTTGCTTTATTATTTTATTTTTATTACAGGAGAACAAGGGAATCGAATGGAGTACAATAAAACATGGTAAAAAACTGTGTATTTATTTCATTAAAATGATTTTCCATTAATGTGTGTGCGTTTTTTTTTATTTCATACAATAGGATTAACAATTGATAGTTGTCTAATTGACAGCTCTCAATTATTAACCTGGCTTAAAGTCACCTTTCAATAGCAAGGTGGCTTTAACCCATTATTAACCCATTCGCCACTGCTACAGGGCAATGGGAATAGACGGGCTAAGTGCCAGAAAGGGCGAATCTAATTATAGATTTGCCTTTTCTGGGGTGTCTGGGGGCAGATGTTAGTAGCCAGGGGGGGCCCAAAAATAATGGTCCCCCTCTGGGCTATTATTATCTGCCGCCACTCGCTGGCTTTGTCTGTCTGGTTGAGAAAATAGGGCGGGGGCCCACGCATTTTTTTTCAACAATTTTACACCTCATATATATATATATATATATATATTTATATAATATATATTATATTAATATATATATATATACATGTCATTGTGACACATTATATATATATATATATATATATATTTATAGTACATACACTTCTATATAGTATAATAGCCGCTAATTCAATTGCCGGCTTTTGTGAAATTACAGACCCGACATGAAATGACACATGGTTTACATAGATTTAACCATGTCATTTCATGTAGTTTGATATCTGGTTTTCACTACCAATTACATGAGTGTATGTGTGCAAAATTTCACACATGTGGGAGTTAATTAAAGGTGTAAATTCGTAGAAAAAAAAAGTGTTTTTTTACAACGAATTTACACCTTTAATTAACCCCTACATGTGTGAAATTTTGCACACATACACTCATGTAATTGTTAGTGAAAACCATATATCAAACTACATGAAATGACATGGTTAACTCTATGTAAACTATGTGTCATTTCATGTCGGGTGGTTCTGTAATTTCACAAAAGCCGGCATTGCCCGGCAATTGAATCAGCGGCTATTTTACTATGTAGAAGTGTATGAACTATAAATATATGTATATATATGTCTCAATGACATGTACAGTACAGACCAAAAGTTTGGACACACCTTCTCATTCAAAGATTTTTCTGTATTTTCATGACTATGAAAATTGTAGAATCACACTGAAGGCATCAAAACTATGAATTAACACATGTGGAATTATACATTACACTTTACAAAAAAGTGTAAAACAACTGAAAATATGTCTTATATTCTAGGTTCTTCAAAGTAGCCACCTTTTGCTTTGATTACTGCTTTGCATGCAGAAAAGGTGAACGGCTGGACTCTACATGCCTAGTTCTCACCATGAAGCATGGAGGAGGTGGTGTGATGGTGTGGGGGTGCTTTGCTGGTGACACTGTTGGGGATTTATTCAAAATTGAAGCAGTGAGCGGTCCAGCTCACCCCAAACCATCTCGATTGGGTTCAGGTCTGGTGACTGTAGAGGCCAGGTCATCTGGCGTAGCACTCCAACACTCTCCTTCTTGGTCAAATAGCCCTTATACAGTCTGGAGGTGTGTTTGGGGTCATTGTCCTGTTGAAAAATAAATGGTGGTCCAACTAAACGCAAACCGGATGGAATAGCATGCTGCTGCAAGATGCTGTAGCAGCCATTCTGTTTCACTATGCCTTCAATTTTGAATAAATCCCCAACAGTGTCACCAGCAAAGCACCCCTTACACCATCACACCACCTCCTCCATGCTTCACGGTGGGAACCAAGCATGTAGAGTCCATCCGTTCACCTTTTCTGCATGCAAAGCAGTAATCAAAGCAAAAGGTGGCTACTTTGAAGAACCAAGAATATAAGACATATTTTCAGTTGTTTCACACTTTTTTGTAAAGTGTAATGTGTAATTCCACATGTGTTAATTCATAGTTTTGATGCCTTCAGTGTGATTCTACAATTTTCATAGCCATGAAAATACAGAAAAATCTTTGAATGAGAAGGTGTGTTCAAACTTTTGGTCTGTACTGTATATATATATATATATATATATATATATATTATATATATATATATGTATTCTATGTGTGTATATCATTCATTATTTATTATTTATTGATTGATTGGGTTTTGCAGGAAAGAAAGGGTTGATATTTATTACGATATCTGTCCATTGACTTGATGGTTATCTGTATATCGCATAACCCGATATACCTTTGGGTCGATCCATCCATCCAATACTAGGGATATACGTGAAGTACACTCAACACATTATAACCTTTAGGTGCTCACAGAATTAAAGCAATTGAGAAAAATTACATGTATTTCCTAAGAAATGTAATTCCGATTCTAATTCACCATATGTGGAGGAAAACTACTGTTTGGGTGCACAGCAGGACTCAGAAAGGAAGGGGCACAGTTTAACTTTTGGAGCTCAAAATTGGCTGCTAAGGATAGCCGAAATCATTTCACGTTTGCAGGGATCTTGATGTGCCTATACAGTGAAAAACCCATATAAATGACCCCGTTTTAGAAACTACACCCCTCAATTAATTTGTCTAGATGTGTGGTGAGTACTATGAACCCAAAAACGCTTCACAGTATTTTATATCGTTGAGCTGTGAAAATGAAAAATTAATTTTTCCTACAAAAATGTTGCTTTAGCCACAAATATTTCATTTTCACAAAGGTAACAGGAGGAAAGTAATGGTACAATTTATTGTACAATTTCTTCTGAGTACGCTGATATACCATATGTGGTGGGAAACTACTGTTTTGGTGCACAGCAGAGCTAGGAAGGGAAGGAGTGCCATTTGACTTTTTGAGTGCAATATTGGCTGGAATAGATAGCAGATGCCATGTCGCATTTGTAAAGCCCATGATGTGCCTAAACAATAGAAAATTGACAAAATTGGTCCCATTTTAGAAGCTCTTGAGGAATTCATCTAGTGGTGTAGTGAGTATTTTAACCCTCAGGCAATTTACTGAATTGTATAACATTATAATTATAATTTTTTCCATGAAAAAGTTTCTTTAGCCCCAAGTTTTCAATTTTCAAAAAGATTGGGAAGATTTTACATAAAATTTTGGATCACATTTATCCTGTGCTCTATGTTGAGCACTTACATTGGGGTTTCCATCTAAACCTCCTAATAACGTGATTCAGGTGAAACCACTGATGGATCCATTAACTACTGTATAATGAGGCAGCAGAGTTACTCTGTACGTCTTCTGGCCTCTGTTCAGCAGTGTTCTTCTTTTCAGAGGTGCACAAAACTGTGGTTGACTGCGCTTTTAAGGACACTTAAAAAGACTGACACCGATGGCTCATAGGCCAGGCAGAGGCCAGACAGAGTCCACAGTGTCTCCATCTGCCTTATTTCAAGTAATCTACCACCGGGGGTTCTGACTGAATCACGGATTTAAGAGATTTACACAGAAACCCCTATGTGAGCCCAGGATAAATTTGACCTGAACCTTAGTGCAATCGTTGGGAGGCTGAATAAACAAATCAACAGCAGGTGAAGAATTGCTTTTATTAATTTTTTACCCTGTTCCTCGTGCGGTGTAAGTGATTAGATGATTTTATTCTGTGGGTCAGTGTGATTACAGCGATACCAGATTTTTATAGTTTTTATGCTTGGCTAGTATCTCACACTAAAATGTGTTTAAAATTTAACTTTTTATAGATATAGTATAAAAGGTTAAAAACTCTGTGTGAATACCGTACCTCTACTCAACGACTGCATGTGTATTACGTTCTGTCTCATATGGGTCTTAATAAAAAAAAATGTCCATGCAATTGGAGGTATAATAATGGTGGCCGTGTTGAGCTATAAATGAGCCTGACTAGACTTAAAGGGAATCTGTCACCCTAAATTGGCAGGATATTTAAATGATGGCAGTCAGGTCAGATGGGCAGTGTTTTGGGTACTTGCCTTAACCTGTTGTTCGCCGCTGTCTCCATTATTTCTGGGAATTGTAGTCGTTGCCCTCCATATAACGCGCCTGCGCATTGCAATCTACGGGCCAAGCATACTGCGCGTGCGCAATTCAAGATTGCAATGCGCAGGTGCGTTATATGGAGGGCAGCGACTACAATTCCCAGAAATAATGGAGACAGCGGCGAACAACATGTTAAGGCAAGTACCCAAAACACCACCCATCTGACCTGACTGCCATCATTTAAATATCCCGCCAATTTAGGGTGACAGATTCCCTTTAATATCAAAGCCACCTTCTTTTCTACATTGTGAGTTTTGAAAGAGACCCTGTTTTTTTTTACTCCTTGATATAGTTACTGTAAACAGTATATAAATTCAAAGCCAGTATACTAGATCACTATCTGTGATAGGCCGTGTATTAATACCCCACCTTGATTCAGCGATCACATGTGTATTGGGGTCTGTTTCATATTGGTCCTTAAAATTTCCATGCAAAAAGGGGCATAATAAAGGTGGCGGTACTTAGAGTGATCCCGCACGATTGTCACGTGCTTCCCACAGTGCATGACATGTATGTCAGATGTCGTGAAGGGGTTAATTTGGTAGGAAGTTTGAATTTTAGGAAAGTTTTTTATGAAGGCAGAGCTATCGTAAACGCCTTTTATTCATTGGTCTCAAGCTACATTATTGGGATATTTTAGTTTGTAATTTCCAAATATTCCTTTACCCTCTTTATTGGATGTAAAATCCTCCTAGTCAGGATAGATAAGTATAGAGAAGATTTTCTGTGTTTGCCACATTTTGTTAAGTCTTTGCCTTCTTTAGAAACAAGACATGGACCATGACCTGTGATCAACTGAGATAGAAAGATTTCACCAGAAAAAGCTGCACTGAAAAGTTTTATGAGTCTACATATTTCTATCGTATATATGGTTCTTAGAGCTTTTTTTTTGAGGAACAGTGAAATATTAAAAACTGTGTTGTGATTGGTTGCTCTAGGCTTAAGGTACTGCCACACTAAACAATCCCGCTAGCGATCACTATAACGACGCATACTAATGCGATCGCTAGCGGGATTGTTTCTATATCGCTAAATGCTGCCGCATTTAGCGATATAGTTAACGACGCTATCGCCGTTAGCGATCTTCTTAACGACTTTAGCTGTACAAAAGTACCGCTAAATCGCTAAGAAAAGGTGCCACACAGCGATAAGATACTTACCCAGCGGGAGTGCCGACGAGAAAATAGGGTCCGGAACGATTCCAGCGACGAGCGAGATCACAGCAGGAAGCTCGTCGCTGGAAGCTGCCGCACTGAACAATATCGCTAACGGGATCGCTAAATAGTGACGTTTTTTAGCGATCCCGTTAGCGATATTGTTTAGTGTGGCATACCCTTTAGACTTTTAATGTCTGACAGCTTTGATAAATTAGGCTCATTATTTTTTTTTTACGCAGTATAACACAGATATACAATAGTTTTTTCCTGTAGAGTGAAATGTTCTATGGTCAAGTTTACACATCTCTGTAATTTAAACTGAGTACTTTACTGCTTCAATGAAAATTTTTAAGTGTTAGGGCTTTGTTATTGATCTTAAACTGTAGAAGGACTGCCAGGAGATAATCTAGTTCTAGCACATTGTCACTGGTGGGGAGAAGCTACAACGCTATAATTTTAAAGACGGTCTGTGCCACACGTACAATTTAATTTAAGTAAGTGCCCCACTCTTTTTTATTAAGAAAGGAGTTCTAGGAAATGTTCCTAAAGGTTTTTTCTTATGAAATGTTTGTGAATATTAAAATGGAAATATACATATTACATACAAAATATGCTTTGCAGATAAACATTTTTTTTTACTTTTAAATGTAACAAGTGCTAAAACAGGAGAGTGCAAAATGTAAAAATCTTAATCTCCTTTTTCAAAATTAATTCAAATTTAATCAACACCTGAAAGTTCATTTACTGCAGAATGCACCTTATGGGTCAAAGATTGCTTTGAGCAGCTGCTCCCTTGCAGTATAATGCAGGTAACTGGGGTTGCACTGTGACCCATAGAGCGATTGCCATAATCAAGTGGCAAAAAGTCAGAACCAGTTGGATTTTTGTGACTTTCTTGATGTGATTGCCTTTCTCCTAGGCATCAAAGAGCGACATAGAGTGATTGTTGGCAGTGCAATTTGTGTCACAGTCAAAATTTCTGTTTAGCCTTAAGCCCCCGTCACACACAGCGATCTCGCAAGCGAGATCGCTGCTGAATCACTAGTTTTGTGACGCAACAGCGATCTCCCCTGCGATATTGCTGTGTGTGACACTAATCAGCGACCAGCCCCCCTGCCGGGTATCGCTGATCGTTGTTCAAAGGCCAGGACATTTTTTTGATCGTTGGTCTCCCGCAGGCCAGCACGCATCGCTGCGTGTGGCAGGCAGGAGACCAGCGATCAGCTGGTAACCAAGGTACACATCGGTTTCCAGGCGCCGGGCGGCGCCTGGAAATCCGATGTGTACGTTGGATACTAGTGCACAGTGGTAGGGGAGCTGGTAACCAAGGTACACATTGGGATACCAGGCGCCGCACAGTGCCTGGAAACCCGATGTGTACCTTGGTAACCAGCTCCCTGCACCAGCGGGCTGGTATCCAACGTACACTGCGGGTAACTAAGCGACGTTACCCGCACTGTCGCTGTCCTGATTGCTGCCTGAGCTGCATGTTTGGCAGCTCACCAGCGATCATGTAGCGACACACCAGTGATCCTGACAAGTGCGTATCGTTGTCGGGATCGCTGGTGTGTCGCTATGTGTGACTGGGCTTTTAGTCTTAATGTTAGCTGTAGAAAACTGAGAAGGCACAAATATTGCTTAAGTAGAAAGCATCTGCATACAATTTATTTAGAATGTTATGGATTCTTTCTTTGCATAGATTGCCTAAAGTAAAGCTTTGAGCACTTTGGAAAATGTATTGGGATATTTTCAATTTGTTACTACTATAGTGTACAGATGCATTTCAAGCGGAGACAATTTTTTAGTGTCAGACTGTTAGTTCTGTAAGTACACTGAGAAAATTAATTATTCACAAAACACACTATGCTAATCTGACTATGATTACATTATTAGGCTACCATGAATTTGTAAACATAAGTGTAGGCAAAAGTCAATGCACCCATATGACAAGTCATTCTAGTATGTTTTAGTTTATGCAATTATGGTCAATGGTCTTATGTTTTATTGTTATTATATTGGACAAATAAATACCTCTAATGCTTTCCTTGAGAGACTACAATCCTCTAAAAGCATCAGATTAATGCAATTTGACACAGCTACAGGCAGTTCAATAGTGTACACTAACAACTTGTCATGTTTCAGGTTCAATCCTCCCATTTCAAGAGCGACAGTAAACAACCAGAAGTTTTCCTCCCGTGGAAATTGCATAAAACCTTTCTAATTCATTATATAGCCCTGAAGTCACAAACTTAGGTAAATAAATTCTTCTCTAATACTAAGTGCTGATTTTTTAGCTTCATTGATGTGCTTCACTGTACTCTTAATGATTCCTGCTTAGGGTTAAGTGCATAAGATCTTCATACTATTAGAACATTTATTACCAGCTCAAGGCTGAGATATCTGGATGGAAACTGTTAACATATTTTTAAAAACAACCACTGAAAGGTGATATACGTGCCTTAGAGCATTGATGATTCACATGAAATAAGTGATAGTGAGGTCTGTGAATGCAAATTCTCAACGAATCCACTACAAGGCTCTTAAAGGGTATTTACTTGTAGGATTGCTACTTCCAATAGATAGCACTAGAGTTCAAGTCCTCTTCCTCTCTGAAGAGACAATTTGCATATATAATTTCCCAGAGGAGCTGTCAGATTTGAACCCAGCAGCTCTTGTGCACCAGGCGGCAGCTCTTTCTTCTGAGCAATTCAGCTCGCTGGACAGTGCATTGCTAAACCAGATACTAGTACCTGTGTAGTTCCTGACTGACTACATCCTGAGTTCTTGATCATCTCCACCCCAAGTTCCTGAATGGCTCAACCCTGTGATCTCCTGATTGAACATCTTACTTAAACCTAGTACTGTACTTCCTTCCTTGCGAGATTATTGAGCTCCCAGCCTTTAGTTTAGCTTCTTCCCACCTGCTGCTTATCCTCAAGATCCTACTGCTGCTACGTGTACCAACCTCTGGCTATATCCTGACTATGTTTCCTGTTTATCCCTCCAACTATACTGCTCCTCCCAACGACACTGCTGCTCCGTGTACCGACCTCTGGCTATATCCTGGCGATGCTACCCACCGGTGCTGCCCCTAGTGGTTGCAATATCACTACTCCAACACAGGTCAGTCCATAACAGAATTATCTGTGGCACAAAATGGAGTCTGTTGCTGAACTTCAGAATTTTGGTGCTACATAGCAAGAAAAATTAGCTAATTTACAAACACAGGTGTTGGGTCAGCTAAAGGAAATTATTGAGGCAACTTCTGAATATGCGCAACTCAGGCTTGGAATCAAATGCACACATGCCGCTGCCCACAAAGTTCAGTGGGGATTGTTATCACTGTCGTGGATTCCTTAATCAATGGCACATCTATTTCCAGATGCAACCTTCTCTGTTTACTATTGATAGGAAAAATGTTATTTTCATCATTAATCTCCTGACTGATGAAGCTCTTGCATGGGCTTCACCTTATGTGGAAAAGAATTCTGACATCCTAAATAACTTAATTTCCTTCATCACAGCTATGGATCAAGTGCTTGATGACCCGAATCATTGTGCTACAACTGAAACTAATTTGGATAACTTAGGTCAAGGGCGGCGCGCTATTGCTGAATATACCTCTGAATTCAGATGCTGGGTGGCAAACACCACATGGAATTTAACTGCCCAGATGAGTCAATTTCGATGAGGATTATCCAAGCTAATAAATGATGAACTTGGAAGGGTCGGGCCCCTTGATAATTTGGAGGACTTTATTCAATTATGCATCCGAATTGATCAGAGACTCACTGAATGAAGAAAGGAAAGACTGTGAGTATTTGTAAACACCCCTAACTATTCCTTTAGTCAATCAGCCTTGAAGCACAAACAGGAAATGTAAAATGTGCCTGAACCTATGCAAATTGATGTAATCCGTAAATCTCTCTCTGCAGTAGAGAAGGAGAGGATACGTACAGAAAATGTATGCCTCTATTGTGGGGGCACTGGACATTTTGCCATCAACTGTTCTAATTAAAGGACCATAGCTTTCACAGATGCCAAAACTGAAAGCGATTTAGACCTTTTTGAATGGCCAGATCCTGTCTTGCAGACCATCTCATTTCTAAAGCAGGAAAAAGGCAAAGAGCAATAAACATCTTCTCATTTTGTCATTCCCATACAGGTCATAGTTTGGAGCCAAAAAATACAATGCTCTGCCATGTTGGATTCTGGAGCAGGAGGAAATGTTATGGACTTACAATTTACACTTGATAATAACATAGCAAGTAGGACAAAATCCATGCCAATTGATATGGAAACTGTGGATGGCTCACATTTATCTTCTGGACTTATCACTCACAAGTAGAGTTGAGCGATACTTTCCGATATCCAAAAGTATCGGAATCGGAATGGTATCGCCGATACCCCAAAAATATCGGCGATACCCGATACCGATACCGGAAATCCAATGTAAGTCTATGGGAACAAAATATCGGAATTAAAAAAACCCCATTCTTGCCTTGTTGGTTAATTGTACATGAAGGAAAACAACAAAGAGTAATGTAGAATGTATTGGGGGAGGTTGAGGAGACATTAAAGGCATAGATGTTTAACCCAATCAAATGGAATAGCATTAATATTTTTTTTTTTAAAGATGTTCGGATTGACGAAGAAATTGACAATGTTGTTAACGTTTTTTCTATTTTGGCAAATATGTATATTTCACTACTTCCATGTTCTTCACCTTTTTAACTTTTGACACACTTTCTCCTTCATAATCTTCAGCAGCATCATCTTTTTCATCAAATTATTCTTCATCTTCACCTTCTTTATCTTCTTCTTAAACTTCTTGCTATTCATCTTATTGTTAACATTACTCATATTGTTCTTATTAAACTATTATTCTTCTTCATATTCTACTTCTTCATCTTCTTCCTCTTCATCTTCTTCATCATATTCTTATTTTTGACAGAGATTCCTGTACTTGTAATCTGTAAAAGTATGAATTTTTCATCCTTCCGTTCTTGCTGTCCCAAAAGATTTAAATTACAACAGTATTTGTCCGTGTTCAGTTTAGCCTGCAGCAGCAGGCATTTTCCAGGGGCACCACGAGGAGGAACGGACTCACCCCCATACACTGCTTAGTCTTCTTCTGCTTATAATTTAGAGCATATATTTTGCTCTTCATTTTGGTCTTATACTTCATGTTCTTCTTCTTTTTGATCTTCTGCTTATTGTTCTTCTGTCTCTTTTTCTGTATCTTGTAGTTTGTCTTAACTTTCTTTGTCCTGTTGGTGATCTTCTTCTGGGTAATCTTTTATTTCTTCTTTGTGATGTTGTTCAGGCTGGTTGGCTTGATGCTCGTCGTCTTTGTGGTCGTCATCTTCTTCGGGGTTGTCATCAGGGTCGTCGTCTTCATTGTTGGAGATCCAGAGTGATTACCCAAAAAAAACATTTGTAAAATGTTCAATTTGTAAATGTAGCTGAAGGTACAAGAAGGCTGACAAACTTCCGAGAACCAGCTGACGTTACTGGAACCCGGATGGGCAGCAGAAGGAAAAGAGCCAATGGCACAACCGAGGACCAGCTCACTGGGACACGGTTACTAAGCAGGAGGTACCTGTGCTCCAAAGCACTACCAAGGACCAGCAGACGTTGCTGGAACTCGGATACCGAGATGGAGGCACCGAGGCCAAAGGCACTGCGGAGAACCACTTGACGGTACTGGAACCCGGACGGGTAGCAGAAGGTACAAGAGCCAATGCAAGTAACGAGGACCAGCTGACTGTGCTGGAACCCGGAGGGGCAGCAGAAGGAAAAGAGCCAATGGCACAACCGAGGACCAGCTGACGTTACTGGGACACAGTTACTAAGCAGGAGGTACCTGTGCTCCAAAGCACTACCAAGGACCAGCAGACGTTGCTGGAACCCGGATACCGAGATGGAGGCACCTAGGCCAAAGGCACTGCGGAGAACCAGTTGACGGTACTGGAACCCGGACGGGTAGCAGAAGGTACAAGAGCCAATGCAAGTAACGAGGACCAGCTGACTGTGCTGGAACCCGGAGGGGCAGCAGAAGGAAAAGAGCCAATGGCACAACCGAGGACCAGCTGACGTTACTGGGACACGGTTACTAAGCAGGAGGTACCTGTGCTCCAAAGCACTACCAAGGACCAGCAGACGTTGTTGGATGGAATTCGGATACCGAGATGGAGGCACCTAGGCCAAAGGCACTGCGGAGAACCAGTTGACGGTACTGGAACCCGGACGGGTAGCAGAAGGTACAAGAGCCAATGCAAGTAACGAGGACCAGCTGACTGTGCTGGAACCCGGAGGGGCAGCAGAAGGAAAAGAGCCAATGGCACAACCGAGGACCAGCTGACATTACTGGGACACGGTTACTAAGCAGGAGGTACCTGTGCTCCAAAGCACTACCAAGGACCAGCAGACGTTGCTGGAACTCGGATACCGAGATGGAGGCACCTAGGCCAAAGGCACTGCGGAGAACCAGTTGACGGTACTGGAACCCGGACGGGTAGCTGAAGGTACAAGAGCCAATGCAAGTAACGAGGACCAGCTGACTGTGCTGGAACCCGGAGGGGCAGCAGAAGGAAAAGAGCCAATGGCACAACCGAGGACCAGCTGACGTTACTGGGACACGGTTACTAAGCAGGAGGTACCTGTGCTCCAAAGCACTCCCAAGGACCAGCAGACGTTGCTGGAACTCGGATACCGAGATGAGGCACCTAGGCCAAAGGCACTGCGGAGAACCAGTTGACGGTACTGGAACCCGGCGGGTACCATAAGGCACCCATGAAAATGTTAGTTGACAGGCCGCAAGCCGTCCTCAGTTACCGAATCACACAGTCCTACAGTGGGTGCTTGTCCTATTGTGACAACGGAAACAGCCTTTATTTACATATCCCACAGCACACATAGGAATGACCAAAACTGCAGGCACCATATAGTCGGCTAACCAGAATGCAACACGACAGGACAACTTATTGGAGGCTAATTGACGTTGACACTGCCAGGAAACAGCTGTCGTGCTGTAACCAGGCTGGGCAGGAGTCAGTACCCGTGCCAAGTACTTCCGAGCAACAACTGGCGGGATGAGAGGAGGGACAGGGTGGAGGAAGCAGGACTTTTTGACGTACACACAGCAGGGGAACAGCTGGTGTTACTGAACCCCAGTAACACAGGAGCAAGTGTTGACTGTGCTAACAGCACTTCCGAGCACATCTGGCGGTGTTGGAGCCCAGGGATGAGAAGAGAACAGGGTGGAGGCAGCAGGACTGTTGCCGTACACACAGCAAGGGAACAGCTGACATTACTGAACCCCAGTAACACAGGAGCAAGTGTTGACTGTGCTAACAGCACTTCCGAGCAACAACTGGCGGTGTTGGAGCCCAGGGATGAGAAGAGAACAGGATGGAGGCAGCAGGACTGTTTGCCGTACACACAGCAGGGGAACAGCTGACATTACTGAACCACAGTAACACAGGAGCAAGTGTTGACTGTGCTAACAGCACTTCCAGGCAACAACTGGCGGTGTTGGAGCCCAGGGTCAAGGAGGATGTTTAAATAGTAGATCAAGTATTTTCCTTGTTACGTGTCAATTTTAAATGTCTATACTCCAAACAAGAGAAAGATAAGCTTTACTACCATAAGATGATGATTTCATTTAAAAAAATATCGAGATAAATAAAGAATTGACAAACATAAACGCATACATTAACATGTTTAACAGCAATGCAAACCACAAAAAAAATTAGTTAAGGAATCTGCTATATGGTTGTACATAAAAGCATACAAGTACATATCTGAATCTATTAATGATGGATAAGTAACAGTATGTACACCATTTTTATTGTATAGAAAATGAATGTCTGACTTCAAAACATCATCAGCATTACAAGTTATCTGTCACATTAATAAAATGTTACATTTGCTGAATAATGTCACTAAACAGTTTATAAAAATTATACAATTTCCATCATGTAATACTCATAATATGTGTCAATAATCATTTTTATTAACAAACATAACCTTTAAAAAGTGCATAGTGCAAATTGCTATTTATGCCTGACTGTGGACTTGCAAGCATGACAACGGATAGATAAGGTATATATAGATGAGACTGCATAGCCACAGATGGTGAATGGCCATGTAATACTGTACCTCAATAAAGTGTGCGTCACTACTACATAATTTTTTTTATATAGCTTTATAAACTGGGTACGTGCATGTATGCTTGCGCCTTTGTTTGGACGCACAGACTGTCTTCCTGCTGTGACGCGTTGGGTAGTCAACAGTTGTGTGCAGTGTTCACTGCAGTCTCTGCGGAATAACCACACTTTGGCCTTATAACTTTTCAGACTTTCTTTATCAATCTACCAAGATGAAGAAGGCAGGGAGTAAGGCACGTGGTCGTGGAGTTTCAGCAGGGAGAGGACGTTGGGATTCTGTGGCTGCTGCCGCCCCCAGTGACACAGCATCCAGCAGTTTTTCCCCGTGAGCGTTACTTTATGCGCACTTTTGTAGGAGGTCGGCGTACCCCCCCTCTGCTCTGGAAAGAACAAATTGAAGCCGTTGTTGGTTGGATGTCAGCCAATGCATCAACTTCAATTGCTTCCACCTCCTCTCAGGACCACAGCACTGTTGAGCAACCATCTGTCTCTTCACCGCCTGCCAAATTGCCCAGGCAGTCACAGAGTTCTGTACAGGAGCCAGCTGAGTGTCTGCTTCTGTTCTCAGAATCTGTTGGCTTGCAAACAGGGGCCCAGCCAAGCAGCATTCTGGAATGTGAAGATGAGGGAGTATGCAGTGATGCGCAACAGCTGTGTCTCTCTGAATCTGAAGAGGCGGGTGAGACAGTGCCGATGGTCAGCACACCGCAGAACGCATCTGATGATGATGAGACTCATGTGCCAGTTTCTGTTGAGCATGGTGCTGGCCAGACCACCCAACATCAGCAGGTGTTGGAAGAGGGTAGTGGAGATGATGAGGTCCAAGACCCAACATGGCGTGAGGAACAGGAAGGTGGTGGGAGCAGCTCAGAGGAATACTACTACTAATAATAATAATATTAATTTATATAGCGCCATCATATTCCGCAGCGCTTTACAGTTTAGCAGTTTCATAACACAAGTCATAAGTAACAACGTTAACAATACAATAATTTAAGCAAAATAAGTCACCCCTGCTCGTGACAGCTTACAATCTACAATGAGGTGTGGGAGATACAAACTATAGGTGTTTATATACAATGGTGCATTTACAATGATGGTCCAGCCATCTTAAGGGAGTGAGGGATGGAGATAGTGAATGGGCTAGACACACACACACTTACACAGAATACATAGAATGACTTTGATTAGTGAATGTGATAGGCGGCTGTGAACAAATGTGTTTTGAGGGAGCGCCTGAAACCATGCAAATTGTGGATAGTCCTAATTTCTTGGGGTACAGCATTCCAGAGGATTGGCGCAGCGCGGGAGAAGTCTTGGAGTCGGGAGTGGGAGGTACGGATTAGTGCAGAGGTTAGTCGAAAGTCGTTTGCAGAGCGCAGCAGTCGGTTAGGCCGATAGATAGAAATGAGGGAGGAGATGTAGGGGGGTGCTGCACTGTGGATAGCTTTGTGGCTGAGAACCAGTACTTTGGTTGAAAGCTGTGAGAGGCCTAGAGAAGTGGTTAGTGATAGAAGGAAGATAGAGGAAGACATTGCCCCAACGGTACAAACAGGAGGGAGAGTTAGGCTGCAGACTCGGTTGCCTGTAGCCTCCAGTTTGGCACCTGTTCGGAGCTGTTGTCTTCCAAAAGTCAAAACGTGCGCTCCCAGGACTTGCACTGCGTGGTCCTTTTTTGACACACTTGCAGATGATATTTGCTGTGTCAAATGCAAGCTGTGTAATCAAAAATTAAAAATAGGTAAAAGTGACAGTAACCTAAATACCACTAATATGTGGAAACATGTGCGGACAAAGCACGTAGTTGAGTTACAAAGACACACTGGAGATGTAGGCCAACCTACAGCAGCACCTACATCTTCAGGTTGTGTTGAAGCCTCTTCATCGAGCTCACACACAGCTGGTTCTGCTTCCTCACAGGATCGCCATGGAAGAACCTCGGTCACTGTTGTCTAGAGACAAAGTGTTATTCCACACACAGCAGCAAGTTCCCTGTCATCCTCACACTCCCAGGCCACAAAACAGCCATCGGTAGCACAGGCATGGGATAAAAGACGGCCATACTCGGCAAACCATCCATGTGCACAGGCTCAGAATGCTGGCATTGCAAAACTCCTGTCCCTTGAAATGCTGTCATTCAGGCTGGTGGAGACAGACAGTTTCCGTAACTTAATATAATTGTCAGTCCCACAATACAATGTGCCAAGCCGATTTCATTTCAGCAGGCAAGCAGTCCCTGGTCTGCAAAAGCATGTTGAGGGAAAAATTAAACATGCGCTACTAAACGCCATCAGTAGCAAGGTCCACCTGACCACCTATGCGTGGACCAGTACCCATTGTTATGATCTGCTACAAACACTAAGGAAAGAAGGGAATTCTGTCCCTACAATAGAACTAAGCTGAATCCCTACGATGTAACGGGGAACCTGATCCTGCGACCAGACCCGCTAAAGTCCTCAGCTAGTCTGAACGAAGACCTATAGTTGCGAGGGAGGAATCCCTACAAGATCTAGGGACTGGGAGAAAAGGTGGACACCTCCTAACAGAAATTGTACAGGGATAATTAAACAGAAAACAAAATACTTTGAGATCCTAACATCAAGCAAAACTGACTGAGTAAGGCACCTAAGCACCCGGCTAGCTTAATAGTAGATAATACAATGAAGTCAAGCAAAGCCAGAAGGGCGGAGCCAGACTAAATAGGGAAAAAAGGTCATGTGACCAGCAAACTGAAACAAAACCTAACAAGAGTGTTCTAACACCCATGGCCAGGGACGATACCTTTCCCTCACTGCCCATTGGGTCAATGTTGTGGAGCCGGGTACTGATCTTGCGAGTGGCGCTGTACGTGTTCTGCCAACTCCAAGGATTGCAGGAAACAAGTCTGTACACATTGACTCCTCCTCCTACTCCAGTTCCTCAGAATCATCGCTGCAGGAGCCGTCACGGTCTACCTCCACATGGACCCGTGAGCGCTTACCTGTTGCGACCGATATGAGCACAGCCGTGTCCAAACGTCAACAGGCCGTCCTGAAATTAATTTCCATGGGGAATCGAAGAAACACAGCACAGGAGCTCTGTAATGCCATCAAGCAGGACAGCGACGTGTGGTTTTTGGCAGCGAATCTCCAGCCAGGCTTGGTAGTGTGTGACAATGGCCGAAATCTGGTGGCAGCTCTGGGCCTTGGCAACCTCACTCACATACCATGTATGTCACATGTGCTCAACTTGGTCGTGCAGAGTTTTTGGAGGGACTATCCGGATCTTGATGCACTGCTGCACAAGGTCCACCTAGAGTGCGCTCACTTGCGACGTTCCAGCATGGCCAGATCGCTGATTGCAGCTCTGCAACGCAGATTTCGCCTTCCTGAACATCGCATCTTATGTGACGTACCCACCAGGTGGAATTCCACGTTACATATGTTGGAGCGGTTGTGTGAGCAGCAGCCAACAGTAATGGAGTCTCAGCTGCATCAGGCGCAATCAACTCGCAATTTGCGCCGTTCACACTTCACCACTACTGACTGGGCCTCTATAATAATAATAATCTTTATTTATATAGCGCCAACATATTCCGCAGCGCTTTACAGTTTAACAGTTTCAGAACACAAGTCATAAGTAACGACGTTAACAATACAATAATTAAAGCAACATAAGCCGCCCCTGCTCGTGACAGCTTACAATCTACAATGAGGTGGGGGAGATACAAAGTACAGGTGTTTATATACAATGGTGTATTTACAATGATGGTCCAGCCATTTTGAGGGAGTGATGGATGGATGGAGATAGTGAATGGGCTACACACACAGACTTACACATAGAATGACTTTGATTTGTGAATGTGATAGGTCGCTCTGAACAAATGTGTTTTGAGGGAGCGCCTGAAACCATGCTAATTGCGGATAGTCCTAATTTCTTGGGGTTAGAGCATTCCAGAGGATTGTCGCAGCACGGGAGAAGTCTTGTAGTCGGGAGTGGGAGGTACGGATTAGTGCAGAGGTTAGTCGAAGGTCGTTTGCACAGCGCACCAGTCGGTTAGGCCGATAGATAGAAATTAGGGAGATGTAGGGGGGTGCTGCACTGTGGAGAGCTTTGTGGGTGACAACCATTACTTTGAATTGGATACTATAATGAATGGGCAGCCAGTGTAAGGACTGGCGAAGGACTCTATGAAGGACATCTGCCACGTTTTGCGTGCGTTTGATGAGTCAACGCGGATGGCGAGTGCAGATGATGCACTAGTCAGCCTGACTGTCCCCCTTATCTGCCTGCTTCAAAAAACAATGCAAGCACTAAGGGATGAGGTTTTGGAAGAGGTGGAGGATGAGGAGTCACAAATTCCGTCACCTTCTGGACAGTCAGCGCAACGTGGTTCCTCACAAAGGGCTGGGCATGGCTCACTTTGTGAGAAGGATGAGGAAGAGTCAATGGAGGAGGAAGACATCGCTCCAGAGGGAGGTACACAACGCTCTAGTCAGTATGTATAGCAAGGGTGGGGTGATGCAGAGCAGGCAGAGATGACGCCTCTTGCAGGGGACAGCGTTTCTTGGCCAGTTGGGAGTCTGCAGCACATGGTTGATTTCATGCTGCAGTGCCTGAGAAACGACCGCCGCATCGCCCACATTCTCACCACGTCTGATTATTGTGTGTCCACCCTCCTAGACCCTCGCTACCGGGACAACTTACAAAGCCTCATCACACCGTTGAACCGGAAGCGTAAAATGCAGGAGTACCAAGACACACTGGTGCAATCCATAATGTTCTCCATTCCAGCCGAGAGCACTGCTGCTACTACTGCTTTACAAAGCAGCTCTGTGCGTTGAGGCAGTGGAGACAGCTCTGCAACAAGAGGGAGCACAAGCAGCGCCTCTGCACAGGGCAAGATGTTATGATTTGGTAGCTGAGGAGAGCAGGCAAAAAGCCAATACATCAGAGAGTTTGGAATCTATGGGATTGCAGTACCCTGACTAACCACCACAACCAAAGGCAGCCGTGGAGCGTACCTACGTTGGTCCTAGACGCCTCGTCACAGCCTGAGAAGCTAACTACACCTAAAGATAAAAGAGGAAAGATATCTGCCCCCGGGGCAGATCCACAAAGAACATAGAAAGCCCCAAAACATGTAATGGCGGTTAGACAAGAAGAAATACTGACACAGACAGAAAATAGTATGAGCAAACGTTGGGGCTCAAACTTCATAAATAGAAAAGGATAGGAAGGGCACTTTATGCAATCACAAAAAACCCTGAAAAGTACCAACTCTACTAATTACAAAAACACCTGAGATGACACGACCTCTAGCACCTAAATTAGTTCTCTGGTGTAACAAAAAATAAACAACAGCCACAGAAAAAAGTGGAAAAGGAAAATGAACAAACAACAGTGGCTGAACTAAACTGAGAGGAGCACAAGCCCCCCAAGGGGACCCGGAAGACCCCCACAGAAGTGCAGGACAAAATGCCAAAAAAAAGCAAAAAAAAAATAAAAGAAGAAAATGTCTTATCTGTTTGAAAACGATGCAGGCACGAAACAGCAAGCTACAAAGTGTACAGGAATCAAAGATGAGACCAGAACAATTGATCACCGTCAACCCTGAAGGGAGGGAACCTCCCTTATATAACACCAGTCAGTAACACCTGATCTCCAATCTTCACAATCTTCATTGGATTGTTCAGTACTGTTTGTAACCACCAGAGTGAGCTTCTGCTCAGAATTCATTTCTAGCACATTCACAACAGCAAGACCAGTATGTTCCAAATGTGGCGAAATTTTGTGGCAGCGCCACCAATGTCTACACCATCCGAGACGGCTCCAGTCAGTAGGAGGCAAAGTTTCCGTAAGATGGTGACAGACTACATGTCTTGGCCTCTCAGTGTACTCCAAGATGGCTCTTCCCCATTCAAGTTTTGGGTCTCTAAGCTGGATACATGGCCAGAGCTTAGCCAGTATGCATTGGAGGTGCTGGCTTGCCCTGCTGCCAGTGTATTATCGGAGCGCTTCTTTAGTGCTGCAGGTGGTGTACTAACAGACCGTAGCATGCGACTATCCTCCGATAATGTAGACCGGCTTACTTTTCAGAAAATGAACAAGGCATGGATCTCGCATGAATTTGCCTGTCCGGTTTCAGATTAAATAACTGGTTTGCAACGTTATCCATGTCTCCTGTTATGTTCATCTTTCTACCACCTGAACTCTACTGCCTGGGCTACAACACTGCCAGTTGCTGCTCAGAAGTGTTGGATGCACAGATCAAAACAATCGCTGATGTGTTTGTGGGGTTCAGTAACGCCTGCTGTTCCCCTGCTGTGTGTCCGTCAAAAATTACTGCTAGGTAGCTACACATGTTGAAAAAACATGACATGTTAAAGTGGCTACTGCTACACATAGATAAGAGGCTACACCCTTATTTCTAAGCTGTAAACAAGTGAAACGTCACCTTTAAAACCATAAATTTCTTAGTCCTTGTCACAAATCTGTATCAAAATAATTGGGACATATTACTGCAGATATCCACATGTCGAACACAAATGCTAACACAAAAGCCTACTTATGCTATAGGGTACTGATGGTGAACCTTGTCACTCCATAACTTAGACAAATCCAACTCACATCATGCCTCAAATGCTGCAATGTTGGAAGTGCATAATGTGGGTTGAACTTTGTCAACAGCTGCAGTGCGAAGGTTAGCCTTCAGTGTTCTTGGCTTTTAAATAAAAGCATACAAGTAAATTTAATAATCCATTGTTGATTAAGGGACGTGATGTACACCTGTAATATTGTGCAAACAATGGATGTAGGACTAGTCCTCTTCAACATTACTTATATTTGTTTCATTTCAAAAAATACATATTTAATTACAAATTTAACAACCCATACCATAAAGGTCCATCATGTAAAAATGAGAATCGGTAACAAAACTCATGCATTACCTTGTTAAAGTCAATAGTGCATAGTCACAATAGCTAAATATATACCTGCAAGTTTTGCTGAAACAACGACAACTGATAGAAAAGGTGAATGATATCTAGTTATCAGACTGAATAGCGACACCTGTACAAAGTCGATATAATACTGTACCTTAACAAAAAGGCTGTTTGCAACCAATGTATTATATACGGATGGAAGCGCATCACACTAATAGATTTGACTAATTTGAAATAGAATGGAGCAGCACCAATTAGAGAAAAATGTAAAGGATGAGGCAGTGAGACATGCTCAGCAGAGTACAAGCAGCAGTGGTTGAAGAACTAACTGGAGCGGGATCTGCACTCCAAAAATGAAAACCTCAGACTACAGTAAAAACTGCACACAACTGTTCAGTAGCTGTGAAAGGCCCGTTTGTGAACTTCTATATTGTTTGCAACCAATGTATTGGATACGGATGGAAGCACATCACACTAATAGATTTCATTTTTTTAAATAGAATGTAGCAGCAACAATTAGAGAAAAATGTAAAGGATGAGGCAGTGAGACACGCTCAGCAGATACAAGCAGCAGTGGTTGAAGAACTAACTGGAGCGGGATCTGCACTCCAAAAATGAAAAACTCTGACTACAGTAAACACTGCACACAACTGTTCAGTAGCTGTGAAAGGCCCGTTTGTGAACTTCTATATTGTTTGCAACCAATGTATTGGATACGGATGGAAGCACGTCACACTAATATATTTGAATTATTTGAAATAGAATGTAGCAGCACCAATTAGAGAAAAATGTAAAGGATGAGGCAGTGAGACACGCTCAGCAGAGTACAAGCAGCAGTGGTTGAAGAACTAACTGGAGCGGGATCTGCACTCCAAAAATGAAAAACTCTGACTACAGTAAACACTGCACACAACTGTTCAGTAGCTGTGAAAGGCCCGTTTGTGAACTTCTATATTGTTTGCAACCAATGTATTGGATACGGATGGAAGCACGTCACACTAATAGATTGCATTTTTTTTAAATAGAATGTAGCAGCAACAATTAGAGGAAAATGTAAAGGATGAGGCAGTGAGACACGCTCAGCAGAGTACAAGCAGCAGTGGTTGAAGAACTAACTGGAGCGGGATCTGCACTGAAAAGAAAAAAAAACCTCACAGACTAGAGTGAACACTGCACACAACTGTTCACTATCTCTGAAAGGCTCCTTTCTGTACTTCTATAGTGTTTGCAACCAATGTATTGTATACGGATGGAATCGCGTCACACTATAATTTCAATTGAATGGAGCAGCAAGAATTACACTAAAGAAAAAAAGAAGAGTCTGTGAGTGACACGTGCAGATGCCTACTAACAGCGTTGGATGCAGAGCAAACTGCAGCGTCACCTGCACTCTCACACACACACCTTGCACAGAACTGTTAAAACAACACTGCAAGGCAAAAGGATGATTTACACAGCGGTTGGTAAACTAGCCTGCCTAAAGCACAGTACACAAAATCGCAATCTCTAACTGTCCCTCAGAGTCAGCAGAGCAGCGTTCTGTCCCTAACTGAATTCACAGCACAGTGACGCTAAAATGGCGGCGGCGCCTTTTATAGTGCATTCTGACATCATTTCAGCATCCAATCACAGCCATGCCATTAGTTAACATGACCGCAGCAGTACAGGATGTGCCCACACTTCTTAGGATTCCTCATTGGCTGACTAAAATCACATTGCCTCTCAAAGAATTATGGGAACTTCCGATTCCGGTATACGATATATGAAAAATATCGGAACTGAGTATCGGAATTCCGATACAGCGAATATCGGCCGATACCCGATACTTGCGGTATCGGAATGCTCAACTCTACTCACAAGACAATTGAACTTGAAATCTATATTGAACCAAATCATCATGAAGCTGTTAGTTTCCATCTTATTTCCTCTCCAAAATTCCCAGTTATTCTAGGGATTCCCTGGTTTTCAATCCGTAAGCCTTCTATCAACTGGGCATCGAGGACGATTACCTTTCCCTCTGAATACTGTAAGAACAATTGCCATGCTAATTTATCTGTTCTCAAGCAAATTCAAGTATCCAACATTTCTCATCAGAATTATGATAAACTATCACCTCAGTACTAGCAGTTCAGTGAGGTCTGCAGTAAGTAGAAAGCCAATTAACTGCCTCCTCATCGTTCTTACAACTGTCCCGTTGAATTGTTTCCTGGAGCATCCATTCTGTTTGGGCGAAATTATAATCTTTCTGAACCGGAATTGAAAGTACTAAAGGAAAACCTAGATGAAAATTTAGAGAGAGGCTTCATTCAACCTTCTTCTTAGCTAGCTGGAGCACCCTTTTTGTAGAAAAGAAGGACTCAATCCTGCAGCTATGTAATGATTACATGGAAATAAATAAAATTACCATTAAAAATGGGTACCCACTCCCCTTAATTCTGGAATTTCTGGAGAGACTGTGTTCTGCCGAGATTTTTATTAAACTCGATCTAAGAGGGGCTTATAATCTCATAAAAATTTGCTCAGGAGATGAGTGGAAAACAGCCTTTAGAACTACAGGATGGGCTATTTATATGGATACACCTAAATAAAATGGGAATGGTTGGTGATATCAACTTCCTGTTTGTGGCACATTAGTATATGGGAGTGGGAAAACTTTTCAAGATGGGTGGTGACCATGGTGGCCATTTTGAAGTCAGCCATTTTGGATCCAACTCTTTTTTTTAATGGGAAGAGGGTCATGTGACACATCAGACTTATTGAGAAATTCACAAGAAAAACAATGGTGTGCTTGGTTTTAACGTAACTTTATTCTTTCATGAGTTATTTACAAGTTTATGACCACTTATAAAATGTGTTCAAAGTGCTGCCCATTGTGTTGGATTGTCAATGCAACCCTCTTTTCCCACTCTTGACACACTCATAGCAACACTGCAGAAGAAATGCTAGCACAGGCTTCCAGTATCCGTTGAGTCAGATGCTCCACATCTCATATCTGAAGGCAATTGTCTATGCTGTGAAGATAAAAACTGCGACCCAAGGAGAGACTAGGAGGTGGCACCAGGTGCTAGTTCAGGGATCACATAAAGTTGGTGGCATCTGACGTCCTACAATGGGTAGGCTGCTATGGCCCAAACGAGGAATAAAGAATGCAAGCAGGCACTGTAGGGACACTGAAACCACGGGTGCAGATGGGACCAGCTGAGGAACAGAAAAGCACTGGCAGATGCGGGCTGGACTGACTAATGGTCAGAAAAGCACAGATAAGTATGAGCAGATGGGCACAGACAGGTACAAGCAGATGGGTATAGGGTAGACTAGCAGATGGGCAGACCTGGGGAACCTGACAACAGCAAGCATGCAAGGTGAACTAACAACGTAGCTCATGCAGCTCCATATTGGAGGAGAAGCCTTAAAAAGAAGGTGTCACCCAGCTATAGATTGATAGATAAAGCAAGGGAGACACAAAGCGCAATAGGGTCTTATCCGATAGTAAGTTAGCACTTTTTAAATAGGAAGCTGCTCATCTGGTATTAGGTGGTTAAAGCACATGTAGGAGAAGCTGCCGCAGATCCACAGGTCAGTCGACAACCCAACAATACAATACACTGTAGAAAAGATGTGGATTCCAGTCTGCGCTGCCCAAATAATAGATTTCCAAGACGGACTAGCAGTTAAGAAGTGGTTTAATCTACGCGTTTCAGGGTGAATACCACCCCTTCCTCAGGAAAATACCACATATAGTTTACATATGTTCTAACAGTACCTTGCTTAAATACATCAAGGATTCAAAAAAACAGGCGCCAGGCAGTCAGATGACACATGTCAAAGTTCAAAGTTGATCAAGGGTTAATACAGCATTGTTTTGGAGAAATTATTTTCTATACCAAAGAAAAATATTCTAATATCATGTTTGTTTGAAGTTGCAGTTTGAAAGATAAAGAATATTTCAAGAATGAAAAAAACAAGTAACAGAAAAAAAAAAGGAAAGGACATATACCACGAACTTGCAACAAAAGGGGGCTTTCCTGTTATAAGAGTCAGTTCCTCTAACCCAAGAACCATTGGACTGCAACTGAAACAACCTTCATTTTTTGGAAGAAATTGGAACATTTTTGCAAAAAAATTGGCATATCCTGCAAAATAATCCTGTTCTTAATAAAATCCCACCTTGTAACCCCAAAATAACGCTTCGCAGAACGCCCAATATCAGGAATATTGTAGCTCCCAGCCGTTTGAAATCTGCAAAAGAGTCAAAAATTAAAAATGTGCATGTTCCTATTAAAGGTGTTTTCAAATGTGGGGGAAAAAACTGTCTTTGCTGTAAAAATATTGGACAAAAAATTGACAGCTTCACTTCATTCCATACAAATGAGACCTTCTTTATTTCCCATTTTTTCAACTGTAATTCTGATTTTGTTATTTATGTAATAGAGTGCCCATGTGGAAAGCAATATGTGGGACGTACTATGCAACAGCTCCATGTAAGGTTAAATTCCCACAGGCACAACATTAAAAAGGGCCTCCTTATGCATGGTTTATCCAGACATTATGCATTGATGCATAATAAGGATTATAATAAACTTAACCCCTTTATTCCATCCGACGTACTATTCTGTCCATGTGACCCTGGACCTCATTTCCATGGATGGAATAGTACATCCTAGGCGATCAGCTGCGCTCCCGGGGGGAGCGCAGCTGATCGCAGCCGGGTGTCAGCTGATTATCACAGCTGACACCCGGCACTATGTGTCAGGAGCGGTCACGGACCGCTCCCGTTACAATAAACCCTGGCACACCGCGATCAAACATGATCGCGGTGTACCGGGGGCACAGGGAAGCATCGTGCAGGGAGGGGGCTCCCTGCGTGCTCCCCTGGAACCCTCAGAACAGCGTGATGTAATCGCGCTGTTCTGAGGCCTTCCTTCCTGCAGGACCCCGGATCCAAGATGGCCGCCGGGTCCTGCAGGGAGGCGGCTTCCTCAGTAGCCTGCTGAGAGCAGGCGTTGAGGAACCCTGCAGCAGTGCCTGTGAGATCGCTGGTCTCACAGAGTGCTGTGCACACTGTAAGACCAGCGATCTGGTATTATACAGTAATGTCCCACCCTGGGACAAAGTAAAAAAGTAAAAAAAAATTAAAATAAACATGTGTTAAAAAATATTCCACAATAAAAGGAAAAAAAAATATTCCCCAATAAATTCATTTCTTCATGTAAATAAAGAAAAACAAAACAATAAAAGTACACATATTTGGTATCGCCGAGTATGTAACAACCCGCCCTATAGAACTGTGCCACTAGTTAACCCCTTTAGTGAACCACTTAAAAAAAAAAACAAAGCAAAAAATCAATGCTTTATCATTATATCGCCGAACAAAAAGTGGAATAACACGCGATCAAAAAGACGGATATAAATATACATGGTACCGCTGAAAACGACATCTTGTGCCGCAAAAAACAAGCCACCACACAGCATCATCAGCGAAACAATAAAAAAGTTATAGCTCACAGAATAAAGCGATACAAAAATAATAATTTTTTAATATAAAATTGTTTTTATTGTATAAAAGCGCCTAAACTTAAAAAAAGATATAAATGAGGTATCGCCATAATCGTACTGACCCGAAGAATAAAACTGCTTTATCAATTTTACCACACGCGGAGCGGTATAAACGCCCCCCCCAAAAGAAATTCATGAATTGCTAATTTTTGTTCATTATAACCTCCCAAAAATCGAAATAAAAAGCGATCAAAAAATGTCACGTGCTCAAAAATGGTACCAATAAAAATGTCAACTCGTCCCACAAAAAATAAGACCTCACATGACTCTGTGTGCCAAAATATGCAAAAATTATAGCTCTCCAAATGTGGTGATACAAAGACTATTTTTTGCAATAAAAAGCATCTTTTAGCGTGACAGCGACAATCATAAAAACCCGCTATAAATAGTAAATCAAACCCCCCTTTATCACTCCCTTAGTTAGGGAAAAATAATAAAATTAAAAAAATGTATTTATTTCCATTTTCCCATTAGGGTTAGGCCCTGTGCACAAGTTGCGGATTGTGCTGCGGATCCGCAGCGGTTTTGGCGCTGTGGATCCGCAGCAGAACCAGACCCATGTACAGTACAATGTTAGTGAAGGGAAAAAAAAAAGCTGTGCACATGATGCAGAATTTTCCGCGTGGTTTTGGTGCAGTTTTAAAACTGCAGCATGTCAATTCTTTGTGCGGATTCCGCAGCGGTTTTACACCTATTCCATTATAGGTGTAAAACCGCATGTAAATCCGCACAAAAACCGTGGCAAAACCACAGTAAATCCGCGCTAAAACCGCAAGTCTTTTTACCTGCGGTTTTAGCAAAATCCGCGCGGAAAAATCCGCAAGTAAATCCACAACGTGTGCACGGGGCCTTAGGGTTAGGGTTGCGGCTAAAGTTAGGGTTAGGGTTGGGGCTAAAGTTAGGATTAGGGTTAGGGTTGGGATTAGGGGTGTGTTAGGGTTAGGTTTGTGGTTAGGGTTATGGTTAGGGTTGAACTAGGGTTAGGGGTGTGTTGGGGCTAGGGTTGGAGTTAGAATTGTGGGGTTTCCACTGTTTAGGCACATCAGGGGCTCTCCAAAAGTGACAAGGCATCTGATCTCAATTCCAGCCAATTCTGCATTGAAAAAGTCAAACGGTGCTCCTTCACTTCTGAGCTCTGCCATGAGCCCAAACAGTAGTTTACCCCCACATATGGGGTATCAGCGTACTCAGGACAAATTGCACAATAACTCTTGGGGTCCAATTTCTTCTGTTACCTTTGGGAAAATAAAATATTGGGGGCGAAAAAATCATTTTTGTAAAAAAAACAAAGATTTGTTTGTTTTCACGGCTGTACTCTATAAACTTTGGTGAAGCACTTAGGGCTTCATAGCGCTCACCACACATCTAGATAAGTTCCTTTGGGGTCTATTTTCCAAAATGGGGTCACTTGTGGGGGGTATCCACTGTTTAGGCACATCAGGGGCTCTTCAAACGCGACATGACGCCCGCAGACCATTCCATCTAAGTCTTCAATCCAAAACGTCACTACTTCCCTTCCGAGACTTGACGTGTGCCCATACAGTAGTTTTCTCCCACATATGGGGGATCAGCGTACTCAGGACAAAATGGACAACTTTTGGGGTCCAATTTCTCCTGTTACCTTTGGGAAAATAAAAAGTTGTTGACTAAAAGATCATGTTTGTGGAAAAAATATGATTTTTTTTATTTTCATGCTCGGGCGTTATAAACTTTAGTGAAACACCTGGGGGTTCAAAGTTCTCACCACACATCTAGATAAGTTCCTTGAGGGATCTAGTTTCCAAACTGGTGTCATTTGTGGGGGGTTTCTACTGTTTAGGCACATCAGGAGCTCTCCAAACACGACATGGCGTCCAGCCAATTCTGCGTTGAAAAAGTCAAACGGCGCTCCTTCCCTTCTGAGCTCTGCCATGCACCCAAACAGTGGTTTACCCCCACATATGGGGTATCAGCGTACTCAGGACAAATTGCACAACAACACTTTGGGTCTTGTTACCCTTGGGAAAATAAAAATTGGGGTGTAAAGATCATTTTTGTGGAAAAAATATGATTTTTTAATTTTACGGCTCTACGTTATTAACTTGTGTGAAGCACTTGGGGGTTCAAATTGCTCACCACTAGTGTTGAGCGATACGATACCGCAAGTATCGGGTATCGGCCGATATTAGCTCTATCGGCCTTTCGATACTTAGTTCCGATATTTTCGTCTTATCGGATACCGGAATCGGGATTGTCACTGTCACTGTCAGTGTCCGTCGGTCGGGTCTGTCAGGAGTCAGCGGCACTTACCTGGCAGAAGATCTCCGGCGGTCACGGGCTGGACTGCTTCATGGCCGCCATCATCTTTCCCCGGCGGTCACATGCAGTTTCTCGCGATAACTGCAGTGACTGCTGGGTAATCCCGGCCGTAAAGCAGTCAGTCTGATGACGTCACCGCCGGGGAAGCAGGTAATCAGCTGTGCTGCGTTGCGATGACATGCTCTGCCTGTCATTGCGATGTAGCAGAGCTGGATCGTCGTGGGACTGTCGTTACTATGGACTGCGTCGGACAGGTGGTATACTGTTGGTTTTTTTTTTTCTTTTTTACAGGAGATCGATGGCGTCGCAGGAATGAGTGTATAATAAAATTAATGAAAACTGTGTTGTCTCTTTTATTTCATTAAAAGACTTTTTTCTTGCTTTGTCTTTTTTTTATACATTTAATAACTTTGGGATTAATAATGGATCGGTGTCTTATTGACACTTCTCCATTATTAACCGGGCTTATTGTCACCGTGCAATCAACGGTGACATTAACCCCTTATTACCCCACTTGCCACCGCTACAGGGCAGTGGGAAGAGCCGGGTAAAGTGCCACAATTGGCACATCTTTTGATGCGCCAAATGTGGGGCTGCTGTAGCCTGGTATTATCAGGCTATTGAGGGCCAAAATCCATGGGCCTTGACAGTCTTTTAATACCAGGCCGCAGCAGTCTGCATTTTACTTGGCTGGTTAACAAAAATAGGGGGACCCCTACGCCGTTTTTTTTTCGAGGGGATCCCCTATTTTTGTAACCAGCCAAGCTAAGCAGACTGCTGTGGCCTGGTATTATCAGGCTTGCAAGGTCCATGGATATTGGATCCTTAACAGCCTGAAAAACCAGGCCTCAGCGGTCTGCTTCATCTGGCTGGTTAACATAAATAGGGGGGACCCCACGCCAATTTTTTTCGAGGGGATCCCCTATTTTTGTTAATCAGCCAAGATATGCAGACTGCTGTGGCCTGGTATTATCAGGCTGGCAAGGTCCATGGATCTTGGCTCCTTAACAGCCTGAAAATCCAGGCCTCAGCGGTCTGCTTCATCTGACTGGTTAACAAAAATAGGGGGGACCCCACGCCAATTTTTTTCGAGGGGATCCCCTATTTTTGTTAACCAGCAAAGATAAGCAGACTGCTGTGGCCTGGTATTATCAGGCTGGCAAGCAGGGTCGGACTGAGCCACCGGGACACCGGAGAAACCTCCGGAGGGCCCCAGCTCCTGCGTGGTGGGCCCTGATTTGAAAGGATAGGTCGCGGGGCAGAGGGGGCGGTGGCCCCGGGCCCCGCGCCCTGAGGGGGCCCACCCGGAGCTACGCTACAGTAACTGTATCGGCGTGCACAGCACGCCGATACAGTTACATTCTGCTGCAGAGCAGGGAGAATTCGATCTTCCTGCTCTGCCGCCCAGAAGCTATGGGGCCTGAACAGGCGTTGGGGGGGCCCGGTGCCAGCAGTGGGCCCCCCAACCGTCATCGGAGGGTCAGCTGTATCGGCATGGGTACGGTTGGGGCGAGGATATGGGTGTGATTAGCTGTGAAAGGGTGTGGTCGGGCGTGGCTTAAAATTTGCAGCAGCGCGCTATGCGCGCCGCAGCCTTTAACCCTCTTTCCTGTCTTCAAAATTTGGGAGGTATGCTGTATGACCTCCCTACAACTTCTGGGCATGCTCCTGATGAGCGCGACGGATGGTCTCCTGAGGGATCTCCTCCCACACCTGGACTAAAGCATCCACCAACTCCTGGACAGTCTGTGGTGCAACGTGGCATGGCCTAAAATTTGCTGCAGCAGGCACAGCGTGCCACAGCCTTTGTCCCTCTTTCCCTTCTTCAAAGGTTGGGAAGTATGATGGTGGGCCCCAAGAATATTTTTTCTCTGGTGGGCCCAAGGTACTCCAGTCCGACGCTGCTGGCAAGGTCCACGGATCTTGGCTCCTTAACAGCCTTAAATACCATGCCTCAGCAGCAGGGGCGTACATAGAAATCATGGGGCCCCATAGCAAAAGTCTGAATGGGCCCCCCCCAAAAAAAAAACCCCAGAGCCATTGTAAATGTAAAGTGCCAGCACAGGGGACACATTAAACAAAAAAATGTATTATGGCCCCATAGATTGTGCCCCCATAGATGCTCCATAGTATAGGCCCTTATGCTGCCGCAGCTGCTGCAACCAAAAAAAAAAAAAGACATACTCACCTTTCGTCGCTGGGGGCCAGGTGCCGGTGTCCTGAGCAGGGGGTGACACCAGGTGCCGATGTCACCGCTCGCTCAGGGCCCCGGCACCTGAGATATTTACCTGTCCTCTCTCCACTGCTGAGTGCCACTGTCTTCGGGGTCCTCCAGCAGTGAATGATGAGGCAGAGGGCGCGGCGCGCACTAACGACGTCATCGCGCCCTCTGACCTGAACATTGCAGCAAGAGGACGCGAGCAACGGTGGAACGGGACAGGTAAATATCCCTTATACTCACCCTTCTGCCGGCGCGGTCTGTGCAGCCTCTGCTCTTCTCCCACGGTCTCCGCCGCCAGTGTTCAGCGGTCACGCGGGACAGCTCATTAAAGTCATGAATATGTGCGTATTCATGACTGTAATGAGCGGTACCACCTGACCGCTGAACACAGGAGTCGGAGACCGTGGGAGAAGAGCAGGGGCTGCAAGACCGCACCAGGAGGGGTGAGTATATAGAAGAGCTGCGCTCCCCCTCACCCGCCGACCCCCTGGTAGTACTGTGTCAGCACAGCTACCCGACCGTCGAGGGCCCCCTCACCTGTCCGGGCCCCATAGCAGCTGCTTGGTCTGCTTCATTCACGGTACGCCACTGCTCAGCAGTCTGCTTCATCAGGCTGGTTAACAAAAATAGGGGGGACCCGACGCCATTTTTTATTCGAAGGGAACCCCTATTTTTGTTAATCAGTTCCCTCTGAGTCACTGATTGTGTCCCTGGCTGACCTGAAGTGAAAGTGGAAAGCAATCAATTAAGCTTTCCACTTCCTCTCCTGTCAGCCAGGAGAGGAACTCATTCATTTGGGGGTTTACTGTGAGGCTGCAGCATTAGCTGCGGTCCCTGCAGTAAACATTAACCCTTTCTGAAGGATTACACCGTGGGACCTGACTGTGCATGGGATAGGTAAGAATAATTTTGCTTTTTTATTTTATTTTTATTACAGGAAATGGTTTTTGCAGTCAAATAAAAGATGGTCAAAAACGTGTCTTTATTTCATTAAAATGATTTTTAATTAAAGTGTGTGTGTTTTATTTTTATTTCATGCAATAGGATTAATAATTGATAGTTGTCTAATTGACAGCTCTCAATTATTAACCTGGCTTAAGGTCACCTTTCAATAGCAATGTGGCTTTAAAACCCCATATTAACCCATTCGCCACCGCTACAGGGCAATGGGAATAGACGGGCAAAGTGCCAGAAAGGGCGAATCTAATTATAGATTTGTCTTTTCTGGGGTGTCTGGGGGCAGATGTTAGTAGCCAGGGGGGGCCAAAAATAATGGTCCCTCTCTGGGCTATTATTATCTGCCCCCATTCGCTGGCTTTGTCTGTCTGGTTGCGAAAATAGGGCGGGAGCCCACGCATTTTTTTTAAACAATTTTACACCTCATATATATATATATATACATGTCATTGAATTTGTGACACATATATATATATTTATATTTATAGTTCATACACTTCTACATAGTATAATAGCCGCTAATTCAATTGACGGCTTTTGTGAAAATGCAGAACCCGACATGAAATGACACTTGGTGTACATAGGGTTAACCATGTCTTTTCATGTCCTTTGCTATCTGATTTGCACAAACAATTACATCAGTCTATTGTGCAAAATTTCACACCTGTAGGGGTTAATTAAAGGTGTAAATTCGTAGCAAAAAAGTCAGTTTTTTTTACAACGAATTTACACCTTTAATTAACCCCTACAGGTGTGAAATTTTGCACACATAGACTGATGTAATTGTTTGTGCAAATCAGATTGCAAACGACATGAAAAGACATGGTTAACCCTATGTACACCAAGTGTCATTTCATGTCGGGTGCTTCTGTCTTTTCACAGAAGCCGGCTTTACCCGGCAATTGAATCAGAGGATATTTTACTATGTAGAAGTGTATAAACTATACATATATGTATATATATATATATGTCACAATGACATGTATATATATATATATATATATATATATATATATATATGTATTCTATGTGTGTATATTTAGTGTTTACAAGGAAATAAAGGTTTTTTTTAGTTGCGATATTTTGTTCCCATAGACTTACATGGGACTTCCGGTATCGGAATCGGATATCGCCGATATTTAGTGATATCGGCGATACCATTCCGATCCGATATTTTTACATATCGAGCAGTTCGCTCAACACTACTCACCACAAATCTAGATAAGTTCCTTAGGGGGTCTAGTTTCCAAAATGGGGTCACTTGTGAGGGGTTTTCACTGTTTAGGCACATCAGGGGTTCTCCAAATGCAACATGGCGTCCAATCTTAATTCCAGCTAATTTTGGTTGGAAAAAGTCAAATGGTGCTCCTTCCATTTCGAGCTTTGCCGTGCGCCCAAACAGTGGTTCCCCCACACATATGGGGTATTAGCGTACTCAGGACAAATTGGACAACAACTTTTGTGGTCCAATTTCTCCTGTTACCTTTGGGAAAATAAAAAATTGGTGACTAAAATATAATTTTTGTGGTAAAAAAAAAGGATTTTTTATTTTCATGCCCGGGCATTATAAACTTGTGTGAAGCTCTTGGGGTTCATAGTGCTCACCACAGACCTAGATAAGTTCCTTAGGGGGTCTAGTTTCCAAAATATGGTCACTTGTGGGGGTTTCCTCTGTTTAGGCACATCTGGGGCACTGCAAATGGAACATGACCCCACCAACGTCTGTATTCCAAAACGTTATTACTTCCTTTCCAAGCCCTGCTGTCCGCCCAAACAGTTTCCCCCCCACATATGGGGTATCAGCATACTCAGGACAAATTGGACAACAACTTTTGGGGTTCAATTTCCTTGGGAAAAATCAAAATTTGGGACTAAAAAATAATTTTGGTGGAAAATTGTTTTTTTTTCACACCCAGGCATTATAAACTTTTGTGAAACACTTGGGGTTTAAAGTGCTCACAACAGATCTAGATAAGTTCCATAGGGGTCTAGTTTCCAAAATGGTGTCACTTGTTGGGGTTTCCTCTGTTTAGGCACATCAGGGGCTCTCCAAACGCAACATGGTGTCCAATCTCAATTCCAGCCAATTTTGGTTTTAAAAAGTCAAACGGCGCTCCTTCCCTTACGAGCTCTGCCGTGTACCCAAACAGTGGTTTTCCCCCCAATATGGGTTATTGGCGTACTCAGGAGAAATTGCACAACAACTTTATCTGTCCATTTTCTCCTTTTACCCTTGTGAAAATAAAAAAAAGTTTGTAAAAATTATTTTTGTGACTAAAAAGTTAAATGTTCATTTTTTCCTTCCACGTTGCTTCAGCTCCTGTGATGCACCTGAAGGGTTAATAAACTTCTTGAATGTGGTTTTGAGTACCTTGAGGGGTGCAGTTTTTAGAATGGTGTCACTTTTGGATATTTTCTGCCATATAGACCCTTCAAAGTGACTTCAAATTTGAGGTGGTCCCTAAAAAAATGGCTTTGTAAATTTTGTTGTAAAAATGAGAAATCGCTGGGCAACTTTTCACCCTTATAATTTCCTTAAAAAAAATTTTTGGTTCCAAAATTTTGCTGATGTAAAGTAGACATGTGGGAAATGTTATTTATTAACTATTTTGTGTGACATACAGTCATGGCCAAAAGTTTTGAGAATGACACAAATATTATATTTTCACATGATCTGCTGCCCTCTGGTTTTTTTGTGTGTTTGACAGATGTTTTTATCACAGACAGAAATATAATAATTGCAAACATATGAGTAACAAAAACTTATATTGACAGTTAGAATGAGTTAATGCAGCAAGTCAATATTTGCAGTGTTGACCCTTCTTCTTCAGGACCTCTGCAATTCTCCCTGGCATGCTCTCATTCAACTTCTGGACCAAATCCTGACTGATAGCAGTCCATTCTTGCACAATCAATGCTTTCATTTTGTCAGAATTTTTAGGTTTTTGTTTGTCCACCCGTCTCTTGATGATTGACCACAAGTTCTCAATGGGATTAAGATCTGGGGAGTTTCCAGGCCATGGACCCAAAATCTCTATGTTTTGTTCCCTGAGCCATTTAGTTATCACCTTTGCTTTATGGCAAGGTGCTCCATCATGCTGGAAAAGGCATTGTTGATCGCCAAACTGCTCTTGGAGGGTTGGGAGAAGTTGCTCTTGGAGGACATTCTGGTACCATTCTTTATTCATGGCTGTGTTTTTAGGCAAGACTGTGAGAGAGCCGATTCCCTTGGCTGAGAAGCAACCCCACACATGAATGGTTTCAGGATGCTTAACAGTTGGCATGAGACAAGACTGGTGGTAGCGCTCACCTTGTCTTCTCCGAATGAGGCGTTTTCCTGATGTCCCAAACAATCGAAAAGGGGATTCATCAGAGAAAATAACTTTACCCCAGTCCTCAGCAGTCCACTACCTGTACCTTTTGCAGAATATCAGTCTGTCCATGATGTTTTTTCTGGAGAGAAGTGGCTTCTTTGCTGCCCTCCTTGAGACCAGGCTGTTATGTTTCGGTAGCTGAGGAGTGCAGGTAAAAAAGGCAATACACCAGAGCAGTTGGAAACTATGAGATTGCAGTACCCTGACTAACCACCACAACTAGAGGCAGCCGTGGAGCGTTCCTACGTTGGTCCTAGACGCCTCGTCACAGCCTGAGAAACTAACTACACCTAAAGATAGATATAGGAAAACTATCTGCCCCGGAGCAGAACCCCAAAGATAATAGAAAGCCCCCAAACATGTAATGGCGGTTAGACAAGATGAAATACTGACACAGAAAGAAAATAGTACGAGCAAACGCTGGGGCCCAAACTAACTAAATAGAAAAGGATAGGAAGCGTACTTACTGCAATCCCAGAAAACCCTGAAAAGCACCAACTCTACTAATTTCAAAAACACCTGAGATCACACGACCTCTTCCACCTAAATTAGTTCTCTGGTGTAACAAAATCAAAACAGCAGCCACTGAAAAAACTGGAAAAAGCAAAAGTACAAACATCAGTGACTGAACAAAACTGAGAGGGCAGAAGCCCCCGGAGGGGACCCTGAAGGCCCCCACAGAAGTGCAGGACAAAATGCAAAAATATAGCACAAACACAAAAGAAGAAAATGTCTTATCTGTTAGCAGGAGATGCAGACACGACACAGCAGGCTACAAGGGAAACTGGAATAAAGGATTCAGACCAGAACAATTGATCACCGGCAACCCTGATGGGAAGGTGACTCCCTTTTATAAGACCAGTCAGTAACACCTGATTCCCAGTCCTCACAATCTTCACTGGACAGACTAGCACCGCTTGTAACCACCAGAGGGAGCCTCTGCTCAGAACTCATCTCAAACCCATTCACAACAGTACCCCCCCTTGAGGAGGGGTCACCGAACCCTCATTTGAGCAACCAGGTCGGTCAGGATGAGTTCTATGATACGCACGGTTAAGTCTCCTAGCATGGATGTCCGAAGCAAACACCCAAGAATTGTCTTCCTGACCATAACCTCTCCATTTAACCAAATACTGGAGTTTCCGTCTAGAAAAACGAGAATCTAATATTTTCTCAACCACATACTCCAGATTGCCCTCAACCAAAACAGGGTCAGGAGGCACAGCAGCAGGAACCACTGGCTCAACAAACCTCTTCAACAAGGACTTGTGGAACACGTTATGGATCTTAAATGTCCCTGGAAGAAGCAAACGAAAAGAAACAGGATTAATAATCTCCATGATCTTATAAGGTCCAATGAACCTAGGCTTAAATTTAGGAGATGCTACTCTCATAGGAATATTCTTTGAGGACAACCAGACCAAGTCCCCCACTTTAAACCGAGGACCATCAGTCCTATGCCGGTTAGCAAACCGCTGGGCCCTCTCCTGAGAGAGGGACAACCTCTCCACTACCTGGTCCCAAATCAGTTGCATACGCTCCACAACAGAGTCAACACCTGGACAGACAGAAGCCTCCGTCTGTCCTGAAGAAAATCGAGGGTGAAACCCAGAATTACAGAAAAACGGAGACATCAAAGTAACAGAGCTAGCCCTATTATTAAGAGCAAACTCAGCCAAAGGCAAAAAAGAGACCCAGTCATCCTGATCAGCAGACACAAAGCATCTTAGATAAGTCTCCAATGTCTGGTTTGTTCTCTCAGTTTGACCATTGGTCTGAGGATGAAATGCCGAGGAGAAAGACAATTGAACACCCAGTTTAGAACAAAAAGTCCTCCAAAATCTGGAAACAAACTGGACTCCTCTGTCAGACACAATGTTCTCAGGAATGCCGTGTAAACGAACCACGTGCTGAAGGAACAACGGCACCAATTCAGAGGAGGAAGGCAACTTAGGTAATGGCACAAGATGTATCATCTTGGAAAACCTATCACAAGTTACCCAGATGGTGGTCATTCTCTGAGAAACAGGAGGTCGGAAATGAAATCCATAGAGATATGGGTCCATGGTCTCTTGGGCACAGGCAATGGCATCAACAAACCACTAGAGCGAGAGCAAGGCTTGGAGCGAGAGCAAGTCCCGCAGGACTGCACAAATTCCCTGACATCACGAGACAAGGTAGGCCACCAAAAGGACCGACTAACCAAGTCTCTGGTACCAAAAATTCCGGGATGCCCAGGCAACGCGGAACAATGAATCTCAGACATCACACTCTTTTTCCACTGGTCCGGGACAAACAATTTTCCAACAGGGCAGCACTCGGGCCTATCCTCCTGACACCCCTCCAGAGCAATCTCAAATTGGGCGAGATGGCGGAAAGAACTACACCCTCTTTCAAAATAAACAGAAGGATCAGATAACTCAGGAGAGTCCGCAAGGAAACTCCTCGAGAGGGCATCCGCCTTAACATTCTTAGTGCCAGGAAGAAAGGAAACCACAAAATTAAAACGTGTGAAAAACAAGGCCCACCTGGCCTGTCTAGGATTGAGTCGCTTGGCAGATTCCAGATAGACCAGATTCTTATGGTCCGTAAGGACCACCACCTGATGTTTGGCTCCTCCAGCCAATGTCTCCACTCTTCAAAAGCCCACTTCATGGCCAATAACTCCCGATTACCCACGTCATAATTACGTTCAGTAGGAGAAAATTTTCGAGAGAAAAAGGCACAAGGGTTACTTTTAGAGGTCTCTGGATCTTTTTGGGACAAAACGGCACCTGCCCCAATTTCAGAGGCATCAACCTCCACCTGAAATGGCAGAGAAACATCAGGCTGCCGTAGAACAGGAGCAGAAGTGAATCTCTGCTTAAGTTCCTGAAATGCAGAGACTGCCTCAGGAGGCCAATTCACCACATCAGAACCCTTTCTGGTCAAATCAGTTAATGGTTTTAACAATAACCGAGAAATTACCAATAAATTTACGATAAAAATTGGCAAAACCCAAAAATCTCTGAAGAGCCTTTAATGAAGTAGGTTGGACCCAATCACAGATGGCCTGAACCTTGACCGGGTCCATTTCAATAACAGATGGGGACAAAATGAATCCCAGAAATGAGATCCTCTGTACGCCAAAAAGACACTTTGATCCCTTCACATACAGAGCATTCTCTCTCAAAATCTGGAATACAGTTCGAACATGTTTCACATGAGAGTCCCAGTCATTGGAAAAAATCAAGATATCATCCAAATAAACAATCAGAAATTTATCCACAAAATCCCTGAAAATGTAATTCATGAAGGACTGGAAGACGGAAGGAGCATTAGTGAGCCCAAAGGGCATCACCAGGTACTCAAAATGCCCTTCAGGGGTATTGAATGCCGTCTTCCATTCATCCTCGTGCTTAATGCGAATAAGGTTATACGCCCCCCTGAGGTCAAGCTTGGTAAACCAAGTAGCGTTTTTCACCCTGGAAAACAGGTCAGAAATCAAGGGTAACGGGTATTGATATTTCACAGTAATATTGTTCAAGAGATGATAATCAATACACGGCCTTAATGAACCATCCTTTTTGGCCACAAAGAAAAAACCGGCACCTAAGGGTGAAGAGGATGGTCTGATATGACCCTTCTCCAATGATTCCTTGATATAAGACCGCATAGCGTCATGTTCAGGTACAGACAAGTTAAAAAGGCGACCTTTAGGGAATTTCCTACCCGGCACTAATTCAATAGCGCAGTCATAGCTCCTATGGGGAGGCAAGGATGCAGATTTACTTTCGCTAAACACATCAGAAAAATCAATCAAAAAGTCAGGAACATCCTGAGCCTGGGGGGAGCAGAAAAAACAGGAGTGTTGGTATTAACACATTGGCAGCCCCAACTGGTTACAGACACAGATTTCCAATCCAAAACAGGATTATGAGACTGTAACCAAGGAAAACCCAGCACGATAATGTCATGCAGATTATACAGAACCAAAAATTTGCAGCACTCCTGGTGATCAGGTTCAACCCTCATTATCACCTGAGTAGAAAACTGGGGTTTATTCTCAGCCAAAGGGGTAGAATCGATCCCCAGTAGGGGAATAGACTTCTGTAGGGGTATCAAGGGAAATCCACAACGTTTAGCAAAATCATAATCCATCAGGTTAATAGCTGCTCCAGAATCAACGAAAGCCTGAGCAGAAAATGAGGACAGAGAGCATATCAGAGTGACAGTTAATAAAAACTTAGTCTGAACACTACCCAAGACAACTGAGCGTGCAAAACGTCTTCCCCGCTTAGGGCAGACTGAAATAGCATGAGAGGCATCACCACAGTAGAAACATAACCCATTGCGCTTTCGAAACTCATGACGCTGTGCCCCAGACACCACTCTATCACACTGCATGGGTTCAGAAGCTGGTTCACAAGGCAACACTATTCCACGCATACTTCTCCGCTCACGCAAACGTCTGTCAATTTGAATCGCTAATGACATAGAATCATTGAGACCAGAGGGGACAGGGAATCCCACCATAACATCCTTTACATTATCTGACAGACCCTTCCGGAAAAGGGCTGCCAAAGCGTCGTCATTCCATTTGGTCAGGACTGCCCACCTACGGAATTTTTGACAGTATAACTCAGCGTCATCAAGCCCCTGATATAATGCCAACAAGGCTTTCTCAGCTTGATCAGTGACATTAGGCTCATCGTACAATAACCCCAAGGCCTGAAAAAATGCATCAACATCACTCAAAACAGGATCCCCAGGTATCAGGGAAAAAGCCCAATCCTGAGGATCGCCGCGCAGGAGAGAGATGATAATTTGAACCTGCTGCGCTGCGTTCCCTGAGGACTTAGATTTTAAGGCAAAAAACAATTTACAATTATTTTTGAAATTCTGAAACTTAGTTCGATCCCCTAAAAACAAATCTGGCATGGGAATCCTAGGTTCCACAACAGGCAACTCAGCAAGATAGATAGCAATACTCCGAACCTCAGTGGCAAGCTGATCCACACGGCCAGACAACTGTGCAAACTCCATTGAGAGAAAAGATCCTCCCCAGCACCCAGAGATACAGAGGGAAAAAAAAAAAAATGCAACAAACAGAAAAATATCTCTGACAACTCTGACAATATTTTTTCCCTTCTGTGAGTACCATACAATTTTCAATTTTTGGGCCGGTGATACTGTTATGTTTCGGTAGCTGAGGAGTGCAGGTAAAAAAGGCAATACACCAGAGCAGTTGGAAACTATGAGATTGCAGTACCCTGACTAACCACCACAACTAGAGGCAGCCGTGGAGCGTTCCTACGTTGGTCCTAGACGCCTCGTCACAGCCTGAGAAACTAACTACACCTAAAGATAGAAATAGGAAAACTATCTGCCCCGGAGCAGAACCCCAAAGATAATAGAAAGCCCCCAAACATGTAATGGCGGTTAGACAAGATGAAATACTGACACAGAAAGAAAATAGTACGAGCAAACGCTGGGGCCCAAACTAACTAAATAGAAAAGGATAGGAAGGGTACTTACTGCAATCCCAGAAAACCCTGAAAAGCACCAACTCTACTAATTTCAAAAACACCTGAGATCACACGACCTCTTCCACATAAATTAGTTCTCTGGTGTAACAAAATCAAAACAGCAGCCACTGAAAAAACTGGAAAAAGCAAAAGTACAAACATCAGTGGCTAAACAAAACTGAGAGGGCAGAAGCCCCCGGAGGGGACCCTGAAGGCCCCCACAGAAGTGCAGGACAAAATGCAAAAATATAGCACAAACACAAAAGAAGAAAATGTCTTATCTGTTAGCAGGAGATGCAGACACGACACAGCAGGCTACAAGGGAAACTGGAATAAAGGATTCAGACCAGAACAATTGATCACCGGCAACCCTGATGGGAAGGTGACTCCCTTATATAAGACCAGTCAGTAACACCTGATTCCCAGTCCTCACAATCTTCACTGGACAGACTAGCACCGCTTGTAACCACCAGAGGGAGCCTCTGCTCAGAACTCATCTCAAACCCATTCACAACACCAGGCCTTGCTCCAAGAGTCTTCGCCTCACAGTGCGTGCAGATGCACTCACACCTGCCTGCTGTCATTCCTGAGCAAGCTCTTCACTGCTGGTAGCCGATCCCGCAGCTGAAACACTTTTAAGAGACGGTCCTTGCGCTTGCTGGTCTTTCTTGGGCGTCCTGGAGCCTTTTTGGCAACAATGGAACTCTCTCCTTGAAGTTCTTGATATGCGATAGATTGTTGACTGAGGTGCAATCTTTCTAGCTGCAATACTCTTCCCTGTTAGGCCATTTTTGTGCATTGCAATGATGACTGCACGTGTTTCTTTAGAGATAACCATGGTTAACAGAAGAGAAACAATGATGCCAAGCACCAGCCTCCTTTTAAAGTATCCAGTGGTGTCATTCTTACTTAATCATGACAGATTGATCTCCAGCCATGTCCTCATCAACACCCACACCTGTGTTAATGGAGCAATCACTGAAAAGAGGTTAGCTGGTCCTTTTAAGGCAGGGCTGCAATGATGTTGAAATGTGTTTTGGGATAAAGTTCATTTTCTAGCCAAATATTGACTTTGCAAGTAATTGCTGTTAAGCTGATCACTCTTTATAACATTCTGGAGTAAATGCAAATTGCCATTAGAAAAAGTGAAGCAGTAGACTTTGTAAAAATTTATATTTGTGTCATTCTCAAAACTTTTGGCCATGACTGTATTTCTCTGTTTTAAGGGAATAAAAATTCAAAGTTTGAAAATTGCAAAATTTTCAAAATTTTTGCCATATTTGCGTTTTTTTTCAAAAATAAACGCAAGTTATATCGAAGAAATTTTGCCACTAACGTGAAGTACAATATGTCACGAGTAGTGTTGAGCGACACTTTTCGATATCGGAAAATATCAGATCGTATTGGATCGGACCGAGACCCCAAAAAGATCGGATATCGCCGATTCTGATACCGGAAACCAACACAAGTATCAGAATTAGTGTTGAGCGATACGATACTGCAAATATCGGGTATCGGCCGATATTAGCTCTATCGGTCTTTCGATACTTCGTTTCGATATTTTCGTCTTATCGAATACCGGAATCGGAAGTTCCCATAATTCTTTGCGAGGCAATGTGATTTTAGTCAGCCAATGAGGAATCCTAAGAAGTGTGGGCACATCCTGTACTGCTGCGGTCATGTTAACTAATGGCATGGCTGTGATTGGATGCTGAAATGATGTCAGAATGCACTATAAAAGGCGCCGCCGCCATTTTAGCGTCACTGTGCTGTGAATTCAGTAAGGGACAGAACGCTGCTGTGCTGACTCTGAGGGACAGTTAGAGATTGCGATTTAGTGTACTGTGCTGTAGGCAGGCTAGCACCAACCGCTGTGTAAAGCTTCCTTTTGCCTGCAGTGTTGTTTTAACAGCTCTGCAAGGTGTGTGTGTGAGAGTGCAGGTGACGCTGCAGTTTGCTCTGCATGCAACGCTGTCTGTAGGCATCTGCACATGTCACTCACAGACTCTTTTTTTTCCCTTCAGTGTAATTCTTGCAGGTCCATGCAATTTAACTATTAGTGTGACGCGCTTCCATCCGTATCCAATACATTGGTTGCAAACACTATAGAAGTAGACAAAGGAGTAGCCTTTCACAGATTGTGAACAGTTGTGTTTCAGTGTTCACTTCAGTCTGTGTTTTTTATTTTTTGAGTGCACATCACGCTCCAGTTACTTGTTCAAGCACTGCTGCTTGTACTCTGCTGAGCGTGTCTCAGTGCCTCATCCTTTCATTTATCTCCAATTGGTTCTGCTCCATTCCATTTAAAATATAATCTATTAGTGTGACGCACTTCCATCCGTATACAATACATTGGTTGCAAACACTATAGAAGTAGACAAAGGAGTAGCCTTTCACAGATTGTGAACAGTTGTGTTTCAGTGTTCACTTCAGTCTCTGCGTAATAACCACACTTAGGCCTTATAACTTTTCTGACTTTCTTTATCAATCTACCAAGATGAAGAAGTCAGTGAGTAAGGCACGTGGTCGTGGTCGTGGAGTTTCAGCAGGGAGAGGACGTGGGGATTCTGTGTCTGCTGCCGCCCTCAGTGACACAGCATCCACCAGTTTTCCCCGTGAGCGTTCCTTTATGCGCACTTTGGTAGGAGCTCGGCGTGCCCCCCTGCTGCTGGAAGAACAAATTGAAGCCGTTGTTGGTTGGATGGCAGCCAATGCATCGACTTCCATTCCTTCCACCTCCTCTCAGGAACACAACACTGTTGAGCAACCATCTGTCTGTTCACCGCCTGTCAAATTGCCCAGGCAGTCAGAGAGTTCTGTACAGGAGCCAGCTGAGTCTCTGCTTCTGTTCTCAGAATCTGTTGGCTCGCAAACACGGGCACAGGCAAGCAGCATTCTGCAATTTGAAGAAGAGGGAGTATGCAGTGATGCGCAACAGCTGTGTCTCTCTCAATCTGAAGAGGCGGGTGAGCCAGTGCCGATGGACAGCACACCGCAGAACGCATCTTATGATGATGATGAGACTCAGGTGCCAGGTTTTGTGGAGCATGGTGCTGCCCAGACCATCCAACAGCAGCAGGTGTTGGAAGAGGGTAGTGGAGATGATGAAGTCCGAGACCCAACATGGCGTGAGCAACAGGAAGGTGGTGGGAGCAGCTCTGAGGAAGGGATTGTCCCAATGGTACAAAGAGGAGGGAGAGGTAGGCTGCAGACTCGCTTGCCTGTAGCCTCCAGTTTGGCACCTGTTGGGAGCAGTTCTCTTAGAACTGTCAAAATTGGCGCTCCCATGACTTGCACTGCGTGGTCCTTTTTTGACAGACTTGTACATGATATTTGCTATGTTCAATGCAAGCTGTGTAAGCAAAAAGTTAAAAGAGGTAAAAATATCAGGAACCTGAATACCACAAATATGTGGAAACATGTACGGACAAAGCACGTAGCTGAGTTCCAAAGACACACTGGAGATGTAGGCCAACCTACAGCAGCACCTACATCTTTAGGTCATGTTCGAGCCTCTACCTCCAGCTCTCACACACCTGTTTCGGCTTCCTCACAGGATCTCCATGGAAGAACCTCGGTCACTGTTGTCCATAGACAAACTGTTATTCCACCCACTGCAGCAAGTTCACAGTCATCGTCACACTCCCAGAACAAAAAACAGCCATCGGTAACACAGGCATGGGATAAAAGACGGCCATACTCGGCAAACCATCCACGAGCACAGGCTCTGAATGCTGGCCTTGCAAAACTCCTGTCCCTTGAAATGCTGTCATTCAGGCTGGTGGAGACTGACAGTTTCAGGAACTTTATGGCATTGGCAGTCCCACAATATAATGTGCCAAGCCGATTTTATTTCAGCAGGCAAGCTGTCCCTGCTCTGCAAAAACATGTCGAGGGAAACATTAAACATGCGCTACTAAACGCCGTCAGTAGCAGGGTCCACCTGACCACCGATGCGTGGACCAGTACCCATGGCCAGGGACGATACCTTTCCCTCACTGCCCATTGGGTCAATGTTGTGGAGCCGGGTACAGATCTTGCCAGTGGCGCTGTACGTGTTCTGCCAACTCCAAGGATTGCAGGAATCCAGTCTGTGCACATTGATTCCTCCTCCTACTCCAGTTCCTCAGAATCATCGCTGCACGAGCCGTCACGGTATACCTCCACATGGACCCGTGAACGCTTACCTGTTGCGACCGATATGAGCACAGCCGTGGCCAAACGTCAACAGGCCGTCCTGAAATTAATTCCCATGGGTAATCGAAGCCACACAGCGCAGGAGCTCTGGGATACCATCAAGCAGGAAACGACGTGTGGTTTTTGTCAGCTAATCTCCAGCCAGGCTTGGTAGTGTGTGACAATGGCCGAAATCTGGTGGCAGCTCTGGGCCTTGGCAACGTCACTCACATACCATGTCTGGCACATGTGCTCAACTTGCTCGTGCAGAGTTTTTTGAGGGACTATCCGGATCTTGATGCACTGCTGCACAAGGTCCGCCTAGAGTGCGCTCACTTGCGACGTTCCAGCATGGCCAGATCGCGCATTGCAGCTCTGCAAGTCAGATTTCGCCTTCCTGAACATCGCATCATATATGACGTACCCACCAGGTGGAATTCCACGTTACATATGTTGGAGCGGTTGTGTGAGCAGCAGCCAGCAGTAATGGAGTATCAGCTGCAACAGGCGCAATCAACTCGCAATTTGCGCCGTTCACACTTCACCACTACTGAGTGGGCCTCTATGAAGGACATCTGCGACGTTTTGCATGCGTTTGATGTCTCAACGCGGATGGCGAGTGCAGATGATGCACTAGTCAGCATGACTGTCCCCCTTATCTGCCTGCTTCAGAAATCACTGAAAGCACTAAAGGAAGAGGTTTTGGAAGAGGTGGAGGATGAGGAGTCACAAATTCAATTACCTTCAGGACAGTCAGCGCAACGTGGTTCCTCACAAAGGGCTGGGCAGGGCTCACTTTGTGAGGAGGATGAGGAGGAGGAGGAGTCAATGGAGGAGGAAGAAATCCCTACAGAGGGAGGTACACAACGCTCTAGTCAGTATGTAGAGCGAGGGTGGGGTGATGCAGAGGAGGCAGAGATGACGCCTCTTCCAGAGGACAGCCTTTGTTGGCCAGTTGGGAGTCTGCAGCACATGGTTGATTTCATGCTTCAGTGCCTGAGAAACGACCGCCGCATCGCCCACATTCTCAGCACGTCAGATTATTAGGTGTACACCCTCCTAGACCCTCGCTACCGGGACAACTTATAAACCCTCATCACACCGGTGAACCGGGACCGTAAAATGCAGGAGTACCAAGACACACTGGTGCAATCCATACTGTTGTACATTCCAGCCGAGAGAGCTGCTGCTGCTGCTACTGCTTTACAAAGCAGCTCTGTGCGTCGAGGCAGTGTAGACACCTCTACAACAAGAGGGAGCAGAAGCAGCGCCTCTGCACAGGGCAAGAACTGTATGTTACAAATGTGGCAAAGTTTTGTGACAGCGCCAGCAAGGTCTACACCATCCGAGACGGCTCCAGTCACCAGGAAGAAACGTTTCCGTAAGATGGTGACAGACTACTTGGCTTTCCCTCTAAGTGTACTCCCAGATGCCTCTTCCCCTTTCAAATTTTGGGTCTCTAAGTTGGATACATGGCCAGAGCTTAGCCAGTATGCATTGGAGGTGCTGGCTTGCCCTGCTGCCAGTGTATTATCTGAGCGCGTCTTTAGTGTGGTGTGTAGTAACAGACCGTCGCATGTGACTATCCTCAGAGAATGTAGACCGGCTTACTTTTCTGAAAATGAACAAGGCATGGATCTCACCTGAATTTGCCTGTCCGTTTTCAGATTAAATAACTTTTTGGCAACGTTTTCCATGTCTCCTGTTATGTTCATCTTTCTACCACCTGAACTCTACTCCCTGGGCTACAACACCGCCATTTGTTGCTCGTAAGTAATTGGCAGGGGTACAGACTCCTGGCCAGCCTGGTTACAGCACGACAGCTGTTTCCTGGCAGTGTGAACGTCAATTATCCTCCAATAAGTTGTGCTGTCGTGTTGCATTCGGGTTAGCCGACTCTATGGTGCCTGCAGTTTAGGTGATTCCTATGTGTGCTGTGGGATATGTAAATAAAGGCGGTTTCCATTGTGACAATAGGATAAGCACCCACTGTAGGACTGTGTGATTCGGTAACTGCGGACGGCTTGCATCCTGTCAACTTACATTTTTATGGGTGCGTTCTTCTACCCGTCCGGGGTCCAGTACCGTCAAGTGGTCTCCCCAGTGCCTTTGGCCTAGGTGCCTCCATCTCCGTATCCGAGTTCCAGCAACGTCTGCTGGTCCTTGGTAGTGCTTTGGAGCACAGGTACCTCCTGCTTAGTAACCGTGTCACAGTAACGTCAGCTGGTACTCGGTTGTGACATTGCCTCTTTTCCTTCTGCTACCCGTCCGGGGTCCAGCACAGTCAGCTGGTCCTCGTTACTTCCATTGTCTCTTGCTCCATCTGTTACCCGTCAGGGTTCCAGTAACGTCAGCTGTTTCTCGGAAATTAGACGACCTTAAAGACCACCCAGAAGAAGATGACGACAACAAGGACGACGAGCATGAAGCCAACCAGCCTGAACACCATCACAAAGAAAAAATAAAAGATTACCCAGAAGAAGATCACCAACAGGACAAAGAAGGTTAAGACAAACTACAAGATACAGAACAAGAGACAGAAGAACAATAAGCAAAAGATCAAAAAGCAGAAGAACATGAAGTATAAGACCAAAATGAAGAGCAAAATATATGCTCTAAATTCTAAGCAGAAGAAGACTAAGCAGTGTTTGGGGGTGAGTCCGTTCCTCCTCGTGGTGCCCCTGGAAAATGCCTGCTGCTGCTGCTGCAGGCTAAACTGAACACGGACAAATACTGTTGTAATATAAATCTTTTGTGACAGCAAGAACGGAAGGATGAACAATTCATACTTTTACAGATTACAAGTACAGGAATCTCTGTCACAAATAAGAATATGATGAAGAAGATGAAGAGGAAGAAAATGAAGAATTTGAATATGAAGAAGATTAATTAGTTTAATAATAACAATATGAGTAATGTAAAAAAAAAACATGAATAGCAAGAAGTTTAAGAAGAAGATTAAGAAGGTGAAGATAAAGAATAATTTGATGAGAAAGATGATGCTGCTGAAGATTATGAAGGAGAAAGTGTGGCACTGGCAAAAGTTAAAAAGGTGAAGAGCATGGAAGTTGTGAAACATACATATTTGACAAAATAGAAAAAAGGTTAACAACATTGTCAATTTGTTAGTCAATCCAAACGTATTTCCCAAAAAATATATATTAATGCTATTCCAATGCATTGGGTTAAACATGTATGCCTTTATTGTCTCCTCAACCTCCCCCAATACATTCTACATTAGTCTTTGTTGTTTTCCTTCATGTGCAATTAACCAACAAGGCAAGAATGGTTTTTTTTAGTTGCGATATTTTGTTCCCATGGACTTACATGGGACTTCCGGTATCGGAATCGGATATCGACGATATTTAGTGATATCGGCGATACCATTCCGATCCGATATTTTTAGATATCGAGCAGTATCGCTCAACACTAATCAGAATGAAAATAAACCTTTACTTTCCTTGTAGGTTAATTCTGCATGAAGGAAAACAACTAAGAATAATGTAGAATGTATTGGGAGAGGTGGACGAGACAATAAAGGCTTAGAGGTTTAGCCCAATCAAATGGAATAGCAGGAATTACCAAGGACTACCAAGGACCAGCAGACGTTGGTGGAACTCGGATACCGAGAAGGAGGCACCTAAGCCAAAGGCTTTGCCTGGAACCAGCTGACGTTACTGGAACCCAGGGGGATATATTCAAGATTGACTTCCAAAGAACCAGCTAATGGTACTGGAACTCAGATAGGCAGCAGAAGGTACACATGAAAAAAAAAGTTGCAAGGCCGCAAGCCGCCCGGAGTTATCGAAACCCACAGTCCTACAGGGAGAGCTTGTCCTATTATTGGCACTACGGTACCAGCCTTCATTGCCAGATCCCGCAGCCCACATAGGAAGCACCTAAACTGCAGGCACCATAGAGTTGGCTAACCTGACCGCAACACGACAGGACAACGTATTGTAGGCAAAGTGACGTTGACACTACCCGGAAACAGCTGGCGTGCTGGAACCAGGCTGGGCAGGAGGGAGTACACGTGCCAAAGACACTTCTGAGCAGCAACTGGCGATGTTGGAGCCCAGGGATTACAGTAGAAACAGAGTGTAGCCAGAGGCCTATTTGGAGCAAGTTTAATATCTGTAGTAGACAGTGTGAATGTGGACAGAGCAGGCGAATTTGCCAGACACACAGCAGGGATCAGCTGACGTTACAGAACCACAATATCACAGGAGCAAGTGTTGACTGTGCAAACGGCACTTGTGAGCAGCAACTGGCGGTGTTGGAGCCCAGGGATTGCAGTAGAAACAGAGTGTAGCCAGAGGCCTAATTGGAGCAAGTTTAATATCTGTAGTAGATAGTGTGAATGTGGACAGAGCAGGCGAAATTGCAGGACACACAGCAGGGGATCAGCTGACGTTACAGAACCACAGTAACACAGGAGCAAGTGTTGACTGTGTAGACGGCACTTGTGAGCAGCAACTAACGGTGTTGGAGCCCAGGGATTACAATTCAGGTGGTAGAAACATGAACACAACAGGAGACCTGGATACTGTTGCCAACCAATTATTTAATCTGGAAGAGGTCTGGCAAATTCCTGCGAGATCTAGGCCTTGTTCATTTTCAGAAAAGTAAGCTGGTCAACGTTATCGGAGGATAGTCACATGCGACGGTCTGTTAGTACACCACCTGCGGCACTAAAGACGCGTTCCGATAATACACTAGCAGCAGGGCAAGCCAGCACCTCCAATGCATACTGGCTAAGCTCTGGCCATGTATCCAGCTTAGAGACCCAAAATTTGAAGGGGGAAGAGCCGTGTGGGAGAACACTGAGAGAGCAAGACATGTAGTCTGTCACCATCTGACGGAAACGTTGCCTCCTGCTGACTGGAGCAGTCTGTGATGGTGTAAACATTTGTGGCGGGGACACAAAACTTTGCCATATTTGGGCCATACTGGTCTTGCCTTGTGCTGAGGCGCTGCTTCTGCTCCCTCTTTGTGCAGAGCTTCCTCCACTGCTTAGATGCACTGAGCTGCTTTGTAAAGCACTAGCAGCACTGTTCTCGGGTGGAATGGAGAACATGATGGAATACACCAGTGTGTCTTGGTACTCCCGCATTTTACGCTCCTGGTTAAACGGTGTTAAGAGTCTTTGTAAGTTGTCCCGGTAGCAAGGATCTAGAAGGGTGTACACCCAATAATCAGCCGTGTTTAGAATGTGGGTGATGCGGCGGTCGTTTCTCAGGCACTGCAGCATGAAATCAACCATGTGCTGCAGACTGCCAACTGGCCAAGAAACGCTGTCCCCTGCTTGAGGCGTCATCTCTGCCTGCTCTGCATCACCCCACCCTCGCTGTACATACTGACTACTACTGCATTGTGTACCTCCCTCCTCTGAACAGATGTCTTCCTCCTCCATTGACTCCTCCTCATCCTCCTCACAAAGTGTCCCCTGCATAGGCCTTTGTGAGGAACCACGCTGCGCAGACTGTCCAGAAGCAGATGGCATTTGTGACTCCTCATTCTCCACTTCTTCCACAACCTCCTCCCTTAGTGCTTGCAGTGTTTTTTCAAGCAGGCAGATAAGGGGGATAGTCATGCTGACTAGTGCATCATCTGCACTCGCCATCCACGTGGAATCATCGAAGGCGCGCAAAACGTGGCAGATGTCCTTCATAGAGGCCCACTCAGTGGTGGTAAAGTGTGAACGGCGTGCAGTGCGACTTGTTTGCGCCTGATGCAGCTGGTACTCCATTACTGCTGCCTGCTGCTCACAAAACCTCTCCAACATACAGTATGTAACGTTGAATTCCACCTGGTGGGTAGGTCACATATGATGCGATGTTCCGGAAGGCGGAATCGGCGCTGCAAATATGTAATGCGTGATTTTGCCATGCTGGAACACCGCAAGTGAGCGCATGTTTGGCCACGGCTGTGCTCATATCGTTCGTAACAGGTAAGCGTTCACTGGTCCATGTGGCGGTAGACTGTGACGGCTCCTGTAGCGCTGATTCAGAGGAACTGGAGTATGAGGAGGAGTCAATGTGTACAGACTGGATTCCTGCAATCCTTGGAGTTGGCAGATCACGTACAGCGCCACTCTCAAGATCTGTACCCGGCTCCACAACATTTACCCATTGGGCAGTGAGGGAAAGATATCGTCCCTGTCCATGGTTACTGGTCCACGCATCGGTGGTCAGGTGGACCTTGCTACTGACGGCGTTTAGTAGCGCATGTTTAATTTTTCCCTCCACATGCTTTTGCAGGGCAGGGACAGCTTGGCTGCTGAAATAAAAGCTGCTGGGCATGTTGTGTTGTGGGACTGCCAATGCCATGAAGTTACGGACGGTGTCAGTCTCCACCAGCCTGAATGAGAGCATTTCAAGGGACAGTAGTTTTGCAATGCCAGCATTTAGAGCCTGTGCTCGGGGGTGGTTTGCTGAGTATGGGCACCTTTTCTCCCATGCCTGTGCTACCGATGGCTGTAGACTGGCCTGGGAGTGTGAGGATGACAGGGAATGTGGTGCTGTGGGTGGAATGACACTGTGTCTCTGTACAACAGTGCCAGAGGTTCTTCCATGGCGATCCTGTGAGGAAGCCGAACCAGCTGTGTGTGAGCTGGAGGAAGAGGCTACAACACGAGCTGAAGAGGTGGTAGGTGGCGCAGTAGGTTGGCCTATGTCTTCAGTGTGTCTTTGTAACTCCACCACGTGCTTGGTCCACACATGTTTCAACATATTTGTGGTATTGAGGTTGCTGACCCTTTTCCCTCTTTTCACTTTCTGATTACACAGCTTGCATTTGACAAAGCAAATGTCATCTGCAACTGTGTCAAAAAAGGACCAGGCACTGCAAGTCTTGGGAGCGCCCGTTTGGGGTTTTGGAAGAGGCATGCTCCTAATGGGTGCGAAGTGGAGGTCACAGGCAACCGAGTCTGCCCCCTCCCTCTCCCTCCTTTTTTGGCCGTTCAGGGAATCTCTTCCTCAGAGCTGCTCCCACCACCTTCCTGTACCTCATGCCATGATGGGTCAAGGACCTCATCATCTACACTACCCTCTTCAAACTCCTGCTTCTCCTGGGTAGTCTCGACAGCACTGTATGCACCAGAAAGTGGCACCTGAGTCTCATCATCACTGAGGTGTGCTGACCATAGGCACTGGCCCACCCGCCTCTTCAGATTCAGAGAGATAAAGCTGTTGCGCATCACTGCATACTACCTCTTCTTCCAATTCTCGAATGCTGCTTGGCTGGCCCCCTCTTTCCAAGCCAACAGATTCAGAGAACAGAAGTAGAGAATGAGATGGCTCCTGACCTGGGCTCTCTGACTGCCTGGGCAATTTGGCAGGTGGTGATGAAGAGTCAGTTGGGTGCTCTTCAGTGCTGTGGACCTGAGAGGATCTGGAACTAATTGAAGTCGATTCGTTAGCTGCCATCCATCCGAAAACGGCTTCAATTTGGTCGTCACGCAGCAGTGGGGTACGGCGAGCTCCTACAAAGCTGTGCATAAAGGACTGTTCCCTGGTAAAACTGGGGGATGCTGAGTCACTGGTGCCCGCAGCAGGCACAGAATCACCACGTCCTCTCCCTGCAGAAACTCCACACCCTCGACCACGTGCCTTACTCTTTGCCTTCTTCATCTTGCTAGACTAGTGATAAAGATAGGCAGAAAAGTACTAAGGGCTTAGTGTGCTTATTCCTGAACAGCTGCTAACAGGTATAAGAAACACTAATTTTATAAAATGTGGACTAGACTTTAATATGAGCTAATGTGGCCTAAACAACTGTAAAGTGGAGTGTTTGGTGATTCAACTTTATTAACTTTTTTTTTTCACAAAAAGACACTGGATGTGCCCAAAGATGTAAAACCGATAGCATCACAATTTCACAAACTTTTTGTAGCTATTACAATGCAGGAAGGTAACCTCCAATGCAATAGATAAGGCTCCAAAATATAGGCTAATACTAATCTGGCTGGGGCTGAAGGGCACAAGCCAGCAGAAAGGCTCCTCTATCTACTCCTATATTGTGTTTGCAAATATTCTAGCTGTAACCACACTAATAGGAGAAATCTGGAAAAATGAGGCAGCAGTGCACTAACGCAAAAAAGGACAATGTATGAAGCAGTGAGTGACGCACGCTGAGCGTACTACAACTAGAGATGTATGCAGAACACACTACAGCGTGAGCTGCACGCACACACAGAGACCTCGCAGACAGCCGTGAACAGCGCTGCAAGGCTGCAGAAAAGCTCCTCTATCTACTCCTATATAGTGTTTTCAAACTATCTAGCTGGAAACGGATGTAACCACACTAATTGGAGAAATGTGGAAAAATGAGCAGCAGTGCACTAATGCAAAAAAGGACAATGTATGAGTCAGTGAGTGACGCACGCTGAGCGTAGTACAACTGGAGGTGTATGTGTAGAGCCCAGCTGCGCTTTGAATCTCATTTCCCAGAGGGATGCACCGAAGGTAATGACCACTAGAGGACCTGATATGCATACACACATCTTCACCAATCCCTAGAGCCACCAGAGGGAGCCTTTTTAGAGTATATAAGGATGGTGAAGACACTCAGAGAGCAGATTAGTCTGAGTCTACAGAGAGAGTAGATCAGTCTGAGAACAGCAGTTATCGAAAGAACCTGAAGACTGCAGCTTTGAGCTTAGTTCAACGTGTGGAGGCTAGTACCAGTGGAAAGATAGCCACTCCAGCCTAGTCAGAACTGAGTCAACTGAGTGCAGTTTCAGTGAGCAAGCGTGCCGACGCTTTGAGAGCAGTGGAGAAAGGAGAAGAAGCAGACCACCATCTGCTAGTGTGTTTAGTGTGAGGGTCGAGTAGGACGAAAGGCGAGTGGAGTAAGAAGAGAGTGACAGAGGTGGAAACAGCATTGATAGCTTACCTCTACTCTGATTAACTGGACGCAGGGTCCGAGCTTGCTGGATTCTTCACGCCTAGCAGGAGATACCGGAGACCCTGCGGGACTACAAGTCGCAGGATCCCATAGGTGTTGATACATGGCTGGGTTAGGAAGACAAGAGTCTGGCAGGTACCGCCATTAGAGACTGAGTCCTTCCAATAGAAAGCCCTATACAAAGTCAGCCGGGTGCAAAGTTGAAGACAGAGTTAGGCCTCGTTTCATACAGGTCAGAGACTCACATTACAGGAGTAAGGAGGCCTTACACCTACTCAGTGGGAAGAACTGGACATGCATCCTTCACCCTGCCAGCACCCCGGGACGTGCCTGCAACACCATCAGTAAAGGTACAGATAGAGACTTTCGTGTGTGTGTCTGCCTTATTACTCCTGCTGAACTCCTCTCCTCCATCCTGCACCCCTACACCCCGTTTACCCTGAAGGACCCCAGCCTTGCCTGTGGAAGGCTTAACACCTTGCTGCCCAACACCAACCCTTCAGCGGATCTGCATAGCAGCGCTGGTCACCCTGACCAGGTACCACAGGTGGCGTCACGAATTTCTACAAACCTTATAATCCCCTGTAAATACCCCCCTTTTTCAGTGAGTGCCCAGCGACCGAGCTGTGTCGCCGTGACATCCCCCATAGAAGTGAACGGGCTTGGTGCCGAGTACCCCACAGGCCCTGTCGGGCGACTCATCTTCTGGCATCACGAACAGGATCCGAAGCTCGCTATAAGCGAGTCCTGTGTGCCTGAATTGGACTGTTTTTGTGCAAAAGACTGTATTGCTATTTTTTGAAAATTTCCCGCCATTGTCCACCAAATTGCAGCATTACGGCGCGAAGAGAAAGAGGCGTACCTGTAAAAAACGCGCTGAGTCCCGGACACGCCCCCAACGCTGACGCGGAGGCAGGTCCTGTGGAGAGCTTGAGTGAACGCTCTGATGTCAGAGCGCCGGAGACGCAGGTCCTTCTACACTGCTGTGCCACGCTTAACTAGGGGGGCGCAGACATGTCGCAGCAGTAAGCTGACAGCGTGGCCCAGGCTAACCGCCCCAATGACTTACCCCTCGGAGCTTCCGCGCAGGATGGAAACGCTGGCCCCTCACAGGTCCTGTGGCCCCGATAGTACCGCTGACGCTGCCATACATGCCTGGAGCAAAGTGGCTCCCTCAGTACAGTGGCAAGCCAGACACACTGTCAGGGTTCAAGCGCAAAATTTGCAGCATAATGGACATGTACCCTATGACAGAAAAACAGAGAGCTGCCGTGGTAGTGGGACAACTGACTGGTGCTGCAGAGAGGGAAGTAGAGACTTGGACAGCTGCAGACCAGGAATCAGTGCTTGCAATTTTCTTAAAGCTACAGACCATCTTTGAGGATCGCACTGAAACAGATCTCCGGATGAGGTTTTACCATTGCTCTCAGAAACCAGATGATAGCATTAGGGACTATGCCTGCAGACTACAGGGGGCCCTGCGAGCTCTCAAACAGGTTAAGTGTAATCAATGAAAATAAAATGCTAAAGGAACAATTTGTACGGGGACTGAGGTCCCAAGCTGAAAGCAGAACTGTGCATTGGTGGTCCTTGGATCATCCTGACGCTACCTTTGATGCCCTTAAGGATATGGCTATAAAAGGACTGCGACCCCTGGAAACGCCCAAGATGGCAACCCAGTGTCACCCGGGTGAAGACACTCTAAAGACAGCAGCATCCACCTTTTCCCCACTGGTTGCGGAAGCCAAAACGCACGTGGCGCCCCCTACTGAGCTGGACTGTCTGCGCTCAGAAGTGCGCCAGCTGACCAAAAACCTGGCCACTGTAATGAGTGCCCTGCAACTGCGTAAGGAGGAAGACGGAAAGATCCTGCTAGCTGACTGCCCAGAGGATGTCCCTTGGATGAGTCAGAGGAGAAGGAGGACGTCGCCCCATCGGAGGAGGACAATGCCACCCCCAGGAGCGACCCCCGACCAGCACCATCCTCGCCGAGGGATCATCTGCTACCGTTGCCACAGAGAAGGTCATCTAGCCTGTCAGTGTCCTTTAAACGAGCAGACCCTGGGTCCGAGGGCCAACACCCAGGACCATACCTGTCCATCATACTGGACGGGATCGCAATCCCTGCCCTGCTGGACACTGGATCTCAGGTAACCATCAAACCTGATGTCCTGTATAATAGATTTTGGTCCATGGACAGTCTCCAGCCCACGAGCCCTGACTTTGCAGTATACGCCTCTAACGGCCTCCCTGTTGAAATACTCTGAGCCAAAAACGTGGACGTAAAAGTGGGTAGAGTGGAGCTGAAGAACCAGCGACTCTTAGTAGTAAAAACTGTAAATGAGGAAAATGGCTTAAATGTGGTTTTAGGTACCAACATTATCAGTAACTGTTTGGAGGAAGTTGTGTTTTTGCTACAACAGCTCGCCTATGTTGCCAGGCCAAAGCAAAAGGGAGTGATCCAGAAGGAGATCTGGGCCCTGATGTGCCAGCAGCAAGTAAAACTGACCGGTGGCGAGATTGGTAATGTACGGGTAACAGACCCGAACCCCATTGTGATACCCCCAATGAGTGAAATGCTTATTTGGTGTAGAGCAGCAATAGGTCTGAGAGGACAGAACTACCAAGCAGTAGTAGAACCCCATTGTTCAGAACATAGACCTACACTCATGACAGCTAGAGGGGTAGTGGGGGTACGAAATGGGAGAGTGCCAGTACGTCTTCTCAACTGGGAGAAGATGAAATGAACTTACCACGATATGCCACTGTTGCTAAATTACATGCAGTAGATAACAATTCCATTCTCACAACGGAGTCCTTAGCCTCCCCACAACCAGCGGAGGATAACGGCCCAGCAACCCAGGTGGAGGATTGGTGTCAGCAGCTCCATGTCGGGACAGACACCACTCCAGCCCACCAGAAACAGGGAGTACTTCGAGTGGTACGGGAGTACACACAGGTATTTAGCAAACACCCACTTGACTTTGGGACAATTAAGGGAGTGCAACACCATATCCCTACAGGCAACCATCCTCCCATTAAAGAACGTTACAGGCCTATACCACCAGCACACTACCAGAAAGCCAAGGAGATGTTGCGTGATATGAAGGAGGCAGGGGTGATAAGGGATAGTTGTAGTCCCTGGGCAGCACCTCTGTCCTAGTCAGGAAAAAGGATGGAAGCATGAGAATGTGTGTAGATTACAGACAAGTAAATCGCATTACACATAAAGATGCATACCCTTTACCACGCATTGAGGAATCCCTAGCTGCCTTAAAGACTGCTAATTACTTTTCCACCCTTGACCTCACTAATGGGTACTGGCAAGTGGCTGTGGCTGAGGAGGATCGGGAGAAGACAGCTTTCACCACCCCGATGGGACTCTGTGAGTTTGACAGAATGCCGTTTGGACTCAGCAGTGCCCCTGGAACGTTCCAGAGAGTGATGGAGAGCTGCCTGGGACATCTCAACTTTGAAACTGTGTTGCTGTACCTGGACGACGTAATAGTGTACTCCAAGACGTATGAAGATCACCTGAAGCACCTGGCGGAGGTATTCGAGTCACTGTCCCAGTATGGGATGAAACTGAAGCCTTCAAAGTGCCATCTGCTCAAACAAAAGGTACAGTACTTGGGACATATTGTCAGCTCAGAAGGAGTAGCGCCAGACCCCGACAAGGTCACCGCCATCCAGAAATGGCCAGAGCCGAAGAATCTCAAGGAGGTGCGACAGTTCTTGGGACTCACAGGATACTACCGGAGGTTTGTAAAGGATTACACCAAGAAAGCAGCGCCTCTGCAAGACCTCCTGGTAGGACAATCCTTCAAGAGCAGAAATTCTCCATTCCACTGCGGTAAAGAACAGGGTGAGGCATTTAAGGAGATGAAGGAGATCCTTACATGTGATGAGATCCTAGCCTACCCTGACTACAGCCAACCGTTCCTGCTGTATACTGATGCCAGCAACGAAGGATTGGGAGCTGGCCTCAGTCAGAAGCAAAATGGCCTGGAGAAAGTCATCGCATATGCAAGCAGGAAGCTCCGCCCGACCAAGAGGAACCCAGAGAACTATAGCAGCTTTAAGTTGGAGTTCCTGGCACTGGTCTGGGCCATTACTGAAAGATTCAAGCATTACCTAGCCTCCAGCAAATTCATGGCCTACACTGACAATAACCCCTTGACACATCTCGAAACAGCTAAGCTGGGAGCCATGGAGCAACGTTGGATGGCTCGGCTGTCGAACTATCAATTTACAATCAAGTACAGGGTGGGCCGCAAGAACGCCAACGCTGATGCCCTGTCCAGAATGCCTCATGAGTCCGACACGGAAGAGGAATTGGATGACCTAGAAGAGATTGAACTACCTGCCTTTCACAGAAATGGGATAATCCACGAGCAACGAGCCTGCAGGAGGCAGCGTGGTAAGACGTTAAATCCTTTACCTCACCACAGCTGGAAGGAGACCCAGAACAGTGACCCGGCTGTCAGCCGTATCAAGGAGCTGATAACTCAAGAAGGTTCCTCCTTGGAGAAGGATGCGTCCCAACAAGCAAAGCAGCTGTGGAATGAGAGAAGCCGGCTGTTTATCTACCGTGAGAAGCTGTGCCGGATGTACGGCAACCCAAAGACCCATGAGATGGTATGGCAGATAGTAGTCCCCAGAACGGACATCCAGATGGTGTTGGAAGCCTACCACGATCAAGCGGGGCACTTTGGCTGGAAGAAGCTGGAGACCCTGTTGAAGTGTCGTTTCTACTGGGTGGGAATGCGCAGCTCTATTGAGAAATGGTGTAAAAACTGTGGACCCTGTAGCCTCCGAAGAAAAGACTACAGCAGCCAGAAGGCACCCCTGCAACCCATCAAGACGACTCGTCCCTTGGAGATCGTGGCCCTGGACCATGTCAAGTTGTCACCCAGCTGGTCGGGATACTCATATGCCCTGACAATGGTGGATCACTACTCCAGGTTCCTGATCGTCGCCCCTGTCAAAGATCTGATGGCAGAAACAGCAGCAAAGATGTTCCAAGCGTATTTCTGCAGGCCCCATGGATATCCTGAGCAAGTGTTAACTGACCAAGGCCCAGCCTTTGAAGCCGAATTATTCCAGGAATTCTGTAATTTGTACGGATGCAAGATGATAAGAACCACACCGTACCACCCCCAAACAAATGGACTCTGTGAAAAGATGAATCACATTGTCATTGATCTGCTGAAGATGGTACCACTTGAGGAGAGTAATCGGTGGCCAGACCTACTACCTGATTTGGTAGATCTGTACAATCACATACCTATGAGTTCCACCAATTGTACCCCAGCCTATCTTATGCGGGCAAGACCAGGAAAGCTGCCCATGGATCTGGAACTTGGTGTTGTAGAACCAGAAGCAGATGTTACTACTGAATATTGGGACACAAATAGACAGGAACAGTACAGGAGAGTACAAGCCTGCGTGGAAGATAGTCTCAATAAAGTAAGGGAAAAACAAGAGGATAACTACAACAAAAGTGCGCCAGCTGAACCTTTTGTGCCTGGAGAAATTGTGCTGAAAAGAAAAAGGAGAATGCACAAATTAGATGATCAATGGGAAAGAGAGCCCTATGTCGTGCAAAATTCAAAGTTTGACAACAGGAAAACGTGTATCATTAGTAGAGATGGAGGAAAAAACGACTACAACGTATCCAGAGATCACCTAAAACTATGTCCAGATTTATTAAAGCTTCAAGAAGAAGAACCTGTCATTGACAAAGAGAAGCAAGGTGGAGTCATACATACGGACTTAGGAGATTTTCCCGCAGATTGGCCTCGTATTGGAGAAGCTGTAATCATTCCAGTACTTAAATTCTATCAACCGCAAGAAGCGGTCCAAGCAAGTTGAGCCAGTTGTTGCAGAAGAAATAGTTCAAGAGGAACCTGCTCCAGCAGAATCTCAAGAAGGGAGTCTCAAGACGTAGAATCTTGAGAAGTGGAGTCTCAAGACGTGGAATCTCAAGATGTTGGGTCTCAGGAAGAAGAATCCCCTGGTGAGACAGAACGGAATCACCCAGCTGCAAGTATACTTGCCAGATCCCTAGAGAGGTTAAGGCAGTATTACAGTTTACCTGCACGTAGGACAGACAGGTCAAATGCTACCTCACCTAACGCAACACCACGTAGGTCAGTACGCATGACAAAGGGACAGTTACCTGTTAGGTACCGAGAGTAGGCCTAACAAAAATTAAGCAGTTAACTAGAGTCACAATGTATATAAATGTAATATAAATTATTGTGTAAATATATGTACATATGTTACCTGTTTAGCAACTGTTAAAGATTCTTGCCTCCCGTAAGGGAAGTGTTCATTTGTTATTTAATGTTAACGTTGTACTTAAAAATATTTTCTTTCAGCCCGGGAGTGCTGATGTTTACTAGGGGGGGATATAGAGCCCAGCTGCGCTTGGAATCTCATTTCCCAGAGGGATGCACCGAAGGTAATGACCACTAGAGGACCTGATATGCATACACACATCTTCACCAATCCCTAGAGCCACCAGAGGGAGCCTTTTTAGAGTATATAAGGATGGTGAAGATACTCAGAGAGCAGATTAGTCTGAGTCTACAGAGAGAGTAGATCAGTCTGAGAACAGCAGTTATTGAAAGAACCTGAAGACTGCAGCTTTGAGCTTAGTTCAACGTGTGGAGGCTAGTACTAGTGGAAAGATAGCCACTCCAGCCTAGTCAGGACTGAGTCAACTGAGTGCAGTTTCAGTGAGCAAGCGTGCCGACGCTTTGAGAGCGGTGGAGAGAAGGAGAAGAAGCAGACCACCATCTGCTAGTGTGTTTGGTGTGAGGGTCGAGTAGGCTGAAAGGCGAGTGGAGTAAGAAGAGAGTGACAAAGGTGGAAACAGCATTGATAGCTTACCTCTACTCTGATTAACCGGATGCCGGGTCCGAGCTTGCTGGATCCTTCACGCCTAGCAGGAGATACCGGAGACCCTGCGGGACTGCAAGTCGCAGGAGCCAATAGGTGTTGATACGTGGCTGGGTTAGGAAGACAAGAGTCTGGCAGGTACCGCCATTAGAGACTGTGTCCTTCCAATAGAAAGCCCTATACAAAGTCAACCGGGTGCAAAGTTGAAGACAGAGTTAGGCCTCGTTTCATACAGGTCACAGACTCACATTACAGGAGTAAGGAGGCCCTACACCTACTCAGTGGGAAGAACTAGATGTGCATCCTTCACCCTGCCAGCACCCCGGGACGTGCCTGCAACACCATCAGTAAAGGTACAGAAAGAGACTTTCGTGTGTGTGTCTGCCTTATTACTCCTGCTGAACTCCTCTCCTCCATCCTGCACCCCTACACCCCGTTTACCCTGAAGGACCCCAGCCTTGCCTGTGGAAGGCTTAACACCTTGCTGCCCAACACCAACCCTTCAGCGGATCTGCATAGCAGCGCTGGTCACCCTGACCAGGTACCACAGATGGCGTCACAAATTTCTACAAACCTTATAATACCCTGTAAATACCCCTCTTTTTCATTGAGCGCCCAGGGCCACGGACCGAGCTGTGTCGCCGTGACATCACCCATACAAATGAACGGGCTCGGTGCCGAGTACCCCACAGGCCCTGTCGGGCGACTCATATGCAGAACACACTACAGCGTGAGCTGCACGCACACACAGAGACCTCGCAGATTGCCGTGAGCAGCACTGCAAAGCTGCAGAAAAGCTCCTCTATCTACTCCTATATAGTGTTTTCAAGCTATCTAGCTGGATACTATGGAACCACACAGAAAAGCTCCTCTATCTTCTCCTATGTAGCTGGATACGGATAGAACCACACTAATAGGAGAAATGTGGAAAAATGAGCAGCAGTGCACTAATGCAAAAAAGGACAATGTATGAGGCAGTGAGTGACGCACGCTGAGCGTACTACAACTGGAGGTGTATGCAGAACACACTACAGCGTGAGCTGCACGCACACACAGAGACCTCGCAGACTGCCGTGAACAGCACTGCAAAGCTGCAGAAAAGCTCCTCTATCTACTCCTATATAGTGTTTTCAAACTATCTAGCTGGATACGGATGGAACCACACAGAAAAGCTCCTCTATCTTCTCCTATGTAGCTGGATACGGATGGAACCACACTAATAGGAGAAATGTGGAAAAATGAGCAGCAGTGCACTAATGCAAAAAAGGACAAAGTATGAGGCAGTGACGCACGCTGAGCGTACTACAAACAGAGGTGGCTGCAGAACACACTACAGCTTGAGCTGCACTCACACACAGAGACCTCGCAGACAGCCGTGAACAGCGCTGCAAGGCAAAAGAAAGCTTCTTACACAGCGGTTGCTAAAGTAGCCTGGGTAAAGCACAATAAAGCAAATCGCTAGCTCAAACTGTCACTCAGAGTCAGAACAGCAGCATCCTGTCCCTAAGTAAATTCACAGCAGAGTGAACCCAAAATGGCGGCGGCTTTTACAGTGCATCATGACATAATTTCAGCAGCCAATCACAGCCATGTCATTAGTTAACATGCCCGCAGCCTAACATGCATAACAGGATGTGCCCACACTTCTTAGGATTCCTCATTGGCTGAATAAAATCAAACTGGCTCATTGAATTATGGGAACTTCCGAATCCGATATTCGATATCCTAAAAGTATCGGAACTCAGTATCAACACTAGTCATGAGAAAACAATCTCAGAATCGCGAAGATCCGTTGAAGCGTTCCAGAGTTATAACCTCATAAAGAAACAATAGTCAGAATTGTAAAAATTGACCCGGTCATTAACGTGCAAACCACCCTTGGGTGTTAAGGGGCTAAGATCACTCCCATTGATCACATCGCCGCCCATATCCCCAATAGGATTGTTAAACTGAATAGAAAGGAAGTCTTCTGGATTTACAAACTGAGAAGTTTAAAACCTCATGGCCTTAATGAGATCACAGAGTTAAAAATCAGTTAAATTTATATTTATATATTCCCTATTTATTTCCTTCATCACAATTTTTAATGACAGAATTTTATAGGTGTAATCATTATAATATATATCTTTTTTAAGCCAAATATTAATTAATATATAATACCCTGTTGAACGCTTCCAATTTCCTCTGTGTTCTCAGAGGTTTGTATATAAAAAATCATTTAAATGTATATATTCCCTATTTATTTCCCTCATTACAATTTTTAAGGACTGAGTTTCTATTGGTATAATCATTATAATATATATTTTTTGAGCCAAATATAAATTTTATTTTTAATTCCCTGTTGAAGGCTTCTAATTTCCTCTGTGATATTTATTTTTCATGTATTTCCTATGTTTCTAGTAAGTATTTTTTCTTGTAATGCTTGATCTGATGGACCATCGATATCTTTTCATTGAATTAATTATTTTTTTTTTTTTGTATATTTAAAATGTTTTTCCCTGAAAAGAAGCATATATATGGCAGTTGTGGAGAAACCCGTTCTGGCTCTGTTTTTCTCCTGCCTCATAAGAACTGCTAATAGTGATTTAGTTCCGTAATGTACACATTCTGTGAAATCTCTCTATCTCTTTATCTTCTAAATTCCGAAGGTAAGAGTTATATTTATTTTTCTTATTTAATGAGGAAATGTTTTTTAAAAAAAATTCTACTGATTGTAGTTGGTTAAATTGATTAGTAAGCTACCTAAATAATGGATTTTTTTTTCTCTCCCACACAAATTCTCTGGCTGTGCACAGAATCATGGACCCAATTATATGTGGTGGGTTAAGGTACTGTCACACTAAGCGAGATCGCTTAAGCGACACTGATTTTATGATGCAGCAGCGACATCGTTAGCGACGTCGCTGTGTGTGACATGTAGCAGCGATGTGGCCCCTGCTGCGATGTCGCTGATCGTGCACGAACGTTCTGGACCGTTTTTTGATCGGTAGCGTCCCGCTGGTGAGCCTGAATCGCTGAGTTTGACACCCTTTATGATCGACGAGCGACCTCGTTGGCGACTCATGTCAGCGGCGCAGGCGGGACTAGGCTTTAACGCCCCTCAGCTCCGATTGGTGGCCACAACATCTAGTCCTTTGTGCGTTGTTGCGAGGATACTATCGTGTGTGGGGTTTTGCGATCCTGTCAGAGTCGCTACAGCGCTTCATCTTTGCCATTTACACAAGACATTTTTGGGATCCTGAAAAAATGAATCCGGGGCAAACGCAATAGCTGCACAGACTGGATCGCAGTAGCTGCAAAGCAGAAGGCTAACAGGACGCAGTATGGAACGATGCTGGAAATTCATATGAACCACTTGCGTCGTCTTTTATGACGCGGACGTCCAATCACTAAGCGAGAGCTGTGACTTTTGATATACAGTGACCACCAATCTGTGCTGAGGGGCGTGGAAAAGGTTGAGCACAATCTTTAACAATACATACTGTGTGACAGGTCCCAACGACCGGCGAGGTCATTATACAGATCGCTGATCGCTGATGTGTCGTTTATGAGATCTTCCTGTTTGGAAGCTACTAGTGACCATATAGTGATCACACCAACGATCTCGCCAGGTCGTGTCGTTGTCGTGATCGCTGGTGCGATAGCTTAGTGTGACAGTACCTTTAGATAGATAGCTATGGTTCTAAAATGCCTAGAGCGATGAGAGCCTGCTGGTCAGATACAGCTCTAACTGTAAGATCAATTCCAACTCTAATATATTAGAACTCTAAAAATTCTTCTGTTTTAAATATAAAAATTATTTTATTAATCCTCTATATAAATAAATAATAAAAACAGAGATACTTTTTACTAATAAAGATTTATTTTCTTCAAAGAATTTTTTTTTTTTTTTTTATTAAATGTTTAACAGCAAATGCTCCAATTTCTTCCAAAAAATGAAGGTTGTTTCAGTTGCAGTACAATGGTTCTTGGGTTAGCGGAACCGACTCTTATAACAGGAAAGCCCCCTTTTGTTGCAAGTTCGCGGTATATGTCCTTTCCTTTTTTTTTTCTGTTACTTGTTTTTTTCATTCTTGAAATATTCTTTATCTTTCAAACTGCAACTTCAAACAAACATGGTATTAGAATATTTTTCTTTGGTATAGAAAATAATTTCTCCAAAACAATACTATATTAACCCTTGATCAACTTTGAACTTTGACATGTGTCATCTGGAAATCTATTATTTGGGCAGCACGGACTGAAATCCACATCTTTTTGCCAGCTATAGGCTGGGAATACCTTAGGGCGATCACTTTAACCCCTTAACGACCAAGCCATTTTGTAGGTTAAAGACCAGGCCAATTTTTACAATTCTGACCACTGTCACTTTATGTGCTTATAACTCTGGAACGCTTCTACGGATCTTGGCGATTCTGAGACTGTTTTCTAGTGACATATTGTACTTCATGATAGTGGTAAAATTTCTTCAATATAACTTGCGTTTATTTATGAAAAAAATGGAAATATGGCAAAAATTTTGAAAATTTTGCAATTTTCAAACTTTTAATTTTTATGCCATTAAATCAGAGAGATATGTCACAAAAATTAGTTAATAAATAACATTTCCCACATGTCTACTTTACATTAGCACAATTTTGGAACCAACATTTTTTTTTGTTAGGAAGTTATAAGTGTTAAAAGTTGACCAGCAATTTCTCATTTTTCCAACAAAATTTACAAAACCATTTTTTTAGGGACCACCTCACATTTGAAGTGAATTTGAGGGGTCAATATGACAGAAAATACCCAAAAGTGACACCATTCTAAAAACTGCACCCCTCAACGTGTTCAAAGCCACATTCAAGAAGTTTATTAACCCTTTAGGTACTTCACAAGAATTGAAGCAATGTGGAAGGAAAAAATGAACATTTAACTTTTTTTCCCAAAATGTTTCTTTCGACACAATTTTTTAAAATTTTGTCAAGGGTATCAGGAGAAAATGAACCACAATATTTGTTGTACAATTTCTCCAGAGTACACCGATACCCCATGTGTGGGGGTAAACCACTATTTGGGCGCATGGCAGAGCTCGGAAGGGAAGCAGCGCCATTTGACTTTTTGGCTGGAATTGAGATTGGAGGCCATGTCGCATTTGGAGAGTCCCTGATGTGCCTAAACAGTGGAAACCCCCCACAAGTGACCCCATTTTGGAAACTGGACCCCCCAAAGAACTTATCTAAATGTGTTGTGAGAGCTTTTAACCCCCAAGGGCTTCACAGAAGGTTATAACGTAGAGCCGTAAAATTAAAAAATCATATTTTTTCCACAAAAATGATCTTTTCATCCCAATTTTTATTTTCCAAAGGATAAAAGGACCCCAAAAGTTATTGAGCAATTAGTCCTGAGTACGCTGATACCCCATATGTGGGGGTAAACCACTATTTTGGCGCATGGCAGAGCTCGGAAGGGAAGCAGCGCCATTTGACATTTTTGGCTGGAATTGAGATTGGACGCCATGTCGCATTTGGAGAGTCCCTGTGTGCCTAAACAGTGGAAACCCCCCACAAGTGACCCCATTTTGGAAACTAGACCCCCAAGGAACTTATCTAAATGTGTTGTGAGAGCTTTTAACCCCCAAGCGCTTCACAGAAGGTTATAACGTAGAGCCGTAAATTAAAAAATCAGATTTTTTCCACAAAAATGATCTTTTCATCCCAATTTTTATTTTCCAAAGGATAAAAGGACCCCAAAATTTATTGTGCAATTAGTCCTGAGTACACTGATACCCCATATGTGGGGGTAAACCACTATTTGGCGCATGGCAGAGCTCGGAAGGGAAGCAGCGCCATTTGACTTTTTTGGCTGGAATTCAGATTGGACGCCATGTCGTATTTGGAGAGCCCCTGTGTGCCTAAACAGTGGAAACCCCCCACAAGTGACCCCATTTTGGAAACTAGACCCCCCAAGGAATTAATCTAGATGTGTGGTGAGAGCTTTGAACCCCCAAGGGCTTCACAGAAGGTTATAACGTAGAGCAGTAAAATTAAAAAATCATATCTTTTCCACAAAAATGATCTTTCCACCCCCAATTGTTATTTTCCAAAGGGTAACATGACCCCAAAAGTTATTGTGCAATTTATCCTGAGTATGCTGATACCCCATATGTGGGGGTAAACCACTATTTTGACGCATGGCAGAGCTCGAAAGGGAACGAGCGCCTTTTTCAAATGCAGACTTTGATGGAATGGTCTGCGGGTGTCATGTCACGTTTGGAGAGCCCCTGATGTGCCTAAACAGTAGAAACCCCCCACAAGTGACTCCATTTTGGAAACTAGACCCCCCAAGGAACTTATCTAGATGTGTGGTGAGCACTTTGAACCCCCAAGTGCTTCACAGAAGTTTATAACGTAGAGCCGTGAAAATAAAAAAATCATATTTTTTTCCACAAAAATAATCTTTTTGCCCCCAAATTTTTATTTTTATAAGGGTAACAGGAGAAATAGGACCCCAAAAGCTATTGTGCAATTTGTCCTGAGTACGCTGATATCCCATATGTGGGGGGGAACCACTATTTTGACGCATGGCAGAGATCGGAAGGGAAGGAGCACCGTTTTTAAATGCAGACTTTGATGGAATGGTCTGCGGGTGTCATGTCGTGCTTGGAGAGCCCCTGATGTGCCTAAACAGTAGAAACCCCCCACAAATGACCCCATTTTGCAAACTAGACTCCCCAAGGAACTTATCTAGATGTGTGGTCAGCACTTTGAACCCCCAAGGGCTTCACAGAAGTTTATAACGTAGAGCCGTGAAAATAAAAAAATCATATTTTTTTTCCACAAAAATGACCTTTTTGCCCCCAAATTTTTATTTTTCTAAGGGTAACAGAAGAAATAGGACCCCAAAAGCTATTGTGCATTTTGTCCTGAGTACGCTGATACCCCATATGTGGGGGGGAACCACTGTGATCGCCTTACTGCGATCTTTGGGAGGCACAATGAACAAATCTACAAAAGGTGAAGAATTGGTTTTCTCTTTTACGCCGTTCCTCGTGCGGTATTAGTGATTAGGCGACTTTATTCCTCGGATCGGTGCGATTACAGCGATACCAGATTTACATCCTTTTTTCATGTTTAGCTTCTGTCACATTCTAAAAAATGCTTTTTTTTGGAATAATTTTTTGTAAGAAATTTTTGCAACTCCGTATTTTGAGAGCTATAATTTTTCCATATTTCGGCCGACAGAGTTATCTGTGGGCTTATTTTTTGCAGGACGAGCTGACGTATTTATTGGTACCATATTCAGGCACATAACGTTTTTTGATCGCTTCCTATTCCGATTTTTGTGGAAGCAGAATGAACAAAAACCAGCAATTCAGGAATTGTTTTTTTTTTTTTTTTTCCTCCGTTCCGCGTGTGGTAAAATTGATAAAGGAGCTTTATTCTTCGGATCACTACGATTACAGCGATACCTCACTTATATATTTTTTTTTATGTTTTGGCGTTTTTTACACAATAAAAAAATTTTATAGAAAAAATAATTATTTTTGCATCAGTTTATTCCGCGAGCTATAACTTTTTTATTTTTTCGCTGATGATGCTGTATAGCGGCTTGTTTTTTGCGGGACAAGATGATGTTTTCATCGGTACCATGATTATTTATATCAGACTTTTTGATCGCGTGTTATTGCACATTTTCCAAGCGGTATGATGATACTGCTTGGAAAAAGTATAATTTACTACTTTTTTGTGTTTTTTTTTTACGGATTTCACTGAAGGGGTTAACTAGGGTTACAATTTTATAGATGGGATTTTTACGGACGTGGCGATACCTAACATGTGTATTTTTTTTGTTTTTTATTTTTTTTATTACATAAAAATTTGTATTTTTTAGGGATTTTTTTAAAATTATTTTTTAATATTTTTTTTACAATTTTTTTAAAAAAATGATTTTTTTTAACTTGTCCCTTTATGGGACTTTCACTTTTTTTACTTTTTATTGCAGTTACAATGCATTGCAATGCTCCAGCATTGCAATGCATTGTACCTATGGGGAAAGCTGCTGTGACATGATTACAGCAGCTTCCCGTAGCTAGATGACCCGGAGGTTGTCATGACAACCCCCGGGTCATCAAGGCAGAGATCAGGCCCTGCAAATACATTGCAGGGCGCCGATCTGAGGCAGAGGGAGCTCCCGACCCTCTGCCTCCCCCCCTGAGCTCTGCGATCGTGCTCGATCGCAGCAGTCAGGGGGTTAACAGCCAGGGGCGGTGGGGGCTCCGCTCCTGGCTGTCAGTGCAGGAAGCCTGGCCACTGCAGCGCCGGCTCCTGCACTGATCGCGCTGGAGAAGCTGAAATTTCAGCTTCTCCTGCACGATCGCTGCTGTGTTTGGTCAGTCAGATTGACTGACCAATCACAGCGCTGTGGGTGCGGGGACCGACCGCAAAGGTCCCCGCACCGCTTGCCGTGCCTGTCAGCTGTCTGTGACAGCTGTCGGCACTGATCTACCACTGCGTGTTTACACGCAGTGGTAGATCAAAGGCATGACGTGCACAGTCCGTCCTGGTGCCGGAACTGGCACCTTGCCATGACGGACTGTGCACGTCAGTGGACATTAAGGGGTTAAGAGTGAGGGAGTACGCATGCACCCTAAGCATAGTGCACAGGCCTACAACTAAACCTTGGGGGACACAAACACAGAGGGGGCGAGTTGAGGAAGTGATGTGTGAGTGGGACACAATGAATGTCATGTTCGTTAGGTACGAGGAGATCCAAAAAAGGGCCAAGTCTGTACTGTCAACACTTCAGAAAGTATGTAGTAATAGGGAATGGTCCACTGTGTCAAAAACAGATGCCAGTTCCAGGAGAAGAAGGACAAACTTACATCGCTTTCATTTTGCGATTAGTAGGTCATTGGTGACTTTAGTCAGGACAATTTCAGTGTAATGGTGCAGTCTGAAGCCAGATTGTAAGCAGTCAAAGAGAAAGCAACAGGAGAGGTAGGAGCACAGTTCAAAATGGACGTGTTGTTCCAATAGTTTGGAGGCACAGGGGAGAAATGATATGGGGTGAGATAGCTAGACACAGAGGATTGGTCAAGGGTGGGTTTTTTGAAGATGGGTGTGATCAAGGTATGTTTAAATCAGGAGGGAAGACAAAAGTTGTTAGTGATAGGTTGAAGAGGTGGGTTAGGCTTGAGATGAAGACTGGTAAGGTTTTGAATGAGGTGGGACGTTATTGTGTCAAGTTCACAGGTGGTGATGCAAAGTCTTCAGCTGAATTGAGAGGAGTGCGAGGGGTAGCTGGTGGATGGAGGAGAGAATTGAAAGTACTGAATAGCTGTTTAGGGTTGTGACTGAGACAGGTATGATATAAGGGATAAGAAGACGGTTTGTTTTGCTGCAGTGAGCATTTGCTCAGCATTTTTATAACTTCTGTTTCTGGACAGGCTACTCCACTCCCTTTCTTTGGCAGCCGTACAGCGGTATGCTTTGTAGATGAAGGGCCAGTAAGAACATGTGCTCCAGTAGATGGCAAGCGCTGCATCAAGTGGCCTCTTCTCCTTTTCCTCCACCTTAACATCACACACAGTACAGTCCTCAGTGATGGCACCCCAATTATACTTGTTTTACCTCACGTCACAACTCTCCAACCACCCAACTGACTGTTGGGAACCACCGATGGGTGAGTCTGCACATCTGTTCACGCATTGTATGCCATGAGCATCAGAAGTGTACTCCAAAGATTCACAGAGTCAAGGGGAGGAAATCATCTGCACTAATGGCCAAATGTTTCTCAGTTTGATCCATGGCCGGACGAAGTTTGGTCTGAGCTTAATCCAAACCCCCGTCAACAGACGTTAACCCTATTGGGTGAAGGTGATCCATTTGTGATGAGATTCAGATGCTTGAGGCGCCCACAGATTGTACTGTGCTGTCAGGGCAGGAAGAAGAGCAGGGTAACTCTCAGGATGAGAGGTGGGAGAACAGAGAGAATGAACAATGAGGTAATAGATCACACTTGGTGTCAACCCAGAGGCATTCAGCTGAGCAGCTCAGCGGAGGAGGAGGGGTAAGACGAGGAGGTTACGTAGGCATAGAGTTATGCAAACCCAACAACCAATACATCCTGAGCCCCAAATTTGGCAGTGGACAGCGTCATTTACAGTTCTGCAGTTGCCTATCTTGGGTCTTATTTTCAGCTCAGCATAAATCTAAAAAAATCATGTTATCTGTCAACTTTTTTAAAAATGACATAGTAGAGTTAAAAAAAAAATGAAATAATTTGAGTACTACATGCATGAACTGGCACATGCCTGATCAAAATGAGTTAATCTGGGAATGTCACTGTGCTAAAATGCAAACTAGCGGGCCTCACCTACCACCATCCACCCCATCAACTGTATCTTCTGATTCTTTCTCTTCCCTTACCGTGGCAAGTTTTTTCACACAGCTCTCGGGCCCCAGAACCTCCACTTGCTTACCCTGTACAGTTGGGGTGACTGAGAGCCTGTCAGCTGATACAGAAGTGGACATGCCTGCTGTTTCTGACTAATCTTACATACCAAGCATACCCCATCTTTCTCAATCCACCGTAATATATCCGCCTATACCTCTCTCACAGTCCAACAGCTTGTCGTGTTCACCCTACTCCACCCTGTGTCAGCACTACAGTGAGCCCTTGTTTGTGCAGTTGTGTTTGCATAAAAGATTCTTTCCTCCTAAACATGACAAAGCTTAGAGCTTGAATGTCATCATCTTCAATCTACTAATAATAACTTTTGTTTATATATATCGCAAACATATTACACATAGTCTTAGAAGTCAGCAGTTCATATAAAACAGTCAAAAGTTACCAAGTATAAGATAAACAAACAATTTAATAAAAATAGTGATGACCCTGCTCTTCAGAGCTTACAATCTACAATGAGCTGGGGGTGACACAAATTGCAGGTGCTTATTTACAATGATGGTCCTACCATCTTGTGGAAATGGGGGATAGATAAAGGCTGCATGAGGCTTCTGGGTACAGTTGAGTTTGATAGTGAATTATGTTTAGAGAAGTAGAGAATAGGCTATTTACATAAAAAGGACTTTCATGAGGGAATGTCTGAACTATACAGATGTGTTTTTTAGGGAGCACTTAAAAATTTCTAAGTTGTGGTTATATTCCTAATTTCATGGGGGGCAAAGGGTAATAGAAGAGTTATCTAGGTAGGAGAATGAACTGAGCCAGACAAATACCAGATCAGGGGTGTTAGCGTCTTTGTGTGTCTCAGAGGTTGAAAGTTGTGAGAGGCCACGAGAAGTGGTTAGAGATAGAAGCTGGGATGCAGTTGGGGAGGTGGGGTTGTTGAAGTCTCCCAGGATATGGGTTGGCAATTCTGAGGACATCTAGTGTGGCAGCAAAGCATAAAAGTATTCAAGGCAGTGGGTGGGTGAGCGAGGGGGTCGGTATATGACTGCTACTCTGAGGGAGAGGGGATGGAACACCCTGATGGTGTGAACCTCAAAAGAAGAATGGCTTCCAATCAGCCTATATTTAATTATTTGGTTAAAAAAAGGATTGTTGTTGGCAGCGAGGAGTGTAGGGTTATCGTGGCGTTAGCAGTAGTGATGAGCGAGAATGCTCGATGCTCCGGTTTTCCCGAGCATGCTTGGGTGGTCTCCGAGTATTTGGAAGTGCTCGGATATTTAGTTTCTGTTGCCCTAGCTGCATGATTTGTGGCTAATAGACAGCCTGAATGCATGTGGGGATTGCCTGTTTGTTAGGGAATCCCCACATGTATTCAGGCTGTCTAGCAGTCGCAAATCATGCAGCTACGGCGACATAAACTAAATCTCCGAGCACTTCCAAATACTCGGAGACCACCCAAGCATGCTTGGGAAAACCCAAGCAAAGAGCATACTCGCTCATCACTAATTAGCAGTGATCATTCGATGGGATATACACATATTCCATGTGTTCTAATCTGGAGGTGGATGAGCAGTACACTCACTATTACTTTACAGAGAACTAATTATTGTGAACAGCCTGCGGCCTCCTCGGATGATTGTCACCAAATTGTGTCATTGTCTGGACGATAGGGGCCAGCTGAGAGCTAATCGCTACAAAGATCACAGCGCTTTTTTCTGCATCACTCACGGCCTGCGATCTCTGTTATTATTGCATGGCCACTCCAATCTGTTGACCCCAGAAATGCAGCCTTCCACCTTGTGGATGCAGACGGTCTCTGAGAGCAGATGGCTGTCACAATCCCCCAGGACCAGTTGCCCAGTCACAATTACTTCTATAAGAAAGATGTGCCTGCACTACAGCAGCAAGTCGCAGACAACATCACCCATTCCCTGAAAAATTCTGTGTATGCCAGGGTGCATTTCAACACTGATACCTGGAAAAGCAAGCATGGACTGGGTGTTTACAGCTCTATGACTGGGCACTGGGTGACTCTGGTGGCTGTGGGGGCAGTCGGGGAAGGGGCTGCTACAGAAGTCTTGCAATCCCCAAGGGAAATAAACCACTACACACCATAATATGGATAACTAAACTAATAGTTGACAGGGGTTGGAGAACTAAGAAACTAAACAGCTATGATTTCAGAACAAAACAAATTTACACCAGAACATGGAGAACTAAACTAATAGACAACAGGAGTTGGAGAACGAAAGCAGTAAAAACCAAGGTGTCACTAGACACCAAGTCTTGGAATTCCCATGACTTGCAAAACAAACCTCTGTATGTAACAATTCCTCGAGTGCTTCTGCCTCGTCCACATCCACTAGGGCCTCTACCTGTGCCCCCATCCTCCGCGCCTTAATGAAACACACTTTCCAACACCGCAGAGAGAATCCCCCCACCTCCGTACTGCGCAGCCAGAGCTCACTGCAATCAGGCAGTGTTTACATTAATATTCCTTGGAGATCACAGTGATACAGATCAACAGTTGTGGACAGCTATCCATGCCGAGTTTGAGCAATGGCTGTCTACACTCAACCTGGAGTCAGGGAAGGCCGTGTGCAATAATGATGCAAACCTGGTGGCGGCCCTACGCCGGGCCAACCTTACAAACATGACTTGCATGGCTCGCATTCTCAACCTGATGGTACAGCAATTCCTCCACCACTGTCCCAGCCTGGATGCACTGCTGTATAAATCACTGTCATAGTGTGCTCACTTCAACCATTTCACTTCAGTTGGTAAAGAGATCTTTCGGACTACTGGTTAGCCGGTTGATATGCGATATGACCACACAGTGGAATTAAACTCTGCACATGTTGCAGCGACTATGGCGGCATCACAGAGACCTGGTGCAGTATAACATTTTTCAAAGAATGGCACAACGCAGTACGGATGTGGTGCAATTCACATTTGCGCAGTGGAACTAGATGAAGGACCTCTGCAACCTTCTGCACTTTTGTTAATGGCTACTAAGGTGGTTAGCGGTGAAGATACCATCATCAGCATCACTATTACTGTGATCTACATGCTGAAGCACACTTTAAATAGTCTGGGGGAGGAGGTGGTGGTGGTGGTCCCTTGGGTAGAGTAGGAAGCAGAAGAGGATACCTTTAGGGTTAACAATATCTATAAGTTCAGGTCTATCATCTCACAGGCGGTTGCCATAGGAGGAACAAATGGAGAAGGACCAGGAAAAGAGTGAGAAGGAAGAGGTTAGGAGATGAATTGAAGACGATAATGATTCCCTCTTTGTTGTCCATGGTTTTCAGGAGGGGATTGAGGAAGAAAGCTTGAGTGTTATCTCTTCTCTAACACACTGTGGAGTTGGACCACATGAAAGAGACCGAACCATGAGTGCCTTCTTGCAGCACTATCTGCAACTTGATTGTTATTGTTACTCGTATAGTTATGATTCCAATCCAAATGGTGCCGACTACTGGGTTGCCAGTGTGTTCTATCCACAATACAAAAGTAAATTTTGCCTTTTGCTTCCCTCCCTGGAAAGGGACGCGCCCATGCTGCAGTATCAAAACATGCTTTAAGATAATCTTGATAGTGGTTTTTCCCAAGAGGGCAGTGAGGTACACATTTTGCATCACGGGGACAGTCTTCCAACGACAGAAACGTTCAGTTGTCAACGCAAAAACATTAGCAGCCTTGCAGCGCTGAAGTCCTGTGTTCCAACCCCACTAAGGACAGCATCTGCAAAGAGTTTGTATGATCTACTCATGCTTGCGAGGGTTTACTCCCAGTAATTATATTTCTACCCACACTACAAAGGCATACAGCTAGTAAATTTAGAGTGTGAGTCCCAATGGTGACAGTGCCAGTAATGTCAGTAAATACCTGTAAAGTGAATATTGAATTATTGGCGCTATATAAGTGATAAAGCAAAAAAAAAGTGAAAATGATGCTCATCCACACTCAGGCGGCACACATATAAATTTTGCAGATTACTTATGTCAGAAAAATGTAAGAATAGTAACACTGGTAGTTGACTCAAAGAGAGTGGAGGATTGCCGATATCGGAGGCCTACTGCTACAAGCAACACCATGAACGAGACCCAACCAGGATCAACACATTTACAAACATTTATTTGCAGACACCACCAAAGTGACATCAATTTCACCACAGTAGAAATAGTGTAGTAGGGACCGACAGGTCTTCCACTACACCCAACCCAACAGATAGACACCCAACCAGGAGTGTTCACTTTTAAAAAAAAAATAGTGGCAGACACGAACAAAGTGACATCAATTTCACCACAGTAGAAATAGTGTAGTAGGGACTGACAGGTCTTACACTACACCAACCCAGCTGATGGACACCCAAGCAGTACTGTTCACATTTCTACAAATTAGTGTTAACATCTCCAGCAGCAACAGCAGGCACATAAGCCCCACTAAAGTTATCAGTGTCTGCAATTATGCGAGAACAATGCAGCACACTAAAAGCTACAACATCCAGTATCAGAAGTTGTCTGTTGTCTCTGGATAGGACGTCACATTGTTGGTTCACTAGTGCTTTCAGAAACATTAACACCTACTCCACATACACCTCAAACACCAAGGCTAATCCCCTTTCTACTACGACCTCGCTTTTTCCCAATCATATTGCTCAGATAGTGTGCTAGGAGCACACTATTAGCAGCTAAAAATGAGATTTTTTACTTTGCACAACTTGCTGTGAAGAGCTGACATGTACCCAGAACAGCCGTGGGTGAAATCGCGATCAACCCGCAGCTATTAACCTGTTAAATGCCAATGTCAAACTCTGACAGGGGCATTTAAAATGTGCTTCCGGCAATCGTGCCGGAAATCCGCCCATCGGTGGCCCCCGGCACGTGATCGCAGGTCACCAATGGGTTGGCATGACATCCAGATGTCTTCTGGAGACATCTATGGTTGTCACTGCCATATTGCTGAGGGCCGCCCGGTGGTTGGCGCTCATAGCATGTGAGGTATTCTGCTACATACAGGTGATCTGATCATCGCCTGTATGTAGCAGAGCCGATAATTGCAGCTTCTAGTCTCCCATGGAGACTATTGAAGCATGCCAAAAGTGAAAAAAAAATGTTTTTAAAAATATAAAAAAATAAAAAATATATAAAAGTTCAAATCTCCCTTTTTCGTCCCATTCAAAATAAAACAATAAAAAAAAATCAAGCATACACATATTTGGTATCGCCACATTCAGAATCACCTCATCCAGCAATAATAAAGAAGGATTAACCTGATCGTTAAACGGCGTAGCGAGAAAAATAGTCTAAACACCAGAATCACATTTTTTGGTCGCCATGACATGGCATTAAAATGCACTAACGAGCAATCAAAAGATCATATCTGCAGCAAAATGGTATCATTAATAACTTCAGCTATGCAAATTGCCTCTTCAGAGAGGAAGAGGACTTGAACTCTATAGCGCCACCTGTTGGAAGTAGCGATCCTACAATAAGCCTCCTTACCTTGACAAACCAGAGCTGGTATGTCACTCTCCTCAAGGAGAAACCTTACCCCTTAGACCTAACTTCAGCTAGGCACACAAAAAATAAGTCCTCACCCAACCTGAGATCATGTAAAAAAGGAGACGCTACGGGAATCGCAAAAATGGCGCAATTTTTTTTTTAACAAAGTTTGGAATTTTTTTCACCACTTAAATAAAAAAGAACCTATGCATGTTTGGTGTCTATGAACTCATAATGACCTGGAGAATCATAATGGTAGGTCAGTTTTAGCATTTAGTGAACCTAGTAAAAAAGCAAAACAAAAAACTAGTGTGGGATTGCACTTTTTTTGCAATTTCACCCCACTTGAGATTTTTTCCCATTTCCGAGTACATGTCATGGTAAAACCAATGATGTTGTTCAAAAGTACAACTCGTCCCGCAAAAACAAGCCCTCATAGCCATTTTGACCAAAAAATAAAAAAGTTATGGTTTTGGGAAGAAGGGGAGCAAAAAATGAAAATGCAAAACCAAAAATACCTCTGGTCGTTAAGGGGTTAATATAGAGAGGGTGCGTTCTTAGACACTCGAACACAGTTTTCACATGGTTGTGATGTTCTTCTGAAGAATCGAAAAGATTAGTATACCATCTAGATAAATGACCACAAATCAAGAAAGTCTCCGAAATTGTCATTAATGAAATGCTAGAACTTTGCGGCAGCATTGCAAAGTCCAAAAGACGTGAATATTATACTCATAATGTCCATTAAATAATCGAAGTGCTGTTTTCCATTCATCATCTGGTCTAACATGAACCAAGTTGTATGCTCTCCAAGATCGTATCACAAAATTTTGTTAACATATTTGCATGATGAACTATGTCCAACAACTCAGGGATCAAAGGAAGATGGTAACTAGAGTTGAGCGAAACAGGTCGGTCAGATTCAAAAGTCGCCGACATTTGCCAAAGTAGGGTTTCGTTGGCCGAAACCCGACCATAGCGTGCAGTCGGCCATGCGGTCATCCACCCTAGTGCCAAAGTCGGTTTTCTCAGAATGCTTTCAGGCGCCTTTTTTCAGCCAATGAGCAAGGACGTACACTGTGGGCAACGAGATGACATGCGCAGCGTCCACCACCATCTTAGAGAAGGGCATTGCAGTGATTGGCTTGCTTTGGGGGGGCGTCATAGTGGCTATAAAAGCCCTGAACGCCGACCGCCATTTTACTTCTGCCGATCTTAACAGAAGGGAGAGGTTGCTGACGCTGTTTATCAGTAGGGAGAGAGTTAGGGCTGTAAAGAGAATTTCTTATGTGCTTGTGCTGATAGCAATTGTGCTGTACAGTTAGTGTGCAGTGACAGGGGAGAATTTTCTTGTGTGCAGCAGCGCTGGTTATTAGGCTGCCTGGCAGTGACAGGGGAGGATTTTCTTGTGTGCAGCATCGCTGGTTAATAGGCTGCCTGCTAGCTGTATTGCTGTGTGTACACTGCTGTGCAGAGTTCTTTTTACACAGCACTAATACTTTTTTTTTTTTACTGCACAGTTACCGAGCGTTCATTTTTTCCCGCACCGTATAGAGCTGTACGCTCCTCACACACTACCGTGTATCAGCTGTTATCACGGACAAATACATGCTGACTATCTGTGCGTGACTCCGGAAATATATACAGAGATTTCAATTTTTTATTATTATTATTATTATTATACATTTTTATAGCGCCATTTATTCCATGGCGCTTTACATGTGAAAAAGAACAAATATAGGCAAGTACAGTAAACATGAGCAATACAAGGCACACAGAAGTACAGAAGGAGAGAGGACCCTGCCCGCAAGGGCTCACAGTCTACAGGGATGGGTGAGGATACACTAGGAGAGGATAGAGCTGGTTGTGCGGTGGTTCAGTAGACTGATGACCACTGCAGGTTGTAGGCTTGTCGGAAGAGGTAGGTCTTCAGGTTCTTTTTGAAGGTTTCCTTGGTAGGCGCGAGTCTGATGTGTTGGGGTAGAGAGTTCCAGAGTATGCGAGAGGCACGGGAGAAGTTTTGTATGCGGTTGTGGGAAGAAGAGATAAGAGGGGAGTAGAGGAGGAGATCTTGAGAGGATCGAAGGTTGCGTGTGGGTATGTACCGGGAGACCATGTCACAGATGTATGGAGGAGACAGATTGTGGATGGCATTGTAGGTCATGGTTAGGGTTTTGAACTGGAGCCTCTGGACGATAGGAAGCCAATGAAGGGCTTGGCAGAGAGGAGAGGCTGGGGAATAATGGGGAGACAGGTGTATTAGCCGGGCAGCAGAGTGCAGGATGGATTGGAGTGGTGCAGAGTGCTAGAGGGAAGGCCAGAGAGTAGGAGATGGCAGTAGTCGAGGCGGGAGATGATGAGGGCATGCACTAGTGTTTTTGTAGTTTCATGGTCGAGGAATGCACGGATCCGGGAAATATTTTTGAGTTTGAGAGGAGGAGGCAAGGGTTTGGACATGTGGCTTGAAAGAGAGGGCAGAGTCGAGAATCACCCTGAGGCACCGAGCATGCGGGACTGGGGAAAGTGAGCAGCCATTGACGTTGATGGACAGGTCTGGTGGGGGGGTAGAGTGAGATGGCGGAAAGATGATGAATTCTGTTTTGTCCATGTTCAGTTTTAGAAAGCGAGCAGAGAAGAAAGCAGAAATAGCAGACAGACATTGTGGGATTTTGGTCAGTAAGGAGGTGAGGTCAGGTCCAGATAGGTAGATCTGCGTGTCTCGTCGTAGAGATGATACTGCAAACCATGGGATTCTATGAGCTGTCCCAGGCCGAGGGTGTAGATGGAGAAGAGTAGGGGTCCTAGAACTGAGACTTGAGGAACACCGACAGACAGGGGGCGAGGTGAGGAGGTAGTGTGGGAGAGGGAGACACTGAATGTTCGGTTTGTTAGATATGATGAGATCCAGGATAGGGCCAAACCTGTGATGCCCAGAGATGACAGAATCTGTAGCAGGAGGGAGTGGTCCACAGTGTCGAAGGCAGAAGACAGGTCCAGGAGAAGGAGGACAGAGTAGTGTCGCTTGCTCTTGGCGGTTAGTAGGTCGTTGGTGACTTTAGTTAGGGCAGTTTCAGTTGAGTGATGCAGTCGGAAGCCTGATTGTAAGTGGTCAAAGAGGGAGCAGGAGGAGAGGTGGGAGGACAGTTCAAGATGGACATGCTGTTCCAGTAGTTTTGAGGCATACGGAAGAATAGATATCGGGCGATAGCTAGACACAGAGGATGGGTCAAGGGAGGTCTTTTTGAGAATGGGTGTGATTGAGGCATGTTTGAAGGATGAGGGGAAGACACCATTTGTAAGTGAGAGGTTGAAGAGGTGTGTTAGAGTAGGGATGAAGACGGTGGCAAGGCTAGTGATGAGGTGGGATGGGAGCGGGTCAAGCATGCAAGTGGTGAGGTGTGATCTTGATAGGAGGGTGGAAAGCTGATCTTCTGTCATGGTGGAGAAGTTGGTTTTGGGGGAAGAGGGCTGAGCAGCTAAGAGGGGCAATGGGGGTTGTGGGCCAAAGCTTTCTCTGATCGTATCGATCTTCTGCTTAAAGAAAGAGGCAAAGTCTTCAGCAGAAATGAGAGGAGGAGGAGGAGGTGCTGGGGACGGAGTAGAGAATTGAAAGTGTTGAAGAGCTGTTTAGGGTTGTGAGACAGGGAGGAAATGAGAGATGAGAAGTAAGTTTGTTTTGCAGCGATGAGCGTGGACTTGAAGCTGTTGAGGGACTGCTTGTATGCGGTTAGGTGCTCGGCAGAGTTTCATTTTTTCCATCTCCGCTCAGAAACTCTGGAAGCCCGTCTCAGTTTTTTGGTGAGGCTGGTCAGCCAGGTCTGCCTGTTGATTGTACAAGTTTTGCTATGTGTGAGGGGGGTGGCCGAATCAAGTGCTGCTGTTATTGTAGTGTTATAAAAGGTGGCAGCAGAATCTGTGTCATGAAGTGAAGATATGTCTGTAAGAGGGAGGAGGTACTCAGAGAGTGATTGTTAGTCGAGGTGTTTGAGATTTCTTCGATGGTGAGTGAGTTTGCGAATTGGGGGTTGTGCACTAGAAGAGGAGAGGGAAGAGAACATCAGTAGGTTGTGGTCAGACAGGGGAAGGAGTGAGTTAGTGAGATTAGTAAGGGAACAGAGGCGGGTGAAGATAAGGTCGAGCGTGTGACCATCTTTGTGAGTGGCTGCAGAGGACCATTGAGTGAGGCTAAAGGAGGCAGTGAGCGATAAAAGTTTAGAGGCCGCTGGGGTGGAAGCATCAATGGGGATGTTGAAGTCACCCATGATGATAGTGGGGATGTCAGCAGAGAGGAATTGGAGCAGCCACGTGGTGAAGTGATCGAGAAAGGTGGAGATGGCTAGTTCTGGGGGGCAGTAGATGACAGCCAGCTGGAGGTTGGAGGGGGAGTAGATGCGGACAGAGTGCACCTCAAATGAGGGAATAGCAGCAGAGGGGGGTAGTGGAATTGGGGTAAAGGAGCAGGTATCAGATAGGAGCAAACCAAATTTTCCCCAAAACCTTATACAGCTGGTATCTTCTGATACAGTACCGTATATCTGCTTTTTGTATTACGGTCAAATCCATACTGAGTGAGCGTCTGTGTGTGACAACGGAAATATATTCGGAGATTTAAATTTTCCCCAAAAAACCGTATTAACAGCTTGTATCTCCTGATTCAGTACACGTATATCTGCTCTTTGTATTACGGTCAAATCCATACTGAGTGAGCGTCTGTATGTGACTACGGAAATATATACGGAGATTTAAATTTTCCCCAAAACTGTATACAGCTGGTATCTTCTGATACAGTACCATATATATGCTCTTTGTATTACGGTCAAATCCATACGGAGTAAGCATCTGTGTGTGACTCCGGAAATATATACGGAGATTTAAATTTTCCCCAACACCGTATACAGCTGGTACCTTCTGATACAGTACCGTATATCTACTCTTTGTATTACGGTCAAATCCATACTGAATGAGCGCCTGTGTGTGACTCCGGAAATATATACGGAGATTTAAATTTTTCCTCACACCGTATACAGCTGTACGCTTTGATACAGTACCGTATATCTGCTGTTTGTATTACGGTGAAATCCATACTGAGAGAGCGTCTGTGTGTGACTCCGGAAATATATACGGACATTTAAATTTTCCCCTACACCATATACAGCTGTCCGCTCCTCATACAGTACCATATATCTGCTGGTGTTTTTGGTACATTTTCCCAAACATGAGGAAGCATGGTGGAAGAGGCCGTGGACGTGGGCGGGGGGCTAGTTGGTACTGATGGTGGTGGTGGTGCATCTGCTGGTAGTGCCAAAAGCACAATAGCACCTAAGGCAGGAGGTGTTGAGCCTGCGTCACCGTCTGGCTCCAGAAGGCCTGGAAGGCTCCATTTTCTGGAAGTAGGTAAACCGCTTTTAAAGCCAGAGCATCATGAACAGGTTTTGGCTTACATTGCCGAAACAGCCTCCAGCTCTATCGCCTCCTCTTCTGAAGTTTAAAAAAATGCAAGCACTGAGTCATCAGTGCAGGCTCCTGGTCAGAAACAACACCTTTTCTTGTGTCCTTCACCCCCACCAAAAGTGAAGGATGTGGCAGGCCACACTTCAGATTACTCCATGGAGCTCTGTTCACATACCATGCCAGGGTTATCAAGTCAAATCCTGAATTCCCCAGTCCAAGATGAATCTGACATGGAGTGCACTAATGCACAGCCACTGCTATATGATTCTGCTGGTACATTCACCCAGAGCAGTAAATTGCCCTCGCAGTCTACTGAGACAGAATCTGACCCTCATGAAACTCAGGTGCCCCTTCCCGCATACTATACCACCTTACACGGTGACACAGAGGAAGGTGCAGATGAAATTGAAGAGGATGTGATGGATGACCCAGTTGTTGACCCGGATTGGCATCCAATTGGGGAAGAGGGTGCCGCTGGCAATAGCTCAGAAGAGGAGGAGGATCCGCAGCAGGCATCGATATCGCAGCTGCGGTTATCTGGCAGGCCTGTAGCAGTCCAAAAACGTGTTAAAAAAACAAAAAGAGTTGCAGGACAGCTTGGCCAGATGTTCAAATTAGCACGGCATGCAAGCCCTGAAAAGTTTGCCCATAGTAGGAAGAGTGCAGTGTGGCACTTTTTTGACAAAAATCCTATTGATGAGGCAAATGTTATCTGTAAGAAGTGCGGAAGGACCTTTAGCTGAGGGAAAAATCTCCAAAACTTGAATACCAGTTGCATGCTTAGACATGTAAACACCATGCACTTGCAAGCGTAGACAGACTACAAAACCTCACTGGCTTTGAATGGCTACATCGCCAAACTGATCTCATTAGATATGATGCCCTTCCAATTGGTTGAAAGTGCAGCATTCCGACAGCTCATGGCCTACACTGTCCCACACTGTGACCTACCCAGTCAGCACTTCTTTTCTAGAAAAGCCATCCCTGCCCTCCACCTGCATGTGGAAGACCGCATTGTCCATGCACTCAAACAATCAGTGACTGGAAAGGTACACCTCACAACAGATGAATGGGCCAGTAGGCATGGCCAGGGCCGTTACGTTTCCATCACTGCGCACTGGGTTAATGTGGTGAATGCAGGGTCCACAGGGGACAGCGGCAGTTGGACAGTGCTGCCTAGCCCACGGTATAGGCAACAGTTGGCTGTAGGCATTCGACTATCCTCCTCCTCCAGAAGCAAAAGCTGGTCGACAGAGCACAGTCACATGAGCACTCCATCCACAGCTGCCAATGTTGCACACGAGGTGTCCAACTATCAAACAGCTAGTGGTAAGCATCAGCAGGCTTTTTTAAAGATGATGTCTTTGGCGACAACAGACACACCGCAGAGGTACTGGCCGACTACTTGCAGCAAGAAACTGAGTCATGGCTGGGCAGTCTACATCTTGAGCCAGGCAAGGTAGTCAGTGATTACGGCTGTAATTTTGTGGCAGCCATAGCCCTGGCAAAACTCAGACACATACCTTGCCTGGCTCACACCTTGAACCTGGTGGTGCAGTGCTTCATAAATAATTATCCGGAGTTACCAGCCCTGCTCCATAAGATGCGAAGACTGTGCTCGCACATCCGTCGCTCGCCCGTAGACTCCAGTCGTATGCAGAGGCTGCAGCGATCGCTCCACCTCCCTAAGCACTGCCTAATCATAGACGTTACACAAGGTGGAACTCCACCATGCACATAGTTGAGAGGCTGTGCAAACAGAGGCAGGCTGTAAAGCATTTGTGGGAGGATCCACGGTCAGGCAGTTTGAGGGCAGACATCGAGATGTTGGGTGTGCAGTGGTCAAAGCTGAAAGACCTCTGTAAAGTCCTTCAGTGTTTTGAGGAATGCACATGGCTGGTAAGCGCAGATGACGCCATCATAAGCATGAGCATCCCTCTTATGCGTCTGCTCATGCAAACTTTGACGAACATTAACCCCTTAACGACCAAGCCATTTTGTAGGTTAAAGACCAGGCCAATTTTTACAATTCTAACCACTGTCTCTTTATGAGGTTATAACTCTGGAACGCTTCAACGGATCTTGGCGATTCTGATATAGTTTTCTCGTGACATATTGTACTTCATGATAGTGGCAAAATTTCTTCAATATAACTTGCGTTTATGTATGAAAAAAACGGAAATATGGCAAAAATTTTGAAAATTTTGCAATTTTCAAACTTTTAATTTTTATGTCATTAAATCAGAGAGATATGTCACAAAAATTAATAAATAACATTTACCACATGTCTACTTTACATCAGTACAATTTTGGAACCAAAACTTTTTTTTTAGGAAGTTATAAGTGTTAAAAGTTGACCAGCAATTTCTCATTTTTCCAACAAAATTTACAAAACCATTTTTTTTAGGGGCCACCTCACATTTGAAGTGAATTTGAGGGGTCAATATGACAGAAAATACCCAAAAGTGACACCATTCTAAAAACTGCACCCTCAACGTGTTCAAAGACACATTCAAGAAGTTTATTAACCCTTTAGGTACTTCACAAGAATTGAAGCAATGTGGAAGGAAAAAATGAACATTTAACTTTTTTTCCCAAAATTTTTCTTTTGACACAATTATTTTAAATTTTGTCAAGGGTATCAGTAGAAAATGAACCACAATATTTGTTGTACAATTTCTCCTGAGTACACCGATACCCCATGTGTGGGGGGTAAACCACTATTTGGGCGCATGGCAGAGCTCGGAAGGGAAGCAGCGCCATTTGACTTTTTTGGCTGGAATTGAGATTGGACTCCATGTTGCATTTGGAGAGTCCCTGTGTGCCTAAACAGTGGAAACCCCCCACAAGTGACCCCATTTTGGAAACTAGACCCCCCAAGGAACTTATCTAAATGTGTTGTGAGAGCTTTTAACCCCCAAGGGCTTCTCAGAAGGTTATAACGTAAAGCCGTAAAATTAAAAAATCATATCTTTTCCACAAAAATGATCTTTCCACCCCCAATTTTTATTTTCCAAAGGGTAACAGGACCCCAAAAGTTATTGTGCAATTTGTCCTGAGTACGCTGATACCCCATATGTGGGGGTAAACCACTATTTGGGCGCATGGCAGAGCTTGGAAGGGAAGCAGCGCCATTTGACTTTTTTGGCTGGAATTGAGATTGGACGCCATGTCGCATTTGGAGAGTCCCTGTGTGCCTAAACAGTGGAAACCCCCCACAAGTGACCCCATTTTGGAAACTAGACCCCCCAAGGAACTTATCTAGATGTGTGGTGAGAGCTTTGAACCCCCAAGGGCTTCACAGAAGGTTATAACGTAGAGCAGTAAAATTAAAAAATCATATCTTTTCCACAAAAATGATCTTTCCACCCCCAATTGTTATTTTCCAAAGGGTAACAGGACCGCAAAAAAGTTATTGTGCAATTTGTCCTGAGTACGCTGATACCCCATATGTGGGGGGGAACCACTATTTTGACGCATGACAGAGCTCAGAAGGGAAGGAGCACCGTTTTTAAATGCAGACTTTGATGGAATGGTCTGCGGGTGTCATGTCGCGCTTGGAGAGCCCTGATGTGCCTAAACAGTAGAAACCCCCCACAAATGACCCCATTTTGCAAACTAGACCCCCCAAGGAACTTATCTAGATGTGTGGTGAGCACTTTGAACCCCCAAGGGCTTCACAGAAGTTTATAACGTAGAGCCGTGAAAATAAAAAAATCATATTTTTTTTCCACAAAAATGACCTTTTTGCCCCCAAATTTTTATTTTTATAAGGGTAACAGGAGAAATAGGGCCCCAAAAGTTGATTTGCATTTTGTCCTGAGTACGCTGATATCCCATATGTGGGGGGGAACCACTGTGATCGCCTTACTGCGATCTTTGGGTGGCACAATGAACAAATCCACAAAAGGTGAAGAATTGGTTTTCTTTTTTGCGCCGTTCCTCGTGCGGTATTAGTGATTAGGCGACTTTATTCCTCGGATTGGTGCGATTACAGCGATACCAGATTTATACCCTTTTTTCATGTTTAGCTTCTGTCACACACTAAAAGATGCTTTTTTTTGGAATAATTTTTAGTAAGAAATTTTTGCATCGCCGCATTTTGAGAGCTATAATTTTTCCATATTTTGGCCGACAGAGTTATCTGTGGGCTTATTTTTTGCGGGACGAGCTGACGTTTTTATTGGTACCATATTTGGGCACATAACGTTTTTTGATCGCTTCCTATTCCGATTTTTGTGGAAGCAGAATGAACAAAAACCAGCAATTCAGGAATTGTTTTTTTTTTTTTTTTTTCCTCCGTTCCGCGTGTGGTAAAATTGATAAAGGAGCTTTATTCTTCGGATCACTACGATTACAGCGATACCTCATTTATATATTTTTTTATGTTTTGGCGTTTTTTACACAATAAAAAATTTTATAGAAAAAATTATTATTTTTGCATCAGTTTATTCCGCGAGCTATAACTTTTTTATTTTTTCGCTGATGATGCTGTATAGCAGCTTGTTTTTTGCGGGACAAGATGACGTTTTCAGCGGTACCAAGATTATTTATATCTGACTTTTTGATTGCGTGTTATTGCACTTTTTCCAAGCGGTATGATGCAGCGGTGCAGGTTCTACCACGAGCCGTACTTGGCAACATGGAAGAGGTGTTCGTTGTGCACACAGCTGAAGTGGCGTTGGAGACAGGGGTTTCATGACCATGTTGTGGACTGATTTCTCGAGTACCGCTCACACGACTGGTAATACTGAAACGATTGCAACAGACAGGAGACAGCAGTTGTCAGCTATGGTTCAAAATTACCTCTCCTCCCCTATCGATGTTCTCCCTCAAAGTTCATTCCACTTTGCCTACTGGCCCTGTAAACTGGACACCTGGCCTGAATTGGCACAATATGCCTTACAGGAGCTCGCTTGCCCTGCTGGTAGCGTGCTATCAGAAAGAGTCTTCAGTGCTGCAGGATAAATCCTGACAGAAAGAAGGACCCGGCTGTCGACCCAAAATGTTGGCGATCTTACCTTCATTAAAATGAACCATGCCTGGGTTTCAAAGGATTTTGTACCACCTTCCCCTGATGACACATAAGTTGCCAGCAAAATGGCTCGCCTTGTCCTCCTCTTCCTCCAACTTCTCTAATTCCTCAATTTGCAGCTCCATATACACCATAAAATAGGGGATAAAATGCTGGTGAATTGGACCGAGATGGTACCAATCAATATAAGTAGAATAAGGTTCACCGCACACAAAGATTTGATAATCATGCAAAAAGGAGTTTGTTTTATTAGACAATATTCAATCCAGAAAAAAGATAGGTGATAGTGCCATATGAGAAAATTGTACAATATACTGGTACCCAACGTTTCGGCCCCTCCCGGGCCTTACTCATGGGTAACTAAAAGAAACAAAAGTTTTACAGTGTGAGATACGTATATACAGTGACAAAGTACATTTATATACAATATATACAATATAATAAGAACGGATTGAGAATTGTACAGAAATTAGCTAATATATGCTTAATATTCATATGCAATCTAACCAGAAAACTTAGTTCGACTCGACTTTTGGAAAAGTCGAGCCGACCGAAACCCGACTCAACCCTCCCATAGCCAAAGTCGCTCATCTCTAATGGTAATGATTCTTAACAGTAATTTTGTTTTATTCTCTGCAAGTAATGCATGGTCTCAAGTAAATAGGAAGAAAATGGAAAATACAAGAAATACAAAATGACTATCAATCAACATCGATCTGGGGCACCATGCAAAATCTCACCTCGTGGGGTATCCTTGATCGTGAGGAAGGTGAGAGATCAGCCTAAAAATACACAGGGGGAACTTGTTACTGATCTCAAGGCAGTTGGGACCACAGACACCAAGAAAACCATTGGTAACACATTACGTGGTAAAGGGTTAAAATACAGTTTAAAAAGGCACATGTGCAGGCCCTTCTGAAGTTGACAATGAACACCTGCATGATTCTGTGAGTGATTGGGAGAAGGTGCTGTGGTCAGATGAGACAAAATTGAGCTCTTTGGCATTAACTCAACTCGCCATGTTTGCAGGAAAAGAAATGATGCCTATGACCCAAAGAACACTGTCCCCACTGTCAAGCATTGAGGTGGAAACATTATGTTTTGGGGAGTTTGTCTGCTAAGAGCACAGGACCACTTCACTGCATCAATAGGAGAATGGACGGAGGTATGTACCATAAAATCCTGAGTGACAACATCCTTCCCTCTGCCAGGACATTAAAAATGAGCCATGGCTGGGTCTTCCAGCAAGACAATGACCCAAAACATGCAGCCAAGGTAACAAAGAAGTGGCTCAAAAAGAAGCACATTAAGGTCTTGGAGTGGCCTAGCCAGTCTCCAGACCTTAATTCCATAGAAAACTTATGGAGGGAGTTGAATCTCTGAGTTGTCAAGCGACAGCCTCAAAATCTTAATGATTTAGAGATGATCTGCAAAGAGGAGTGGACCAAAATTTCTCCTGACATGTGTGCAAACCTCCTCATCAATTACAAAAAACGTCTGACTGCTGTGCTTGCCAACAAGGGTCTTGCCACCAAGTATTAAGTCTTGTTTGCCAGAGGGATCAAATACTTATTTCTCACTGCAAAATGCAAATAAATGTATATAATTTATACAATTTGATTTTCTGGATTTAATTTTTGATATTCTATCTTTCAATGTTAATATTAACCTACCCTTAAAATTATAGACTGTTCATGTCTTTGTCAATGGGCAAACTTACAAAATCAGCAAGGGATCAAATAATTATTTCCTTCACTGTACTAGGCATATTTACGTCATTAGGGTGGTCGTTCATTTTAGATTATTACCTTCTATAAAATATGTTTGCATGTATACCTGATGGAATGACTGTAGGATCAGTTAAATATTTTCCTTTTCCCTCCTTCCAGAGTCAGTTTCCATGCCCTCAGGAGCTGCACTAGGAAAGTTATCAAGATTGGTGCAATAAAAAAGTTAAGCAACTGCCTTTAATATTCTATCATGCTGCAGCTTAAAAGAGCCTCTAAAAACTCATAGTGGGAAGCTCCACTCTTCTTTTGAATCTGTATTAATAAACTTCCCACTGTGGACACATTTTTTATTTAAACTGCATTTTTGTATATATATATATTTTTCAATAAAGATTTTTTTTTAACCATAGGTAAAAAATTCCATTCAAGATATTTCAATAAAATGAAAGATCATAAACATTACCTCTGGGGTTTTTTTTTCAAATTTTCTATTGGCTTGCTTTGTAGGAGACTACAAAACTAATTATTGAATGCTATTTATGTAATTATAAATTACTGTACTTGAAATTATTCTGGTTGTGGATTACACTCTTTAGGGATGAGCAAATACGTAAATACAACATTAAATTTAATCTTGTGCTGAAAGATGTAATAATTCCACAATATTTTCTGTTTCATGTTGATGACAATAATGCCTACAACCTCATGTATTTGTTTGATGCACAACATACAGTTGTAGCAGCTGTAATCTGGGACTATTGCTGAAAATAAGAACTAATTACGAATACATTCTTACCAGTGAGTGCTGTACAATGTTTACTTCTAAGCTTCTCTTTTGTACATTTCATGCAAGATTAATCACAAAAAGTGAGATTCATCCACCTTTGTAACAAGAGGATTTAAAGCTGAAGATGCTTGTAAGCAGCTTGTAGGAAAGAAGAATAAAAGAGTCAAAAATAAGCCTTAACTATAGAACTGACACAAAAAAACTCATTGTTTAGCAATATGCATACAGTATCATTTTCAGAAAGGTAAGCTAGAAGGAAAGTAACTCAAGAAATGAACTGATATAAAAGTACGTTTTAGTAATTAGCAAATGTGATGGCTTCCGAGGCCTTCCTTAAGTTGATGATGATACTTCCAAGATGGTAGATTCCCAATCTCTGCTCTTTTGCCAAAACTATCTACTAATTGAAAGGGATATACCTTTTCTTCCATAAACTTTTATGTAATTTTAATTTAACTTGTATGAAATTTTTATAAACGTGTGATTTTTGTTTCGTCTCTGAGACTGCTGCAGGACATAGTACCACCATTCTCATGCTTGGTAGGACCCCAATAGATCAACAACTCATATCATGTGAATAGGTGAAAAATGTGGAAAAGACAAGTTGAATCTTATTGAATAAAGAAAAAATACTTAAAATCTACATGAATTGTTTGCTTTTAATTACTGATTTTGGGACAACCCATTTCTAGTAAGTGCCCTTAGTACATATGACCTAATCTACTTTTAGCAAAATGCTCTGCCTTTGTGGTACTTGTTGATATAGTCTAGATCAGACTTACAGCTGCTTCTCACGAAATTAGAATATCATCAAAATGGTTAATTTATTTCAGTTTTTCAAATCAAAAAGTGAAACTCATACATTATATAGAGTCATTACAAACAGAGTGATCTATTTCAAGTGTTTATTTCTGTTAATGTTGATGATTATGGCTTACAGCCAATGAAAACCCAAAAGCCATTATCTCAGTAAATTAGAATACTTTATAACACCAGCTTGAAAAATGATTTTAAAATCCAAAATGTTGGCCTACTGAAATGTATGTTCAGAATGCCTGCTCCATCTGCAATAAGCTTCATGTGATTCATGACCTATTTCTCTCTCGCAATCTTGGCTTCCACGCCCTCACAGAAACATGGTTGACACCCTCTGACACTGCCTCCCCTGCTGCGCTATGTTACGGCGACCTCCATTTCACCCACACTCCTTGCCCTGGCAACAGACACGGTGGAGGAGTGAGTTTTCTCCTTTCCTCAAACTGCACCTTTGACCCAATCCCACCTCTTCCCTCCCTAATCCTCCCCTTTTTTGAAGTCCACTCTGTCCGCATCTACTCTCACTCCAACCTCCAAGTGGCCATCATATACCGACCTCCGGACCCTACCACTGCCTTCATTGACCAATACTTTATCTGGCTTCTTCACTTTTTTTCCACTGACATCTCCAGTATCATCATGGGTGACTTCAGCATCCCCACTGATACTCTTCAGTCAGTAGCCTCCAAACTGCTGTCCCTTACTTCATCCTTTGGACTTACTCAGTGGTCCTCCCCATCCACCCACAAGACGGACATACATTAGATCTGGTCTTCACCCGCCTCTGCTCTCTACCTAACTTCACCACCTCTCCTCTCCTTGTATCCGACCACCATCTACTCACTTTCTCTTCCCTGTCCTCCTCTCCAGTCACCCATGTCCAGCAACATGTACAACCAGGAGAAACCTTGCACACCTAGACACCCACACACTCTCTGACTCTATTCTACCACTGGCATCCATATCCTCACTCCATGACACAGACAGTGCCACTGCTCTCTACAATGCCACTCTCGCATCAGCTATTGACACGGTCGCCCCTCTCGTTCATGGCAGAGTGCGACATACCAACAGACAACCCTGGCACAATAACACCACTAAAAAGATCCGGCAAGTGTCCAGGATTGCAGAAAACAAATTCGCAAGACGACTTCACCGCATTCAAACAGGCAACACTCGCTTTCAAATTTGCCCTCACCTTTGCTAAGCAGGCCTACTTCACAACCCTCGTATCTTCCCTATCCTACAACCCCAAACAGTTATTCAAAACTTTTAACTTCCTCCTCCGCCCACTACTGCCCCCTCCTACCTTTCACCTCTGCTGTGTACTTTTCCACACACTTCAAAAATAAGATCGACCAAATAAGTCAAGTCTTCATTTTTCAACCACCACAACCCCTTTGTATACCAGACCAATGAACAAACCCTATAACATCCCTCTCCAACATCACTGAAGGGGAGCTTAATTGTCTCCTCTCCAAATCGCAACTCACAACCTGTGCACTCGACCCCATCCCATCTCACTTCCTCCCCAACCCCACCATTACTATTATCCTATCCCTAACCTACCTCTTCAACCTATCACTAACTTCTGGTACCTTCCCTTCTGCTTTCAAACATGCCACAATCATGCCTATCCTTAGAAAGCCAACCCTCAACCCAACCGCTATGTCCATCTATCGCCCAATTTCACTGCTCCCATTCGCTTCCAAACTCCTGGAGCAGCACATCCACGCGGAACTTTCCTCCCACCTCTCATCTAACTTGCTCTTTGACAATCTACAATCTGGTTTCTGCCCCCATCACTCCACTAAGACAGCTCTGATTAAAATTACTAACGACCTACTTACAGCCAAAGCTAAAGGACAATACTCCATACTCCCGCTTCTAGACCTGTCCTCTGGTTTTGACACAGTTGACCACTGCCTTCTACAACAGATCCTCTCCTCCTTTGGCATCAAGGACCTCGCCCTATCCTGGATCTCCTCATACCTTTCCAACCACACATTCAGCGTCTTCCACTCCCACACTACCTTTTCATCCCACCCTCACTCTGTTGGAGTCCCCCAAGGCTCTGTTCTAGGGCCCCTACTCTTCTCAATCTATACATTTGGCCTGGGGCAACTCATAAAGTCCCACGGATTCCAGTACCACCTTTATGCTGATGACACTCAGATCTACCTCTCTGACCCAGACGTCACCTTTTTGCTGTCCAGAATCCCGGAGTGTCTATCAGCCATATCCTCCTTCTTCTCATCTCACTTCCTCAAATTCAAAGTGGACAAATCTGAACTCATCATCTTTCCCTCATCTCACAGATCTTCCTTACCTGACCTATCTATCACAATTAATGACATCACGCTTTCCCCCGTACCGGAAGTCCGCTGCCTCGGAGTAACCCTTGACTCTGCCCTGTCCTACAAACCGCACATCCAAGCTCTTTCTACTTCCTGTCGCCTCCAGCTCAAAAATATTTCCAAAATCCGTCCTTTCCTCAACCCTCAATCTACTAAAATGATTGTGTGTGCCCTCATTATCTCCCGCCTCGACTACTGAGGCCTACCTGCTAACATCCTCGCACCTCTCCAGTCCATCCTTAGCTCTGCCGCCCGACTAATTCATCTCTCTCCTCGCTACTCCTCTGCTTTTCCTCCCCTCTGCAGATCCCTTCACTGGCTCCCATTCCCTCAGCGTATCCAGTTCAAATTACTAATACTGAACTACAAGGCCATCTATAACCTGTCTCCTCATATGTTTCTGAACTAATCTCCCGATACCTTCCCTCACGTAATCTCTGGTCCTCCCAAGATCTCCTTCTCTCCTCCACACTTATTCGCTCCTCACCCAACCGCCTCTAAGACTTCTCCCGAATATCCCCCATCCTCTGGAATTCTTTGTTCCAACACGTCCAACTATCAACCACATTCAGATCCTTCAGACGGAACCTGAAAATCCACCTCTTCAGGAAAGCTTACAGCCTGCTATGACCCCGCTACCTCCTCACCACTACTGGAGATATCGCCTCAAGCAAGACTGGAACTGCTGCAACCCACCAACCTGCTGTCTCCTTCCCCACCATCCTGTAGAATGTAAGCTCAAAAGGGCAGGGTCCTCTCCCCTCTGTATCAGTCTGTCATTGTTGGTTTGTTTACTGTAAGTGATATATGTAATTTGTATGTAACCCCTTCCCATGTACAGCACCATGGAACCAATGGTGCTATATAAATAAATAAATAATAATTATAATAATAAATGCGCTCAATACTTGGTCGGGGAATCTATTACATCATCAATGTGACATGTCATGGAAGCGATCAGCCTGTGGCACTGCTGAGGTGTTATGGAAGCGCAGGTTGCTTTGATAGCAGCCTTCAGCTTGTCTGCATTATTTAGTGTGGCATCTCAAATCTTCCTCTTGACAACTATGGGGTTAAGGTTAGGCGAGTTTCTAGCCAATCAAGCACAGTGATACTGTTATTTTTAAACCTGGTATTGGTACTTTTGGCAGTGTGGACAGGTACCAAGTCCTGCTGGAGAAGGAAATTTCCATCTCCAAAAAGCTTGTCAGCAGAGAGAAGCATGAAGTGCTCTAAAATTTCCTGGTAGACAGCTGCACTGACTTTGGTCTTGATAAAACACAGTGGACCTACATGGGCAGATGACATGGCTTCCCAAAACATCTGGTAGAAGGTTTACACTATGTGGTGTAGTGACCCCTGATGCAGCTAGGGGGCACTGTGTATGCTCCTCGGGATATGAATGGAGGCATGTGATGGATGGACGGTATGTATCGCAGAGGTGGGTGGCACTGTGATGGAAGCCTGGGCCTGTTTTGCTCAGCAGATCTACTGCTGAGAGTTGTGCTATACATTGGGAGGCTTCCAGGTGACTTGGAGAGCTGGGTGGGTCCAGTCACCTACAAACCCACCCAAGGGGTATGTGTCTGAATACCCAAGATAAAACCTGTATGTGGTTGTGTGTATCTGAAGGACCTGTGATAAGGTCATGATCAGGTGACCTAACCATGTGATCCTGACCTCACCTGTGGGTGGGGTTACGGCTATGTAACAGAAGTGTGTTTGGCACCTGAGAGAGTGTTGTGGGAGTCTGCCAGTGTGGCCAGACTTCCATGTGTCCAGGCGGGACATTACAGAGAGGTCTCTGTGTCTGAGGGGAGTGTTGTGGGAGTCTGCCAGTGTGGACAGACTTCCATGTGTCCAGGCGGGACATTACAGAGAGGTCTCTGTGTCTGAAGAGTGATGTGGGAGTCTGTGAGTGTGAACAGACTACCATGTGTCCAGGCAGGACATTACAGAGAGGACTCTGTGTAGGAAGGGAGAAGCCTTCTTGTAAGCTGTGTTTGAAGAGAACTTAAGAAGCCTTACTGAAGACTTGTATTGCATGTGGCTTTGTGGTTTATGGAGGTAATAAACCTGATGACTTCTTGATATAAAAGTGCCTCCTAATTGCCTCTGAAGCAGCTGAGCGAGTTGAAACCTTACAACAGTAAAATATTGATATTTGCAGATGATACAAAACTATGTAAAGCAGTCAATACAAGAGAAGATAGTATTCTGCTACAGATGGATCTGGATAAGATGGAAACTTGGGCCTAAAGGTGGAAGATGGGGTTTAACAATGATAAATGTAAGGTTATACACATGGGAAGAAGGAATAAATATCACCATTACACATTGAACGGGAAACTACTGGGTAAATCTGACATGGGGAAGAACTCGGGGATCCTAATTAATGATAAACTTACCTCGAGCAGCCAGTGCCAGGCAGCAGCTGCCAAGGCAAACAGGATCATGGGGTGCATTAAAAGAGGTCTGGATACACATGATGAGAGCATTATACTGCCTCTGTACAAATCCCTGGTTAGACCGCACATGGAATACTGTGTACAGTTTTGGGCAACGGTGCTCAGGAAGGATATAATGGAACTAGAGCAAGTACAAAGGAGGGCAACAAAATGAATAAAGGGGATAGGGAACTTCAATACCCAGAGAGATTAGCAAAATAAGAATTATTTAGTCTAGAAAGAAGACATCTGAGGGGCCATCTAATAACCATGTATAAGTATATAAGGAGACAATACAAATATCTCTCCGAGGATCTATTTATACCAAGGAAGATGATGGTCACAAGGGGGCATTCTCTGCGTCTGGAGAAGAGAAGGTTTTTCCACCAACATAGAAGAGGATTCTTTACTGTTAGGGCAGTGACAATCTGATATTGATGATATTCTAAGATTGTGAGAGGCACCTGTATGCTTGCACTGCTGAAATACATACACAGAAGCAAGATTCTAGTTGATATAGCATTGACCATGCTGTACAAATCGGGTAGGACTCCATTGCTTGACATACAAACTATTAGAATGCCCTCTCGATTTTTCTATAACTGTATGCATATCAGCATATATATATCACTTTGTGGGTACATGTCAATTTTTGAGTGGCACATGCTGCAGCTAATCCCTGTCCTTGAGATCTAGATCAGTAACTGTTCACAGTTCAATAGGTTTATGTCTCTCTCTGAGGCTTCTGTCTGAATCCCTGAGAAAAGGTATTCGGAGGTGCATTTGATGGAGTCATTGAATTGTGCATGGTAAACAGAATATAAGTGGTGAAACTTTTGGCTACATTCACTCTTCTTTTGAGCAATGTTCATTTTTTCAGACAGGCATAAGAATATTGCAGAAAGAAAGGAGGTAATCCATCTTTACGGAAAAGCTAATTTTCTTTTCTTAGACTACATATACAAATTCATATAGACTACATATACAAATTCCTGCATATAAACTGGTGACAAGTTAAAATTCGAACATCTATGCTTTTCTGGAGCACACCTAATAAAAGATTTGCTTTACCGTGAAGCTGGACTACCTCCTTTCCTCTTCTGATTGTGGCATACAAGCAGATACACTGTCCGTACTCCGGATCACAGCACTTACACGCAACAATGAGCTGGATTACTTCCTTCATAAGAATATTGGTTCCTATAGAGAAATATGGAGTGTTACGCCCCAAAATCATATATGACAAGGTATTTCTTTAGTAAAAACATGCAATTTTTATTAGAAAATACACAAACATGAAATAGAAAAAATAAAAATTCAGTAATGATGATGAATAAATGGTGATGACTAGAGTTGAGCGAAACAGGTCGGACACCTCTAGAAATCGCCGACTTTTGCTAAAGTCGAGTTTCGCAGACCGAAACCCTACCATAGCGTGAGGTCGGCCACGTGTTTGGCGACTTTATCGCGCCAGTCGGTTTCCCTGAATGCTAAAAGCGCCATATTTCAGCCAATAATGAAGGGCATCGTGATGACGCGCGCAGCCGCCACCACCATCTTACTGAAGGGCATTGCAGTGATTGGCTGGCTTTCTGTGGCATCACAGGGAATATAAAACGCCTTCACCGCCGACTGCCATTTTACTTCAGCCGATCTTAGCGTAGGGAGAGGTTGTTGCCGTTTGTTCTCATGAGGGAGAGCGTTAGGAATGCTGAAAAAAGACAAATCTGTGCCTGTGCTGATAGCGATTGTGCTGCACAGTTAGTGTACAGTCACAGTGGTGCTTTTCTGTGTGTGCAGCAGCGCTGGTTCTTAGGCTGGCAGCCACTGACAGGGGAGGAATTGGTAGTGTGGAGCATCAGTGCTGATTCTTACTGTGCACTCTGCTCAGTCTTTGCCATTGAGAGAGTAGACATTTTTTCAGTGCAGTAGCATATCCAATTTGTAGGCTGCCTGCTAGCTGTATAGCTGTGTGGACACTGCTGTGCAGACTGCTTTTTTCAAAGCAGCTACACAGCACAGCAGTAATACTGAAATAATAATTTTCTGCACAGTTACTGATCCTTCATTTTGGCCCACACCGTATAGAGCTGTATGCTCCTCACACAGTACCATGTACCAGCTGGTATCACGTAGAAAAGCCTGCTATCTGTGTGTGAGTCTGTAAAACCATATGTGTTTTTTTTTTTTTTTTAACAAAACTGTATACAACTGGTATCTTTTCATACAGTTGTGTTTTTCTGCCGTCTGTATTATGGTGCAAAATCAATACTGAGCGAGCGTCTTTGTGTGACTACGGAAATGTATACCCCAAATACCCCAGCTTTGTATACAGCTGTGCTCTACTGCTATAGTACACTTATCCTGATTCCTGATCTTCCTATTTTGGTTTACTCCATACTGCGGCTGTGAACGTGTGTGTTATCCCAGAAATATTTAGGGAGATTTAAAATTACACCCACACTGATTCCAGCTGTATGCTACTTATATATTACAGTTTTGCTAATTTTAAAATTCTGGTCTCCTCCATAGTGAGACTCTACCAAATATCTACATAAATACCCACAGCTGTTACAGCTGTGCTCTACTGCTATAGACATCTTTCCTCATTTTAAACTATTGTGGATCTACTCCATCCGGACTTGACACTGTGACTCTGTACCAAATATTAGGGATTTTAAATTACACCACACTGATTCCAGCTGTACGCTATATATTAGCAGTTTTCTCATTTTAAAATTGTGTCTCCTCCATAGTGAAGACTGTACCAAATATCTACGGATATTTCTAATTACACCAACACTGTTCTCAGCTGTACGCTAGTGATATAGCAAGTTTTCCTCATTTTAAAATTGTGGCCTACTCCATCCTGAGACTCTGAGCACCTTTGACTCTGTACCAAATATCTACGGATATTTCTAATTTACACCAACACTGTTCTCAGTGTACGCTAGTGATATAGCACAGTTTTCCTCATTTTAAAATTGTGGCCTACTCCATCCTGAGACTCTGAGCACCTTTGACTCTGTACCAAATATCTACGGATATTTCTAATTACACCAACACTGTTCTCAGCTGTACGCTAGTGATATAGCATAGTTTTCCTCATTTTAAAATTGTGACCTTCCCATCCTGAGACTCTGAGCACCTTTGACTCTGTACCAAATATCTACGGATATTTCTAATTACACCAACACTGTTCTCAGTGTACGCTAGTGATATAGCACAGTTTTCCTCATTTTAAAATTGTGGCCTACTCCATCCTGAGACTCTGAGCACCTTTGACTCTGTACCAAATATCTACGGATATTTCTAATTACACCAACACTGTTCTCAGCTGTACGCTAGTGATATAGCATAGTTTTCCTCATTTTAAAATTGTGGCCTACTCCATCCTGAGACTCTAAGCACCTTTGACTCTGTACCAAATATCTACGGATATTTCTAATTGACACCAACACTGTTCTCAGCTGTACGCTAGTGATATAGCACAGTTTTCCTCATTTTAAAATTGTGGCCTACTCCATCCTGAGACTCTGAGCACCTTTGACTCTGTACCAAATATCTACGGATATTTCTAATTACACCAACACTGTTCTCAGCTGTACGCTAGTGATATAGCACAGTTTTCCTCATTTTAAAATTGTGGCCTACTCCATCCTGAGACTCTAGAGCACCTTTGACTCTGTACCAAATATCTACGGATATTTCTAATTACACCAACACTGTTCTCAGCTGTACGCTAGTGATATAGCACAGTTTTCCTCATTTTAAAATTGTGACCTACTCCATCCTGAGACTCTGAGCACCTTTGACTCTGTACCAAATATCTACGGATATTTCTAATTACACCAACACTGTTCTCAGCTGTACGCTAGTGATATAGCACAGTTTTCCTCATTTTAAAATTGTGGCCTACTCCATCCTGAGACTCTGAGCACCTTTGACTCTGTACCAAATATCTACGGATATTTCTAATACACCAACACTGTTCTCAGCTGTACGCTAGTGATATAGCAAGTTTTCCTCATTTTAAAATTGTGCCTACTCCATCCTGAGACTCTAGCACCTTTGACTCTGTACCAAATATCTACGGATATTTCTAATGACACCAACACTGTTCTCAGCTGTACGCTAGTGATATAGCACAGTTTTCCTCATTTTAAAATTGTGGCCTACTCCATCCTGAGACTCTGAGCACCTTTGACTCTGTACCAAATATCTACGGATATTTCTAATACACCAACACTGTTCTCAGCTGTACGCTAGTGATATAGCACAGTTTTCCTCATTTTAAAATTGTGGCCTACTCCATCCTGAGACTCTGAGCACCTTTGACTCTGTACCAAATATCTACGGATATTTCTAATTACACCAACACTGTTCTCAGCTGTACGCTAGTGATATAGCACAGTTTTCCTCATTTTAAAATTGTGGCCTTACTCCATCCTGAGACTCTGAGCACCTTTGACTCTGTACCAAATATCTACGGATATTTCTAATTACACCAACACTGTTCTCAGCTGTACGCTAGTGATATAGCACAGTTTTCCTCATTTTAAAATTGTGGCCTCTCCATCCTGAGACTCTAGCACCTTTGACTCTGTACCAAATATCTACGGATATTTCTAATTACACCAACACTGTTCTCAGCTGTACGCTAGTGATATAGCACAGTTTTCCTCATTTTAAAATTGTGGCCTACTCCATCCTGAGACTCTAAGCACCTTTGACTCTGTACCAAATATCTACGGATATTTCTAATTACACCAACACTGTTCTCAGCTGTACGCTAGTAATATAGCACAGTTTTCCTCATTTTAAAATTGTGGCCTACTCCATCCTGAGACTCTAAGCACCTTTGACTCTGTACCAAATATCTACGGATATTTCTAATTACACCAACACTGTTCTCAGCTGTATGCTAGTGATATACTACAGTTTTCCTCATTTTAAAATTGTGGCCTACTCCATCCTGAGACTCTGAGCACCTTTGACTCTGTACCAAATATCTACGGATATTTCTAATTACACTAACACTGTTCTCAGCTGTACACTAGTGATATACTTCAGTTTTCATAAAATTCAGATTGTGTTGGACTCCATACTGACACTCTGAGCGCCTGTGTTACTCGACAAAGATATCCTCAAATTTCCAGAATTATCATTCATCTTATACAGCTGCACGCTTCTGATACAGTATCATATATCTGCTGTTATTTTGGGAACATTTTCACAAACATTAGTAGGTATGGTCTCAGACCCCATAAAGGTGGGCGGTGGGGGCCAGCTAGTACAGATGGTGGTGGTGGTGCATGTGCTGGTACTGCCAAAAGCACTATAGCTCCTAAGGCAGGAGGTCTTGAGCCGGCGGCATTGTCTGGGTCCACAAGCCCTCGAAGGCTATCTTTTCTGGGAGTAGGTAAACCTCTTTTAAAGCCAGAGCAACAGGAAAAGGTTTTGTCTTACCTTGCTGAAGCAGGCTCCAGCTCTATGTCCTCCTCTTCTCAAGTTTCAAAAAGTAGTAGCACTCAGTCCTCATTTGGTGCTTCTGGTCAGGAACAACCCCTTTCCTTTTGTCCTTCACCCCCAAGTAAAATGAAGGATGCGGCAGTCCGCAGTGCTGGTGATTACTCCATGAAGCTGTTTTCACATCCCATGCCAGGGTTAACAAGTCAAATCATGAATTCACCAATCCGAGATGAATCTGACATGGAGTGCACTGATGCACAGCCACTGATAGATGATTCTGCTGGTACATTCCCACAGAACACTACATTGACTTCGCAGTGTCCAGAGCCAGAAGCTGACCCTGATGAAACTCAGGTGCCCCTTCCCGCATACTATAGCACCGTACACGGTCACACAGAGGAAGGTGCAGATGAAATAGAAGAGGAGATGATGGATGACCCAGTTGTTGATCCAGATTGGCATCCAGTGGGGGAAGAAGTTGACGGTGGCAAATATAACTCACAAGTTGAGGAGGATCCGCAGCAGTTGTCGACATCGCAGCAGGGTTTATCTGTGAGCCCCGCAGCTGTAAAAAAACGTGTTATAAAACGACACCAAAAAGTGGCAGGACAGCTTGGACAGACGGTCCAAGTATCACAGCGTGCAAGCTCTGAAAATTTATACAATAGTAGGAAAAGTGCAGTTTGGCACTTTTTTGAGCAAAATCCTATTGATGATGTCAAGGTTACATGTAAGAAGTGCGGAAGGAACTTTAGCAGAGGTAAAAATGTCAAAAATTTGAATACCAGTTGCATGCTTAGACATTTAAATACCATGCACTTTCAAGCGTGGACGGACTACAAAAGCTCAGTAAGCACATGTGCACCTGCTCTGACTGCAGTTAGCCACCAACGCTCCATCACTCCCCCCACTGTAACACCACCGGTTGGCACACCAGCAGCAACAAGTGTTGAGGTGTTCGCGCAAGGCCAAAGCAGTCAGGGAATCAGTCGTTTTTTGCAACGAAAGAGTGCATGTAGGCCATCGCCATCACCACCAGCAACACCACTACCATCAACATCACCAACTCCCTCTCAGTCCGTCATGTCCACCGGTAGTTCACGCATATGCAGCTCTCAAGTACAGCTCACCCTACCAGACACTATGAGTAGGTCCAAAAAGTACTCATCCTCTCATCCGCGCACACTGTCTTTGAACGCCTACATTGGCAAACTGATCGCATTAGAGATGATGCCCTTCCGTTTAGTTGAAAGTGCTGAATTCAGGGACCTCATGGCCTACGCTGTCTCTCGCTATGACCTACCTAGTCGGCACTTCTTTTCTCGAAAAGCCATCCCTGACCTCCACCAGCATGTGAAAGACCGCATTGTCTATGCACTCAAACAATCAGTGAGTGGAAAGGTGCACCTCACAATAGATGCATGGTCCAATAAGCATGGCCAGGGGCGTTACGTGTCCATCACTGCGCACTGGGTGAATGTGGTGGAAGCAGGGTCCACAGGGGACAGCGGCGATGGGACAGTTCTGCCTAGCCCACGGTATAGGAAACAGTTGGCTGTAGGCGTTACACCCTCCTCCTTCTACTCCTCCTCCAGAAGCGAAAGCTCGTCAACAGAGTGCTATGGCATCAGCTCTCCATCCGCAGCTGCCAGTGTTGCACAGGAGGTGTCACAGTATCGAACAGCTGGTGGTAAGCGTCAGCAGGCTGTTTTACAAATGATGTGCTTGGGTGACAACAGACATACCGCGGAGGTACTGGCCGACTACTTGCAGAGAGAAACTGAGTCGTGGCTGGGCAGTCTACATCTTGAGCCAGGCAAGGTAGTTAGTGATAACGGGCGTAATTTTGTGTCGGCCATAGCCCGAGCAAAACTCCGACACATACCTTGCCTGGCTCACACCTTGAACCTGGTGGTGCAGTGCTTCCTCAAAAATTATCCTGACTTAGCAGCCCTGCACAATAAGGTGCGAAGACTGTGCTCGCACATCCGTCAATCGCCCGTAGACTCCAGTCGGATGCAGAGGTTGCAGCGATCGCTACACCTCCCCAAGCACCGCCTAATCATAGACATTGCAACAAGGTGGAACTCCACCATGCACATGGTTGAAAGGCTGTGTGAACAGAGGCAGGCTGTAATGCATTTGTGGCAGGATACACGGGCAGGGAGTACGAGGGCAGACATGGAGTAGTCGAGTGTGCAGTGATCGAAGCTCAAAGATCTCTGTAAAGTCCTGCATTGTTTTGAGGAATGCACATGGCTGGTAAGCGCAGACGACGCCATCATAAGTATGAGCATCCCACTTATGCGTCTGCTCATGCAAACTTTGACGCACATTAACCCCTTCACCCCCAAGGGTGGTTTGCACGTTAATGACCGGGCCAATTTTTACAATTCTGACCACTGTCTCTTTATGAGGTTATAACTCTGGAACGCTTCAACGGATCTTCGCGATTCTGAGATTGTTTTCTCGTGACATATTGTACTTCATGTTAGAAGTAAAATTTCTTCGATATAACTTGCGTTTATTTTTTAAAAAAACGCAAATATGGCGAAAATTTTTAAAATTTTGCAATTTTCAAACTTTGAATTTTTATTCCCTTAAAACAGAGAAATATATCACACAAAATAGTTAATAAATAACATTTCCCACATGTCTACTTTACATCAGCACAATTTTGGAACCAAAATTTTTTTTTGTTAGGAAGTTATAAGGGTTAAAAGTTGACCAGCGATTTCTCATTTTTACAACAAAATTTACAAAGCCATTTTTTTTAGGGACCACCTCTCATTTGAAGTCACTTTGAGGGGTCTATATGGCAGAAAATACCCAAAAGTGACACCATTCTAAAAACTGCACCCCTCAAGGTACTCAAAACCACATTCAAGAAGATTATTAACCCTTCAGGTGCTTCACAGGAACTAAAGCAATGTGGAAGGAAAAAATGAATATTTAACTTTTTAGCCACAAAAATGATCTTTTACAAACTTTTTTTTTATTTTCACAAGGGTAAAAGGAGAAAATGGACAGATAAGGTTGTTATGCAATTTCTCCTGAGTACACCAATACCCAATATGTGGGGGAAAACCACTGTTTGGGCACACGGCAGAGCTCGTAAGGGAAGGAGCGCCGTTTGACTTTTTCAAACTAAAATTGGCGGGAATTGAGATTGGACGCCATGTCGTGTTTGGAGAGCCCCTGATGCGCCTAAACAGTGGAAACCCCCACAAGTGACACCATTTTGGAAACTAGACCCCCTAAGGTACTTATCTAGATCTGTTGTGAGCACTTTGAACCCCCAAGTGTTTCACAAAAGCTTATAATGCCTGGGTGTGAAAAAAAAAAAAAACAATTTTCCACAAAAATGATTTATTAGTCCCAAATTTTTGAATTTTCCCAAGGAAATTGGACCCAAAAAGTTGTTGTCCAACTTGTCCTGAGTACGATGATACCCCATATGTGGGGGGGGGAACTGTTTGGGTGCACGGCAGGGCTTGGAAAGGAAGTAGTAACGTTTTGGAATGCAGACGTTGATGGGGGTCATGTTCCGTTTGCAGTGCCCCAGGTGAGCCTAAACAGTGGAAACCCCCCACAAGTGACCCCATTTTGGAAACTAGACCCCCTAAGGAACTTATCTAGATCTTTGGTGAGCACTTTGAACTCCCAAGTGCTTCACACAAGTTTATAATGCCCGGGCATGAAAATAAAAAATCCTATTTTTTTCCCACAAAAATTATCTTTTAGTCACTAATTTTTTATTTTCCCAAGGGTAACAGGAGAAATTGGACCACATAAGTTGTTGTCCAATTTGTCCTGAGTACGCTGATACCCAATATGTGGGAGAAAACTACTGTATGGGCGCACGTCAGGGCTCGGAAGGGAAGTAGTGACGTTTTGGATTGCAGACTTTGATGGAATGGTCTGGGGCGTCATGTCACATTTGGAGAGCCCCTGATGTACCTATACAGTGGAAACCCCCCACAAGTGACCCCATTTTGGCAAATAGACCCCACAAGGAACTTATCTAGATGTGTGGTGAGCACTTTGAACCCCGAAGTGCTTCACAGAAGTTTATAACGTACAGCCGTAAAAATAAAAAATCTTTTTTTTTTTACAAAAATGATTTTTTCGCCCCCAATATTTTATTTTCACAAGGGTAACAGGAGAAATTGGTCCCAAAAGTTGTTGTCCAATTTGTCCTGAGTACGCTGATACCCAATATGTGGGAGAAAACTACTGTATGGGCGCACGTCAGGGCTCGGAAGGGAAGTAGTGACGTTTTGGATTGCAGACTTTGATGGAATGGTCTGGGGGCGTCATGTCGCATTTGGAGAGCCCCTGATGCGCCTAAGCAGTGTAAACCCCCCACAAGTGACCCCATTTTGGAAAATAGACCCCACAAGGAACTTATAGTAACAAAAACAGCTACTAGACACAATCAGCAACAGATATATAGTACCATTAGAATGCATTGCTGAAATGAATAGACATGGAACTATAGGAAAGGGCAGTCGCACAGAACATGCGCAGAACAATTGAGTCACCTCAAAAAACACGACTAAAGAGCCCAAGTATAAAAAAGAGTGCAAAACTTTATTAAACAAAATGTATAAAGCACAAGAATTCATACAATAAATGAACAGGAGAAATCAAGAACAGGAGGAGAAAATGAGAGTGCAGCCATGGCACATCAACGGCATGTCATAAACCCGACCCAGAAATTGTCCGATAGAGTCCACCATAGGAGAAAGTGAAGGTATATAAAGATAAATATACCTAGTAGTATGAATTAAGTATTGCCACTAAATCAGTTACCGACCAGGATAATAACAAGTTAGACAGCCAATGCACTAGGTAATGACCGCACATAGATATAGAGGATAGGATCAAGTGTGGCACAATATAATATATGATGGCCCACAGATATATCCTAGCGCATAGTAGCGCACACCTGATGAAAATGAAACAAAACCATAGCGGCCATATTACCTGGAAGGGGAGGACAAGTCGGAGCAATATCGGGTCGGGAAGGCAGCCCGACGCGCGTTTCGGATACAAGATCCTTCTTCGGGGGCGTCCGAAGAAGGATCTTGTATCCGAAACGCGCATCGGGCTGCCTTCCCGACCCGATATTGCTCCGACTTGTCCTCCCCTTCCAGGTAATATGGCCGCTATGGTTTTGCTTCATTTTCATCAGGTGTGCGCTACTATGCGCTAGGATATATCTGTGGGCCATCATATATTATATTGTGCCACACTTGATCCTATCCTCTATATCTATGTGCGGTCATTACCTAGTGCATTGGCTTTCTAACTTGTTATTATCCTGGTCGGTAACTGATTTAGTGGCAATACTTAATTCATACTACTAGGTATATTTATCTTTATATACCTTCACTTTCTCCTATGGTGGACTCTATCGGACAATTTCTGGGTCGGGTTTATGACATGCCGTTGATGTGCCATGGCTGCACTCTCATTTTCTCCTCCTGTTCGTGATTTCTCCTGTTCATTTATTGTATGAATTCTTGTGCTTTATACATTTTGTTTAATAAAGTTTTGCACTCTTTTTTATACTTGGGCTCTTTAGTCGTGTTTTTTGAGGTGACTCAATTGTTCTGCCCACAAGGAACTTGTCTAGATGTGTGGTGAGCACTTTGAACCCCGAAGTGCTTCACAGAAGTTTATAACGCACAGCCGTAAAAATAAAAAATCCTTTTTTTTTTTGCAAAAATGATTTTTTTGCCCCAATATTTTATTTTTACAAGGGTAACAGGAGAAATTGGACCCCAAAAGTTGTTGTCCAATTTGTCCTGAGTATGCTGATATCCAATATGTGGGAGAAAACTACTGTATCGGTACACGTTGGGGCTCGGAAGGGAAGTAGTGACGTTTTGGATTGCAGACTTTGATGGAATGGTCTGGGGGCGTCATGTCGCATTTGGAGAGCCCCTGATGCACCTAAACAGTGGAAATCCCCAACAAGTGACCCCATTTTGGAAAATAGACCCACAAGGAACTTATCTAGATGTGTGGTGAGTGCTATGAAGCCCCAAGTGCTTCACAGAAGTTTATAATGTACAGCCGTAAAAACAAAAAAATATTTTTTTTTGTACAAAAATGATATTTTCGCCCCCAGTTTTTTATTTTCCCAAGGGTAACAGAAGAAATAGGACAAATTGCACAATAACTCTTGGGGTCCAGAGTACACTGATACCCCATATGTGGGGATAAACTACTGTTTGGACGCATGGCAGAGCTGAGAAGTGAAGGAGCACCGTTTGACTTTTTCAACGCAGAATTGGCTGGAATTGAGATCAGACGCCATGTCACATTTGGAGAGCCCCTGATGTGCCTAAACAGCGGAAACCCCCCAATTCTAACTCCAACCCTAACCCCAACACACCCCTAACCCTAGTCCCAACCCTAACCACAAACCTAACCCTAACACACCCCTAATCCCAACCCTAACCCTAATCCTAACTTTAGCGCCAACCCTAACCCTAACTTTAGCCGCAACCCTAACCCTAACCCTAATGGGAAAATGGAAATAAATACTTTTTTTTAATTTTATTATTTTTCCCTTACTAAGGGGTGATAAAGGGGGGTTTGATTTACTATTTATAGCGGGTTTTTATGATTGGCAGCTGTCACGCTAAAAGACGCTTTTTATTGCAAAAATAGTTTTTGCATCATCACATTTTGAGAGCTATAATTTTTGCATATTTTGGCCCACAGAGTCATGTGAGGTCTTATTTTTTGCGGGACGAGTTGACGTTTTTATTGGTACCATTTTTGAGCACGTGACTTTTTTGATCGCTTTTTATTTTGATTTTTGGGAGGTTAGAATGAACAAAAATCAGCAATTCATGAATTTCTTTTGGGGGAGGCGTTTATACCGTTCCGCGTGTGGTAAAATTGATAAAGCAGTTTTATTCTTCGGGTCAGTACGATTATGGCGATACCTCATTTATATCATTTTTTCATGTTTTGGCGCTTTTATAGAATAAAAACAATTTTATATAAAAAATAATTATTTTTGCATCGCTTTATTCTGCGAGCTATAACTTTTTTATTTTTTCGCTGATGATGCTGTATGGCGGCTCGTTTTTTGCGGGACAAGATGACGTTTTCAGCGGTACCATGTTTATTTATATCGGTCTTTTTGATCGCGTGTTATTCCACTTTTTGTTCGGCGGTATGATGATAAAGCATTGATTTTTTGCTTAGTTTTTTTTTTTTTTTTTTAAGGGGTTCACTAAAGGGGTTAACTAGTGGGACAATTTTATAGGGGGGGTCGTTACGGACGCGGCGATTCCAAATATGTGTACTTTTATTGCTTTGTTTTTTTTATTTACAGGAAGAAGTGAATTTATTGGGGAATATATATATTTTTTTTCATTTATTTTGGATTTTTTTTTAAAACATGTTTATTTTTATTTTTTTTAACTTTTTTACTTTGTCCCAGGGTGGGACATCACTGTATTTTATCAGATCGCTGGTGTGACAGTGTGCACAGCACTCTGTCACACCAGCGATCGCTCAGGCAGTGCAGCAGGCTTCTCAGTGCCTGCTCTCGGCAGGCACTGAGGCAGCCGCCTCCCTCCAGGACCCCGGCGCCATCTTGGATCCGGGTCCTGGGAGGGAGGAAGCCCTCAGAACAGCGCGATCACATCGCGCTGCTCTGAGGGTCTCAGGGGGGCGCGCAGGGAGCCCCCACCCTGCGCGATCCTCCCTGTGCCCCCCAGTACACCGCGATCATGTTTGATCGCGGTGTGCAAGGGGTTAATGTGCCAGGAGCGGTCCGTGACCGCTCCTGACACGCAGTCATGGGTGTCAGCTGTGATAATCAGCTGACACCCGGCCGCAATCGGCTGCGCTCCCCTCGGGAGCGCGTCCGATCGCACGAGACGTACTATCCCGTCCCCGGTCATACGGGCCCAGGTACCATGGACGGGATAGTACGTCCGATGGCAGTAAGGGGTTAAGGTTCAGGTGTCTGCAGCGCAGGAGGAAGAGGAGGAGCAGGAGGGAAGCCTTGATGACAGTCAGCCAATGTCTCCTCAGGGAAATGTCTAGGACGATAGGGAGGTAGAAGAGGATGAGGAGGAGGAGGAGGAGGATGAGGGGGATGATTATTTGGGGGAAGAGGAGCCTTCTCAGGGGGCAAGATCAAATGTTGGCGTGCCAACGTCAGGTACAGGGTTTGTGCGGGACTGGAATTATGTGGATATTTCAGATAGTGCTCCTCCATATTTCTGATATTTCCTCCACCCACCGCTGGCAGTGCATCATTGACACCTGGAACATTGGCCCACATGTGTGATCATGCCTTGCGCATCCTAAAAAGGGACCCCCGCATTGCCAAAATGATGAAGGATGACAACTACTGGTTGGCCAGCATCCTTGATCCACGCTATAAAGGAAAATTACAGAACATCATGCCACAGGAGAACCTAGAGCTAATATTGATGAACAAACAAGCAACTGTTGTAAACCGTTTGTTACCGGCATTCCCATCACACATCAGCGTTGCTGGTTCTACCATGAGCCCTAGTGGGCCAAATGGAAGAGGTGTTCGTGCTACACACAGCAAAAGTGGGGTTGGAGACAGGGGTTTAATGACCATGTTGTGGACTGATTTCTCAACTACCGCTCACACGACAGGTCATCATCAGGAATCTATGGCAACTGACAGGAGACATCAGTTGTCAACTATGGTAAAAAACTACTTCTCTCCTATTGATGTTCTCCCTCACGGGTCATTCCCCTTTGACTACTGGGCCTGTAAACTGGACACCTGGCCTGAATTGGCACAATATGCCTTAAAGGAGCTCGCTTGCCCTGCTGGTAGTGTGTTATCTGAAAGAGTGTTCAGTGCTGCTGGATCAATCCTGACAGAAAGAAGGACACGTCTGTCCACCCAAAATGTGGAAGATCTAACCTTCATTAAATGAACCATGCATGGATTTCAAAATATTTTGTCCCACCTTCCCCTCATGACACATAGGTTGGCAGCATAATGGCTCACTTTCTCTGTCTCTTGATTGTACTCTTCCAATTCCTCCATTTCCAGCTGCTGAACCTCCAGCCTACAGGTCAACATATGCAATTTTTGGAAACCAGTCCATAACTGTCCTAACCCCCCCAGGTCTGGTATAAACAACTTGTGCACCCTGCCAAGTGACGGTGCTCTGAGCAGGTGTTGGGGCCCACTGTTGGGCGACGGCACTGGCATAGGGCCCCTCATAGTACAAAAAGTGTGTCTGACGGTGGGGTGCACACTCGCTGTTAGACACAACTCCGTACTAGGAGGGGCCCTGTGCCCGTGCCATCGGCCACAAGTGGGCACAACATGCTTGCTCTGGGCCACATCACTTAAAAAATTTATCTATTTTTGTCTAACATCTACATGTCCACCAAAAACATCAAAAGTTTGGCAATTTGCCCTATAGAGTCCTGCAAGTGGATCTACCGCCAGGGCACTGTGGTTCTCGGTAACGGGAAGGTCTGTTCAAGGGATGTGTCACGTGAGCAGTGACACGGTACGTGGCCTTGGGCATCCAATGAAAAGGGGAAATATTTTCATGGGATATGGAGATTTTGTATTGAACTGTTGACGCCACCTTTGCTATCTGTTGAAAGTTGACCAGCGCAGCAGTGCAGAGCCTCAGAGACAGGTGTTGATGCAGCAGAGTTAGAATATCTCTCCACAGGCCACTCTTGTTGGATCAGGCAGAATTATGTATTGGAAGGAACATAAATGGTGCTGTTAGATGTAGCAGTGTGCACTAGGTGCTGCAGGCAGAAATTGAGATCACATATTCAGGTGCAGTTTCCAAGGCTTTACTCAGAGGTAAGGTGTGCACACAAGCCCGCTAAATAGAAAAATGTCAAAGGCAGTACACTAACGTCAAGCCTAAAATCAATAAGGCAAAAATATGACTCGACAATTTGCATTTGGACTACCCATTTGATTATTACTTTACAGTTAACAAATAGTCACACTAAATTGCATTCAAAATCCGTATCTGTTTAGTGCTGCAATCTAAGCCACCCCAAAATATCCTTGCATTAAAAATGTACTACTGTTCTCCAACTACACCAACAGCTATTCAATTTATTTAGTCACCATTTACTATGCGATGAGGATTCGCCTGTGAATGTCAGTGGATGAAGGTGCAAAGAGTCATCATCAGGGATCTTAAAGGGATGTACATTTTCCAAGGCTTTGCTCGGAGTTGAGGTGTGCACAAAAGGACGTTCGCTACGTTGTCCTCCAGGTGAGGGGCTCAGCAAAGTCACTGGTAGATTGTGAACACACCTTTCCAGGACTCCTTAAAATATGTTCCTTTCTCTCTCGTCTGATGTTGTACAATTACTCGGCTCTACGTCCTGGCAACACCACAAAATCATTGTCCCAAGCCAGTAGCCGCGTAACTTCTGTGACAACGTCTGCTCTGCTGTATCTTGCTATTATATAGACACGCTTTCGGCAAAGATAATCGAGGTTCAGTAGATGAGGCTCCTATAGATGAAAATGACTCCGGCTTCATAGCTGTGTCGTAAAGTTCACCAGTAGGCTAAATGGCCGCTGTCCCTTCTGCGCCCTAGTCCCTCAACAATTGGATGGGGCCCCACGGATGTCTTACTCAGTATCCATGCCCCTAGTACCCCTTCTTCCTCACATTCTGGACCTGTGGACGAGCTACTACCAGATCCTTGTCCCCTCCCACACTGTGTGAGTACACTGTGTTTCGCGCTCTCTAAAGCTTCACTGCACCTCCTTCTTAGTTTCTTCAGCCCCCACTCAGGCACTGTTTCGTAACCAGCCAGGGCTGAGAAGATCCTCCCTTAGGGTACGTCCATGCTGCCCTGCTGCTGTAGTCTGAGGTAGGTGAAAGTGTTACAGTCCTGTGTGTTGCTCCCTCCATACCTGAGAATGTTATATCACACCTCTGTGTGAGATGAAATCCCTCTGTTTTGACTGACCCTCAGGGGCAACACACATGGCCCACTCGTCATGTCCAAGGTCATTCCGTCTCAATCGGTGCACACTGGGTTAATGCAATGTATGCAGGGTACATAGGGGACAGCGGGTTTGGGACAGTGCTGTCTAGGCCACAGTATAGGCAACAGTTGGGTGTAGGCATTATACCCTCCTCCTCCTCTTCCTCTACCTCCGGAAGCAAAAGGTCCTCGACATATAGCCATTTAATAGGATGATGCTGTTACACTTTGTCTAATGATATTGTGGTGTTACCCAGACTGACCCTCTGAGAGTTTGTGTGCCTCATGAAATATATACGGAACTTTAAATTTTGACCCTTAAAAAGATAAACCCCTTTCATGGGATGATGCTGGAACAGTTTTTCCAATGACATTGTGGAGTTAGCAAGACTGAGCCTGTGAGAGTCTCTGTGGGCCTCATGAAATATATAGCTCGATTTAAATTTT
>JARQOD010000002.1:355001491-355078436 GCA_033576555.1 Oophaga sylvatica | reverse complement strand
TCAGTGCATTTTTCAGAAAGAAACAGTGACGAAGAATTGATAGCGATAGTACTGAAAATACAAGAACATAAAGTTTTGTGAGTGGTTGAGGCATACAAGGTGATTATAAAGTTCTCCACCAGGAAAGTTTTGAATATGCATCTAAAGAGATTTATTTTATTAAGTTTGTGCCTATAGATTTTATAAATTCTTAATAAAAAATTATTTCTGCTGATTCTTTTCATAACACGTCTTCACATCTTATAAAAACTGCAGCTGTTGGCAGCCGCCACCAAGAGAAGAACAAGGAGACAAATCCATTAATGCAACCAATGGTACATGAACGGATCCATCTTAAATAAGCTTTCCCTAGTGATGGTTGTAGGCTTTCAGAATTTTTAATTTAACCCTATGGCTGTGTAAGGAGAAGGAGGAAGTTAGGAAATCTGTAAAAATAAAACTATAATAATAACGTTGAATGATGTTAAATAAAGAATAAAGAGGCTAAAATTATGTGAATTTTAAAAAAACATAATAACCTTGCTCCAGCGCCATTTGTCTCTGCACCAGACTCGGCCACTATGATTTAGGGAGCAGCAAAATTCCCTTGACCTCCAATGTTAAGCTCTTCCTCTTTAGAAATCATGCCTTACAGCAACCAGTGGCTGAGCTAATGAGTGGACAAATTGCAGGATAGGTCAGTCAGCAAAACCAACGCGTTTTGAAAAGAAGTGCATACTAAAACTGTCTTTTCTAATGGTGAATGCAGACCTGCCAATTTTGGCCCATCAACGCATCTTAATGAGCTCCAATAGACTGTATACAAGTCAATCAGTGCTCACTTTATATGGCTTAATGATCAATGATGAGTGCAGACAGATCACAAATCCAATCATCCTACCTGTTCCGTTATAGTGTCCTGTTATCAGCAGCACATCCCCTGTTTCAACAGTAAATGAGCTGCTGATAACATTTTTTTATTTTTTCCAGTATAAACAGTCTAATCACCTAAGGGCCCCGTCTCACATAGCGACACAATAGCGATCCCGACAACGATCATGATCGCTGGTGTGTCGCTACATGATCGCTGCTGAGCTGCGAAACAGGCAGCTCAGGCAGCGATCAGGACAGCGACACTGCGGGTAATGTCGCCTAGTTACACGCAGTGTACGTTGGATGCCAGCCCGCTGATTCAGGGAGCTGGTAACCAAGGTACACTTCGGGTTTCCAGGCGCTGCGCAGTGCGCCTTGAAACCCGATGTGTACATTGGTTACCAGCTCCCCTGCAGCAGCGCGCTGGTTTCCAATGTGCACATAGGGTTTCCAGGCAAAGCGCCGCGCCTGGAAACCTGAAGTGTACCTTGGTTACCAGCTGATCGCTGGTCTCCTGCCTGTCACACGCAGCGATGCGTGCTGGCCAGCGGGAGACCAGCAATCAAAAAAAAGTCCTGGCATTTCTGACACGACCAGCGATTCACAGCAGGGGCCTGATCGCTGGTACGTGTCAGACATAGCGAGATCGCTGCTGAGATCGCTGTTTAGCAGCGATCTCGCTAGCGATCTCGCTATGTCAGACGGGGCCTTAACTTATGAGTAGTGTTGAGTGATACTTCCCGATATCAAGAAGTATCGGATCGGATTGGATCGGACCGATACCCAAAAAGTATCAGGTATTGCCGATTCCAATACCGGAAACCAATGCAAGTCAATGGGACAGAAATATCGGAATTAAAATAAACCCTTTCTTTCCTTGTAAACACTAGATATACACACATAGAATACACATATATATATATATATATATATACATGTCATCGTTACATATATATACATATATTTATAGTTCATACACCTCTACATAGTAAAATAGCCGCTAATTCAATTGCAAGCTTTTGTGAAATTACAGAACCACCCGACATGAAATGACACGTGGTTTATATACAGTTAACCATGTCATTTCATGTAGTTTGATATATGGTTTTCACTAACAATTACATGAGTGTATGTGTGCAAAAATTCACACATGTAGGGGTTAATTAAAGGTGTAAATTCGTTGGAAAAAAATGCGTGGGCTCCCGCACTATTTTCTAAACCAGACAGACAAAGTCAGCAAGTGGGGCAGATAATAATAGCCAAGGGAGGGTGCATTTATTTTGTGCCCCCCCTGGCTACTAACATCTGCCCCCAGCCACCCCAGAAAAGGCAAATCTATAATTAGATACGCCCTTTCTGGCACTTTGCCGGTCTATTCCCATTGCCCTGTAGCGGTGGCGAATGGGTTAATAATGGGTTAAAGCCACCTTGCTATTGAAAGTGACTTTAAGCAAGGTTAATAATTGAGAGTTGTTAATTTGACAACTCTCAATTATTAATCCTATTGAAGGAAATAAAAAAAACACACACATGAAGAATAAATAGTTTTAATGAAATAAACACATTTTTTTTACCATCGTTTATTTAAGTCTTTAACGACCGCCGATACGCCTTTTAAACGGCGGTCATTAAGAGTACTTAAACCACAGCGCCGTTAATTAACGGCGCTGTGGAAAAAGCCTATAGCGCCCCCCAGAGTCGGATTTTCTCCCGGGGTCTCAGCTACCGGGGGTAGCCGAGACCCCAGAGAATATGATTCGAGTCTGTTTTTACCGACACCGCTTTTGCGATCGCCGTTATTAACCCTATAACGGCGATCGCAAAAAAAAGCTATTTTCCCTGTAATTTCTCTCTCCTCTGATGTGATCGCACATCAGAGGGGAGAGAAATGGGGTCCCCGGGACCTCCGATCAGCCCCCCGTGCCTCCCGGTGTCCCCCCAGGCGTCCTGTGCCTCCCAGATCTTCCGACGTCTTTTTCCGGTAAAGAAAATGGTGGGCGCATGCGCAGTGCGCAGTGCGCCCGCCAAGCCGGATTTTCTCCAGGGTCTCGGCTACCAAGGGTAGCCGAGACCCCAGAGAACATAATCAGGGTCCCACCCAGCCCCCCGCTTTTGCGATCGCCGGTATTAACCTTATACCGGCGATCGCAAAAGAAAAAAAAAAAAAACGATCCTGCCTGTAAATTTCTCTCCCCTCTGTTGTGATCGCACATCAGAGGGGAGAGAAATAGGGTCCCCAGGACCCCCGATCCCCTCCCCCGGTACCTAGGGCTCTTCTCCGTGTCCCCTTCTGGCTCCTGCAGTGCCCCCTGTGGTCCGATCCTCCAGCGTCTTCACCCTGTAAAAAAAATGGCGGGTGCATGCGCAGTGCGCCCGCCGACTCTGCCTGGGGCAAATTCAAAAAAAGAATGATTCATTCATTCTGTAAAAGTACATTTTGATCACTGTGATAAACTATCACAGTGATCAAAATAAAAAAAAACAGTACATAAACCCCCCCTTTATCACTCTCTTAATTAGGGACATATAATAAAATAAAGAAATTTTATTTATTTTTATTTTTTCATTAGGGTTAGGGTTAGAGTTATAATTAGGGTTAGGGTTACAATTAGGGTTAGGGTTAGCATTAGGGTTAGCGCATTAGGCTGGGTTCATACTGCGTTATGGCAGTCCGTTAGACGGACTGCGTTACACCGCGGTATAACGCGGTGTATCGCAGTCCGTTAACGCTGCCATTCACCCCCATTTGAGGGCGCATCGCGACGCATGCCGTAAAGCGGCATGCGTTCGCAACGTGCCGTCATTCAGTGACGGAGCCTCGGACGCGGGCTGCAGCGTCTGGGCTCTGTCACCGCTAGCGCAGATGAATCATCTGCTGATTCCTCTGCGCTAGCGAGTATAGCATAACGCGATCGCGTTATGCTATACAGTTACTAGTCCGTCAACGCTATGTGTTCAACGGTCTGGTAAAACGCAGTATGAACCCAGCCTTAGGGTTGGGTTATAATTAGGGTTAGGGTTGGAATTAGGGTTAGGGTTACAATTAGGGTTACAATTAGGGTTGGGGTTACAATTAGGGTTAGGGTTACAATTAGGGTTGGGATTAGGGTTAGGGTTGGGATTAGGGTTAGGGGTGTGTTGGGGTTAGGTTGGAGCTAGAATTGAGGGGTTTCCACTATTTAGGCACATCAGGGGGTCTCCAAACACGACGTGGCGTTCAAAAAGTCAAATGGCGCTCCTTCCCTTCCGAGCCCTGTCGTGCGCCCAAACAGTGGTTTACCCCAACATATGGGGTATCAGTGTACTCAGGACAAATTGCACACCAATTTTGGGGTTCTAATTTCTCTTGTTACCCTTGGGAAAATAAAAAATAGCTGGCTAAAATAATCATTTTTGAGGAAAAAAAAATAAATTATTTTCATGGCTCTGCGTTTATAAATTTCTGTGAAGCACTTTGGGTTCAAAGTGCTCACCACACATCTAGATAAGTTCCATAGGGGGTCTAGTTTCCAAAATGGGGTCACTTGTTGGGGGTTTCCACTGTTTAGGCACATTAGGGGCTCTCTAAACGCGACATGGCATCCAGCCAATTCTGCGTTGAAAAAGTGAAACTGCGCTCCTTCCCTTGCGACCTCTGCCGTGCGCCCAAAAAGTGGTTTACCCCCACATATAGGGTATTGGCATGCTCAGGACAAATTGCACAAAAACTTTTGGGGTCTTGTTACCCTTGGGAAAATAAAAATTGGGTTGAAAAGATCATTTTTGTGGAAAAAAATTTTTTTTTTTTTCACGGCTCTACTTTATAAACTTGTGTGAAGCACTTGGAGGTTCAAAGTGCTCACCACACATCTAGATAAGTTCCTTAAGGGGTCTTGTTTCCAAAATGGGGTCACTTGTTGGTGGTTTCCACTGTTTAGGCACATCAGGGCCTCTCTAAACGCGACATGGCATCCAGCCAATTCTGCGTTGAAAAAGTCAAACAGCACTCCTTCCCTTGCGACCTCTGCCGTGCACCCAAAAAGTGGTTTACCCCCACATATGGGGTATCGGCGTATTCAGGAGAAATTGCACAACAAATTTTGTGTTTCATTTTTTCTTTTAACACTTGTGAAAATAAAAAAAATTGGTTCCGAAGTAAAGCTTTTGCATAAAAAGTTAAATGTCAATTTTTTCCTTCCACATTGCTTCATCTCCTGTGAAGCACCTGAAGGGTTAATAAACTTCTTGAATGTGGTTTTGAGCACATTGAGGGCGCAGTTTTTAGAATGGTGTCACTTTTGGGTATTTTGTATCATATAGGCCCAATTTTCTCAACCAGACAGACAAAGCCCCTGGCTACTAACATCTGCCCCCAGACACCACAGAAAAGGCAAATCTATAATTAGATTCGCCTTTCTGGCACTTTGCCTGTCTATTCCCATTGCCCTGTAGCGGTGGTGAATGGGTTAATAATGGGTTAAAGCCACCTTGCTATTGGAAGGTGACTTTAAGCCAGGTTAATAATTGAGAGCTGTCAATTAGACAACTATCAATTATTAATCCTATTGTATGAAATAAAAAAAAACACACACACTTTAATTAAAAATCATTTTAATGAAATAATGAAACAATTATTTGACCATATTTTATTTTCCAGGTAAATCCATTCGAAGCCCTTGTTCACCTGTAATAAAAATGAAATAATAAAGCAACATTATTCTTACCTATCCATTGTTCAGTCAGGTCCCCCGATGTCATCCTTCTGAAAGGGTTAACGTTTACTGCAGGGAACGCAGCTAATGCTGCCAGCCTCCCACTAAACCCCCGAATGAATGAGCTCCTCTCCCGGCTGACAGGAGAGGAAGTGATTAGCTGGGAAGCTTAATCGATTGCTTCCCAGGCTAATCAGTTCAGGTCAGCCGGGGACACCGCACAGCATCAGTGACATCAGAGGGAATCCCGACTGACCTGAACTGAAATGATTAACAAAAATAGGGGATCCCCTCGAAAAAAAAATGGCGTGGGGTCCCCCTATTTTTGTTAACCAGCCAGATGAAGCAGACTACTGAGGCCTGGTATTTAAGGCTGTTAAGGATCCAATATCCATGAACCTTGCAAGCCTGATAATACCAGGCCACAGCAGTCTGCTTATCTTGGTTGGTTAACAAAAATAAGGGATCCCCTTGAAAAAAAAATGGCGTGGGGGTCCCCCTATTTTTGTTAACCAGCCAAGTGAAAAGCAGACTGCTGCGGCCTGGTATTAAAAGACTGTCAAGGCCCATGGATTTTGGCCCTCAACAGCCTAAAAATACCAGGCTGCAGCAGCCCCACAATTGGCCCATCCAAAGATGCACCAATTGTGGCACTTTACCTGCCTCTTCCCACTTGCCCTGTAGCGGTGGCAAGTGGGGTAATAAGGGGTTAATGTCACCTTTGATTGAACGGTGACAATAAGCCCGGTTAATAATGGAGAGGCGTCAATAAGACACCGATCCATTATTAATTATAAAGGTTGTAAATGTTTAAAAAAATACACAGCCAGAATAAAGTCTTTTAATGACATAATACACAGCACAGTTTTCATTATTTTTTATTGTACTCTCATCCTGCGACGCCATCGATCTCCTGTAAAAAAACAAAAATAACAGACCAACACAAATACTCCCTGTCCGACGTAGTCCAAAATCACGAGTGTCCCACGACGAGTCCAGCTCTGCTACATCTGGATGCCAGGCTCAGCCTGACATCCAGACACAGTAGAGTAGCTTACGGTGGAGATTCCCGGCAGTGACGTCATCCGGACTTCTTTACGGCCAGCTGTCGTGAGAGTACAGCTGCCCGAGATTACCCAGTACCCGGCCATCCATGACGTGACCACCGGGGATTTTCTGCCAGGTAAGTGCTGAGTACTGACTCCTGACAGACCCGACCGACACAGACAGTGACACTTTCGGGAAGTTCCTGTGTCACGTACTTCCTTCTGTGACACAGGAACTCCCCATATACTTTACAGGAAAATTCTGATTCCGGTATCCGATATGCAAAAAATATCGGAACTCAGAATCGAAATTTGCGGTATCGGAATGCTCAACACTACTTATGAGTGTTTTGCTCATTCGTTGGATGATTGACTGCATGTTTACAATGGTGGATAATCAAGAACGAGCATTGTTACCAAAGCTCATTTGCCGACAATCTACTTTTCTGAATGCACCATAAATTTATGAAGTCTAAATGTTTAATAGGATTATAAACTCTGCCCTATTGTTTCCGTAGAATACATTCATAATGACTGTACTGCAGTGTCAAATTTCACAAGGTATGGAAATATCCAGCCAGTGCTGCTAAGGAAAATTCCATTAACTAATTATAAATACAAATAATTTCCTTTGTCTGATGTACCTCCTCCATCAGTAAACAGAGTAGACCTAATATGGCCCTAGGTGTAAGGACAATACTAGCCCCAAAGGTCCAACAGATAACAACCCTTTTCAAGCTGAATTTGGTGCCAATCACTTGCTGCTTTAAAATTTATGATAGAATATTAGAGTTGGAAGAGACATACAGGGTCATCGTGTCCATCCCCCTGCTCAATGCAGGATTCGCTAAACCATCTCAGACAGATGTCTCTCTAGCATCTGTTTCAAGATTTTCATTGAAGGAGAACTCACCACCTCTCGTGGCAGACTGTTCCATTCATTTCGACCCACCAATAATCAATGAGACTTTATTTATTGATTTCTTACCCTGTTTGAGAAATGATAGTAACAAATTTTATGCTGCAATTAAATTAGGAAGTATCTATTTATATAATCATCTTATCCTGTCTGTCTGTCTGTCCAGGAAATCCAGCGTCGCTGATTGGTCCGGCCGCGGCCAATCAGCGACTCCGGGCTAACTCTGCCCATGTGATCATGTGACTCACCAACTGCCCATGATGTACTGAACATGTTTTGTCAGTTACAGTGTCTGATGTACTTCTGTCACGTTTACTGAACACGGGTAATACACAGTGACATGAGGTAATACACAGGTGACATGAGGTAATACATAAGCAACATAAGGTAATACACAGTAAAATGAGGTAATATACAGTAACATGAGGTAATACACAGTAATATGAGGTATAACGTAAGAGTAAACACAGGTAACATGAGGTAGTATGAGGTAATATACGGTAACATGAGGTAATACACAGTGATATGAGGTAATACACAGTAATATGAGGTAACACACAGTAACATGAGGTAATACACAGTGACATGAGGTAATACGCTGGTAACATGAGGTAATATACAGTAACATGTGGTAATATATAGTAACATGTGGTAATATACAGTAACATGTGGTAATACACAGTAATATGAGGTAATACACAGGTAACATGAGGTAATATACGGTAACATGAGGTAATACACAGTAATATGAGGTAATACACAGTGACATGAGGTAATACACAGTAACATCTACTATATAATTGTCTCATTCTGTCTGTCTGTAACTGAAATCCTGGGTTGCTAATTTGTCACGCCTGGCCGGACGCGACCAATTAGCGACAGGCGCGCGACATGCCTGCGCAGTCTGGCTCCAGACAGAAGATGGCATCCAGCGGTGAGGATTGTGTATGGCGTGTAGACACTGTATGCATACCGCGATCTCTGGCGCCAAACTTACATACTTACCTGACCGGGAGGAGCGTTGCCGCGGCGCTTCTCTTCTCGCCGGAGACCGGGGCAGGAGACCAGGAGTACGCGTCAGAATAGCTCTATCCGGCACCATTTTACTGAAGACACATTTGCAGTGTGTCTTCAGCAATATGGCGCCGGACAGCGCGGTATGGGCATGCGCGTACTCCGGCGCCGCTCTTCTACCCCGGCCTCCGGCAGAACGGGACAGCGCTGGAGCACAGGGAAGAAAGGTGGGTATAAAAGTTTTCTTTTTGGTATGTGTACAGTTTAATATCTAATATACTGCCCTGATAATACCACCACATAGCACTAAATATCTAATATACTGCTCTGATAATACCACTATACAGTGCTAAATATCTAATATACTTTCCTGATAATACCACCACATAGCAATAAATATCTAATATACTACCCTGATGATACCGCCACATAGCGCTAAATATCTAATATACTGCCCTGATAATACCGCCACATAGCGCTAAATATCTAGAAAAGAAGAAAGGTGAGTATAAATGTTTTTTTTTTTTTTTGGTATGTGTGCAGTTTAATAGGGGTGAAGGCGACCAAACATAATCGTCTAATTCTGTCTGTCTGTAACGGAAATCCCGCGTCGCTGATTGGTCGCGCCCGGCCGGATGCGACTAATCGGCGACAGGTGCAGTCCGGCCGCGAATTGGCGCAGGATTTGAACCATGCACGCCACCACTTTCATCGAGAGATCAGCGATGCTAGCAGCTGATCTCCTGATGGTAGCCGGGGTCATCTCCTGCCGCATGGAGGTCAGCGGCGACGCAGCCGGGAGATGACCCCGAACGGCGGCCTCCACGTAAACCCCAGCAGCAGCCTCCACGTACACATATTCTAGAATACCCGATGCATTAGAATCGGGCCACCATCTAGTACATGAATAAATGGAAAGTAATCCATGAGAATAATTTCTTCTGGTAGACCCTAGAACATTGGGTTCAAGAACATTGAATTACTTATATTGACATGACAGTGTTTAAAGGGTTTTCCACGAACAAAGTACATGATAATCATGGGTCTGAACATGCAGGAGGATGGTCTGCAAATACCACATCTCCTGGGCAGGGGAGTAAGCAAAAGAGAATATACAGACGTTACAGCATGGGATCACAGCTCATTCTTTCTGTGAGGTAAAATATTTGCTGCTTGTTTTTAAATATGTTTTACCACATAGAAAGCAGCAGCTGTGAACCTGTAGTGTCCTGTAGATATACTTTGCTTCTTCCCTTGACAAGGAGATGTGGATTGTTCAGATCATGTTCCCAGACAGACAAACACATCCAATTGTGAAACCTATTTTTTTCCATGATCTATTGATCAACATAATTTTGATTAACCCCTTAGTGACAGAGCCATTTTGCAGCTTAATGACCGGGCCAATTTTTACAATTCTGACCACTGTCACTTTATGACGTTATAACTCTGGAACGCTTTAACGAATCCAGCTGATTCTGAGATAGTTTTTTAGTGACATATTGTACTTCACGTCAGTGGTAAAATTTTTTATATAACTTGCTTTTATTTATGAATAAAACGGAAATATGGCTAAAATTTAGAAAATTTCGCAATTTTCAAACTTTCAATTTTTATGCCCTTAAATCAGAGAGATATGTCACAAAAATTTCTTAATAAATAACATTTCCCACATGTCTACTTTACATCAGCACAATTTTGGGAACAAAATTTTCTTTTGTTACGAAGTTATAAGGGTTAAAATTTGACCAGCGATTTCTCATTTTTACAACACCATTTTTTTTTAGGGACCACATCACATTTGAAGTCACTTTGAGGGGTCTATATGATAGAAAATACCCAAAAGTGACACCATTCTAAAAACTGCACCCCTCAAGGTGCACAAAACCACATTAAAGAAGTTTATTAACCCTTCAGGTGCTTCACAGGAGCTGAAGCAATGTGGAAGGAAAAAATTGACGTTTAACTTTTTTTTGCAAAAGCTTTACTTCGGAACCAATTTTTTTTATTTTCACAAGTGTTAAAAGAAAAAATGAACCACAAAATTTGTTGTGCAATTTCTCCTGAATACGCCGATACCCCATATGTAGGGGTAAACCACTTTTTAGGCGCACGGCAGAGGTCGCAAGGGAAGGAGCGCCGTTTGACTTTTTCAACGCAGAATTGGCTGGATGCCATGTCGCGTTTAGAGAGCCCCTGATGTGCCTAAACAGTGGAAACCCCCAACAAGTGACCCCATTTTGGAAACTAGACCCCTTAAGGAACTTATCTAGATGTGTGGTGAGCACTTTGAACCTCCAAGTGCTTCACACAAGTTTATAACGTAGAGCCGTGAAAATAAAAAATATTTTTTTTCCACAAAAATGATCTTTTCACCCTAATTTTTATTTTCCCAAGGGTAACAAGACCCCAAAAGTTTTTGTGCAATTTGTCCTGAGCATGCTGATACCCCATATGTAGGGGTAAACCACTTTTTGGGCGCACGGCAGAGGTCGCAAGGGAAGGAGCGCCGTTTGACTTTTTCAACGCAGAATTGGCTGGATGCAATGTCGCGTTTAGAGAGCCCCTAATGTGCCTAAACAGTGAAAACCCCAACAGGTGACCCCATATTGGAAACTAGACCTCTTAACCCCTTAGTGACAGAGCCATTTTGCAGCTTAATGACAGGGCCAATTTTTTACAATTCTGACCACTGTCACTTTATGAGGTTATAACTCTGGAACGCTTTAACGAATCCAGCTGATTCTGGATTGTTTTTTCGTGACATATTGTACTTCACGTTAGTGGTAAAATTTCATTGATATGACTTGTGTTTATTTATGAAAAAAATGGAAATATGGCGAAAATTTTGAAAATTTAACAATTTTCAAACTTTAAATTTTTATGCCCTAAAATCAGAGAGATATGTCACACAAATTTCTTAATAAATAACATTTCCCACATGTCTACTTTACATCAGCACAATTTTGGGAACAAAATTTTTTTTTGTTATGAAGTTATAAGGGTTAAAAGTTGACCAGCGATTTCTCATTTTTACAACACCATTTTTTTTTAGGGACCACATCACATTTGAAGTCACTTTGAGGGTCTATATGATAGAAAATACCCAAAAGTGACACCATTCTAAAAACTGCATCCCTCAAGGTGCTCAAAACCACATTCAAGAAGTTTATTAACCCTTTACGTGCTTCACAGGAACTGAAGCAATGTGGAAGGAAAAAATTAACATTTAACTTTTTTTGCAAAAACTTTACTTCGGAACCAATTTTTTTTATTTTCACAACTGTTAAAAGAAAAAATTAACCACAAAATTTGTTGTGCAATTTCTCCTGAATAAGCCGATACCCCATATGTGGGGGTAAACCACTTTTTGGGCGCACGGCAGAGGTCGCAAGGGAAGGAGCGACATTTGACTTTTTCAACGCAGAATTGGCTGGATGCCATGTCGCGTTTGTAGAGGCCCTGATGTGTCTAAACAGTGGAAACCCATCACAAGTGACCCCATTTTGGAAACTAGACCCCCTAAGGAACTTATCTAGATGTGTGGTGAGCACTTTGAACCTCCAAGTGCTTCACAGAAGTTTATAACATAGAACCGTGAAAATAAAAAATCATATTTTTTTCCACAAAAACGATCTGTTCACCCCAATTTTTATTTTCCCAAGGGTAACAAGACCCCAAAAGTTTTTGTGCAATTTGTCCTGAGCATGCTGATACCCCATATGTGGGGGTAAACCACTGTTTGGGTGCATGGCAGAGCTTGGAAGGGAAGGAGCGCCGTTTGACATTTTCAACGCAGAATTGGCTGGATGCCATGTCGCGTTTGTAGAGGCCCTAATGTGTCTAAACAGTGGAAACCCCCCACAAGTGACACCATTTTGGAAACTAGACCCCCTAAGGAACTTATATAGATGTGTGGTGAGCACTTTGAATCCCCAAGTGCTTCACAGAAGTTTATAACTCCCGGGCATGAAAATAAAAAGTCATATTTTTACCACAAACCTGATCGTTTAGTCCCCAATTTTTTATTTTCCCAAGGGTAACAGGAAAAATTAGACCACAAAAGTTGTTGTCCAATTTGTCCTGAGTACGCTGATACCCCATATGTGGGGGGGGGGACCACTGTTTGGGCGCACGGCAGGGCTTGATAGGGAAGGAGTGCCGTTTGACTTTTTCAAACCAAAATTGGCTGGAATTGAAATTGGACGCCATGTCGCGTTTGGAGAGCCCCTGATACGCCTAAACAGTGGAAACCCCCCACAAATGACACCATTTTGGAAACTGGACCCCTTAAGGAACTTATCTAGATGTGTGGTGAGCACTTTGAACCTCCAAGTGCTTCATACAAGTTTATAACGTAGAGCTGTGAAAATAAAAAATCATATTTTTTCCACAAAAGTGATCTTTTCACCCCAATTTTTATTTTCGCAAGGGTAACAAGACCCCAAAAGTTTTTGTTCAATTTGTCCTGAGCATGCCGATACCCCATATGTAGGGGTAAACCACTTTTTGGGCGCATGGCAGAGGTCGCAAGGGAAGGAGCGTTGTTTGACTTTTTCCACGCAGAATTGGCTGGATGCCCTGTCGTGTTTAGAGAGCCCCTGATGTGCCTAAACAGTGGAAACCCCCAACAAGTGACCACATTTTGGAAACTTGACCCCTTAAGGAACTTATCTAGATGTGTGGTGAGCACTTTGAACCCCGAAGTGATTCACAGAAGTTTATAACGCCCGGGCGTGAAAATAAAAAATCATATTTTTTCCACAAACCTGATCATTTAGTCCATAATTTTTTATTTTCCCAAGGGTAACAGGAGAAATTAGACCCCAAAAGTTGTTGTCCAATTTGTCCTGAGTACGCTGATACCCCATATGTGGAGGGACCACTGTGGAAACCCCCCACACGTAACACCATTTTGGAAACTAGACCCCTATGGAACTTATCTAGATCTGTTGTGAGCACTTTGAACCCCAAGTGTTTCACAAAATTTTATAATGCCTGGGTGTGAAAATAAAAAAAAACAATTTTCCACAAAAATGATTTTTTAGCCCCAAATTTTTTATTTTTCACTAGGAAATTGACCCCAAAAGTTGTTGTCCAATTTGTCCTGAGTACGCTGATACCAAATATGTGGGGGGGGGGAAACTGTTTGGGCGCACGGTAGGGCTTGGAAAGGAAGTAATAACGCTTTGGAATGCAGATGTTGATGGGGTCATGTTCCGTTTGCAGTGCCCCAGATGTGCCTAAACAGTGGAAAACCCCCACAAGTGACCCCATTTTGGAAACTAGACCCCCCAAGTAACTTATCTAGATCTGTGGTGAGCACTTTGAACCCCCAAGTATTTCACAAAAGTTTATAATGCCTGGGTGTGAAAAAAAACCAAAAACAATTTTCCACAAAAATGGTTTTTTAGTCCCAAATTTTTGATTTTTCACAAGGAAATTGGACCCCAAAAGTTGTTGTTCAATTTGTCCTGAGTACGCTAATACCAAATATGTGGGGGGGGGACTGTTTTGGCGCACAGCAGGGCTTGGAAAGGAAGTAATAATGTTTTGGAATGCAGACGTTGATGGGGGTCATGTTCCGTTTGCAGTACCCCAGATGTCATCAGAGGACAGAGAAATTAAATGGCACACCATTTTTTTTTTCGTTGCGATCGCCGTTATAGGGTTAATAACGGCGATCGCAACATCGGGGTCGGTAAAAATCGACCCGATTCATGTTCTCTGGGGTCTCTGCTACCCCCAGTAGCCGAGACCCCGGAGAAAATGCGCCTCCGGGGGGCGCTATTCACTTTTTCCACAGCGCCGCTAACGGCGCTGTGGTTTAAGTACCCTTAATGACCGCCGTTAAAAGGCGTATCGGCGGTCGTTAATGGGTTAAAAAAAAACTAAAGGCTACCTCACTACATCAAGGTGACCCTTTTCGGGACAGTCTAGTATTAAAACATTACCATATGTCAAGTGACGTAATGTGAATAAGGGCTGAGAAGGACTTAAACCCGGCTAATGGACACACAGTCATGGTGAACTATATGAACGTAATGTCCATCTCAAGGAAAAGGGGTGGGGGCACACCCTTATTTTAAAAGAGACATAAAAAAAAAAAAAGAAAGAAATGAACTGGAATATAAGTTGATGTGCATGCAGCATGTAGGCACATGTTCACACTGGCCACTAAACTTATTTTTTTCTGAGATCTATTGATTAATATGTACTTTGTTGGTGGGAAAATACCTTTAATTTTTTATATGTCTTGTTTCCAGATAGTCTATGAAATATTTATATGTAGAGCTAATTTTCCATTTGTACATGAGTTGCCTTAAATTTAGGTTGATTTCATTGACAGTGTAGTAAAAATCAAAGTTCTTTATGTACATAAAACAGACTTTATTTCTAAGGCCGGTGTCACACTAGCGAGTTTGATGCAAGTTAGTTACACGACTAACTCGCATCAACACCCGGCACGGCCTCCCGCTCTCGGACCAGAGTGCGCGGCGGCATAAAAATACATGTCTACTAACTCGCATCAAACTCGCTAGTGTGACGCCAGCCTAAGATTCAAAATATGAGTGAATTTTATAGATTACATAACTATGCCAATTTGTTATATAAAGGAATTGCCCCCTCTCAATTGTAAAGGAGTTCTAAATATTGCCTTGCTGCAATTTCCTTGTGGTGCTATAAAGCCCCTTTTTGGAGACCAGAAGTTGAACTGGCATCCATATGACATTTATGGCATATTCTTTGGATAGGCAGAAATTTAGCTCATGGTAAAAGCGATTTATCATTCCAGAGATTTTTTTTCCAGAAAATTGTTTATATCTAACAATATATAAACAGTTTTCTGGAAACAAAAAACCCTGGGAAATCCTGATAAAGAGCTCTAATAAAGCCTAACAAAGCTTGATGTACATCTACCAATTGTATATTAAATCTGTTTTGCTTCCCGTAGACTAACAACCTGTTAAAGTATTCCAAATTTAATAAACAGAATAAAGCATCCAATCTTCTTCATTTATTTTCTGTGCTTTGGATAAAGATGACAAACTAGGCATTAGTGAATATATTAATTTACTTTAGAAGAAAAGGGTTGATTAAGTAACCATATACAATACCAAGTTATCATTTTTCATGTTAAAATATAGAATGAAATCAACAAGTAATACTGCTGATTATCTTTCATATCACTGCATGACCAATAAACATTACGAGTACCCAGGGGAAGGACAGAGAAAATCAGAGTCTTTTGTCCTAGTCATTTCTTGGTTAGAAATATGACTGTGGAATGAATTATAGGTCAATTTCCATGTTAAATGTGAAAAAAGCTGAGCACATTACTGAATGCTTTGCCTTGCACACTAGCGTATTTTATTATGTTTGAGCTCATTTACATGCATGTATGTAAATTTATGAGATAATTACATTTATATTAATTTGTTTTTAAATACTTATAGAAAGATAATATAGTAATAGTAAGCGGCTTGTAAGGTGTAATTGAAAAATTGTAACATTCACACTACTCAGTGTTTGTGTCATGTTTGTTAATGGTAATGCCATCAACCCAACACTGATTGCTTCAGTGTTAAGACTGCTCATACAGAATGTAACAGAACAGCACCCATGTCCTTTTACTGTTTCAGACCTAAAACTGTGTTTCAGTTTAAATTAACTTAAATATTTCTTATAGAAAATTGCACATTTGTCAGATGTTGAGCTATCTGGAAATAATTAATCAAATGGGGGCATGACTCTCCTTAAGGTCAAATTCCGATGTGTGTATTTGAAGGTCAGTATATGTTGTGTGTGAACTGCGGTTCTCCTGACATGAACGTACTGCCTCATAGACATATGAAAGTATAAATTCATGTTGGAATACTGGGCGTTGCAGTCTATACATGGACCATGAAATGGGCCAATCTGAACTTGGCCTAATGAGGCGATAGGTCTATGAACTATTATGCTCCAAGTAGGAAAAAGATTGAAAATGATATCTCTTTCAGAAAAAAATTAATTTCTCTCTCAAATGCTATCCTATAAGGATGGACTACGGGAAATCTCATGTCCCAAGATCTTGGTTCGGAGATCTCCATCTGCGCATACCCCGGAAGCCATTTTCCCGGATTCCACCGTACAGTAAAGCATGTAAGTGCAGGGGCTCTGGGCTTTCACAAAATGTCGGCAGAGCCCCCTACACCACCGAACAACCGCAGCGACGCACATCGGAGCACCCCCTCATCCCAGCCTGTATCAACGCTCCACTTTTGCCTCCTCCAGCAGTGACCCTGGGACCCTGCTCCACCATGGCCGGTAAGGTATATCCGCATTATAAGATGCACCCCCATTTTCCCCAAAACTTTTGGGGAAAAAAGTGCGTCTTATAATCTGAAAAATACAGTATATTAAAGGCATTTTTCAGGATTGACATATTTACATAATTACATAGGTTGAAAAAAGTCCTTGGTCCATCAAGTTCAACCTTTCTCCACCAATTGTACATTCTGTCACTAAACTAACCATAACTGACAATCTTATGTGTATTAAGAAAATCATCCAGCCCTTTTTTAAAAGCTGTTATAGTGTCTGCCATCACTTCCTCTTGTGGTAGGGCATTCCACAGTCTGACGGCTCTAACTATAAAGATCCCTTTCCTATTTAGCTGCAGGAAACGCCTTTCTTCCACTCATAATGAGTGCCCCCTGGTCCTTAGTATGGTCTTTTGAAGGAATAAGTCATGTGCCAGTCCTTTCTACTGACCACACATATATTTATACATGTAAATGAGATCTTCTGAGTCGTCTTTTTTCTAAACTAAACAAGCCCAGCTTTTCCAACCTCTCATCATGTGAGAGGACTTCCATCCCTTGTAATAATCTAGTTGCCCGTGCTTGAACTGATTCTAACTTCTGAATATCCTTTTTAAAATGTGGAGCCCAAAACTGGATCCTATATTATAGAAGTGGCCTCACAAGTAGTGTTGAGCGATACGATACTGCAAATATCGGGTATCGGCCGATATTAGCTGTATCGGCCTTTCGATTCCGAATACCGATATTTTCGTCATATCGAATACCGGAATCGGATTTGTCACTGTCACTGTCTGTGTCCGTCGGTCGGGTCTGTCATTGTCAGTGTCCGTCGGTCGGGTCTGTCAGGAGTCAGCGGCACTTACCTGGCAGAAGATCTCCGGCGGTCACGTCCTGGACTACTTCATGGCCGCCATCCTCTTCTCCCCGGCGGTCACATGCAGTTTCTCGCGATAACTGCAGTGACTGCTGGGTAATCGCGGCCGTAAAGCAGTCAGTCCGATGACGTCACCGCCGGGGAAGCAGGTAATCAGCTGTGCTGCGCGGATGTCAGGCTCTGCCTGTCATTGCGATGTAGCAGAGCTGGATCGTCGTGGGACTGTCGTTACTATGGACTGCGTCGGACAGGTGGTATACTGTTGGTTTTTTTTTTTTCTTTTTTTACAGGAGATCGATGGCGTCGCAGGAATGAGAGTAAATAAAAGAAATGAAAATGTGTTGTCTCTTTTATTTCATTAAAATACTTTTTTCTTGCTTTGTCTTTTTTTTATGCATTTAATAACTTTGGGATTAATAATGGATCGGTGTCTTATTGACACCTCTCCATTATTAACCGGGCTTATTGTCACCGTGCAATCAACGGTGACATTAACCCCTTATTACCCCGCTTGCCACCGCTACAGGGCAAGTGGGAAGAGCCGGGTAAAGTGTCACAATTGGCACATCTTTTGATGCGCCAAATGTGGGGCTGCTGTAGCCTGGTATTATCAGGCTGTTGAGGGCCAAAATCCATGGGCCTTGACAGTCTTTTAATACCAGGCCGCAGCAGTCTGCATTTTACTTGGCTGGTTAACAAAAATAGGGGGACCCCTACGCCGTTTTTTTTTCGAGGGGATCCCCTATTTTTGTTAACCAGCCAAGCTAAGCAGACTGCTGTGGCCTGTATTATCAGGCTTGCAAGGTCCATGGATATTGGATCCTTACCAGCCTGAAAAACCAGGCCTCAGCGGTCTGCTTCATCTGGCTGGTTAACAAATATAGGGGGGACCCCACACCAATTTTTTTCGAGGGGATCCCCTATTTTTGTTAATCAGCCAAGATATGCAGACTGCTGTGGCCTGGTATTATCAGGCTGGCAAGGTCCATGGATCTTGGCTCCTTAACAGCCTGAAAATCCAGGCCTCAGCGGTCTGCTTCATCTGGCTGGTTAACAAAAATAGGGGGGACCCCACGCCAATTTTTTTCGAGGGGATCCCCTATTTTTGTTAACCAGTTCCCTCTGACGTCACTGATTGTGTCCCTGGCTGACCTGAAGTGAAAGTGGAAAGCAATCAATTAAGCTTTCCACTTCCTCTCCTGTCAGCCAGGAGAGGAACTCATTCATTTGGGGGTTTACTGTGAGGCTGCAGCATTAGCTGCGGTCCCTGCAGTAAACATTAACCCTTTCTGAAGGATTACACCGTGGGACCTGACTGTACATCGGATTGGTAAGAATAATTTTGCTTTATTATTTTATTTTTATTACAGGAAATGGTTTTAGCAGGAAAATAAAATATGGTCAAAAACTGTGTGATTATTTCATTAAACTTATTTTTTATTAAAGTGTGTGTGTTTGATTTTTCTTTCATACAATAGGATTAATAATTGATAGTTGTCTAATTGACAGCTCTCAATTATTAACCTGGCTTAAAGTGACCTTTCAATTGCAAGGTCATTTTAACCCCTTATTAACCCATTCGCCACCGCTACAGGGCAATGGGAATAGACGGGCAAAGTGCCAGAAAGGGCAAATCTAATTAGAGATTTGCCCTTTCTGGGGTGTCTGGGGGCAGATGTTAGTAGCCGGGGGGGCAAAAATAATGGTCCCTCTCTGGGCTATTATTATCTGCCCCCACTCACTGGCTTTGTCTGTCTGGTTGCGAAAATAGGGCGGGAGCCCACGCCTTTTTTTTCAGCAATTTTACACCTCATATATATATATATATATACATGTCATTAAATTTGTGACACATATATATATATATATTTATATTTATAGTTCATACACTTCTACATAGTATAATAGCCGCTAATTCAATTGCCGGCTTTTGTGAAAATGCAGAACCCGACATGAAATGACACTTGGTTTACATAGAGTTAACCATGTCTTTTCATGTAGTTTGATATCTGATTTGCACAAACAATTACATGAGTGTAAGTGTGCAAAATTTCACACCTGTAGGGGTTAATTAAAGGTGATGTAATTGTTTGTGCAAATCAGATTGCAAACGACATGAAAAGACATGGTTAACCCTATGTACACCAAGTGTCATTTCATGTCGGGTGCTTCTGTCTTTTCACAGAAGTCGGCTTTACCCGGCAATTGAATCAGAGGATATTTTACTATGTAGAAGTGTATAAACTATACATATATGTATATATATATGTCACAATGACATGTATATATGTATATATGTATTCTATGTGTGTATATTTAGTGTTTACAAGGAAATAAAGGTTTTTTTTTAGTTGCGATATTTTGTTCCCATAGACTTACATGGGACTTCCGGTATCAGAATCGGATATCGACGATATTTAGTGATATCGGCGATACCATTTAGATACGATATTTTTAGATATCGAGCAGTACCGCTCAACACTACTCACAAGTGATTTATAAAGGGGTAACAATATGTTGGGATCGTGGGATTTTATCTCTGTTTTTATACACCCTAAAATCTTGTTTGCTTTTGTCGCTGCTGCTTGACATTGAGTACTGCTGCTCAGCTTACTCGAACCAGAATACCCAAATTCTTCCCCAGTTCTGTAGTCCTGAGTATGCTCCCATTTAATGTATATGCAGCAATAGGATTACTCTGTCCTAGGTGCATTACTTTACATTTATCAACATTAAACCTCATTTGCCAAGTGTTTGCCCATTCAGTCATCTTATCCAGATCGATTGATGAACTATTTATATTTTATCATGTCAGTAGGGGTCTTAAGGGCCCGTCTCACATAGCGAGATCGCTACCGAGATCGCTGCTAAACAGCGATCTCAGCAGCGATCTCGCTATTTCTGACACGTACCAGCGATCAGGCCCCTGCTGTGAATCGCTGGTCGTGTCAGAAATGTCAGGACATTTTTTTGATCGCTGGTCTCCCGCTGACAGGCATGCATCGCTGCGTGTGACAGGCGGGAGACCAGCGATCCGTTGGTAACCAAGGTACACAGCGGGTTGCCAGGCGCGGGGCTGTGCCTGGAAACCCGCTGTGTACCTTGGATACCAGCGCCCTGATGCAGGGAGCTGGTAACCAAGGTACACTGCGGGTAACTAGGCGATGTTACCCGCAGTGTCCCTGTGCTGATCGCTGCCTGAGCTGCCTGTTTGGCAGCTCAGCAGCGATCATGTAGCGATACCCAGCGATCCTGATCGTTGTCAGGATCACTGGTGTATCGCTATGTGAGACCCGGGCTTTACAGCCTCCACCACCAGAGCTCTGCTGTTATCAGCTCCCGCAGTGTCTAGATGTAAACAGTGTAGAGAGCTGAAAGATCACAGCTTTGTTCGCTGTATAGTGGCCATTCTTGTGTTCTGCAGCTCAGCTCCTATTTAATTCAATGTGAGTTGAGCTGCCAGGGTACAGCCATTACATAATGAATGTAGCTGTCCTGTTCAGCTCTTTAGGTCACGTTCACACGTTCAGCGTTTTACATCAGTATTTGTAAACCAAAACCAGGAGTGGGTGATAAATCCAGAAGTGGTGGTGACATGTTTCTATTATACTTTTCCTCTGACTGTTCCACTCCTTGTTTTGTCTTACAGATACTGAGGTAAAAAACTGACCAAATACTGAATGTGTGAACGTGGCCTTATAGTGTTTATTTCTGGCCACCTCTGAAGCTATAAACTGTCGGGGTCTGAGTTTTGGAACTCAACCAATCTGATTTTGATGATGATCTAATGGATTCACGGAGAAAATTGCAAGTTCCTACGAATTTGAACAGTTTGCCTTTCGATTTGCGTGGATCGCTTTCTTCAAAAAATGCCATTTTACATAGTGCTGAACTCACAGAGCAGACTAATGACAGACATAGCCAGTTGGGCTGTCTCATAATGCCCTGCGGCTATCAGATCACATGGTCTAGCACAGCCAGTAATCACGGTAGACTGTCACAGCCTGTATAAAGATGAGAGGCTGGCCAAGCAGCATTTTTTGCTTTTACAGTGTAGGGATAGAGATAAGAGCACACAGCTCATTCCGTATAGGGACAGAAAGAGTGAGCTGCACTGTTTGTGCTCATAGTGTTCTATGGAGAACTGTAGCTGTAATTTCTGGGAAACGTCCAGCAGAATGCCTGTGTCTGCCTCTAGCTCCTTACTCCTCTCACCTCTCTCATCAATAGAATCTAATGAATAGCAAATCACCTCCAGTTATCTCCTATCTCAGTAATGAGAATATCTGTCTTCACTGAATACAGATTTTACAGCTTTTACTCAAGATTGGAAAAGGAAAGAACAGTTCAGGATGTGAAAGAAGCAGATTTCCCTGATAAAATATAGATATTACAAAGTTGCCTATTTTCATGTGTACTATTGATCTAGGAAATAAATATTAAAACAACAGTAACTCTTTAAGCTCGAGTATTATTATGTTAGATATAGGATAAATAGCAAATAAAACACAGGAAAATCTTTTGATGAACGCTCACCAATTTTTTTTTTCGATGTCTGTGCAACATTTTATTACACACTATTACTGTTTTATTTTGATGAAATGTGAAAACTTCTTTAAGCAGAACTGCAGATTCATGAAGGAGAGGTAGCTTAGTTTACACCGCGGCTTGTATTATACTGTGGCATGTGCAGATCAGGTATTACACGGTGCAGTAGCTTTGTCATTTTCATTACATAGATTTAGGTAAATAACATTTTGGAACAAACAGTTCATTTCAAGGGTTCAAGAGGGTTATGACATTTCAAAGCAGAACCTTTAATTGCTAAGGGACTCTTGTGCAACAGCTCAGACTGATAGTCATATATCCCATGTCGAAATTTAATTCCAACCTTCTAAGAGTGACAAACTAATTCTGACCTTTAGGTCAGACAGAAACCCTACGACTCCTAATAAATATGCAAAAAATTGCCATTCATAGGATTTCCAGTGAATTGTTTAACTTTGGATAATAGGGTCACTTTGAATATACATGTCCTGCTTGCTGATTTAAACAAATCCCTTATTATAACTCTGATCCTCCTTAATACAGGAATAACAAAGCAATGGTGTACAGTATTATTGAGAGCGGAATGACACATCTTTATCCCTTTCAAACTTGTAAGTTTCTTGCTCTGGGCAGTACTTGAGATCTATTTAGGAAGCTGAATAACATACCTTTTATACACATATACTACACTCCTTAGTACAGAGCCATAAAACCTTTCTGAACTGTTGTGCATGCTTAGTTGGATAAATATTCATTGACGAATCCTGCCTGAAAAGAAAATTGGTGAAAATTTTGCCCCCTTACCCTGACCAAACCCCTCCTCTCCAGCAAACAATAAATCACTCACATAAATATTTAGCAGCACTGACTGGCAATTAGAGATGAGCGACTTTCCCTTTTTTTCGGGTCGAGTCGGGTTTCACGAAACCCGACTTTCGCAACAGTCGGGTCGAGTGAAATCGACCGACTATCGGGAAAAGTCGGAGGGTCGACCGAAACACGAAACCCAATGCAAGTCAATGGGGAAGCAAAGTTGGTAGGGAGTGGATTACAGTAAGCACACCTACAGTGCCCATTTCAATGCCAACTACATCAATCATTATAACTTAAAGGGAATCTGTCACCCTAAATTGGCGGGATATTTAAATGATGGCAGTCAGGTCAGATGGGCAGTGTTTTGGGTACTTGCCTTAACATGTTGTTTGCCGCTGTCTCCATTATTTCTGGGAATTGTAGTCGTTGCCCTCCATATAATGCGCCTGCGCATTGCAATCTGCGGGCAAAGCATACTGCGCGTGCGCAATTCAAGATTGCAATGCGCAGGCGCGTTATATGGAGGGCAACGACTACAATTCCCAGAAATAATGGAGACAGCGGCGAACAACATGTTAAGGCAAGTACCCAAAACACCGCCCATCTGACCTGACTGCCATCATTTAAATATCCCGCCAATTTAGGGTGACAGATTCCCTTTAAGCTTGGCAACCTTAATTGACTTTATAATAATGGTTACGCTTTGAAAAATGGGGGTTATTTGGCTCAACTTGGGGGTAAGGCTGGTTCTAGGTTTAAGTGGGCCCTGGGCCAAAGAGTGTCAGTCGGCCTCTTTAACACATACCACAATTCATGATGCTCCGATATGGCACAGCAATATCGGTATAGTACAATGAAAAATACTTCACTTCTTACATGACATGACTGATATCTATGTTAAAATCTACAATAGCTCAAAAAACGGACACTATATTCCTCCATACAGTATTATGGCCACCACATAGTGCGCCATACAGAATAATGAGCCCCATGTAATGCTCCATACAGAATAGGCCCCATATGATGCCTCATACCCTATATGATGCCCCATAAATAATGAATCCCATATGATTCTTCAGTATATGATGGGCCACATGGATGATGCTCCAGTGTATGATGGGCCAAAATCAAGCTCCATATATAATAGGCCTAATTATTAATGTTCCAGTGTGTAATGGGCCACGTAAATGCTGCTCCAGTGTCTGATCTGCCCCATTTAGAGTGCTCCAATACATCACGGGACTCATGGATGATGCTCCATTGTCTTAGGGCCAAAAGAAAGCTCCATATATAATGGGCCCAAGTATTAATGTTACAGTGTGTAATGGGCCACGTAAATGCTGCTACTGTGTCTGATGTCCTCCATTTACAATACTCCAGTGTATGATGGGCCCCAAAACAAAGCTCCATATATAATGGACCCAATTATTCATGTTCCAGTGTGTAATGGCCACGTAAATGCTGCTCCAGTGTCTGATCTGCCCTATTTAGAATCCTCCAAAACATGATGGGCCTCATGGATGATGCTCCATTGTCGTATGGGCCAAAAGAAAGCTCCATATACTGTATAATGGGCCCAAGTATTAATGTTCCAGTGTGTAATGGGCCACGTTAATGCTGCTCCAGTGTCTGATGTACCCAATTTACAATACTCCAGTATATGATGGGCCCCATGGATGCTGCTCCAGTGTGTTTTGGGCCAAAATCATGCTACATATATAATGGGCCCCATTATTACTTATCCAGTGTATAATGGGCCCCGTAAATGCAGCTCAAGTGTTTGCTGTCCCCCATTTACAATACTCCAGTGTATGATGGGCCCCATGGCTGATGCTCCATTGTCTTATGGGCCAAAGGAAAGCTCCATATATAATGGGCCCAAGTATTAATGTTCCAGTCTGTAATGGGCCACGTAAATGCTGCTCCAGTGTCTAATGTCCCCTATTTATAATGCTCCAGTATATGATGGGCCCCATGGATGCTGCTCTAGTGTGTTATGGCCCAAAATCATGCTCCATATATAATGGGCCCCATTACTCATTATCCAGTGTATAATGGGCCCCGTAAATGCTGCTCTAGTGTCTGCTGTCCCCCATTTACAATGCTTCAGTATTTGATGGGCCCATGGATGCTGCTCCAGTCTCTGATCTGCCCCATTGAGAATGCTCCTGTATATGATGGGCCCCATGGATGCTGCTCCAGTGTTTGATCTGCCCCATTTAGAATGCTCCAATACATCATGGGACTCATGGATGATGCTCCATTGTCTTACGGGTCAAAAGAAAGCTCCATATATAATGGGCCCAAGTATTAATGTTACAGTGTGTAATGGGCCACGTAAATGCTGCTACTGTGTCTGATGTCCTCCATTTACAATACTCCAGTGTATGATGGGCCCCATGGATGCTGCTCCAGTGTCTTATGTGTTATGTTTCGGTAGCTGAGGAGTGCAGGCAAAAAAGGCAATACACCAGAGCAGTTGGAATCTATGAGATTGCAGTACCCTGACTAACCACCACAACTAGAGGCAGCCGTGGAGCGTTCCTACGTTGGTCCTAGACGCCTCGTCACAGCCTGAGAAACTAACTACACCTAAAGATAGAAATAGGAAAGCTATCTGCCCCGGAGCAGACCCCAAAGACAGAAGAAAGCCCCCAAACATGTAATGGCGGTTAGACAAGATGAAATACTGATACAGAAAGAAAATAGTATGAGCAAACGCTGGGGCCCAAACTAAATAGAAAAGGATAGGAAGGGTACTTACTGCAATCCCAGAAAACCCTGAAAAGCACCAACTCTACTAATTTCAAAATCACCTGAGATCACACGACCTCTACCACCTAAATTAGTTCTCTGGTGTAACAAAATCAAAACAGCAGCCACTGAAAAAACTGGAAAAAGCAAAAGTACAAACATCAGTGGCTGAACTAAACTGAGAGGGCAAAAGCCCCCGAGGGGACCCTGAAGGCCCCCACAGAAGTGCAGGACAAAATGCAAAAATATAGTACAAAAACAAAAAGAAGAAAATGTCTTATCTGTTAGCAGGAGATGCAGACACGACACAGCAGGCTACAAGAGAAACAGGATACAAGGATTGAGACCTGAACAATTGATCACCGGCAACCCTGATGGGAAGGTGACTCCCTTATATAAGACCAGTCAGTAACACCTGATTCCCATTCCTCACAATCTTCACTGGACAGACCAGCACCGCTTGTAACTACCAGAGGGAGCTTCTGCTCAGAACTCATCTCAAACACATTCACAACACTTATGGGCCAAAACCAAGCTCCATATATAATGGGCCCAATTATTCATGTTCCAGTGTGTAATGGCCACGTAAATGCTGCTCCAGTGTCTTTTCTGCCCTATTTAGAATCCTCCAACATATGATGGGCCCCATGGATGATGCTCCATTGTCTTATGAGCGAAAAGAAAGCTCCATATATAATGGACCCAATTATTCATGTTCCAGTGTGTAATGGGCCACGTAAATGCTGCTCCAGTGTCTGATGTCCCCCATTTACAATACTCTAGTATATGATGGGTCCCATGGAGGCTCCTCCAGTGTGTTATGGGCCAAAATCATGGCCCATCTTTAATGGGCCCCATTATTCCTTATCCAGTGTATAATGGGCCCTGTAAATGCTGCTCCAGTGTCTGCTGTCCCCCATTTACAATCCTTCAGTTTATGATGGGCCCCATGGATGCTGCTCCAGTGTTTGATCTGCCCTATTTAGAATCTTCCAATACATGATGGGCCCCATGGATGATGCTCCATTGTCTTATGGCCGAAAAGAAAGCTCCATATATAATGGGCCCAAGTATTAATGTTCCAGTGTGTAATGGACCACGTAAATGCTGCTCCAGTGTCTGATGTCCCCCATTTAAAATACTCCAGTATATGATGGGCCCCATGTAAGCTGCTCCAGTCTCTGATCTGCCCCATTGAGAATGCTCCAATACATCATGGGACTCATGAATGATGCTCCATTGTCTTACGGGCCAAAAGAAAGCTCCATATATAATGGGCCCAAGTATTAATGTTACAATGTTAATGGGCCACGTAAATACTGCTCCATTGTCTGATGTCCTCCATTTACAATACTCCAGTATATGATGGGCCACATGAATGCTGCTCCAGTCTCTGATCTGCCCCATTGAGAATGCTCCAATACATGATGGGCCTCATGAATGCTGCTCCAGTGTCTTAAGTGCAAAATCATGGTCCATCTATAATGGGCCCATAATTCATTATCCAGTGTATAATGGGCCCCGTAAATGCTGCTCCAGTGTCTGCTATCCTCCATTTACAATGCTTCAGTATATGATGGGCTCCATGGATGCTGCTCCAGTCTATGATCTGCCCATTGAGAATGCTCCTGTAATGATGGGGCCCATGGATGCTGCTCCAGAGTCTTATGGGCCAAAAGAATGCTCTATATATAATGGGCCCCATTATTACTGTTCCAGTGTGTAATGGGCCACGTAAATGCAGCTCCAGTATCTGATCTGCACCATGTAGAATTCTCCAAAACATGATGGGCTCCATGGATGATGCTCCAGTGTCTTGTGGGCCAAAAGAACCTCCGTATAAATGTGCCCCATTAATCATGTTCAGTGTATAATGGGCCACGTAAATGCTGCTCCAGTGTCTGATCTGCCCCATTTAGAATTCTCCAATACATGATGGGCCCCATGGATGCTGCTCCAGTGTCTTATGTGCCAAAATCATGGTCCATCTATAATGGGCCCCATTATTCATTATTCAGTGTATAATGGGCACGTAAATGCTGCTCCAGTGTCTGCTGTCCCCCATTTACAATGCTTCAGTATATGATGGCCCCATGGATGCTGCTCCAGTCTCTGATCTGCCCCATTGATAATGCTCCTGTTTATGATGGGGCCCATGGATGCTGCTCCAGTGTCTTATGGGCCAAAAGAATGCTCTATATATAATGGGCATCATTATTAATGTTCCAGTGTGTAATGGGCCACGTAAATGCTGCTCTAGTGTCTGTTCTGCCCCATGTAGAATTTTCGAATACATGATGGGCCCCATGGATGATGCTCCAGTGTCTTATGGGCCAAAAGAAACCTCCATATGTAATGGGCCCCATTAATCATGTTCCAGTGTGTAATGGGCCACGTAAATGCTGCTCCAGTGTCTGATCTGCCCCATTTAGAATTCTCCAATACATGTTGGGCCCCATGTATGATGCTCCAGTGTGTTATGGGCAAAAGAAAGCTCCATATATGATGGTTCACATTATTAATGATCCAGTGTGAAATGCTACCCATATATTCCTAAAAACATTACAAAAAATTACATACCTCTCCTCGCTGTGCACTGCTCTACTCTGGACTCCTCAGCGTCGCCATCTTTCAGCTCTCTGCACTTGGAGTGTTTAGTCAGAGGGAGTACAGACGTGACGTCATTGCACTCTGTAACCTGAATGTTACTCTCAGGAAACGCGGAAGACGTCACAGCAGTGGAGCATGGAGAGGTAAGTATTGGAAGTGCTGGGGCCCTTAGCAAGCAAGGGGGCCGACTAGTGGGCGACTGCACTGGCACAGGGCCCCTCATAGTATGCCGGTGCATCTGACGGCGAGTGGGCCCATCCCATCATCAGAGACAAATGTTTGTACTATGAGGGGCCCTGTGCCAGTGCCGTTGCCCACGAGTTGGCCCCGCCGCCTGCTCAGGGAACCGGCACCTGCCCGGGTGCGCCAGGTGCTGACGCCGGCCCTGGTGGGGGGGATTTGTAGGTTTTGTAGTCCGTCCACGCTTGCAAGTGTGTGGCACCCCAGGAGTTTGGTTGCCACAATGACCTTGACTCCCTCCAGGGGGGAGTGATGTCATGCCTGAAAGCAAGGTAGGATCCCTTTAACAGGTAACACAGCATACAACACCTTTCATACTCCAGACCAAAAGGGGGAGATCCAGCACCTGATTTCAGGAGAGCTCCTCCAGAACATTCTGGCTGGGGGAGGAGTTAGTGAGTGTGGCTGGAGGGACAAGAGAGGAGAGACTTGTGGAGACAAACTGGTGAAAATAGGGGCTATAGAGAGCTCACTCCCAGGTTGGAGCACCAGAAACCAGACCCCCGGAGTCCGAGGCTGAGTGGGTAAACTAAAGTCCCAGCTGCAGAATCCGGAGGACAGTAGACAGCAATTCTCTGCCCCAACTAATACTCTACTACACAGCAGCAGCACATGTGACCCGGAGACTTCATAAGTGAGTGATTCCTGAAGTAGGTTACACCTGCCTGCTACGAGAGTGAATTTCTACCTAGACAAGAGATAGAGAGAGGAATTTGGACGGAGCTTCTAGCAGGCAGTGACTCAGAGAAAAGTGCTAGAAAGGAGACCTCACATCCTGCCTCAAGTAAGGGGATTCCAAATTGCTTTCAGGCCGACCGACTCCAGCAGCATCTGTACTCAGTGTCCTGGACACTTTGCCTGCAAAAACTGTGAATAAAGCTTTGGAAACTGCATCTGACTGTGTCTCCTCAAGTCCTTCCTGCAAAACCTACTCCACTGTGCTCCATCTTTCAGCACCATTACTTTCTATACCATCTCTCTGCCCTGAGACAAGCTTCACTTGTGGTAAGCTATTCCAACTCAAATGCAACACACCATCTGTCCTAGGGGATCTGCACTGCAGCGCTTGTCATCTCTGACCAGAAACCATAGATGGCGTCACGAATACCTTACTACTAACTCTATCATCCCCTGTACAATTCTCCTTTTATTGGACCCCCAGGGCCATGGACCGGGTCACTGCCGCTGTGACACATACCCTTTAACACACCGGGCCGGTACCGAGTATCCCACTGCCCTGGCGGGCGATCCAAGTGCATGCTATGGTTCAAGCACTGTTCTTGGGGGGGAACGCCATCTTTCAGGATGATAATGCACCAATTCATACAGCTACAATCGCTAAATCATGCGACGAGGAACATTCTAATGAAGTTGAGCATCTCAACTGGCCCCCACAATCCCCAGACCTCAACATTAAACAGCATTTATGTTCGATTTTAGAGATTCAAGTTAGACGTCGATTTCCGCCGCCATCGTCGCTCAAAGAACTGGAGGGTGTTTGAACTCAAGAATGGGCTAAAATTTCTTTGGAAACAAGTCACACCTTGTATGAATCCATACCTTGGAGAATTGAGGCTGTAATCGCCGCAAAAGGTCGACCTACACCATTTTTAACTGAGTTTGGTTGATGTTTCCAGGTGTTTACATTATTTTGGCCAACCCCTGTATGTGTCATCTGGGGAAGGTGGTACAAAATCTTTGGAAACCCAGGTGTGATGCTATGATATGTTCTGTGGGTATCATTTCGTGTATATTTATATTTAGCTGATCTGTGTATTTCACATATTGTCTAGAGTCTCAATTGTCAGTCTTTTGGATGATAATTGAGTTAGGTCACCTAACATCTGCAGACTGAATGTGTCTATAGGGTATGCCACACTGAACAATATCGCTAACGGGTTTGCTAAAAAACGTCACTATTTAGCGATCCCGTTAGCGATGTTGTTCAGTGCGGCAGCTGCCAGCGACGAGCTTCCTGCTGTGATCTCGCTCGTCGCTGGAATCGCTCCGGACCCTATTTCATCGTCGGCGCTCCCGCTGGGTAAGTATATATCGCTAGTGTGGCACCTTTTCTTAGCGATTTAGCGGTACTTTTGTACCGCTAAAGTCGTTAAGAAGATCGCTAACGTCGTTAACTATATCGCTAAATGTGGCCGCACTTAGCGATATAGAAACAATCCCGCTAGTGATCACATTAGTATGCGTCGTTATTGTGATCGCTAGCGGGATTGTTTAGTGTGGCAGTACCTTATGCCTTTTGATGAAGCCATGCTGATATCTCCTTATTGTCCATTCATGACCCCTCAGCTATCCAAATGCAGGCAGTCACCCCCTGTTGTGCCTTAATCCCTGAGGCACCTTTCCCAGGTCAGAAAGGCCTGAAAGCCATCAAACCAGTCTGACTACCCTTGGAGATAAGGAGGGGGTCTAACGACAGAGAGGTTGAAGTGAGTTCCAGTGTGGGGAGATGGTGTAGAGACACACAGCACGTCAGAGAGAAAGAAAGATTGTTTCTTTGGTTTGATCCTGTGTTGTCAGGATTGTTGGACTGATATCATGGGACATTTATACTGTTACTGAACTGCATTCATGTTCTTGACTATTGTATCCTCAGTGTGGTGGTTTGTGTTATGTTTAGGTAGCTGAGGAGGCAGGAGCAAAAAACCGCATAGGCAGCCTAACACCAGAGAGGTTGGAAACTAATAGGTTGCAGACCCTTAAACTGACCGCACAACTAGTAGCAGCCATGGGACGTTCCTACAGAGCCCTAGACGCCACGTCACAGCCGGAGAGATAGCTATCCCTGAAGATGGAAAGAGGAAAGCTAGCTGCCCCGGAGTAGACCCCAATAGAATAGGAAGCCCCCAGACATATAATGGCGGTTAGACAAGATGAAAATACGAACACAGAAAATAGATTGAGCAAATACTGGGGCCCAAAACTGTCTAGATAGGACAGCACAGGAGAGAATACTGTCTGCAACCAGAAAAACCCTAGGAAAAACTCCAACACTTCTGAATCCAAAAATACTGAGACCACACGGTCTCGACCACCTATATCAGATCTCTGGTGTGGACAAGTAGCAACCCAGCAGTAAAATATCACAAGAACTGAGCAAATGAACAAATACAAAAAAACGAACAGAGACCAGCCCAAGCCCCCCAAAGGAGACCCTGCTGAAGACAAAAAGCAATGCAGCAAAAAGCAAGGAATTCAAACCACAGTAAAAAAAACTGAAAGAGACTTATCTGAATGCAAGCAGGAGACAGCAGAAAAGCAAGCTGAATTCCAACCTAGACCAGGAAGAACAATTGATCACCGGCGAGGATCATGGGAGGTCAGCTCACTTATATCAGGCCAGTCAGTATCACCTGACAACCACTCGTCAACTGCAGGTGTAGGACTCTTGGTGTTCAACGTAGGTTCAATACCCTCAGCAACCACCAGAGGGAGCTTCAGCTCCGAAGTTATCTCCAATACATTCACAATAGTAACCCCCCCTTGGGGAGGGGTCACCGAACCCTCCCTTGTGCCACCAGGATGATCAGGATGAGCTCGGTGATAGGCACGGACCAGTCTTTCAGCATGAATGTCAGAAGCAAACACCCAAGAATTGTCCTCCTGCCCATAGCCTTAAGGGTATGCCACACTAAGCGAGATCGCTAACGAGATCGCTACTGCATCACCATTTATGACGCAGTAGCGATCTCGATAGCGACTTAGCTGTGTGTGACATGTAGCAACGATGTGGCCCATGCTGAGATGTCGCTGATCGCTTAAGAACGCTCTGAGCCGTTTTTTGGTCGTTGGTGTCCCGCTCTTGAGCCTGAATCGCTGAGTGTGACACCCTTTATGAACGACTTCACCAGCGTCGCAGGTGGGGCTAGGTTTTCCCAACGACCGCAGAGGTCTTTATACAGATCGCTGATGAGTTGTGTTTGGAACTAACTAGCGATCACATAGCGATCGCACTAGCGATCTCGCCAGGTCGTGTCGTTGTCATGATCGCTGGTGCGATCGCTAAGTGTGGCAGTGCCTTTAATGTTTCTGGAAGAAGAAAACAGAAGGAAACGGGATTAATAATCTCCACGATCTTATAAGGTCCAATGAACCTTGGCTTAAATTTTGGAGATGCGACCTTCATAGGGATATTTTCTGAGGACAACCAAACCAAGTCACCCACTTTAAATCGAGGACAATCAGTCCTATGTCGGTTGGCAAACCGCTGGGCCTTCTCCTGAGAGAGGAACCACTAATCCACTACTTGATCCCAAATCTGCTGCATTATCTCCACAATAGAGTCAACACCAGGACAGACAGAAGCCTCCACCTGCCCTGAAGAAAATCAAGGATGAAACCCGAAATTGCAGAAATGGAGACATCAAGGTGGCAGAACTAGCCCTATTATTCAAAGTAAACTCAGCAAAGGGCAAAAAGGAGGTCCAGTCATCTTTATCAGCAGATACAAAACATTTCAAATAAGTCTCCAAGGTCTGGTTTGTTCTCTTAGTCTGTCAATTGGTTTGAGGGTGGAACGCAGAGGAAAAAGACAGCTGAACTCCCAGTTTGGAACAAAAAGTCCTCCAAAATCTGGACACAAACTGGACTCCTTCGTCTGACACAATGTTTTCTGGAATGCCGTGCAACCGAACCACCTGTTGAAAAAATAAGGGCACCAACTCAGAGGAGGATGGCAACTTAGGTAGTGGCACAAGATGTATCATCTTTGAAAACCTATCACAGATCACCCAAATGACAGTCAATCTCTGAGAGACAGGGAAGTCGGAAATAAAATCCATAGAGATATGGGTCCATGGCCTCTTGGGCATAGGCAATGGCATTAACAAACCACTAGAGCGAGAGCAAGGTTTGGACCGAGAACAAGTTCCACAGGACTGCACAAAGTCCCTGACATCACGAGACAAAGTGGGCCACCAAAAGGACCAACTCACCAAATCTCTGGTACCAAAAATACCAGGATGGCCAACCAACGTGGAGCAATGAATCTCAGACATCACATTCTTCCTCCACTTGTCTGGGACAAACAATTTCCCAGCAGGGCAACGTTCAGGTTTATCCTCCTGAAATTTCTCCAAAGCCAGTCTCAAATTGGGCGAGATAGCGGAAAGAACCACACCCTCCTTCAGAATAACAGCAGGCTCAGTTACCTCAGGAGAATCCAGGAAGAAACTCCTCAGAGGGCATCCGCCTTAACATTCTTAGTGAGAAAAGAGACCACAAAATTAAAACGTGTGAAAAACAAGGCCCACCTGGCCTGTCTAGGATTAAGTCGCTTGGCTGATTCAAGATAAACCAGGTACTTATGATCCGTGAGGACCACCACCTGATGCTTGGCTCCTTCCAATGTCTCCATTCTCAAAAGCCCACTTCATGGCCAATAACTCCCGATTACCCACATCATAGTTACGTTCCGCTGGGGAAAATTTTAGAGAGAAAAAGGCACAAGGGTTACTCTTAGAGGTCTCTGGATACCTTCGGGACAAAAGGGCACCTGCACCAATCTCAGAAGCATCAACCTCTGCTTGAAATGGTAGAGAAACATCAGGTTGGCGCAGAACAGGAGCAGAAGTGAATCTCCGCTTAAGCTCCTGAAACACAGAAACTGCCTCAGGAATCCAATTCACTACATCAGAACCCTTCTTGGTCAAATCAGTCAGTGGTTTCACAATACCAGAGAAATTAGCTATAAATTTACGATAAAAATTAGCAAAACCCAAAAATCTCTAAAGAGCCTTCAATGTAGTGGGTTGAACCCAATCACAAATGGCCTGAACTTTGACCGGGTCCATTTCAATAACAGACGGAGACAAAATGAATCCAAGAAATGAAACCTTCTGTACGCCAAAAAGACATTTTCATCCCTTCTCATACAATGCGTTTTCTCTCAAAATTCGGAATACAGTCCGAACATGTTCCACATGATAATCCCAGTCATTGGAAAAAATCAAGATATCGTCCAAATAAACGATCAGAAATTTATCCACGAAATCCCGGGAAATATCGTTCATAAAGGATTGGAAGACGGAAGGGGCATTAGGGAGCCCAAAAGGCATCACTAGGTACTCAAAATGCCCCTCTGGGGTATTAAACGCCATCTTCCATTCATCTCCGTGCTTGATGCGAATAAGATTATACGCCCCCCTGAGGTCAAGCTTGGTAAACCAACAAGCACCCTTTACTCTGGAAAATAGGTCATAAATCAAGGGTAACGGATATTGATATTTAACACTGATCTTATTCAGGAGGCGATAATCAATACACGGCCTCAATGAGCCATCCTTCTTGGCCACAAAGAAAAAGCCGGCGCCAAAGGGTGAAGAGGATGGTCTGATATGACCCTTCTCTAAAGACTCTTTGATATAAGATCGCATAGCCTCATGCTCAGGTACAGATAAATTAAAGAGCCGACCCTTGGGAAATTTACAACCGGTTACTAAGTCAATAGCGCAATCATAACTCCTATGAGGAGGTAAGGATGCAGACTTACTCTCACTAAACACATCAGAAAAATCAGTCAAATATTCAGGGACATCTTGAGACTGGGGGGAGGCAGAACAAACATCTTGAGACTGGGGGGACAGAAAAAACAGGAGTGTCAGCACAAACACATTGACAACCCCAACTGGTCACAGACACAGATTTCCAATTCAAAACAGGATTGTGAGTCTGTAACCAAGGAAAACCCAGTACAACAATGTCATGTAAATTATGTAACACCAAAAATTTTCAATTCTCTTGGTGGTCTGGGTCAACCCGCATTATCACCTGGGTAGAAAACTGGGGTTAATTTTCAACCAAGGGGGTAGAATTCATGCCCAGCAAAGGAATAGACTTCCGCATGGGTATCATAGGAAAACCACAACGTTTGGCAAAATCAAAATCCATCAGGTTTATAGCTGCCCCTGAATCAACAAAAGCCTGAGCTGACAATATGGACATGTAGCAAATCAAGGTAACATTTAACAGAAATTTAGTCTGAACACTACCCAAAACAACTGAGAGCTCAAAACGTCTTCCCAGCTTGGGGCAGACGGAAATAGCATGCGAAATGTCACCACAATAGTAGCACAACTTATTACGCTTACGAAATTCATGACGCTGTGCCCCAGAAGTCACTCCATCACACTGCATGGGCTCAGGGGCTGGCCCGCAAAGCATCACAATCTCACGCATATTTCTGCGCTCGTGCAGACGTCTGTCAACTTGAATAGCTAATGACATAGAGTCATTGAGACCAGAGGGGACAGGGAATCCCACCTTAACATCCTTTACAGTCTCTACCAGACCCTTCCGAAAAAGAACTGCCAGAGCATCAGCATTCCATTTAGTAAGCACTGCCCACTTTCTGAATTTCTGACAATACAGCTCAGCGGCTTCATGACCCTGATTCAATGCCAACAAGGTTTTTTCAGCTTGATCAGTAACATTAGGTTCATCGTACAATAACCCCAGAGCCTGAAAAAACACATCAACATCATTCAAAACAGGATCCCCAGGTGTCAGGGAAAAGGCCCAATCCTGAGGGTCACTGCGCAACAGGGAGATGACAATTTGAACCTGCTGAGTTGTGTTCCCTGAGGATTTAGGCTTCAAAACAAAAAACAACTTACAGTTATTTTTAAAATTCAAAAACTCAGACCGATCCCCCAAAAATAAATCTGGCAGAGGGATCCTAGGTTCCACAGCAGGCAACCCAGCAAGATAGATAGCAATACTCTGAACTTCAGCAGCAAGCTGCTCCACATGATCGGACAAATGCTTGACCTCCATTGAAGAAAAAATTCCTCCTCAGCCCCCAGAGAAAAAGAGGGAAAAAAAGTAACAAACAAAAAAAAATAAAAATTTCTGACAACTCTGCCAACTTTTTTTTTTTCCTTTTCTATTTTTTTCCTTCTATTGAGTACCATAGAATTTTCAGTATGGCTGGTGATTCTGTTATGTTTAGGTAGCTAAGGAGGCAGGAGCAAAAAACCGCATAGGCAGCCTAACACCAGAGAGGATGGAAACTAACAAGGTTGCAGACCCCTAAACTAAAGGCACTGCCACACTTAGCGATCGCACTAGCGATCACGACAGCGACTTAACCTGGCGAGATCGCTAGTGCGATCGCTATGTGATCGCTAGTTAGTTTCCAAACACAACTCATCAGCGATCTGTGATTCCAAACACATCTCATCAGCGATCTGTATAGCGACCTCTGTGGTCGTTGGGAAAACCTAGTCCCACCTGCGATGCTGGTGAAGTCGTTCATAAAGGGTGTCACACTCAGCGATTCAGGCTCACCAGCGGGACACCAATGACCAAAAAATGGCTCAGAACGTTCATAAGCGATCAGCGACATCTCAGCAGGGGCCACATCGCTGCTACATTTCACACACAGTTAAGTCGCTAACGAGATCGCTACTGCGTCACCATTTATGATGCAGTAGCGATCTCGTTAGCGATCTTGCTTGCGATCTCGCTTAGTGTGGCATACTCTTAACCGCACAACTAGAAGCAGCCGTGGGATGTTCCTACGGAGCCCTAGACGCCTCATCACAGTCGGAGAGATAGCTATCCCTGAAGATGGAAAGTGGAAAGCTAACTGCCCCGGAGTAGACCCCAAAAGAATAGGAAGCCCCCAGACATATAATGGCGGTTAGACAAGATGAAAATATGAACACAGACAGAAAATAGATTGAGCAAACGCTGGGGCCCAAAACAGTCTAGATAGGACAGCACAGGAGAGAATACTGTCTGCAACCCAGAAAAACCCTAGGAAAAACTCCAACACTTCTGAATCCAAAAATACTGAGACCACACGGTCTCGACCACCTATATCAGATCTCAGGTGTGGACACGTAGCAACCCAGCAGTAAAATATCACAAGAACTGAGCAAATGAACAAATACAAAAAAACTAACGGAGACCAGCCCAAGCCCACCAAAGGGGACCCGGCTGAAGACAAAAAGCAATGCAGCAAAAAGCAAGGAATTCAAACCACAGTAAAAAAAACTGAAAGAGACTTATCTGAATGCAAGCAGGAGACAGCAGAAAATCAAGCTGAATTCCAACCTAGACCAGAAAGAACAATTGATCACCGGCGAGGATCATGGGAGGTCAGCTCACTTATATCAGGCCAGTCAGTATCACCTGACAACCACTCGTCCACTGCAGGTGTAGGACTCTTGGTGTTCAACATAGGTTCAATACCCTCAGCAACCACCAGAGGGAGCTTCAGCTCCGAAGTCGTCTCCAATACGTTCACAACAGGTTTGTTTATGGACCTTTTCGTTTTGCCTATAATAAACGTCTTGGGATTGTGCGCACTTCTCTTGCTCTGTTTATTGTGTGATACCGGAGAAGGACCCCGTGACACCAGGCATGATTAATTTTTATGAAGGTGAGATCAACAACATTTTCCGTATATATTTCAGGAGTCAGACACAGATGCTCCAAGGCTCAGTATGGATTAGACAACAATATAAAAAGCAGTAAAAGGGTAATGTATGGGAAGCGTACAGCTGTATACAGTGTAGGTGTAATTATAAATCTCCGTCTATATTTCCGTAATAACAGACAGACGCTCACAGGATCAGTATCGATTACACTAGAATATAAAAATTGGAAAAAGGGTGCTGTTTCACAAGCCAACAGCTGTATACAGTCTCCGGGTAATTGTAAATCTCCGTATATACTTCTGGAGCAACACACACTGTCAGGCCGGGGTCAGACACAACTACAAAAAATCGGACCGTTTTAGTCGGTCGATTATCGGAACAAAATGAAAACATCACACATCCGCCTGGCATCCGATTTTCCTTTAAAGATGCTATTTAGTCGCATGTGTGTGTAGCTTGTAACATCCGATTTTCATCCGACCACCGTTTTTTTGTAGCAGCTTACCAAAAAGGACCAATAACGGTTTTCAGGCCTGATACTCATTTAAATCATCAGGCAGAGCTATATTTAAGTGCTCTGCTACAGGTGTGACCCTCCCACCTTTGCACTGGTGTCATTTTGTTCCTTGTGCTTAGTGCTTGCTAGCTGCTTTATCCAAACATGAGCGACACACTCAGATTTACTCCCACTGAGCGGGTGCTGTTCCTTTGGGTTATATCCAGACGTTTTGGGGAGCCATATCCTGTAATAGAAGATCCCAGAAGACGCAGAAGAATGTGGGTACATCCACTTTTGACAAGAAGGATAACTAAAGGCCATTTTCACTGGCTATATTTGTCACTGCGTAGGCATGGAGATAAGTTTTTCCAATATTGTCGAATGAGCATAGCTACCTTTGATACGTTGCTTGACATTGTGCGCCCTGGGATCACATTTCAGGACACCAGGATGAGAAAAGCAATTTCTGCAGAGGAACGCCTTCTCCTAACAATAAGGTATTTGTGGCAACGATATGTTGATGATGTTTTCATCGACATAGTCACTTTGGAAGTGTTGGAGCACACTTCTTGGAAAGTTATAATGTGAGTAATGTATTTCTCAAGCTTACCTATCTAAATTATTGCCTTTGGTGTATTCCACAGAAGCCATGGCTTGTAATCTAATTTCCAGCATGTGTGGTCTAACAAACTCAAGCATTGTAAGTGTTGTGCATGCTGTGTTTGTTGTTTTTGGTGCTGATTTCTCCATGTTCTATGTGTGTTACAGGTTCCTTTCTACTGGCATGTCCTACGCTGCTCTGCACTTAGAGTTCTTAATAGGCCGATCAACAATTTCAGGCATTGTGCGGTCAACTTGTGTTGAAATTTGGAACAGACTACATGAAGACGTGATGCCTGAGCCAAAAATGAGTGACTGGTTGAGGATAGCACAGGGTTTTGCCGAAAATTGCCAGTTTCCACACTGTATAGGAGCCCTGGACGGCAAGCACATACGTGTTCGTAAACCTCCTAACTCAGGCTCCCAATTCTTCAATTACAAACAATATTTTTCAGTAGTTTTGTTGGCCTTGGTGGACACAAACTACATGTTTATAATTGTAGACATTGGGGCCTATGTAAGGACTGGAGACTCAAGAGTCTTCAATACTTCCATAATGGGTAGGCGGATACGCAATAACCAACTGGACCTACCACCAGCAAGTCAACTTACAGACTCTATTCCAGAACATGTGCCTTATGTTATAGTAGCGGATGAGGCATTTCAATTAAGCCGTAATGTAATGAGGCCATATCCCCGTCGTTATCTCACCCATCAGCGTAGAATATTTAATTGTCGCCTGTCACGTGCTCGGCGGCTGGTGGAGTGCACATTTGGAATTCTTTGTGCTAAATGGCGGGTACTTCAATCTGCAATTCAACTCAGTAAACAGAATGTTAATGTGGTCCTCAAAGCATGTGTGGTCCTACATAATTTTTGTAGAATCCATGAATGCTCCTCACAACATGTGGGTGAGTTAGCCTCTGTGAATGTGTCTTTGCCTATGTCACCACCCATCCATCCCCATCGTCCCCCTTCAGGCCTAAAAGTACGTGATGTGTTGACTCAATATTTTGTGTCCCCTGAGGGTGCTACTGCCTGGCAAGAGGAGGCATTATTACACATGTAGTGTGCCTATGTTGCTGTGTCATAAAGATATTTATGCTCACTTAATTGTATATGTTGTGTTTGTTTTTGTGTCATATTGTGTGTAAGTTAGGCACACCATAACATATTTAACTAAACAGCTACATATTTAAATAATCACATACAATTAATGCGAGTACAAACAATTTTTTATGTAGTAGATCATGTTTTGTCGCTGTAAACATAATGAACAATTACAACTGGATCATAAATTATTTTAAACGTATTTCCTGAGAAAATTGAAGGACTATAACAAACTATAATGTTCATAACTTAAAACAAATAGAACAAAAATACATTACACCTATAACTGGTGGTAGGTGTGGGGTGGTGAAGGTGGAGGGCCAGATTGTGAGGGCTGCCTTTACTGCTCTCCAGCCACTGTGTCACCATGAGTGGTGGCTGACTGTGTAGTTTGCTGTCTGCTTGTTGCTGGCTCTGTATGTGGGTTTGGGTAAGGGAAGGTTGGGAACTGTTGTGGGTAGTCATAATATGACTGCCCACTTACACTGTAGCCCCCAAAATGCCCATGTCGACCATACCCATGTTGTGGCCAGCATTGAACATTGGGTATGGTCGAGTGGGCATATTGTGAATGGGCACTCTGTCCCATGGCTTGGAGCTGGGGAGCTCCGTATAAAGAAGGAGCTGCAGTAGGATGAGGAGGAGGAGTTGGGTTCTGTTGGACACAAAGAGGAGGTGGAGGAGGATGATGATGAGGAGAAGGATCAGAGGCTGAAGCAGATTGTGATGGATTTGGTCCAAACAACCTTAAGACATTTTCCGGACCAACCAGCTATCTTTCTAGATAATCTAGTAGGTTGCTTGGATCATTAGGTGCTGTTCCAGCATCCAAAACAATCTGCAGTCCGCTTCTGATCCGCAGTCTGTGCTGTCTTGGAATAGCCCGGAGGTAACGGGCCAGACTGTGGCAAAATCCCTCCTCCCCATCATCATTTGCTACACTGGACAAATAGTCCAGAACTCCTCGGTCCACCTGCCTCCTTGTGCCAGAACCAACTCCTTCTCTTCTACGCCTGGCTCGCCATGCCACAACTGCAGGAGGCGAAGCCACATCCAGGGGCCTACCAGGGCTGCTGCTGAGGGGAGGGTCTTGGGACTCAAGAGGCAAGCTCTCTGACTCCACTGCTGGTGGTGGTGGTGGTGATGCTGCTGCTGCACTTGCTGCTGATGATGGCCCAGCCTCCTCAACATCCCCTACGGGGTCGATCACTGCCTCAGAGTCAGAAGCTGGGTCTCTCTCAGTAAGGTTTGACTCGGTGCTAGAGAATAAAAAAATTGTATTACAATTTATTCTTAAAAATAGCAATACACTTTGTACAGACATTAACTTACGGTCGCAAATCCACAGCTGGAGCCAGGAAATTCAGTCTATCATATTAGACATATTTGCGTTTACTGGTTGCTGCTGCCCCACTTACCCCCTCAGCTGTCTCTCTCGCCTGTAGCAGTCTCTACAGCTGCGCCAACGCCTTGTAACATCTGAGACTGAAAAAGTAACGGATAAAATAAGAAATTATACTTATCTGCCCTTGTTATGTATTTTAAAAATAAATACCGTACAACAGCAATATTATATTTTTTTGGCTTGTTAGGGGTACAGAACACCACAACATATTGTATGTAGATAAAATAACAACTTAATATTACAAGAGGTCATACATACAAAGCTCTATGACATATGTGTCACAATAATGAGCATTTATTTGTGACACAGCGATGGGATTAACAAAAGGGACACGTTAAGTACTTCACCTAGGCATTTATTGCGTAGGCACACATTTTTAACTTAAAACTTGGCGACCATTGCAGTTGGAGCTAAATATCACACCACTACTGACGGCACCTGAACCTTCATCCTACCAGGACCTTCAGTTCGTCCCTGCCCTGTGGGATTCCCGTATATATGGGCTGGAGCCTTTTAAAGTTCTCATATCCCACAGTGGCCTCCTCTGTTCCTTTTGTGGTATCTTCCTTAAGGTTTGAGAAAGACCCATTGCAGGGTCGAAACGTTACCTCTACACCTTGTTGATGCTGTGCTGTTTTCAATTTAAACTTTTTGCACTTGCATTTAAAGATTGTTGGAGTGCGGCTGTTTTTCAAATTATAGGAGCTAAATATTAGATGTGCTTGGAGTACTCACATAGCACTGGGGGTTCAACAGGCATAAGTGTTTTTTTGGCCACATTTATGTTTTACATATAAGGGTACAGGGACATTATAACACATTGTTGTTGGTACATACTGAGTAGTAATACAGTATTTTAAGAGTTTTCAAGACGTTACTTACTAATGCGTTCTTGGTCCTCCATAGACCTGTCCCCAAAATCTGGAAACATCTGTCCACATATTCTCCGCCAAGCCGCGTCCTTCCGCGAGCGGTTTGAATAATTTTGATCCCCTGGTCCCAAAGTTCTGGTCTCTCCTGGACCAGAACGATCAACATCTCAACATTGATGTGACTGGCCATGGTTCTGGACTCCGTGGAGGCGGTTTCCTGTTTGGGTTTGAATTTTCGTAGCCTAATTAGCATGTGAGCCCTTCCTGGCAATTATCCTGATGCAATTTCCTGACACCTGGATAGTGGTGCGATTTAATCGGAAGTCACACGTGCGGTCCGTTTGTAATCCGATTTTTCATCGCTCCCATAGACTTGCATTGGCGATAGTCGACCCACAATCGGTGACAATCGCAGCATGCTGCGATTGCACTCGGATGATTAAAACGGACCACTAAAAATCGGATACTGGGAGCTGATCCATAGATCAACATAGGGCAGACTGCAATACGATATTTCATAGTATTGCAGTCGTCCGATTCTGTCGCCAGTGTGACGCCGGCCTCAGAGTCCCAGTCTGGCTAACACCAAAATTTGAAAATCAGATAAGTTTACTCTATCAGTAGAGTACAGCTGTATACAGTGTTGGGGGGAATTTGAAATCTCTTCATATATTTCTGGAGCTACACACAGAGTCAGAGGCCCAGTCTGGCTAACACCCAAATTTGAAAATCAGATAAGTTTACTCTAACAGTAGAGTATAGCTGTATACAGTGTTGGGGGGAATTTGAAATCTCTGTATATATTTCTGGAGCTACACACACAGTCAGAGGCCCAGTCTGGCTAACACCCAAATATCAAAATCTGCAAAGTTTACTCTTTCAGTAGAGTGCATCTGTTTACAGTGTTGGGGGATTTGGAAATTCCAGTATTTATTTCTGGAGCTACACACACAGTCAGAGGCCCAGTCTGGTTAACACCCAAACATCAAATAGTGCAAAGTTTACTGTATCAGTACAGTGCATCTGTATACAGTATTGGGGAAATTGTTCATCTCTGTATATATTTCCGGAGGAACACCCACAGTCAGAGGCCCAGTCTGGCTAACACCCAAATATGAAATGCAGGAAAGTTTACTCTATGAGTACAGTACAGATGTATACAGTGTGGGGGAATTTTTCATCTCCGTATATATTTCAGGAGGCAGACACTGATGCTCACAAGCTCAGTATGGATTACACTAGAATATAAAAAGCAGATCCGCAAGAAATAATCACACATGTGGGCCAATGTTTCCGGTGTCAATGATGCACTGATATGGTGCCCACCTTTTTCAGAAATTCCCAAATAAGATCACAACTAAAGGCGTCAGCTCTCAGGAATCAGTCTGGAAATATGTGGATCTCATCTAGCCTGCATGTACCAAGAATATGTGCCTCCTGCATTTCTGCCCCCACACCAGCAGTGATACGGTGTTCAACAGCCGTCTCTATTCCTACCTCAACCGCAAACTAAGATATGCAATTATAAATGCCAACATGGAGGCCTTTAGAATTCCTATGCCAGCCAATACCTGCCAAACTTCACCCCTTAGGGGGGCCAGGTCTTGAGGATGAACATCCTCATTTTTTACTGGCTCTACTTTTTCAAAACCATCCATTCTGGTCTTCATGTCCCAGAAAGGTCCCCAAAATTCAGAGAGAGCAGTTTCTGGATATTCATGATGACATATTCACATCTATATTTGAAGATGTCGAAAGGGAGGAGAATTTGATGAGGGAACAAGGACACCCACCTTTAGGCCTGGAGATACCTGTTATGGGAGAAGTGGGCATTGCAGAGCTGATAAATATTCTGACTTATCTGTCAAATAACTTGCAGAAAATTGGTGACCAAAACAACAATAATTTTCAGTGTATACCTCCAACTAACCAGCCAAACCCCATACCAGCAGCAGCCCCTGTTTGGCCATCATGTCCAATGGCACCCACTTTTCAGGCTCCTGTTATTTTTGGAAATGATCCAGCTGCAATGTTTGATCCTTCGACCTTGCATGGTCCATCGGCCAGTAACCCTTATACTTTCCAAACGCAAAGTGGCAATAGGTTTCTTAGACAATTCTTAAGGTTTTAGACTAGGTATAAAGAAAACTTTGTTCATGTTTTCAAGGACATTTATGCCAAGAGTTTTAAAAATCAAAATTGTATTCTTATCACAGACCTATAAAACATTTCTAAAGATATTTTTCATATTTTTCGGTTGGTTAATGTTTGTATTGTTGACAAAGCATATTATAATCTAAATCTCATACTGTTTCGCCACATACAACATATAAATAGAATAGTTAAAATATTATAAATCTCCTTCTATAATTCAGGAGGCAGACAATCTCGTTGAAAGGCTGAGTATGGATTGCACAAGATTATAACAATTTTGTTGCTGGAGGAGGGGGGGTGGTTCAGTCCAGATAGGGAGGTTGCTAAAATGCCATATGTAGAGGTGTATTATGGACCTAAAGCAGCTGCAAATGGCTTAATTGTAGAAGTCCAAGGAAGAGGAGGCCAAAAAAGGGGTACTGTCTCACCAGATAAAAGGTATATATAGTCTAGTGAAAATATTGTAAATCTCTGTATATATTTCATGAGTCAGACACAGACGCTCACAGGCTCATTGTGGATTACACAAGAATTTCAAAAGATACGCAAGAAAGAATCACACATGTGGGCCAATGTTCCAGGTTTCTATGATAAAAAAATAGTTGGGGGAGGACGACTTTATGCCAAAAAGGGTACTGTATACCAAGCGTACAGCTGTATACAGTCTAGGGGTTTATTGTAAATCTCCGTATATATTTCAGGAGCAACACACACAGTCAGAGTCCCAGTCTGGCTAACACCAAAATTTGAAAATCAGATAAGTTTACTCTATCACTAGAGTACAGCTGTATACAGTGTTGGGGGAATTTGAAATCTCTGTATATATTTCTGGAGCTACAGTACACACACAGTCAGAGGCCCAGTCTGGCTAACACCCAAATATGAAAAGTAGGAAAGGTAACTCTATCAGTAGAGTACAGCTGTATACAGTGTGGGGGGACTTGTTATTCTCCGTATATATTTCCAGAGGAACACCCACAGTCAGAGGTCCAGTCTAGCTAACACCCAAAGATGAAAAGCAGTAAAGTTTACTCTATCAGTAGAGTACAGCTGTATACAATATTGGGGAAATTGTTCATCTCCATATATATTTCTGTAGGAACACCCACAGTCAGAGGCCTAGTCTGGCTAACACCCAAATATGAAAAGCAGGAAAGTTTACTCTGAGTACAGTACAGATGTATACAGTGTGGGGGAAATTTTTCATCTCTGTATATATTTCAGGAGGCAGACACTGACGCTCACAAGCTCAGTATGGATTACACTAGCATATAAAAAGCAGATCTGCAAGAAATAATCACACATGTGGGCCAATGTTTCCGGTGTCAATGATGCACTGATATAGTGCACTGCCCACCTTTTTAAGAAATTCCCAAATAAGATCACAACTAAAGGCGTCATCTCTCAGGAATCAGTCTGGGAATATGTGGATCTCATCTAGCCTGCATGTACCAAGGATATGTGCCTCCTGAGTTTCTGCTCCCAGACCAGCAGTGATAAGGTGTTCTACAGCAGGCTCTATTCCTACATCCACCGCAAAATAAGATATACACTTATAAATGCCAACAACATGGAGGCCTTTATGATTCCACTTCCAGCAGGCCAGCCAATACCTGACAAACTTCACTCCTTAGGGGGGCCAGGTCTTGAGGATGAACATCCTCATCTTTTACTGGCTCAACTTTTTCCAAACCATCCATTCTGGTCTTCATGTCCCAGAAAGGTCCCCAAAATTCAGAGAGAGCAGGATCAGGATATTCCTGATGAGATATTCACATCTATAATTTAAGATGTCGAAAGGGAGGAGAATTTGATGGGGGAACAGGGACACCCACCTTTAGGCCAGGAGATACCTGGGATGGGATAAGTGTGGATCTCCCACCAAGGCAGTGGGATACTCGGTCCCGGGCCGGTGTATTGAATGGATGTGTCACAGCGGCAGTGACCCGGTCCGTGGCCCTGGGCGTCCAATAAAAGGGGAATATTTACAGGTGATTCTTAAAGTTTGTAGTAGGGTATTCGTGACGCCACTTGTGGTATCTGGTCAGAGATGACCAGCGCTGCAGTGCAGATCCTCTGAGACTGATGGTGTGATGCAGCAGAGTTGGAATAGCTTCCCACAAGTGAAGCTGGTGGTCTCAGGGCAGGTAGATGTTGTGCTATTAGAGTAATGGTACTGAGAGCGGTAGCTGAGTGAAGTAGGTGATGCAGGAAGAAACTGAGAAACAATCAGTGAGTTGCAGTTTCCAAAGCTTTACTTACAGTTTTGCAGGCAAAGTATCCAGGGCATTGAGTACAGATAGTGCAGGAGTAGGTCAGCCTGAAAGCAATTTCAAATCCCCTTATTTCAGGTGGGATGTGAGGTCTCCTTTCTAGCACTGTTCTCTGAGGTACTGGCTGCTATAAGCTCCGTCCAAGTTCCTCTTTCTCTCTGTCTCTTGTCTAAATAGAACTTCACTCTGATAACAGGCAGCTGTAACCTGTTTCAGGAATCACTCTCTACGGAGTCTCCGGCTCACATATGCTGCTGCTTTCTAGAAGAGTCTTTATTTGGGACATAGGACCTGCTGTCCTCTGCCCTCCGGATTCTGCTGCTGGGACTTTACTTCACCCTCTCAGCCTCGGACTCCGGGGGTCCGGTTTCTGGCGCTCAGACCTGGGGAAGAGCTCTCTATAGCCCCTCTGTCCCCAGCTTGTCTCCACACGTCTGTCCTCTCTCGTCCCTCCAGCCAGACTCCTAAATCCTCCCCCAGCCAGAATATTCCAGAGAAGCTCTCCTGAAAATCAAGTGTTAGAGCTCCTCCTTCTGGTCTGGAGTAAGAAAGGTGTTGTATGTTGTGTTACCTGTTAAAGGGATCCTTCCTTGCTTTCAGGCATGACATCACTCCCCCCTGGAGGGAGGAAAGGTCACTGTGGCAACCAAACTCCTGGGGTTCCACATTCCCCCCTAGTACAATTCAGTACTCCTGGACTGAGGAAACATAAAAGAAAACATATTATAACTATTTACAGAATTGTAACATGAAATATATACATTTGGCGAAGTCTTGAAATGGGGTGTCCTTTTTCACCCTAACAAAGTACAATGTGAGGGACCCGCCTCAAACCCTCAATGTAGGCCTTGGGCGGGCTACAAGGCATGGCTGGTCTCCCTGTTGGACTACATCTTCAGCCACGCCAGATGGTTTTTGTTCTGCAGTCATTAGTATTAACTATTTACAACCATTGTCCTGGTCACTACAAGTCCAGTGACCCAATCGTCCATTTAAAGAATTAAATAAGAATGCTTAAAAGTTCATACAGTTATCTCTGTAGGCACATACGCTTAATAGTTGCAATTATTAACAGTATTAACTTATTTACATTTCTCATGTACTCAGTTTACTTATATGCAAAACTTAGTTGGGAGTAGGCCTTTGGTTGTATGGATAGACCTACGGAGCACTGGTGTTGGTAGTGACCTGACTGGGTTCACTGTGTTAACTACCACTGGTGTAGTGTGCTTTCTAGTGGTTACGCTACTGGTGATTCTACGAAGCACAGGTATACCTGATTTTTTAGGACTACCCCTTCCCACTGTGGGCATGACAGATTCACCGTTAGCAGGAGGTGGACTTTCGCATTCCACTGCAGGTGTGGCTTCTGGCACTTGAACTGGCAGTTCTTCAGGCTGATCCTGAGTCACTTCTCTTTCAGGCACTGACGGTTGCGGATAGGTCAAGACGGGCACTACTATGGCCTGGTTCACTCTTGTCCAATTCGCAGGGAACTCGCCAAGTACAGTGCAAACCTTTTCTTCCACCTTTTCTACTGACGAAGGAATGTCCTTATCTCCGATATTTGCCTTTAGCTGGTCAGGGCACGGTTTTAGGTGATCGCTGGACACTGCTGTGGAGTTTTCTCTTCCATCCGTACTGATAAGGCACACCTTGGTATTGTCGAAGTCCGAGGGCATAATGGTATATGGCTCCACTTTCCAGTGGTCGTCAAGCTTGTGGAATTGCCTTTTCCTTTTGAGTACCTGTTCTCCAGGTGACAAGGGAACTGCAGGTGCATGCTGGTTGTAATTTCTTTCTTGTTTTTGTCTTGCCTAAGACAAACTCTTCTCTACATATTCTTGCACCTTGCGGTACTGTTGCTGATGCTCAGTATCCCAATCTGCATCTGGTGATGTTACCTCTGGTGTCAGGACTCCCATGTCCAAATCAATTGGTAATTTGCCAGGCCTTGCTCTCATTAGGTAGGCCGGTGTACAGTTGGTAGAATTCACCGGAATGTGGTTGTAGAGATCCACCAGATCCGGCAACTTTTCTGGCCACAAGTATGTCTCTTCCAGGGGCAAGGTCTTCAAGAGGTCTATTACCACTTGGTTCATCTTCTCACTAGTGTTGAGCATTCCGATACCGCAAGTATCGGGTATCGGCCGATATTCGCTGTATCGGAATTCCGATACTTAGTTCCGATATTTTTCCTGTATCGTATACCGGAATCGGAAGTTCCCATAATTCTTTGAGAGGCACTGTGATTTTAGTCAGCCAATGAGGAATCCTACGAAGTGTGGGCACATCCTGTAATGCTGCGGTCATGTTAACTAATGGCATGGCTGTGATTGGATGCTGAAATTATGTCAGAATGCACTATAAAAGGCGCCGCCGCCATTTTAGCGTCACTGTGCTGTGAATTCAGTTAGGGACAGAACGCTGCTCTGCTGACTCTGAGGGACAGTTACAGATAGCGTTTTTGTGAATTGTTCTGTAGGCAGGCTATTTGAGAAACCGCTGTGTAAATCATCATTTTTCCTTGCAGTGTTGTTTTCACAGCTCTGTGCAAGGTGTGTGTGTGAGTGCAGGTGACGCTGCAGTTTGCTCTGCATCCAACGCTGTTTGTAGTCATCTGCACGTGTCACTCACTGACTCTTTTTTTTTTTATTTGGTGGAATTGGTGCTGCTCCATTCAATTGAAATTAACAGTGATCTATTAGTGTGACGTGCTTCCATCCGTATCCAATACATTGGTTGCAAACACTATAGAAGTACACAAAGGGGCCTTTCACAGCTAGTGAACAGTTGTGTGCAGTGTTCACTGTAGTCTGAGGTTTTCATTTTTGGATTGCAGATCACGCTTCAGTTAGTTCTTCAACCACTGCTGGTTGTAGTCTGCTGAGCGTGTGTCCCTGCCTCATCCTTGACATTTGTCTGTAATTGGTGCTGCTCCATTCTATTTCAAATAACTCAAATCTATTAGTGTGACGCGCTTCCATCCGTATACAATACATTGCTTGCAAACACTATAGAAGTACACAAAGGGGCCTTTCACACCTAGTGAACAGTTGTGTGCAGTGTTCACTGTAGTCTGAGGTTTTGATTTTTGGAGTGCAGATCACGCTCCAGTTAGTTCTTCAACCACTGCTGGTTGTAGTCTGCTGAGCGTGTGTCACTGCTTCATCCTTGACTTTTTTCTCTAATTGGTGCTGCTCCATTCTATTTCAAATAACTCAAATCTATTAGTGTGACGCGCTTCCATCCGTATACAATACATTGCTTGCAAACACTATAGAAGTACACAAAGGGGCCTTTCAAAGATAGTGAACAGTTTTGTGCAGTGTTAACAGTAGTCTGAGGTTTATATTTTTGGAGTGCAGATCACGTTAGTTCTTCAACCACTGCTGGTTGTAGTCTGCTGAGCGTGTGTCCCTGCCTCATCCTTGACATTTGTCTGTAATTGGTGCTGCTCCATTCTATTTCAAATAACTCAAATCTATTAGTGTGACGTGCTTCCATCCATATACAATACATTGCTTGCAAACACTATAGAAGTACACAAAGGGGCCTTTCACACCTAGTGAACAGTTGTGTGCAGTGTTCACTGTAGTCTGAGGTTTTGATTTTTGGAGTGCAGATCACGCTCCAGTTAGTTCTTCAACCACTGCTGGTTGTAGTCTGCTGAGCGTTTGTCACTGCCTCATCCTTGACTTTTTTCTCTAATTGGTGCTGCTCCATTCTATTTCAAATAACTCAAATCTATTAGTGTGACGCGCTTCCATCCGTATACAATACATTGCTTGCAAACACTATAGAAGTACACAAAGGGGCCTTTCAAAGATAGTGAACAGTTTTGTGCAGTGTTCACAGTAGTCTGAGGTTTATATTTTTGGAGTGCAGATCACGTTAGTTCTTCAACCACTGCTGGTTGTAGTCTGCTAAGCGTGTGTCCCTGCCTCATCCTTGACATTTGTCTGTAATTGGTGCTGCTCCATTCTATTTCAAATAACTCAAATCTATTAGTGTGACGTGCTTCCATCCGTATACAATACATTGCTTGCAAACACTATAGAAGTACACAAAGGGGCCTTTCACACCTAGTGAACAGTTGTGTGCAGTGTTCACTGTAGTCTGAGGTTTTGATTTTTGGAGTGCAGATCATGCTCCAGTTAGTTCTTCAACCACTGCTGGTTGTAGTCTGCTGAGCGTGTGTCCCTGCCTCATCCTTGACATTTGTCTGTAATTGGTGCTGCTCCATTCTATTTCAAATAACTCAAATCTATAGTGTGACGGCTTTCATCCGTATACAATACATTGCTTGCAAACACTATAGAAGTACACAAAGGGGCCTTTCACACCTAGTGAACAGTTGTGTGCAGTGTTCACTGTAGTCTGAGGTTTTGATTTTTGGAGTGCAGATCACGCTCCAGTTAGTTCTTCAACCACTGCTGGTTGTAGTCTTCTGAGCGTGTGTCACTGCCTCATCCATGACTTTTTTCTCTAATTGGTGCTGCTCCATTCTATTTCAAATAACTCAAATCTATTAGTGTGACGCGCTTCCATCCGTATACAATACATTGCTTGCAAACACTATAGAAGTACACAAAGGGGCCTTTCAAAGATAGTGAACAGTTTTGTGCAGTGTTCACAGTAGTCTGAGGTTTATATTTTTGGAGTGCAGATCACGTTAGTTCTTCAACCACTGCTGGTTGTAGTCTGCTGAGCGTGTGTCCCTGCCTCATCCTTGACATTTGTCTGTAATTGGTGCTGCTCCATTCTATTTCAAATAACTCAAATCTATTAGTGTGACGTGCTTCCATCCGTATACAATACATTGCTTGCAAACACTATAGAAGTACACAAAGGGGCCTTTCACACCTAGTGAACAGTTGTGTGCAGTGTTCACTGTAGTCTGAGGTTTTGATTTTTGAAGTGCAGATCACTCTCCAGTTAGTTCTTCAACCACTGCTGGTTGTAGTCTGCTGAGCGTGTCACTGCCTCATCCTTGACTTTTTTCTCTAATTGGTGCTGTGTTATGAATGGACTTGAGATGAGTTCTGAGCAGAGGCTCCCTCTGGTGGTTACAAGCGGTACTGGGCTGTCCAGTGAAGATTGTGAGGATTGGGAATCAGGTGTTACTGACTGGTCTTATATAAGGGAGTCGCCTTCCCATCAGGGTTGCCGGTGATCAATTGTTCTGGACTCAATCCTTGATTCCTGTTTCCTTTGTAGTCTGCTGTGTCGTGTCTGCATCTCCTGCTATCAGATAAGACATTTTCTTCTTTTTGTTTTTGTGCTTGATTTTTGCATTTTGTCCTGCACTTCTGTGGGGGCCTTCAGGGTCCCCTCCGGGGGCTTTTGACCTCTCAGTTTAGTTCAGCCACTGATGTTTTGTACATTTGCTTTTTCCATTTTTTTCAGTGGCTGCTGTTTTGATTTTGTTACACCAGAGAACTAATTTAGGTGGTAGAGGTCGTGTGATCTCAGGTGTTTTTGAAATTAGTAGAGTTGGTGCTTTTCAGGGTTTTTTGGGATTGCAGTAAGTGCCCTTCCTATCCTTTTCTATTTAGATAGTTTGGGCCCCAACGTTTGCTCATACTATTTTCTGTCTGTGTTAGTATTTCTTCTTGTCTAACCGCCATTACATGTTTGGGGGCTTTCTATGTTCTTTGGGGATCTGCTCCGGGGAAGATAGCTTTCCTCTTTCTATCTTTAGGTATAGTTAGTTTCTCAGGCTGTGACGAGGCGTCTAGGACCAACGTAGGAACGCTCCACGGCTGCCTCTAGTTGTGGTGGTTAGTCAGGGTACTGCAATCTCATAGATTCCAACTGCTCTGGTGTATTGCCTTTTTTACCTGCACTCCTCAGCTACCAAATCATAACAGTATCACCGGCCTAACTGAAAATTATATGGTACTCACAGAAGGGAAAAATATTGTGAAAGAAAAAAAAAAAAGGTTGTCAGAGTTGTCAGAGATATTTTTCTGTTTGTTGCATTTTTTTTTTCCCTCTGTATCTCTGGGTGCTGGGGAGGATTTTTTTTTTCCTCTCAATGGAGTTTGCACAGTTGTCTGGCCGTGTGGATCAGCTTGCCACTGAGGTTCGGAGTATTGCTACCTATCTTGCTAGGTTGCCTGTTGTGGAACCTAGGATTCCCATGCCAGATTTGTTTTTGGGGGATCGAGCCAAGTTTCTGAATTTCAAAAATAATTGTAAATTGTTTTTTGCCTTAAAATCTAAGTCCTCAGGGAACGCAGCGCAGCAGGTTCAAATTGTCATCTCTCTCATGCGCGGCGATCCTCAGGATTGGGCTTTTTCCCTGACACCTGGGGATCCTGTTTTGAGTGATGTTGATACATTTTTTCAGGCCTTTGGGTTATTGTACGATGAGCCTAATGTCACTGATCAAGCTGAAAAAGCCTTGTTGGCATTAAATCAGGGGCTTGATGACGCTGAGTTATACTGTCAGAGATTCCGCAGGTGGGCAGTCCTGACCAAATGGAATGACGACGCTTTGGCAGCCCTTTTTTGGAAGGGTCTGTCAGATAAAGTAAAGGATGTTATGGTGGGATTCCCTATCCCCTCTGGTCTCAATGATTCTATGTCATTAGCGATTCAAATTGACAGACGTTTGCGTGAGCGGAGAAGTATGCGTGGAATAGTGTTGCCTTGTGAACCTGCTTCTGAACCCATGCAGTGTGATAGAGTGGTTTCTGGGGCACAGCGTCATGAGTTTCGAAAGCGCAATGGGTTATGTTTCTACTGTGGTGATGCCTCTCATGCTATTTCAGTCTGCCCTAAGCGGGGAAGACGTTTTGCACGCTCAGTTGTCTTGGGTAGTGTTCAGACTAAGTTTTTATTAACTGTTACTCTGATATGCTCTCTGTCCTCATTTTCTGCTCAGGCTTTCGTTTATTCGGGAGCAGCTATTAACCTGATGGATTTTGATTTTGCTAAACGTTGCGGGTTTCCCTTGATACCCCTACAGAAGTCTATTCCCCTCCTGGGGATCGATTCTACCCCTTTGGCTGAGAATAAACCTCAGTTCTCTACTCAGGTGATAATGAGGGTTGAACCTGATCATCAGGAGAGCTGCAAATTTTTGGTTCTGTATAATCTGCATGACATTATCGTGCTGGGTTTCCCTTGGTTACAGTCTCATAATCCTGTTTTGGATTGGAAATCTGTGTCTGTAACCAGTTGGGGCTGCCAATGTGTTAATACCAACACTCCTGTTTTTTCTGCCTCCCCCCAGGCTCAGGATGTTCCTGACTTTTTGATTGATTTTTCTGATGTGTTTAGCGAAAGTAAATCTGCATCCTTGCCTCCCCATAGGAGCTATGACTGCGCTATTGAATTAGTGCCTGGTAGTAAATTCCCTAAAGGTCGCCTTTTTAACTTGTCTGTACCTGAACATGACGCTATGCGGTCTTATATCAAGGAGTCATTGGAGAAGGGTCATATCAGACCATCCTCTTCACCCTTAGGTGCCGGTTTTTTCTTTGTGGCCAAAAAGGATGGTTCATTAAGGCCGTGTATTGATTATCGTCTTTTGAACAATATTACTGTGAAATATTAATATCCGTTACCCTTGATTTCTGACCTGTTTTCAAGGGTGAAAGACGCTACTTGGTTTACCAAGCTTGACCTCAGGGGGGCATATAACCTTATTCGCATTAAGCACGGGGATGAATGGAAGACGGCATTTAACACCCCTGAGGGGCATTTTGAGTACCTTGTGATGCCCTTTGGGCTCACTAATGCTCCTTCTGTCTTCCAGTCCTTCATGAATGACATTTTCAGGGATTTTGTGGATAAATTTCTGATTGTTTATTTGGATGATATCTTGATTTTTTCTAATCACTGGGACTCTCATGTGAAACATGTTCGAACTGTATTCCAGATTTTGAGAGAGAATGCTCTGTATGTGAAGGGATCAAAGTGTCTTTTTGGCGTACAGAGGATCTCATTTTTGGGATTCATTTTGTCCCCATCTGTTATTGAAATGGACCCGGTCAAGGTTCAGGCCATCTGTGATTGGGTCCAACCTACTTCATTAAAGGCTCTTCAAAGATTTTTGGGTTTTGCCAATTTTTATCGTAAATTTATTGGTAATTACTCCGTTATTGTTAAACCATTAACTGATTTGACCAAAAAGGGTTCTGATGTGGTGAATTGGCCTCCTGAGGCAGTCTCTGCATTTCAGGAACTTAAGCAGAGATTCACTTCTGCTCCTGTTCTACGGCAGCCTGATGTTTCTCTGCCATTTCAGGTGGAGGTTGATGCCTCTGAAAATGGGGCAGGTGCCATTTTGTCCCAAAGAGATCCAGAGACCTCTAAAAGTAACCCTTGTGCCTTTTTCTCTCGTAAATTTTCTCCTACTGAACGTAATTATGACGTTGGTAATCGGGAGTTATTGGCCATGAAGTGGGCTTTTGAAGAATGGAGACATTGGCTGGAGGGAGCCAAACATCAGGTGGTGGTCCTTACGGACCATAAGAATCTGGTTTATCTGGAATCTGCCAAGCGACTTAATCCTAGACAGGCCAGGTGGGCCTTGTTTTTCAAACGTTTTAATTTTGTGGTTTCCTTTCTCCCTGGCACTAAGAATGTTAAGGCGGATGCCCTCTCGAGGAGTTTCCTTGCGGACTCTCTTGAGGTATCTGATCCTTCTGTTATTTTGAAAGAAGGTGTAGTTCTTTCCGCCATCTCGCCCAATTTGAGACTGGCTCTGGAGGGGTGTCAGGAGGATAGGCCCGAGCGCTGCCCTGTTGGGAAATTGTTTGTCCCGGACCAGTGGAAAAAGAGTGTGATGTCTGAGATTCATTGTTCCGTGTTAGCCGGTCATCCCGGAATTTTTGGTACCAGAGACTTGGTTAGTCGGTCCTTTTGGTGGCCTACCTTGTCTCGTGATGTCAGGGAATTTGTGCAGTACTGCGGGACTTGCTCTCGCTCCAAGCCTTGCTCTCGCTCTAGTGGTTTGTTGATGCCATTGCCTGTGCCCAAGAGACCATGGACCCATATCTCTATGGATTTCATTTCCGACCTCCCTGTTTCTCAGAGAATGACCGTCATCTGGGTGATTTGTGATAGGTTTTCCAAGATAATACATCTTGTGCCATTACCTAAGTTGCCTTCCTCCTCTGAATTGGTGCCTTTGTTCCTTCAGCACGTGGTTCGTTTACACGGCATTCCTGAGAACATTGTGTCTGACAGAGGAGTCCAGTTTGTTTCCAGATTTTGGAGGACCTTTTGTTCTAAGCTTGGTGTTCAGTTGTCTTTCTCCTCGGCGTTTCATCCTCAGACCAATGGTCAAACTGAGAGAACAAACCAGACATTGGAGACTTATCTAAGATGCTTTGTGTCTGCTGATCAGGATGACTGGGTCTCTTTTTTGCCTTTGGCTGAGTTTGCTCTTAATAATAGGGCTAGCTCTGCCACTTTGATGTCTCCATTTTTCTGTAATTCTGGGTTTCACCCTCGATTTTCTTCAGGACAGACGGAGGCTTCTGCCTGTCCAGGTCTTGACTCTGTTGTGGAGCGTATGCAACAGATTTGGGACCAGGTAGTGGAGAGGTTGTCCCTCTCTCAGGAGAGGGCCCAGCGGTTTGCTAACCGGCATAGGACTGATGGTCCTCGGTTTAAAGTGGGGGACTTGGTCTAGTTGTCCTCAAAAAATATTCCTATGAGAGTGGCATCTCCTAAATTTAAGCCTAGGTTCATTGGACCTTATAAGATCATGGAGATTCTTAATCCTGTTTCTTTTAGTTTGCTTCTTCCAGGGACATTTAAGATCCATAACGTGTTCCACAAGTCCTTGTTAAAGAGGTTTGTTGAGCCAGTGGTTCCTACTGCTTTGCCTCCTGACCCTGTTCTGGTTGAGGGCAATATGGAGTTTGTGGTTGAGAAAATATTGAATTCTCGTTTTTCTAGACGGAAACTCCAGTATTTGGTTAAGTGGAGAGGTTATGGTCAGGAAGACAATTCTTGGGTGTTTGCTTCAGACATCCATGCTAGGAGACTCATCCGTGCGTATCATAGAACTCATCCTGACCGACCTGGTTGCTCAAGTGAGGGTTCGGTGACCCCTCCTCAAGGGGGGGGTACTGTTGTGAATGGACTTGAGATGAGTTGTGAGCAGAGGCTCCCTCTGGTGGTTACAAGCGGTACTGGACTGTCCAGTGAAGATTGTGAGGATTGGGAATCAGGTGTTACTGACTGGTCTTATATAAGGGAGTCGCCTTCCCATCAGGGTTGCCGGTGATCAATTGTTCTGGACTCAATCCTTGATTCCTGTTTCCTTTGTAGTCTGCTAAACTGAGAGGGCAAAAGCCCCCAGAGGGGACCCTGAAGGCCCCCACAGAAGTGCAGGACAAAATGCAAAAATCAAGCACAAAAACAAAAAGAAGAAAATGTCTTATCTGATAGCAGGAGATGCAGACACGACACAGCAGACTACAAAGGAAACAGGAATCAAGGATTGAGTCCAGAACAATTGATCACCGGCAACCCTGATGGGAAGGCGACTCCCTTATATAAGACCAGTCAGTAACACCTGATTCCCAATCCTCACAATCTTCACTGGACAGCCCAGTACCGCTTGTAACCACCAGAGGGAGCCTCTGCTCAGAACTCATCTCAAGTCCATTCACAACACAGCACCAATTAGAGAAAAAAGTCAAGGATGAGGCAGTGACACACGCTCAGCAGACTACAACCAGCAGTGGTTGAAGAACTAACGTGATCTGCACTCCAAAAATATAAACATCAGACTACTGTGAACACTGCACAAAACTGTTCACTATCTTTGAAAGGCCCCTTTGTGTACTTCTATAGTGTTTGCAAGCAATGTATTGTATACGGATGGAAGCGCGTCACACTAATAGATTTGAGTTATTTGAAATAGAATGGAGCAGCACCAATTAGAGAAAAAAGTCAAGGATGAGGCAGTGACACACGCTCAGCAGACTACAACCAGCAGTGGCTGAAGAACTAACTGGAGCGTGATCTGCACTACAAAAATCAAAACCTCAGACTACAGTGAACACTGCACACAACTGTTCACTAGGTGTGAAAGGCCCCTTTGTGTACTTCTATAGTGTTTGCAAGCAATGTATTGTATACGGATGGAAGCACGTCACACTAATAGATTTGAGTTATTTGAAATAGAATGGAGCAGCACCAATTACAGACAAATGTCAAGGATGAGGCAGGGACACACGCTCAGCAGACTACAACCAGCAGTGGTTGAAGAACTAACGTGATCTGCACTCCAAAAATATAAACCTCAGACTACTGTGAACACTGCAAAAAACTGTTCACTATCTTTGAAAGGCCCCTTTGTGTACTTCTATAGTGTTTGCAAGCAATGTATTGTATACGGATGGAAGCGCGTCACACTAATAGATTTGAGTTATTTGAAATAGAATGGAGCAGCACCAATTAGAGAAAAAAGTCAAGGATGAGGCAGTGACACACGCTCAGCAGACTACAACCAGCAGTGGTTGAAGAACTAACTGGAGCGTGATCTGCACTCCAAAAATCAAAACCTCAGACTACAGTGAACAGTGCACACAACTGTTCACTAGGTGTGAAAGGCCCCTTTGTGTACTTCTATAGTGTTTGCAAGCAATGTATTGTATACGGATGGAAGCGCGTCACACTAATAGATTTGAGTTATTTGAAATAGAATTGAGCAGCACCAATTACAGACAAATGTCAAGGATGAGGCAGGGACACACGCTCAGCAGACTACAGCCAGCAGTGGTTGAAGAACTAACTGGAGCGTGATCTGCACTCCAAAAATATAAACCTCAGACTACTGTGAACACTGCACAGAACTGTTCACTATCTTTGAAAGGCCCCTTTGTGTACTTCTATAGTGTTTGCAAGCAATGTATTGTATACGGATGGAAGCGCGTCACACTAATAGATTTGAGTTATTTGAAATAGAATGGAGCAGCACCAATTAGAGAAAAAAGTCAAGGATGAGGCAGTGACACACGCTCAGCAGACTACAACCAGCAGTGGTTGAAGAACTAACTGGAGCGTGATCTGCACTCCAAAAATCAAAACCTCAGACTACAGTGAACACTGCACACAACTGTTCACTAGGTGTGAAAGGCCCCTTTGAAAGCCACTGATGTTTTGTACATTTGCTTTTTCCATTTTTTTCAGTGGCTGCTGTTTTGATTTTGTTACACCAGAGAACTAATTTAGGTGGTAGAGGTCGTGTGATCTCAGGTGTTTTTGAAATTAGTAGAGTTGGTGCTTTTCAGGGTTTTTTGGGATTGCAGTAAGTGCCCTTCCTATCCTTTTCTATTTAGATAGTTTGGGCCCCAACGTTTGCTCATACTATTTTCTGTCTGTGTTAGTATTTCTTCTTGTCTAACCGCCATTACATGTTTGGGGGCTTTCTATGTTCTTTGGGGATCTGCTCCGGGGAAGATAGCTTTCCTCTTTCTATCTTTAGGTATAGTTAGTTTCTCAGGCTGTGACGAGGCGTCTAGGACCAACGTAGGAACGCTCCACGGCTGCCTCTAGTTGTGGTGGTTAGTCAGGGTAGTGCAATCTCATAGATTCCAACTGCTCTGGTGTATTGCCTTTTTTACCTGCACTCCTCAGCTACCAAATCATAACAGTATCACCGGCCTAACTGAAAATTATATGGTACTCACAGAAGGGAAAAATATTGTGAATGAAAAAAAAAAAAGGTTGTCAGAGTTGTCAGAGATATTTTTCTGTTTGTTGCATTTTTTTTTTCCCTCTGTATCTCTGGGTGCTGGGGAGGATTTTTTTTTTCCTCTCAATGGAGTTTGCACAGTTGTCTGGCCGTGTGGATCAGCTTGCCACTGAGGTTCGGAGTATTGCTACCTATCTTGCTAGGTTGCCTGTTGTGGAACCTAGGATTCCCATGCCAGATTTGTTTTTGGGGGATCGAGCCAAGTTTCTGAATTTCAAAAATAATTGTAAATTGTTTTTTGCCTTAAAATCTAAGTCCTCAGGGAACGCAGCGCAGCAGGTTCAAATTGTCATCTCTCTCATGCGCGGCGATCCTCAGGATTGGGCTTTTTCCCTGACACCTGGGGATCCTGTTTTGAGTGATGTTGATGCATTTTTTCAGGCCTTTGGGTTATTGTACGATGAGCCTAATGTCACTGATCAAGCTGAAAAAGCCTTGTTGGCATTAAATCAGGGGCTTGATGACGCTGAGTTATACTGTCAGAGATTCCGCAGGTGGGCAGTCCTGACCAAATGGAATGACGACGCTTTGGCAGCCCTTTTTTGGAAGGGTCTGTCAGATAAAGTAAAGGATGTTATGGTGGGATTCCCTATCCCCTCTGGTCTCAATGATTCTATGTCATTAGCGATTCAAATTGACAGACGTTTGCGTGAGCGGAGAAGTATGCGTGGAATAGTGTTGCCTTGTGAACCTGCTTCTGAACCCATGCAGTGTGATAGAGTGGTTTCTGGGGCACAGCGTCATGAGTTTCGAAAGCGCAATGGGTTATGTTTCTACTGTGGTGATGCCTCTCATGCTATTTCAGTCTGCCCTAAGCGGGGAAGACGTTTTGCACGCTCAGTTGTCTTGGGTAGTGTTCAGACTAAGTTTTTATTAACTGTTACTCTGATATGCTCTCTGTCCTCATTTTCTGCTCAGGCTTTCGTTTATTCGGGAGCAGCTATTAACCTGATGGATTTTGATTTTGCTAAACGTTGCGGGTTTCCCTTGATACCCCTACAGAAGTCTATTCCCCTACTGGGGATCGATTCTACCCCTTTGGCTGAGAATAAACCTCAGTTCTCTACTCAGGTGATAATGAGGGTTGAACCTGATCATCAGGAGAGCTGCAAATTTTTGGTTCTGTATAATCTGCATGACATTATCGTGCTGGGTTTCCCTTGGTTACAGTCTCATAATCCTGTTTTGGATTGGAAATCTGTGTCTGTAACCAGTTGGGGCTGCCAATGTGTTAATACCAACACTCCTGTTTTTTCTGCCTCCCCCCAGGCTCAGGATGTTCCTGACTTTTTGATTGATTTTTCTGATGTGTTTAGCGAAAGTAAATCTGCATCCTTGCCTCCCCATAGGAGCTATGACTGCGCTATTGAATTAGTGCCTGGTAGTAAATTCCCTAAAGGTCGCCTTTTTAACTTGTCTGTACCTGAACATGACGCTATGCGGTCTTATATCAAGGAGTCATTGGAGAAGGGTCATATCAGACCATCCTCTTCACCTTAGGTGCCAGTTTTTTCTTTGTGGCCAAAAAGGATGGTTCATTAAGGCCGTGTATTGATTATCGTCTTTTGAACAATATTACTGTGAAATATTAATATCCGTTACCCTTGATTTCTGACCTGCTTTCAAGGGTGAAAGACGCTACTTGGTTTACCAAGCTTGACCTCAGGGGGGCATATAACCTTATTCGCATTAAGCACGGGGATGAATGGAAGACGGCATTTAACACCCCTGAGGGGCATTTTGAGTACCTTGTGATGCCCTTTGGGCTCACTAATGCTCCTTCTGTCTTCCAGTCCTTCATGAATGACATTTTCAGGGATTTTGTGGATAAATTTCTGATTGTTTATTTGGATGATATCTTGATTTTTTCTAATCACTGGGACTCTCATGTGAAACATGTTCGAACTGTATTCCAGATTTTGAGAGAGAATGCTCTGTATGTGAAGGGATCAAAGTGTCTTTTTGGCGTACAGAGGATCTCATTTTTGGGATTCATTTTGTCCCCATCTGTTATTGAAATGGACCCGGTCAAGGTTCAGGCCATCTGTGATTGGGTCCAACCTACTTCATTAAAGGCTCTTCAAAGATTTTTGGGTTTTGCCAATTTTTATCGTAAATTTATTGGTAATTACTCCGTTATTGTTAAACCATTAACTGATTTGACCAAAAAGGGTTCTGATGTGGTGAATTGGCCTCCTGAGGCAGTCTCTGCATTTCAGGAACTTAAGCAGAGATTCACTTCTGCTCCTGTTCTACGGCAGCCTGATGTTTCTCTGCCATTTCAGGTGGAGGTTGATGCCTCTGAAAATGGGGCAGGTGCCATTTTGTCCCAAAGAGATCCAGAGACCTCTAAAAGTAACCCTTGTGCCTTTTTCTCTCGTAAATTTTCTCCTACTGAACGTAATTATGACGTTGGTAATCGGGAGTTATTGGCCATGAAGTGGGCTTTTGAAGAATGGAGACATTGGCTGGAGGGAGCCAAACATCAGGTGGTGGTCCTTACGGACCATAAGAATCTGGTTTATCTGGAATCTGCCAAGCGACTTAATCCTAGACAGGCCAGGTGGGCTTTGTTTTTCAAACGTTTTAATTTTGTGGTTTCCTTTCTCCCTGGCACTAAGAATGTTAAGGCGGATGCCCTCTCGAGGAGTTTCCTTGCGGACTCTCTTGAGGTATCTGATCCTTCTGTTATTTTGAAAGAAGGTGTAGTTCTTTCCGCCATCTCGCCCAATTTGAGACTGGCTCTGGAGGGGTGTCAGGAGGATAGGCCCGAGCGCTGCCCTGTTGGGAAATTGTTTGTCCCGGACCAGTGGAAAAAGAGTGTGATGTCTGAGATTCATTGTTCCGTGTTAGCCGGTCATCCCGGAATTTTTGGTACCAGAGACTTGGTTAGTCGGTCCTTTTGGTGGCCTACCTTGTCTCGTGATGTCAGGGAATTTGTGCAGTACTGCGGGACTTGCTCTCGCTCCAAGCCTTGCTCTCGCTCTAGTGGTTTGTTGATGCCATTGCCTGTGCCCAAGAGACCATGGACCCATATCTCTATGGATTTCATTTCCGACCTCCCTGTTTCTCAGAGAATGACCGTCATCTGGGTGATTTGTGATAGGTTTTCCAAGATGATACATCTTGTGCCATTACCTAAGTTGCCTTCCTCCTCTGAATTGGTGCCTTTGTTCCTTCAGCACGTGGTTCGTTTACACGGCATTCCTGAGAACATTGTGTCTGACAGAGGAGTCCAGTTTGTTTCCAGATTTTGGAGGACCTTTTGTTCTAAGCTTGGTGTTCAGTTGTCTTTCTCCTCGGCGTTTCATCCTCAGACCAATGGTCAAACTGAGAGAACAAACCAGACATTGGAGACTTATCTAAGATGCTTTGTGTCTGCTGATCAGGATGACTGGGTCTCTTTTTTGCCTTTGGCTGAGTTTTCTCTTAATAATAGGGCTAGCTCTGCCACTTTGATGTCTCCATTTTTCTGTAATTCTGGGTTTCACCCTCGATTTTCTTCAGGACAGACGGAGGCTTCTGCCTGTCCAGGTCTTGACTCTGTTGTGGAGCGTATGCAACAGATTTGGGACCAGGTAGTGGAGAGGTTGTCGCTCTCTCAGGAGAGGGCCCAGCGGTTTGCTAACCGGCATAGGACTGATGGTCCTCGGTTTAAAGTGGGGGACTTGGTCTGGTTGTCCTCAAAAAATATTCCTATGAGAGTGGCATCTCCTAAATTTAAGCCTAGGTTCATTGGACCTTATAAGATCATGGAGATTCTTAATCCTGTTTCTTTTAGTTTGCTTCTTCCAGGGACATTTAAGATCCATAACGTGTTCCACAAGTCCTTGTTAAAGAGGTTTGTTGAGCCAGTGGTTCCTACTGCTTTGCCTCCTGACCCTGTTCTGGTTGAGGGCAATATGGAGTTTGTGGTTGAGAAAATATTGAATTCTCGTTTTTCTAGACGGAAACTCCAGTATTTGGTTAAGTGGAGAGGTTATGGTCAGGAAGACAATTCTTGGGTGTTTGCTTCAGACATCCATGCTAGGAGACTCATCCGTGCGTATCATAGAACTCATCCTGACCGACCTGGTTGCTCAAGTGAGGGTTCGGTGACCCCTCCTCAAGGGGGGGTACTGTTGTGAATGGACTTGAGATGAGTTGTGAGCAGAGGCTCCCTCTGGTGGTTACAAGCGGTACTGGACTGTCCAGTGAAGATTGTGAGGATTGGGAATCAGGTGTTACTGACTGGTCTTATATAAGGGAGTCGCCTTCCCATCAGGGTTGCCGGTGATCAATTGTTCTGGACTCAATCCTTGATTCCTGTTTCCTTTGTAGTCTGCTGTGTCGTGTCTGCATCTCCTGCTATCAGATAAGACATTTTCTTCTTTTTGTTTTTGTGCTTGATTTTTGCATTTTGTCCTGCACTTCTGTGGGGGCCTTCAGGGTCCCCTCCGGGGGCTTTTGCCCTCTCAGTTTAGTTCAGCCACTGATGTTTTGTACATTTGCTTTTTCCAGTTTTTTCAGTGGCTGCTGTTTTGATTTTGTTACACCAGAGAACTAATTTAGGTGGTAGAGGTCGTGTGATCTCAGGTGTTTTTGAAATTAGTAGAGTTGGTGCTTTTCAGGGTTTTTTGGGATTGCAGTAAGTGCCCTTCCTATCCTTTTCTATTTAGATAGTTTGGGCCCCAACGTTTGCTCATACTATTTTCTGTCTGTGTCAGTATTTCTTCTTGTCTAACCGCCATTACATGTTTGGGGGCTTTCTATGTTCTTTGGGGATCTGCTCCGGGGAAGATAGCTTTCCTCTTTCTATCTTTAGGTATAGTTAGTTTCTCAGGCTGTGACGAGGCGTCTAGGACCAACGTAGGAACGCTCCACGGCTGCCTCTAGTTGTGGTGGTTAGTCAGGGTACTGCAATCTCATAGATTCCAACTGCTCTGTTGTATTGCCTTTTTTACCTGCACTCCTCAGCTACCAAATCATAACAGTGCTGCTCCATTCTATTTCAAATAACTGAAATCTATTAGTGTGACGCGCTTCCATCCGTATACAATACATTGCTTGCAAACACTATAGAAGTACACAAAGGGGCCTTTCAAAGATAGTAAACAGTTTTCTGCAGTGTTCACAGTAGTCTGAGGTTTATTTTTTGGAGTGCAGATCACGTTAGTTCTTCAACCACTGCTGGTTGTAGTCTGCTGAGCGTGTGTTCCCTGCCTCATCCTTGACATTTGTCTGTAATTGGTGCTGCTCCATTCTATTTCAAATAACTCAAATCTATTAGTGTGACGTGCTTCCATCCGTATACAATACATTGCTTGCAAACACTATAGAAGTACACAAAGGGCCTTTCACACTAGTGAAAAAGTTTGTTGCGTGTTCACTGTAGTCTGAGGTTTTGATTTTTGGAGTGCAGATCACGCTCCAGTTAGTTCTTCAACCACTGCTGGTTGTAGTCTGCTGAGCGTGTGTCACTGCCTCATCCTTGATTTTTTTCTCTAATTGGTGCTGCTCCATTCTATTTCAAATAACTCAAATCTATTAGTGTGACGCGCTTCCATCCGTATACAATACATTGCTTGCAAACACTATAGAAGTACACAAAGGGGCCTTTCAAAGATAGTGAACAGTTCTGTGCAGTGTTCACAGTAGTCTGAGGTTTATATTTTTGGAGTGCAGATCACGCTCCAGTTAGTTCTTCAACCACTGCTGGCTGTAGTCTGCTGAGCGTGTGTCCCTGCCTCATCCTTGACATTTGTCTGTAATTGGTGCTGCTCCATTCTATTTCAAATAACTCAAATCTATTAGTGTGACGTGCTTCCATCCGTATACAATACATTGCTTGCAAACACTATAGAAGTACACAAAGGGGCCTTTCACACCTAGTGAACAGTTGTGTGCAGTGTTCACTGTAGTCTGAGGTTTTGATTTTTGGAGTGCAGATCACGCTCCAGTTAGTTCTTCAGCCACTGCTGGTTGTAGTCTGCTGAGCGTGTGTCACTGCCTCATCCTTGACTTTTTTCTCTAATTGGTGCTGCTCCATTCTATTTCAAATAACTCAAATCTATTAGTGTGACGCGCTTCCATCCGTATACAATACATTGCTTGCAAACACTATAGAAGTACACAAAGGGGCCTTTCAAAGATAGTGAACAGTTTTGTGCAGTGTTCACTGTAGTCTGATGTTTATATTTTTGGAGTGCAGATCACGTTAGTTCTTCAACCACTGCTGGTTGTAGTCTGCTGAGCGTGTGTCCCTGCCTCATCCTTGACATTTGTCTGTAATTGGTGCTGCTCCATTCTATTTCAAATAACTCAAATCTACTAGTGTGACGTGCTTCCATCCGTATACAATACATTGCTTGCAAACACTATAGAAGTACACAAAGGGGCCTTTCACACCTAGTGAACAGTTGTGTGCAGTGTTCACTGTAGTCTGAGGTTTTGATTTTTGGAGTGCAGATCACGCTCCAGTTAGTTCTTCAACCACTGCTGGTTGTAGTCTGCTGAGCGTGTGTCACTGCCTCATCCTTGACTTTTTTCTCTAATTGGTGCTGCTCCATTCTATTTCAAATAACTCAAATCTATTAGTGTGACGCGCTTCCATCCGTATACAATACATTGCTTGCAAACACTATAGAAGTACACAAAGGGGCCTTTCAAAAATAGTGAACAGTTCTGTGCAGTGTTCACAGTAGTCTGAGGTTTATATTTTGGAGTGCAGATCACGCTCCAGTTAGTTCTTCAACCACTGCTGGTTGTAGTCTGCTGAGCGTGTGTCCCTGCCTCATCCTTGACATTTGTCTGTAATTGGTGCTGCTCAATTCTATTTCAAATAACTCAAATCTATTAGTGTGACACACTTCCATCCGTATACAATACATTGCTTGCAAACACTATAGAAGTACACAAAGGGGCCTTTCAAAGATAGTGAACAGTTTTGTGCAGTGTTCACAGTAGTCTGAGGTTTATATTTTTGGAGTGCAGATCACGTTAGTTCTTCAACCACTGCTGGTTGTAGTCTGCTGAGCGTGTGTCCCTGCCTCATCCTTGACATTTGTCTGTAATTGGTGCTGCTCCATTCTATTTCAAAGAACTCAAATCTATTAGTGTGACGAACTTCCATCCGTATAAAATACATTGCTTGCAAACACTATAGAAGTACACAAAGGGGCCTTTCACACCTAGTGAACAGTTGTGTGCAGTGTTCACTGTAGTCTGAGGTTTTGATTTTTGGAGTGCAGATCACGCTCCAGTTAGTTCTTCAACCACTGCTGGTTGTAGTCTGCTGAGCGTGTGTCACTGCCTCATCCTTGACTTTTTTCTCTAATTGGTGCTGCTCCATTCTATTTCAAATAACTCAAATCTATTAGTGTGACGCGCTTCCATCCGTATACAATACATTGCTTGCAAACACTATAGAAGTACACAAAGGGGCCTTTCAAAGATAGTGAACAGTTTTGTGCAGTGTTCACAGTAGTCTGAGGTTTATATTTTTGGAGTTCAGATCACGCTCCAGTTAGTTCTTCAACTATTGCTGGTTGTAGTCTGCTGAGCGTGTGTCCCTGCCTCATCCTTGACATTTGTCTGTAATTGGTGCTGCTCCATTCTATTTCAAATAACTCAAATCTATTAGTGTGACGCGCTTCCATCCGTATAAAATACATTGCTTGCAAACACTATTGTAATGTATGTAGTACAGTTCATATAGCGTCTTGTGCTTGGGTGCGATGAAAATACATGAGACACAGGTTTGATATAGAAGGTCTTGTATTACTTCATACAAGTGGCAAAAATAGTCACACAGTTTGCAGATACAGAAGCAGGAGACACAGCAGGCCAGAGTAACTTAAGCTCAGCAATCACTCTCCACAACAGGTTCAGGATCTTCTTCTCTGTTACCGTAAGTCCATGCAAACGTGGATCTTTCAAAGAGCAGGGTTCCAGAGTCCACAAGTGTTCAGAGTTCCTCAGTAGGAATAGCTGGAGTACATAGTCCAAGGCTTCCAGGAGTCAGGTCACAGGTTCACTGCAGGCTAGATTCTGAAGCACTGATTGCTCAGCTGTGGCTGCTTAAGAAGCAAGAGGGAGAGAATCAGGGCGGGAACATGAAAGCTGAAAACTCCATATTGACTGAGGGCAAGATAGCTGCAGCAAGACAGAAAGCAAAATGGCTGACGGAAAACTGAGTTTCAAGAACATGTACAAAGAACCTTACATTACTCCCCCCTTAGGGACAACCTCCGGATGGCCTCAGACCAGGCTTGTCTGGGTACCTCTGATGAAACTGGCGGAGCAAACGAGGAGCATTAACGTTATTGACTGGGTTCCCATGAGTTGTCCTCCACTGGGTAGCCCTGCCATTTAATCAAATATTGTAACTGATTCCTGTATAACCTGGAAACTAGAATTCTTTCCACCACAAATTCTTCCTGACCATCGACTAGCACTGGGTCAGGGCAAGGAGAAGAACGTCCAGGAAACGTATTGGGTGTTGCAGCCTTTAGTAGGGATACATGAAAGACAGGGTGGATTCTCATAGTTCTAGGCAGTTGAAGACGACAAGCAACGGCACTTATAATTTTACTGATTTTATAGGGTCCAATGTACTTATGTCCCAACTTAGACGATGGAATCCTTAACTTAAGATTTCTGGTTGACAGCCAGACCAGGTCTCCTACCTTGAAAACTGGTGCAGGTTTACGAAATGTATCTGCTGCTTTCTTGTACCTTTCCTGAGCCAATTCCAGATTCTCCTTTAGAAGATCCATATTCTTCTGTAAAGACGTGATTCTTTCGGCCACTGCTGGTAAAGGCGTTTCTATGGGAAATCGTGGAAGAATGTTAGGATGATAACCTAGATTGGAGTAAAAAGGAGACTGCTTAGTGGAGGCGCTCTGAGAGTTGTTATAAGAGAACTCAGCCAATGGAAGTAGATCCACCCAATCATCCTGTAGGTGGCAGATAAAGCAGCGGAGATACTGCTCCAGAGTTTGATTGGTTCGTTCGGTCTGTCCATTAGTCTGGGGATGAAAAGCAGAAGAAAGGTTTACTTTAATGTCCAATGCTGCACAGAAATTTTGCCAAAACCTTGAAGTGAATTGCACCCCTCGATCCGAAATAACTTCATCCGGTACTCCATGTAAGCGAAACACATCTTTAATCATCAAATCTGATGTCTGTTTTGCAGTGGGTAAGCCGACACAAGGAATAAAATTAGCTGCCTTTGTTAAACGATCAACCACCACTAGAATGGTGTTTTTCCCTTGAGAGGTTGGTAACTCCACAATGAAGTCCATAGAAATGGATCCCCACGGGCGGGACGGGGTGGGAAGAGGCTGTAACAGACCAGTTGGTGAGGAGCGAGGTGTTTTGCATCTTGCACAGACTTCACATGAAGTGACATAGTTTAAAACATCCTTCCTGCAAGTGGGCCACCAAAAGAATCGAGAAAGAAATTCCTGTGTCTTTAGAATTCCTCTATGCCCAGCTATCTTGGAATCGTGAATGAGTTGCAATACTCTCAATCTGACTGTTTCAGGAATATACAGACGTTGTCCCAGAATCCACACACCATTCTTAAAGACAAGACTTACGTCCCTTGGGGGTTGTGCCAACAAGGAATCCGCATGGTATGCTTCCTTGATGTCCTTAAGTAGGTCTTGATTATGAATCACTCCCAGGAATCTAGAGTCAGGAAGAATAGTCTTAGGAGGAGCAAGTGGACGGGTCTCTGCTGAATGAATCCTAGAGAGTGCATCAGCCTTTCCATTGCGCGATCCTGGTCTATAAGAAATGACAAAATTAAATTGGTTTAAGAAAAGATTCCAGCGAGCCTGGCGAGGAGTCAGGCACTTAGCCGACCTGATAAATTCAAGGTTACGATGGTCTGTCAGGACGACTATTTGCTGTGCAGCTCCCTGAAGAAGGTGTCTCCATTCTTTGAAGGCGGCAATAATGGCCAACAACTCTCTATTGCCCACATCGTAGTTCCTCCCAGCCGAAGACAACTGCTGGGAAAAGAAGGCACAGGGATGCAAGACATTCTTCTCACCTGTTCTCTGAGAGAATATAGCGCCAACGGCACAATCTGAAGCATCCACCTCTATTATGAAGGCAAGTTCGGGGTTGGGATGTACCAAGATAGGTGCGGTGGTAAACTTATCTTTTAGACGAGAAAATGCTTCCTGGGCTTGGGGAGTCCAGGAGAACCTAGACTCTTTCCGGGTAAGTTGGGTGATAGGTGACACTACCTCAGATAAATTCCTAATGAAACGTCTATAGAAATTGGCAAACCCGATGAAGCGCTGCACCTCCTTCACATTTCTAGGACTTGGCCAATCCTTGATGGTTTGGGTCTTACTTCCATCCATACTAATTCCTTGTGTAGACAGTACATACCCCAGAAATTGAATTTCGGTCCTATGGAATTCACACTTTTCAAGTTTGATGTAAAGATGGTTTTGTCTTAGACGTTCCAAGACCATTCTCACATGTCCATGATGTTCCTCTGTGGAGTTAGAAAAAATTAGAATATCATCCAAATAAATCACCACGAATGTATCTAGGAGATCCCTGAAGATGTCATTCACCAAGTGTTGGAAAGTGGCTGGGGCGGTACTCAGACCAAAAGGCATAACTAGATATTCAAAGTGTCCATAGCGTGACCTGAATGCAGTCTTCCATTCATCCCCAGGTCTAATACGGACCAAGTTATAGGCCCCACGGAGATCCAATTTAGAGAAAATTTTGGCATTCCGCACTCTCTCCAATAACTCAGGGATTAAAGGCAATGGATAACGGTTTCTAATAGTAACCTTATTGAGTTCCCTATAGTCTACGCAGGGTCTCAGAGATCCATCTTTCTTCTTCACAAAGAAGATGGGTGCACCTGCAGGAGATGAAGAGGGGCGTATGAAGCCCTTGGCTAGATTTTCGTCTATGTAATCCTTTAAAGCCTTTAGCTCAGGCCCCGCCAGGGGGTAAATCTTACCAAAAGGTATCTCTGCTCCAGGCAATAATTCAATTGGACAATCATATGGACGGTGAGGGGGAAGCTGGTCAGCGTTCTTCTTGTCACATAAATCCACATAGTCCTGGTATACAGCTGGTAGTTCAGGGACTGACATGGTTCCTTTAGGAACAGAGCAAGCTGAAACTTCTGGACTCATCTGTTTCTCTGGAAAGTGTAATTCCTTGGTCTCCCAGTTAATGGTAGGGTTCTGAGCCTGCAGCCATGGTAGCCCTAGAATAATGGGAAAGTGGGGAGAAGAGATAAGCATAAAGGACAGTTTCTCTTGATGATCTTTACCCATAAGGACCCTCAAAGGCTCCGTTTCCTGATCCACTGGTCCAGAGGTCAGCAGGGAGCCATCCACAGTTTCCATCTGTACTGGAGTAGCCTTCTTCACTGAACGTATCCCCTGTCTCAGAGCAAAGGAGACATCCATAAAATTCCCACTTGCCCCTGAGTCGATCATAGCAGAGCTAGACACCCAGACTGAGTTAACCCAGAGTTTGATGGAAAGGAAGCAATGAGAATTGTTTTTCCTACAACTCAGCTGGGACACCGCTGAGGAAACTTGAAAAATTGCAGCGTTTACACAGTCATCGTCCTCAGAAGTAACGGAGTTTAAGTCCGAGAAATCAAGATCTGTTGCTGCAGATCTCTCTGGAGCCTGAGGCTCGGACCTGACAGATCTCCTCTCGCAACACTCACAATGAATGAGTGCTGCAGTAGTCTTACGAGAACGGCTGGGGCAGTTTATAATGAAGTGCCCTGACTTACCACAATAGAAACATAGATTTTCCTTAAAACGATGTTCCTTGCGTGCATCACTAACCCGTCTTTGTAAAGAGTCTACCTGCATGGGTTCAGGTTCAGGTTCCCGTGTGATCCTACTCAAAGGTTCCTTAGCTGGGAAGGAAGGTAGGAAAAGGTTAGTGCGATTGCTTTCGAACCATCTCTCTTGCCTGCGTTCAGTCAGGCGAGCATCAATACTGATGCAGTAGTTAATAAAGTCACCTAACGCAGTGGAGGGTCGGCACGAGCAAGTTCATCCTTAATTAGTGGAGACAACCCCTTTCGAAAAATAGATTTTTTGGCGGAACTGTCCCAGGTGGTATCAAGGGCCCATCTCCTGAAATCCAAGGCATATTCGGCTACCGAGTGCTTACCTTGGCGCAAAGTTAACATGGCTGCTTCAGCTGTTGCACCTCGATTGGGGTCATCAAACACCTGCCCCATGGCTGAAATGAAAGCATCAAGATGATCCAAACATTCATCCTCAGTCTCATCAGAGGGTTTGCCCACATCAAAGCCTTGTTGGTAAGTAACATAATTATAGTAAGCACTTTAGATCGTTCAGTGGGAAATTGTGAAGCATGTGCAGAAAAAAACAGATTGCATTGGTTAATAAATCCCCTGAATTTTTCACGTTCACCGCCAAAACGAAAAGGGGGCAACTTGGGAATCCCAGAACTTGGGGCTACGGCAGGAGCCTGGACTCGCTCCTCTAGAACCTCAATCCTGGCTCGCAAATCCTGGGCAGTCTGTCCAAACACTTGCAAATTGTGATTAGTGAGGTCCTGTAGGTTTGTAAAACGGGTTTTTATAGTCTGTAAATCTGCAAGGATATTATCAGTCACTCCGCAAAGTTGCTTTATTCGGGCCTCCATTTTCCAGATCTTTTAAGACAGGAGTACTGGAAGGAGAGGAGAAAAGAAAAAAAAAAAATAGTGTTTACCTGTGGTAACACTGCAGAGAGAAAAAAAAATTAAGGGAACTGCTCACCTGGAATGGTTGTGAGAAGTCACAACCACTATCATCACAGAAAGTTCAACCGGACATCTGATATCCACAGTTACAGCAGACACAAAAGAGGGAAGAGAAAAAAAAAAAAAAAACAATAGTGTTTACCTGTGGTAACACTGCAGAAAAAAAAACTTAAGGGAATTGCTCACCTGGAATGGTTGTGAGAAGTCACAACCACTGTCATCACAGAAAGTACAACTGGACGTCTGATATCCACAGTTACAGCAGACACAGCCTTCCCAGACCCAGCAGACACTAACGTTTTGGCTTCAGAATCTTGTAATGTATGTAGTACAGTTCATATAGCGTCTTGTGCTTGGGTGCGATGAAAATACATGAGACACAGGTTTGATATAGAAGGTCTTGTATTACTTCATACAAGTGGCAAAAATAGACACACAGTTTGCAGATACAGAAGCAGGAGACACAGCAGGCCAGAGTAACTTAAGCTCAGCAATCACTCAGAGAATCAGGGCGGGAGCATGAAAGCTGAAAACTCCATATTGACTGAGGGCAAGATAGCTGCAGCAAGACAGAAAGCAAAATGGCTGACGGAAAACTGAGTTTCAAGAACATGTACAAAGAACCTTACAACCATAGAAGTACACAAAGGGGCCTTTCACACCTAGTGAACAGTTGTGTGCAGTGTTCACTGTAGTCTGAGGTTTTGATTTTTGAAGTGCAGATCACGCTCCAGTTAGTTCTTCAACCACTGCTGGTTGTAGTCTGCTGAGCGTGTGTCACTGCCTCATCCTTGACTTTTTTCTCTAATTGGTGCTGCTCCATTCTATTTCAAATAACTCAAATCTATTAGTGTGACGCGCTTCCATCCGTATACAATACATTGCTTGCAAACACTATAGAAGTACACAAAGGGGCCTTTCAAAGATAGTGAACAGTTTTGTGCAGTGTTCACAGTAGTCTGAGGTTTATATTTTTGGAGTGCAGATCACGTTAGTTCTTCAACCACTGCTGGTTGTAGTCTGCTGAGCGTGTGTCCCTGCCTCATCCTTGACATTTGTCTGTAATTGGTGCTGCTCAATTCTATTTCAAATAACTCAAATCTATTAGTGTGACGGCTTCCATCCGTATACAATACATTGCTTGCAAACACTATAGAAGTACACAAAGGGCCTTTCACACTAGTGAACAGTTGTGTGCAGTGTTCACTGTAGTCTGAGGTTTTGATTTTTGGAGTGCAGATCACGCTCCAGTTAGTTCTTCAACCACTGCTGGTTGTAGTCTGCTGAGCGTGTGTCCTGCCTCATCCTTGACTTTTTTCTCTAATTGGTGCTGCTCCATTCTATTTCAAATAACTCAAATCTATTAGTGTGACGCGCTTCATCCGTATACAATACATTGCTTGCAAACACTATAGAAGTACACAAAGGGGCCTTTCAAGATATGAACAGTTTGTGCAGTGTCACAGTAGTCTGAGGTTTATATTTTTGGAGTGCAGATCACGCTCCAGTTGTTCTTCAACCACTGCTGGTTGTAGTCTGCTGAGCGTGTGTCCTGCCTCATCCTTGACATTTGTCTGTAATTGGTGCTGCTCCATTCTTCAAAAAATTTATGTGCGCTCATCCGTATACAACTCTGCACACAGAATAAAGGCTTCAATGAACGTTGTCATGTTCTTAGTTATTTTTGATGAGTCACTTACTTCACATGCGTTTATCTGTGAGCTGTGTCTGCCTCACTTGACTTTTCTTAATTGTGCTGCTCATTCTATTTCAAATAACTCAAATCATTAGTGTGACGCGCTTCCACCGTATACATACATTGCTGCAAACATATAGAATCACAAGGGGCTTCAACTATGAACTTTGGCAGGTTCACGTATCTGAGGTTTATTTTGGGTGCAGATCACGCTCAGTAGTCTCAACCATGCTGGTTGTAGTCTGCTGACGTGTGTCCCTGCCTCATCCTTGACATTTCTAATTGTGCTGCTCCATTCTATTCAATACCAATCTATAGTTGACGCGCTTCCATCCGTATACAATACATTGCTTCAAACACTATAAAGCACAAAGGCCTTTCAACTAGTGACAGTTTGTGCAGTGTCACTATCTGAGGTTTATTTGGAGTGCAGATCGCTCCTTAGTTCTTCAACACTGCTGTTGTAGTCTGCTGACGTGTGTCCTGCCTCATCCTTGACATTTTCTTAATGGTGCTGCTCATTCATTCAAATAACTCAAATCTATTATGTGACGCGCTCATCCGATACAATACATTGCTTGCAAACACTATAGAAGTACACAAGGGCCTTCAAATTGAACATTTTGTGCATGTTCACATAGTCTGAGTTTATATTTGGAGTGCAGACACGCTCCAGTAGTTCTCCCACTGCTGTGTATTCTGAGCTGTGTCCCTGCTCATCCTGACATTGTCTGTAATTGGTGCTCTCATTCTATTCAAATAACTCAAACATTATGTGACGCGCTTCCATCCGTATACAATACTTGCTTGCAAACATAAGAATACACAAGGGCCTTTCAAAATAGTGAACAGTTGTGCATGTTCACAGTATCTGAGTTTATTTTGGAGTGCAGATCACGCTCAGTTAGTTCTTCAACCACTGCTGTTGTAGTCTGCTGAGCTGTGTCCTGCCTCATCCTTGACTTTGTCTTAATTGGTGCTGCTCCATTCATTTCAAATAACCAAATCTATTATGTGACGCCTTCCATCCGTATACAATACATTGCTTGCAAACACTATAGAAGTACCAAAGGGCTTTCAAATAGTGAACAGTTTGTGCAGTGTTCACAGTAGTCTGAGGTTATATTTTGGAGTGCAGATCACCTCCAGTTAGTTCTTCAACCACTGTGGTTGTAGTCTGCTGACTGTGTCCCTGCCTCATCCTTGACATTGTCTTATTGGTGCTGCTCATTCTATTTCAAAAACTCAAATCTATTAGTGTACGCGCTTCATCGTATACAATACATTGCTTGCAAACACTATAGAAGTACACAAAGGGCCTTTCAACTAGTGAACAGTTTGTGCAGTGTTCACGTAGTCTGAGGTTTATTTTTGGAGTGCAGATCACGCTCATAGTTCTTCAACCATGCTGTTGTAGTCTGCGAGCGTGTGTCCCTGCCTCATCCTTGACTTTTCTTAATTGGTGCTGCTCCATTCTATTTCAAATAACTCAAATCATAGTGTGACGCGCTTCCATCGTATACAATACATTGCTTGCAAACACTATAGAAGTACACAAAGGGCCTTTCAAATAGTGAACAGTTTGTGCAGTGTTCACAGTAGTCTGAGGTTTTATTTTTGGAGTGCAGATCACTTAGTTCTTCAACCATGTGTTGTAGTCTGCTGAGCGTGTGTCCTGCTATCCTTGACATTTGTCTGTAATTGTGTGCTCATTTATTTCAAATAACTCAAATCTATTAGTGTGACGCGTTCCATCCGTATACAATACATTGCTTGCAACACTATAGAAGTACACAAAGGGGCCTTCAATAGTGAACAGTTTGTGCAGTGTCACGTAGTCTGAGGTTTATTTTGGAGTGCAGATCACGTCCAGTTAGTTCTTCAACCACTGCTGGTTGTAGTCTGCTGAGCGTGTGTCCTGCCTCATCCTTGACTTTTCTTAATTGTGCTGCTCATTCTATTCAAACTCAAATCTATATGTGACGCGCTTCCATCCTAACATACATGCTTGCAAACACTATAGAAGTACACAAAGGCCTTTCAAAGTGAACAGTTTGTGCAGTGTTCAGTAGTCTGAGGTTTATTTTTGGAGTGATCACCCAGTTAGTTCTTCAACCACTGCTGGTTGTAGTCTGCTGAGGTGTGTCCTGCCATCCTTGCTTTCTTATTGTGCTGCCCATCATTCAAATAACCAAATTAGTGTGACGCTTCCATCCGTATACAATACATGTTGCAAACACTAAGAAGTACACAAGGGGCCTTTCAATAGTGAACAGTTTGTGCAGTGTTCACGTAGTCTGAGTTTTTTTTGGGTGCAGATCACGAGTTAGTTCTTCACCACTGCTGTGTAGTTGCGTATCAACATGCTGTTAGTGCGGTGTGTCTGCCTCTCTTGACTTTCTAATTGGTGCGCTCATTATTTCAAATAACTAAATTAGGTGACTCCATCAACAATACATTGCTGCAACATTAGAATACACAAGGCCTTTCAATATGAAGTTGTGCATTCCATGGGTTATTTGAGTGCGATCACGTTGTCTTACCAGTGTTGTAGTCGCTGCTGTGTCGTCACCTTGACTTTCTTATTGGTGCCTTTTCAATAACCAATATAGGTGACGCTCCATCTATCAAATTGTTGCAAACACTAATACACAGGCTTCAATAGAACTTTGTCGTGTTACGATCTGAGTTATTTGAGGCACACCTCGTTCTTCAACCACTGCGTTGTAGTCTGCGAGGTGTGTCCTGCTCATCCTCTTTCTAATTGTGCTGC
>JARQOD010000002.1:354973488-355001391 GCA_033576555.1 Oophaga sylvatica | reverse complement strand
AATCTCCACCTTGTCTGGAATAGTTGCGGACACCTGCTGGGCTTTGTGGGATGTTCTATGTCCGGAATTTATGCCCCTGCCCAGAGCGGATAAGTGGATGGATATAGCAGCCAAATTCTGGACAGTCTGCAATTTCCCCAACGGTTTGGGAGCGGTGGATGGGAAACACATCCGGATAACAAAACCCCCAAGAAGTGGCTCTGAGTACTTTAATTATAAAAAGTACTTTTCTATGGTACTCATGGCCATTGGGGATGCAGACTGCAGGTTTATTGCGGTGGACATTGGGGCATTTGGCCGGGGCAATGAATCCCAGACCTTTAAGAACTCGGACATGGGCCGTAGGTTGTATGGCAACCATTTTAATTTCCCCCTGCCACAGCCTCTTCCCCACACCGAAGGTCTGCATACTGCCATTTGTAATGGTTGGTGGTGAGGCCTTTCAAATGTGCACAAACCTGTTGAAACCCTACTCCAGCCGAGACTTGGACCACAGCAAAAAAATCTTTAATTACAGACTGACTAGGGCCCGAAGAACTGTCGAGTGTGCCTTTGGGATTCTTGTATCCAGATTACGCATTCTAGGCACAGCCATTAATCTGAAACTTGAAACTGTGGATGATTTGGTGAAAGCCTGTATGGTTCTTCACAATTTTGTGATGGCTAAAGACCACCCTACCATTGAACTCGATGAAACACTTGTCAACCCATTGCCTGAATTCACTCAGCACCCTATCAGGTCATCTGTTGAAGTTGGCCAAATGAGGGAGAAATTTGCGTCCTACTTTCTATCTGATGTGGGACGTGTGGAATGGCAAGATCAAATGGTGTAATAAAATTGTTTTCTTGTGTTTATGCTAATAAATAACCTGTTTTGATACTTGTACCGAGTGCACTCTGTTTTTATACACTCCAATACAATAATCACCTGCCCAGGTGTCCCAGTGAAGTCAGGATGCTGTGTTTTCTGCATCGTGACTTTAATAGGACTCCTAGCAGGTGAGTCTACAGAGAAAAGTTGTATGACCTTCATCATCTCTCCAGTCTATGTTAAAACATATTGCAGCGCCGGTGGAGATATCTGCAGTGCCGGTGGAGATACAACAAATATTATACACCTGGCCTGATGTTACAAACAGTGATTTTGGGATGCATCCTTCACTCTTTATGACACCTGACCATATGAGTATATTTATAGTATCTCCACTATGGCTTCAGTATGCACGTAGACTGGAGAGATGATAAAGTATATACAACTTGTACAATCCCCTAGCCTGGTGTCATGCTGAAGTGTTGATGCCAGAATTTTATGACACGTGGGCAGGTGAATAGACAAATGAGTAACCACCAGCATCTCTCCAGTCTGCGTGCAATAGATGATGCAGACTGAAGCGACGCTGCAGATGACAACTCATAGGTATAGTTACTTGGCCAGGTGTGATAAATAGTTATGATACCAGGCCAGGGGATTGTAGATATTGCGTGTATTTTCACCATCATCTCTTCAGTTTATTCACCACACACTGAATAGAGGATGTGGTTAATTACAAGGTATATCTACAATCCCCTGGCCTTGTGTCACAAAGAGTAAAATGTTGATGGGCAAAACGCACCATCCTCAAATCACTCTTTATGCTGGCAAGGTGAGAATAGATATGCCTTGCACTCAGCAACATCCTCTATTCAGTCTACTAATATTTTTAGACTGAAGAGACTGGTGGTGAAAATACAAGTCATATATTTGTGTTTTTGACAACACATAGATTCAGGACTGACACAAGAAGCATGTGCCACTACTGGAGCTATGTGGTGGCAAAATCACAAAGTGTATGGCGCAGTGTGTGTAAGGCACAGTGTGTGTAGGTGGCAAAAGACACAATTAAAACAAACAGTTGGGTGAAAAAAAGGCACATTTATTTTTGCAAGACACAAAAAAAAATAATGTGGGCGATGTTTGGGTGAAGAAGGGGGTAACTTGGGGGTTTGGAGCGATGAGGATTGACTTTGGAAGGGCGACGAAGGGGTTCGAGGGGAAGGGGCGATGAAAGTGGTGGGGGAAGGCAGCGGGTAAAACACAGTGGAAGGTGAGGGGGAGGGAGGACAAACTTATTTTTCTGGACTCTTCTTTTCTTTTTGGAGGTCCTGGTGCTTGTGGACCTAGTGCTTGGGGACCTGGTGCTTGGGGACCTCCTGCTGCTTGAGGACCAGGTGCTTGGGGACCTCCTGAGGCTTGGGGACCTGGTGATTGGAGACCTCGTGTGGCTTGGGGACCTCCTGTGGCTTGGGGACCTCCTGTGGCTTGGGGACCTGGTGCTTGGAGGCCTTGTGTGGCTTGGGGACCTCCTGTGGCTTGGGGACCTGGTGCTTGGAGACCTCGTGTGGCTTGGGGACCTCGTATGGCTTGGGGACCTCCTGTGGCTTGGGGACCACAGTGTGCTGGGGGACCTCAGTGGGCTGCTGGACCTCCTGCCATTGTCCGAGGCCCTGAAGACAGAATGAGGGTCCCCCAGCTGCTGCTCGCTGGTGGTGGCGTCCTGGGTAGTGGACGCGGTCCAAGCAGGGGTGGAGGTCCAAGCAGGGAAGAAGGAAGTCCACACAGGAGCAGCGCTTGGCATGGTGGTGGCGGGGGAGTGTCCAGCTGCACTGTGGCTGTGTGTGTTGAAGTGTGGTCCAGCATGGCTTGGAATGCTGGTGGCCATGCAGTGGTATGCAGCACAAGTCGGTAGTGTGGTGAAGCGAGTTAGTGGTGGCACGGGTGGGAAAGGCACCACTGGCTGCTGCTGCTGCACGTACCAACTCTGCTGCATAGCCTGCGTGTAAGCATTATTGCAAGCATGCATCACAGTCAGCTGGAGATCAGGACTAAGGTGTTCCGCCATGCCCCGTTCAATTTGTTGGAAAAAATGGTGCGCTGGTCTTTTGAGCTCGGCTTCAAGATAGTCAAGGCGAAGCTCAACAGAATGAATGTGTTGGTCCACTAGTGCAAAACCACTATCCACTCTGTCGCCCAACGCCTTGTGGCTATCTTGGAAAAACCTTCTCAAATGTTTGAACACGGGCATGAGATTCCTGTCAGAGACCTTCTGCCGCGGACGGGAAGTACCCGCAAAACCTGTGGCAGAGACCTGTGAAAGGGGAAGGCCTGATGGACCAGCTTCCTGATCTCCAGCTGTCTGTGTTGACGGCCCGCAAGGTGCTTCTTGGCTGGTGGATGGCTGGGACGGGTCCGAGGCAGCTCTCTGAAGGACCGCTTCAGGACCAGGTTGCATTGTGCTGCTCCAGGTGCTGTGAAAAAAAAAAAAAAGAATTAGTATCATGCATTTACAAATGCCAACTCCTGTGGAATAGAAAAACACAGAGTAAACACAATACAAGAAAAAAAAATTGCCACATGTGTACATGCAACAGCAAATACTTACCAATCAGTATGGAAGGAAGGTACTCGCTTCACCCTCTGCTTGTGCCAGTTCACCAGGGGCCGGCTGGTACTCCTCTCCAGAAGACATGCTGCAATAAAAAAGAGATATTAGTACATAATAAATTGAGAAAAAAGGAGAGAAAGACATTAGGTTTTATATTCACATTATCCAAGTTCCCAAGTTGTCCAAGAAAAAAGCTGGAATAGCTGCTGTCTTGCTCTGTATCTGGCTGTAGAGTAGTGGACTGAAGTGCCAACACCTTATTTTATATACACTACCCCCATACAATGTTTCTTTATTTAGTGGGTGGTTTAAACCAGTGTCTAGACATGTGCTATCTCTGACAACGCATGCGTTGTAGAACGCTGACCTGCGCCTGACCCAGCGCACGTCAGCGATCACATAGACTATGTGTTATTTTGGCGCTTACCGTGCGCGATGCGAGCGCATGCGCCTTTTTAACGAGTTTGAGCAGACCAAAAAATGCAACATGTTGCGTTGTGCGTGCCAAGTCGCTCACGACAAAATAACGCAAGCGCACGAAAACGCTGATGATCGCATGCTAGCGCTAAACCATGCGCCCCCATGTTAAAGATAGGGGCGCATGGCGCATGCGATCGGATGAGCACGATGCACTACGCTAAAAAACGCCAATGTGAAACCAGCCTTAGTGATGGGCGAGCACTAAAACGGTCGGGTGCTCGTTGCTTGGGTCGAGCATACTGAAATGCTCGGGGGCTTGACCTGAGCAACGAACCCAATGTAAGTCTATGGGAAACCCAAGCATTTTTGCAACGACCCCCCCGTGGTATTTTTAGGGTCTAAAAACATCGGAAATCTATGGGAATAGTGCTCTAATGACATTGGAACATAGTGGGGATGACCCCTGGACGCATTTCTGACTCCCAGGTCACGGCTGTGAACAATGTTGTCAGAGTATTATGCCACTTTTACAGGCGCACAATAAAACATAAAAACGAAACCAAAATGGACTTTCCTGGGAAATATGTTCAGGAACATCCTTTCCAGGGTAATGATTTGTATGTAAGGCAAAATAAGCAAAAACAAAAATGTTCCTCCACCACTTGGGCTATGTTCTCTCGTAGCGTTTTTGATGTGTTTTTCAATTTTAGCATTGCAGTGGAGAAATGGAGTCAGTGGGTGCTCTCTTGTCCGCTGGCCTGGCTGCCTTTTAGAAAGACTGCATGGACCAGAGCTCATACCACTGAACGCCTGCTCTATCTCCCCGTGGGCAACATACTACACAGACAATGCAGGGTTAGGGTAAAACAGTGTGGCAATGCTTTATTGAACCACAACACCCTATAGCAAACAGAACATTCCCAGCAATTACCCCTAACATGGTACACATTACAGGGCCCAACCCATCCGCTGACTCGCCTGGATAACGATAGATGTTACGTCACAGCTCCCAGGGTCGATATTCCACCTGTGATATACACACATAGAAGAGATAACGACAAGCATAGGGAGGTGACAGTCCATACTGTCCATACAAGGTCCAAGGCCAGTTGACACAAGAGTCACCACCTGGCTTATCCGACCACTTCCATGGAACCAGGAGACCAGCATGTCCCAAAACCTGGCTTTCTCCAAACATATCCATGGTTCAGAGATGGTCACTGGATCAGATCTGTGTCCTTCCAACTGAAGCTGAAAACTCTTAGGTTGTTTTCCTTAAAATCATAGATCCTTGTCCGTCTTGATGGTGCCATGATGAATTAGCTGCAGTCCTGTCTCTGGTCCGTTGAGTCTTGTGCAGAATGGCCGACAGGTAGCTCTGAGTGATGAGATGAGGCCTCATCTGCTCTCTCTGTCTCTTGTTTTTTACCTGAGACATGTAAGATATTTTTAGAATTACCCAGTGTCCTTCAGTTCATCATCATAGCCTTTCCATATCTACCTTCAGAGTCAACAAAACTGGTTTCATAAAACTGGTTTCTTGATCCACCAGACATAAACACTTAAATCCACAAACCAATATACAGATAAAAATTCAATTCTTGTAAGTTTACAAAAACATGGTTGCCTGGGAAATTAAGATTCAATCTGGTTTCTTCACAATTGCTTTCAACCACGACAAATGCATTCACTGGCAAATGTAATTTTAACATTTTACAACCTTATCTGGCCATGTGGTGTATGACACATCATCAGACACATCCTGTTTCATTTATGAAGGAGGGACTATAATGAACAATAATACACACCCACTATACGAGCTGTTCTTGAAGCAGAAGAGCACATTCAGCAGCCATCTAATCCTATTAAGGTGCAAGAAGGAGAAATTCAGGAAATCGTTTGTACCTACTGCTATGGGGATGTATAATAATTTCCTAAGGGTGGTAGAAAATAATGACTGATGGCTGGTGTACTAATGTCAATTAACATTGACTTATATACACCTGAACGATCCACTTTTATTTATTATGTAATGTTCGTATACCAGTACAAGATTTGTGTCCTAATATTTTATGTACTGCTGTTTGTATTGCTGCTGTAATACTGTAATTTCTCCCAGGATCAATAAAGTGTATTGTATCATATTAAACAGTGGGTCTCTTATACTGTTATTGCGTATGCAGTGAGTGGCAGGGCTGCCCAAAATTTGGATGCACCCCAAAAACCCTTTGAATCGACGTACTGGATGGCCACATGAAACCAAAGTTCCCATTATTCATTTGGTACTCCAATACTGTTTGCCAATGCATTGAATGCAAGGCCTGCCCTGCCCCAAAGTTAAATGCACCCCAATAACCCTTTGAACAGACGTCCTGGATGTCCACATGAAACAAAGTTCCCATTATTCATTTGGTACTCCCATACTGTTTGCCAATGCATTGAATGCAAGGCCTGCCCTGCCCCAAAGTTACACGCACCCCAATAACCCTTTGAATCAACGTACTGAATGGCCACATGAAACCAAAGTTCACATTATTCATTTGGTACTCCTATTCTGTTTGCTAATGCATTGAATGCAAGGCCTGCCCTGCCCCAAAGTTACACTCACCCCACTAACCCTTTGAATCAACGCACTGGATGGCCACATGAAACCAAAGTTCCCATTATTTATTTGGTACTCCCATAATGTTTTCCCATGAAGTGAATGTAAGACCTGCTCTAAATTTGGACGCATCCCAATAACTCATTGAACAGATGTCCTGGATGTCCACATGAAACCAAAGTTCCCATTATTATGAATTTGGTACTCCCATACTGTTTGCCTATGCAGTGAATTGCAGTGTTGAGCCTGAAGAACGTGCATTGGTGAATGTCAGTGTTGAGGATGAAGGAACAGCAGTGGAGAATTGCAGTGTTGAGGCTGAAGGACCTTCATTGTTGAATTTCATTGGTTAGCCTGAAGGACCTGCAGAGGACAATTGCAGTATTGAGGCTAAATTCAACAGCAATGGAGCATTGCAGTGTTGAGGAAAAACACTCAGCAGTGGAGCTTTTCAGAGTTGAAGCTGAAGACCCGGCATTGGAGCATTGCATATTTGAGGCTGAGCACCTGGCAGCGTTAAATTGCACTGTTGAGGCTAAAGACACGGCAATGGAGCATTGCAGTGTTGAGGCTGAAGACCCAACAGTGGAACATTTAAGTGTTGAGGCTGAAGATCCGGAATTGGAGCATAGCATAGTTGAGGCTGAACACCCGGCAACATTAAATTGCAGTGTTGAGGCTGAAGACTCGGCACTGGAGAATTGCAGTGTTGAAGCTGACCAACCCCTACAGTTCGAATAATTAGGAAGTGGGTGTCACGATCCACACTTGGATCTGTGGCAGAGCTCCCTCTGCATGTTGTAACCATGTTTCTGTCTGGCCAGCGGGGGAGTGGGTTAATCCCTGTCTTTGCCCCCTGTGGCCGCTGGTGGAATTGCATGTCTGATTTCTTGTCAGGAGCAGCTGGCTCCATTCCACTTCCTTTATAAGGTCTCCTGAGTTGTCAGCTGGTGTTAGTAATATTGCTTCCTATGGAGACCAACCCAGCTGGAGCCAGGAGCTGCTGAGCGCAGTGGTGCTTCTCCCGTTTCCCCGTGTCTTACTCTGCTGTGCGGAGCTATTTTGAGTTTAACCCCTAAGTGTCTTTCCTTTTGGTTGTTTGGTTGTTATTCTCTTTATTTCCTGTCTCAACCTGGGGAGGAGGTTGGTGGGTTAAGCCAGGGCTTAACAGGAGACAGGTACAGGTCGGGGACTTGGACCTCGCTGCCATCTAGCGTACCTCCAAGTTAAGGAAGGACAGGTCCTCCCTTAGCTTAGGGGCAGTTCAGGGGCCCAGGTTCCTTGTCCCTTGCATTTCTACAACTGCCCCGTAACATTATTACCAACCTAGTACAGTTTTTTTTTTCTCCTTTCCCTTTCACGTGAGCCATGGCCCAAATGGAGGCCTTTGCCCAGCTGCTTCAGACCCATTCAGATGAGCTTAAGTTGCTGCGGGGTGAAGTGGTGCAGCAGCTGCAGCAGTTGGTGGGTTTCTGGGCCTCGGCTCAGATGCAGGTTCAACCAAAACCTAAGATAGCGCTCCCTGACAGGTTTTCTGGAGGGAGAGATACATTTCTGGTTTTCCAGGAGGCCTGTAAATTGTATTTCAGGCTCCGTCCCATTCACCAGGCAGTGAGGAACAGCGTGTGGGGAGTATTGTCTCCCTTCTTAGGAGTGATCCCCAATCCTGGGCCTTCTCCCTGTTGGCCGATTCACCATCTTTACGGTCGGTGGACGGGTTTTTTGCGGCTCTGGCGCTGGTGTATGGAGATCCTGATGGCGTCTCCTTGGCAGAATCCCGACTCCGTAAAATCAAGCAGGGGGACCGGCCGTTGAGGAGTACTGATCAGAGTTCAGGAGATGGGCCACTGACACTCAGTGGAATGATCCTGCACTTTGGAGTCATTTTGTGCAGGTTCTGTCCCCAAGGTTGCAGGATACTCTGGTGCAGTACGCCGCCCCAGGTTATTGGAGGCCACCATGTCCCTTGCCATCCGGGTGGATAGACGCCTCAGGGAGAGGCATACACCAAAACTGCTCCCTGTTCTCCTTACTAGGGAGGGGGACACAGTTGAGCAGCTGGACGAACCTATGCAGGTGGGAGCAGTTGGTTCCAAAACGGGGTTGCCTGCAGTTCGACGTGGTGTGGGGGCATGTTTTTTTGTGGGCAGACTGGTCATTTCATTGGGGTCTGCCCAGCTCGCGCCAAATTAAGAAGCCGCATCCCCCTGGTCGTGTGGAGGGAGGCGACCAGGGAGTGTATATTTCCTCCACTTCTTCCCCTCAGTGTACCCTGACTGCGAGAGTGGTGATTGGTGGGGTATCGAAGGGTATACCGGTGCTTGTGGACAGTGGAGCAGGTGTCAGTTTGGTGGATGCTCACTTTGTCCGGACCAATGGCCTGATGTGTAAGACACTAGCAAAATCACTAGGCGTCCAGACGATTGACTCTGTCTCACTCAGCCAGGGGAGTGTGACCCAGGTCATGCATGATATACGCCTGCGTATAGGGACTCATCTTGAGGAGTCCCTGTCATGCTATGTCTTGGAGGGTATGCCAATACCCATTGTTTTAGGCCTCCCTTGGCTGACAAAACACAACCCGGTCATAGATTGCTTTCCAGGGAGGTAGTCAGCTGGGGTCAGTTGTGTGAGGGCTGCTGCCTGGGGGCTACTGTCTCTGCTGTCTTTCTGCAACCTTCCTCTTATTCTCCAGTGTGGGCAGCAGAGGTGCTGCCAAGAAGCAGGGGCAAGTCCCAACCCTCACCACTAGCCAACCCTGTGAGTCAGAGCCCTCTTGGGAGGAGTGGTCAGGGGAGGGTGGTGGTTTCCTCTGAGAAATGTGTGTGTGTGGTGACACAGGGGGACACCTCTGTTGTCAGTTCCTCAAAGAGTTCACCGTCTTGTGGCAAACGCGTGTGTGGCAATGAACGTTCAGGTCCGGAACTGTGTGTGAACGAGTACGCATGGGTGTCCACCAAGAACATCCGATGGAAGTGTGCTGCTGGAGTCTGGAGTTCTCAGGTGATCGGGCCATATTGGGTGTCAGCCATTCTCGGCCCAGGGACTTATCAGCTGGAGTTACCCCCAGTTATGCCCGTACATAACTTATTCCCCAGGTCGGCACTCTGGAGGTTTGTGGTACCTCCGGAGCATACGTTATGGCCACTTCCATCTGTCCGCATTTGCCATAGACCTGAGAGTCAGGTGACTGCTGGGGTGAACTCTTGTGGATCGAGGCATCCTCACCGTAGATGGTATATGAGGTGCGGTGTTGAGGGTCCAGTGGCCCCTCATTAAAGGGAGGGTACTGTCACGATACACACTTGGATCTGTGGCAGAGCTCTCTCTGCATGTTGTAACCATGTTTCTGTCTGGCCATCGGGGGGGTGGGGGTTAATTCCTGTCTTTGCCCCCAGTGGCCGCTGGTGGAATTGCATATCTGATTTCTTGTCAGGAGCAGGTGGCTCCACTCCACTTCCTTCATAAGTTCTCATGAGTTGTCAGCTGGTGTTGGTAATATTGCTTCCTATGGAGACCAACCCAGCTGGAGCCAGGAGCTGCTGAGAGCAGTGTAGTGTTGAGCCACCCCCATAGTGTTCGAGTTCGGTTCGGTTCGCCGAACACCCAAGTCACTGCAACTTATGCTTCATATCCATGTGACGGTTCATGCATGAAGTACTCAAACTATGGATTTTTTGGCCTCTACTTAGCTTTTGGTCACAAATGTTACAGACACGAGTTGGGTCATCCTTATCGATCTGAAAAAATGCCCAGGCTATGCAAGGCTTAGAACCCATGTGACCTGAAGCGCCACCACGACTTGTGGTCAGAGGCAGAGTTGTGGTTGAGGATGCAGTTGGTGACGTGCTTCCACTACTACGTCTCTGTCCAGGAAGGCGCAACCTGACCTCGTCGTCACTAGAATCCTCCTCCACCTCCTCTGATGGCCTCATCAACTGCCTGACTGTGGGTTGACAGTAAGTGGGATCTGCAACCTCGTCATCAAGACCCTGTGTGTTCTCACACCCGTCGTCCTCAGAGCCAACCTCTTCCTGCCCTGACAAAGAACTCAAGTTGTCGCTGAAATCAGGTATTTGAGTCTCATCATTGTCTTCCTCATTGTCTCCACCAACAGGAGTTACAGTTTGGGAACGAGGGTCTACATTATGCTCAGAAACTTCTTCATCTGGTCCTGGATCCGACTCAGAAAGATTCTGGGCATCAGTGCAGATCATTTCCTCGTCTCGATTCACAGAAGCTCTGGAGACGACCTCTGATTCCCAGGCTATAGTATGAGTAAACTGCTCTGCAGACTCAACCATCTGTTCTACCCCATACTGGAGACTTGGGAGCTGTGAGGAAGCAAGTGCGATTGGGTTGACACCTCTGAGGACTGGAGCATTTGTGATGTTGAAGTTGAGGTGGAGGAGAGCCGACTTAATGGAGCACTTGAAATCTGTTGAAGCACCTGCTGTTTTTGTGCCTCATCTAGAATTTGTAGCGATGGGCGTGGCCTAAGAAAGAGATCGTATCCCATTGTCCACTAAAAGAAGTAGACATCTTAGTTTGGCTGGAAGATGTACTTTCTTCTGCAGATGTTACTGTTGCTTTAACACATACCCCACGGACACAACCTTTTTTTCCCTTCCCAACACACCTATTCCCCTTTCCACCAGCAGCAGGCCTTTTGCCACTCATTTTGGTGGTTAACTAATTGACAACTCTGGAGATGTTTGCACAAAAAACGATGGATGGAAACCGAGCAGAGCTGAGTGGCCAATTTGTGGTACTAGCCCAAAAGGATTGGCCTGGTTAGTAGCTGTAAAACAATTTTATTAGATACACAGGTGGTGGAGCTTAGTGTAGATGGCCTAATAGAATGAGTACCACACACTGCTACTATGCACAAAATTATTTTACAGGCAAGATGCAGATAAAAATTATTAGTAATTTCAACGCTGGTGGAGCTTAGTATAGATGGCCTAATAGAATGAGATACCACACACTGCTACTATGCCCAAAATTATTGTCGAGGCAAGATGCAGCAATGAATTCGTAGTTATTTGAACGCTGGTGGATCTGGCAAAAAGTGATGGGAACTGATGTAACCTAGCCCTCAAAAGGGCTGTAATTACAAATAGTCACTACTCCCAAGTTGACCTAGCTGTCTATTTAAGAGCACAGACCAGCCTGCTAAAAGTGCTAGGAACTGCTGTAACCTAGCCCTCAAAAGGGCTGCAATTCCAAACTAGTCCCTACTCCCTAAACCTTCCTGTCTAATTACCAAAAAAATCGCTTGCAATTCGCAGTTTCACAGTGACAATATAGCGCTCACACCAGCAGCAGTGCCGTCTAACACTGAGCTGCAGCAGTGAGAAAATGGTGGCGAAGGGGAAAATGGCTGGGTCTTATAGGGCAAGGACATTTGACATACACAGCCAATGACACATCTCCTTGCTTGTGTGAAAAAAAAGCACTTCACTCTGTGTGTGTGCTGCTGATAGGCTGACAGACTGCACCGCCCACTGGAAATGCGGGAAACAGAAAAAAAAATGAAGATCTTCATTATTTCTGCAGAGATCCATCCCATGCCCCTCCCCCGGCCCCGCTGTACACTCAAACTGTGTAGTGATTATCAGCATTACTGTGAAAAAAATCCAGTTACGATATTGGTGCACGAACAGTTATCGAACATAACCTTGAACAGCCGGATTTTTTCCAAATCGTTCGGGTTCGCCGAACGGCTCGTACACCACCCAAAACAGCTCGAATTTGAGATTGGCGAACAGTTCGATTCGAACACCGCTCATCTCTAGCGCAGTGGTGCTTCTACTATTTCCCCGTGCGGGTGTCTTACTCTGCTGTGCGGAGCTAACAGCAGAGAGAGCTAAGTCTGATTGCTATTTTAAGTTTAACCCCTAAGTGTCTATCCTTTTGGTTGTTTGGTTGTTATTCTCTTTATTCCCTGTCTCACCCTGGGGAGGGGGTTGGTGGGTTTAGCTCAGGGCTAAACAGGAGACAGGGACAGGTCGGGGACTTGGACCTCGCTGCCATCTAGCGTACCTCCAAGTTAAGGAAAGACAGGTCCTCCCTTAGCTTAGGGGCAGCTCAGGGGCCCAGGTTCCTTGTTCCCTGCATTTCTACAACTGCCCCGTAACAGTGGGTATCCCAAACTGTTTGCCTATGCAGTAATTGCAATACCTGCCCCAAATTTGGACGCACCCCAAACCCCTTGGAAGAGATGTGGAGGAGGGCCTAATAAACATCTGTTCCTTCCCATTATAAAGGAGCCGGTCTCCTATACTTGTAATACCCATGCAGTAAGTGTATGGGCCAACAAACATTTCCGCCTGGGGGTATACAACAACATACTGTGTTAAAAATTTGTTTAAGGGCATCATAAAGACTAGTGATGAGCGAACATGCTCGCCACTACTCATTACGTGCCCGAGTATCACGATACTCGATGTACTTGGTGAGCATCGAGCATTTCCGGGATTACTTGGCGGGAACTCGGGTCTCCACCCAGCTTTTTTGGCAGACTTTACAGACCCAATCACGATACAGGGATTCTCTGCCAGTCAATGAAATGCCACGGCCATCTTTGTTGTGGTCATGCAGTGATTGGCTAGCCGCACAGTATCATCAGGGGTATAAGAGACCGGATGCCGAGATTGTGTAGGGAGAGCTGCTGCCGAGGGTCAGGATTGGGGATTTATTAGTTAGTGTCTGCCATTCTAAACTACTCAAATCCATCTAAACCAACAGTCCTTCTAAGCACTAATTCCGCAGTATATAAGTCCCAGTGTTAGGTAGGCAGGGGAGTGTACGTCTCTCTATACACATCAGGGCAAGGCCTGCAGGCACTGTATGTGTGTATATAAATCATTGCATACATCAAGAGGGTCCATTCCCTTCATGCATTCTGGTGCTGCTTCTGCTACCTGTAGGATATATTGGCCATATATAGCTAGCCCCAGGTATAATTGGAATTCAGGCCACACATTTTTTGGTGTGGTATCTCCGTGCCAGCTCATATCTGTGTGTGCTCAAAGTTTGGCCAGTTTACGGCAGTTTTCTTTTCTTGTATTTGGTGTCACTGTACTCATACACAGTGGTATTTACCCACCCAAAAAAAAAAAAATTAAAAAAACCACACATTTGTAGTAGTGGTATCTCCGTGCCAGCTGATATCTGTGCGTGCTCAAAGTTTGGCCAGTTTAGGCTGGTTTTCCTTTATTTGTCCAGGTGTCACAGTACTGATATACAGCACTAGTTATCCCAAAAATGAAAAAAAAAACAGTGCACACATTTGTCGTACGGGTATCGCCGTGCCAGCTGATATCTGTGCGTGCTCAAAGTTTGGCCAGTTTATGGCGGTTTTCTTTTTTGTGTCCTGGGTAGAGTTGAGCGATACTTTCCGATATCCTAAAGTATCGGAATCGGAATGGTATCGCCGATATCACTAAAATATCGGCGATACCCGATACCGATACCGGAAGTCCCATGTAAGTCTATGGGAACAAAATATCGAAATTAAAAAAAACCCATTCTTGCCTTGTTGGTTAATTGTACATGAAGGAAAACAAGAAAGAGTAATGTAGAATGTATTGGGGAAGGTTGAGGAGACATTAAAGGCATAGATGTTTAACCCAATCAAATGGAATAGCATAAATATTTTTTTTTTTAAAGATGTTCGGATTGACGAAGAAATTGACAATGTTAACGTTTTTTATATTTTGGCAAATATGTATATTACACAACTTCCATGCTCTTCATCTTCACCTTTTTAACTTTTCACACACTTTCTCCTTCATAATCTTCTGCAGCATCATCTTTTTCATCAAATTATTCTTCATCTTCACCTTCTTTATCTTCTTCTTAAACTTCTTGCTATTCATCTTTGTTAACATTACTCATATTCTTCTTATTAAACTATTATTCTTATTCATATTCTGCTTCATCTTCTTCATCATATTCTTATTTGTGACAGAGAATCCTGTACTTGTAATCTGTCAAAGTATGAATTTTTCATCCTTCCGTTCTTGCTGTCACAAAAGATTTAAATTACAACAGTATTTGTCCGTGTTCAGTTTAGCCTGCAGCAGCAGGCATTTTCCAGGGGCACCACGAGGAGGAACGGACTCACCCCCATACACTGCTTAGTCTTCTTCTGCTTAGAATTTAGAGCATATATTTTGCTCTTCATTTTGGTCTTATACTTCATGTTCTTCTGCTTTTAGATCTTCTGCTTATTGTTCTTGTGTCTCTTGTTCCGTATCTTGTATTTGTAGCACAATCTTGTACCAGCTGATGTTACTGGGACACGGTTACTAAGCAGGAGGTACCTGTGCTCCAAAGCACTACCAAGGACCAGCAGACGTTGCTGGAACTCGGATACCGAGATGGAGGCACCTAGGCCAAAGGCACTGCGGAGAACCAGTTGACGGTACTGGAACCCGGACGGGTAGCAGAAGGTACAAGAGCCAATGCAAGTAACGAGGACCAGCTGACTGTGCTGGAACCCGGAGGGGCAGCAGAAGGAAAAGAGCCAATGGCACAACCGAGGACCAGCTGACGTTACTGGGACACGGTTACTAAGCAGGAGGTACCTGTGCTCCAAAGCACTACCAAGGACCAGCAGACGTTGCTGGAACTCGGATACCGAGATGGAGGCACCTAGGCCAAAGGCACTGCGGAGAACCAGTTGACGGTACTGGAACCCGGACGGGTAGCAGAAGGTACAAGAGCCAATGCAAGTAACGAGGACCAGCTGACTGTGCTGGAACCCGGAGGGGCAGCAGAAGGAAAAGAGCCAATGGCACAACCGAGGACCAGCTGACGTTACTGAACCCCAGTAACACAGGAGCAAGTGTTGACTGTGCTAACAGCACTTCCGAGCAACAACTGGCGGTGTTGGAGCCCAGGGTCAAGGAGGATGTTTAAATACTAGATCAAGTAATTTCCTTGTTACCTGTCAATTTTAAATGTCTATACTTCAAACAAGAGAAAGATAACCTTTACTACCATAAGATGATGATTTCATTTAAACTAATATCTAGATAAATAAAGAATTGACAAACATAAACACATACATTAACATGTTGAACAGCAATGCAAACCACAAAATAAATTAGTTAAGGAATCTGCTATACGGTTGTACATAAAAGCATACAAGTACATATCTGAATCCATTAATGATGGATAAGTAACAGTATGTACACCATTTTTATTGTATAGACAATGAATGTCTGACTTCAAAACATCATCAGCATTACAAGTTATCTGTGATATTACTAAAATGTTCCATTTGCTGAATAATGTCACTAAATATTTTATACAAAATTATACAATTTCCATCATGTAATACTCATAATATGTGGCAATAATCATTTTTATTAACAAACATAACCTTTAAAAAGTGCATAGTGCATAGTGAAAATTGCTATTTATGGCTGACTGTCGACTTGGAAGCATGACAACAGATAGATAAGGTATATATAGATGAGACTGCATAGCCACAGATGGTGAATGGCGATGTAATACTGTACCTCAATAAAGTGTGCGTCACTACTACATAATTTTTTTATATAGCTTTATAAACAGGGTACATGGATGTATGCTTGTGCCTTTGTTTTGACGCACAGACTGCCTTCCTGCTGAGACGCATTGGGTAGTGAACAGTTGTGTGCAGTGTTCACTGCAGTCTCTGCGGAATAACCACACTTAGACCTTATAACTTTTCAGACTTTCTTTATCAATCTACCAAGATGAAGAAGGCAGGGAGTAAGGCACGTGGTCGTGGAGTTTCTTCAGGGAGAGGACGTGGGGATTCTGTGGCTGCTGCGGCCCCCAGTGACACAGCATCCACCAGTTTTCCCCGTGAGCGTTCCTTTATGCGCACTTTTGTAGGAGCTCGGAGTACCCCCTGCTGCGGGAAGAACAAATTGAAGCCGTTGTTGTTTGGATGTCAGCCAATGCATCGACTTCAATTGCTTCCACCTCCTCTCAGGACCACAGCACTGTTGGGCAACCATCTGTCTCTTCACCGCCTGGCAAATTGCCCAGGCAGTCAGAGAGTTCTGTACAGGAGCCAGCTGAGTGTCTGCTTCTGTTCTCAGAATCTATTGGCTTGCAAACAGGGGCCCAGCCAAGCAGCATTCTGTAATGTGAAGAGGGAGTATGCAGTGATGCGCAACAGCTGTGTCTCTCTGAATCTGAAGAGGCGGGTGAGACAGTGCCGATGGTCAGCACACCGCAGAACGCATCTGATGATGATGAGACCCAGGTGCCAGTTTCTGTTGAGCATGGTGCTGGCCAGACCACCCAACAGCAGGTGTTGGAAGAGGGTAGTGGAGATGATGAGGTCCAAGACCCAACATGGCATGAGGAACAGGAAGGTGGTGGGAGCAGCTCAGAGGAATAATAATAATATTTATTTATATAGCGCCATCATATTCCGCAGCGCTTTACAGTTTAGCAGTTTCAGAACACAAGTCATAAGTAACAACGTTAACAATACAATAATTTAAGCTAAATAAGTCGCCCCTGCTCGTGACAGCTTACAATGTACAATGAGATGGGGGAGATACAAAGTATAGGTGTTTATATACAATGGTGCATTTACAATGATGTTCCAGCCATCTTAAGGGACTGAGGGATGGAGATAGTGAATGGGCTAGAGACACACACACACTTACACAGAATACATAGAATGACTTTGATTAGTGAATGTGATAGGCCGCTCTGAACAAATGTGTTTTGAGGGAGCGCCTGAAACCATGCAAATTGTGGATAGTCCTAATTTCTTGGGGTACAGCATTCCAGAGGATTGGCGTAGAGCAGGAGAAGTCTTGGAGTCGGGAGTGGGAGGTACGTATTAGTGCAGAGGTTAGTCGAAAGTCGTTTGCAGAGCGCAGCAGTCGGTTAGGCCGATAGATAGAAATGAGGGAGGAGATGTAGGAGGGGTGCTGCACTGTGGAGAGCTTTGTGGGTGAGAACCAGTACTTTGGTTGAAAGCTGGGAGAGGCCTAGAGAAATGGTTAGTGATAGAAGGAAGATAGAGGAAGACATTGCCCCAACGGTACAAACAGGAGGGAGAGTTAGGCTGCAGACTCGGTTGCCTGTAGCCTCCAGTTTGGCACCTGTTCGGAGCAGTTGTCTTCCAAAAGTCAAAACGTGCGCTCCCAGGACTTGCACTGCGTGGTCCTTTTTTCACACACTTGCACATGATATTTGCTATGTGAAATGCAAGCTGTGTAATCAAAAATTAAAAATAGCTAAAAGTGTCAGTCACCTCAATACCACAAATATGTGGAAACATGTGCGGACAAAGCACGTAGTTGAGTTACAAAGACACACTAGAGATGTAGGCCAACCTACAGCAGCACCTACATCTTCAGGTTGTGTTGAAGCCTCTTCATCGAGCTCACACACAGCTGGTTCTGCTTCCTCACAGGATCGCCATGGAAGAACCTCGGCCACTGTTGTCCAGAGACAAACTGTTATTCCACACACAGCAGCAAGTTCCCTGTCATCCTCACACTCCCAGGCCACAAAACAGCCATCGGTAGCACAGGCATGGGATAAAAGACGGCCATACTCCGCAAACCATGCACGAGCACAGGCTCTGAATGCTGGCATTGCAAAACTCCTGTCCCTTGAAATGCTGTGATTCAGGCTGGTGGAGACAGACAGTTTCCGTAACTGAATATCATTGTCAATCCCACAATACAATGTGCCAAGCCGATTTCATTTCAGCAGGCAAGCCGTCCCTGGTCTGCAAAAGCATGTTGAGGGAAAAATTAAACATGCGCTACTAAAAGCCCTCAGTAGCAAGGTCCACCTGACCACCGATGCGTGGACCAGTACCCATTGTTATGATCTGCTACAACCAGTAAGGAAAGAAGGGAATTCTGTCCCTACAATACAACTAAGCTGAATCCCTACGATGTAACGGGGAACCTGATCCTGCGACCAGACCCGCTAAAGTCCTCATCTAGTGTGAACGAAGACCTATAGTTGCGAGGGAGTAATCCCTACAAGATCTAGGGACTGTGAGAAAAGGTGGACACTCTAAGTCCTAACATAAATTGTAGCATGGATAATTAAACAGAAAAATAAATACTTTGTGATCCTAACATCAAGCAAAACTGACAGATTAAGGCACCTAAGCACCCGGCTAGCTTAACAGTAGATAATACAATGAAGTCAAGCAAAGCCAGAAGGGCGGAGCCAGACTAAATAGGGAAAAAAGGTCATGTGACCAGCAAACTGAAACAAAACCTAACAAGAGGGTTCTAACACCCATGGCCAGGGACAATACCTTTCCCTCACTGCCCATTGGGTCAATGTTGTGCAGCCGGGTACTGATCTTGCGAGTGGCGCTGTACGTGTTCTGCCAACTCCAAGGATTGCAGGAATCAAGTCTGTACACATTGATTCCTCCTCCTATTCCAGTTCCTCAGAATCATCGCTGCAGGAGCCGTCACGGTCTACCTCCACATGGACCCGTGAACGTTTACCTGTTGCGACCGATATGAGCACAGCCGTGTCCAAATGTCAACAGGCCATCCTGAAATTAATTTCCATGGGGAATCTTAGCCACACAGCGCAGGAGCTCTGTAATGCCATAAAGCAGGAGAGCGACGTGTGGTTTTTGGAAGAGAATCTACAGGCAGGCTTGGTAGTGTGTGACAATGGCCGAAATCTGGTGTCAGCTCTGGGCCTTGGCAACCTCACTCACATACCATGTCTGTCATATGTGCTCAACTTGGTCGTGCAGAGTTTTTTGAGGGACTATCCGGATCTTGATGCACTGCTGCACAAGGTCCGCCTAGAGTGCGCTCACTTGCGACGTTCCAGCATGGCCAGATCGCTGATTGCAGCTCTGCAACGCAGATTTCACCTTCATGAACATCGCATCATATGTGACGTACCCACCAGGTGGAATTCCTCGTTACATATGTTGGAGCGGTTGTGTGAGCAGCAGCCAACAGTAATGGAGTATCAGCTGCATCAGGCGCAGTCAACTCGCAATTTGCGCCGTTCACACTTCACCACTACTGAGTGGGCCTCTATAATAAGAATAATAATATTATTTATTTATATAGCGCCATAATATTCCGCAGTGCTTTACAGTTTAACAGTTTCAAAACACAAGTCATAAGTAACAACGTTAACAATACAATAATTAAAGCAAAATCAGCCGCCCCTGCTGGTGAAAGCTTACAATCTACAATGAGGTGGGGGAGATACAAAGTACAGGTGTTTATATACAATGGTGTTTTTACAATGATGGTCCAGCCATTTTAAGGGAGTGAGGGATGCATGGAGATAGTGAATGGGCTACACACACAGAATTACACATAGAATGACTTTGATTAGTGAATGTGATAGGCCACTGTGAACAAATGTGTTTTGAGGGAGCGCCTGAAACCATCCAAATTGCGGATAGTCCTAATTTCTTGGGGTAGAGCATTCCAGAGGATTGGCGCAGCGCGGGTGAAGTCTTGGAGTTGGGAGTGGGAGGTACGGATTAGTGCAGAGGTTAGTCGAAGGTCGTTTGCAGAGTGCAGCAGTCGGTTAGGCCGATAAATATAAATAAGGGAGGAGATGTAGGGGGGTGCTGCGCTGTGGAGAGCTTTGTTGGTGAGAACCAGTAATTAGAATTGGATCCTATAATGAATGGGCAGCCAGTGTAATGAGTGGCGAAGACTCTATGAAGGACATCTGCCACGTTTTGCGTGCGTTTGATGAGTCAACGCGGATGGCGAGTGCAGATGATGCACTAGTCAGCCTGACTGTCCCCCTTATCTGCCTGCTTCAAAAAACACTGCAAGCACTAAGGCATGAGGTTTTGGAAGAGGTGGAGGATGAGGAGTCACAAATTCCATCACCTTCTGGACAGTCAGCGCAACGTGGTTCCTCACAAAGGGCTGGAGGACTTTCAAAGTACCATGCTGTATCAACAATTGAACCTCCAGAGTCGCTGTCTATATTTTCATAACCATTACAAACTTTTAATGTATTTACAAAGCACATAATGTACATTTTTTGTCTATCCTTTTGTAATGCTATTGTGTTTCCATAAACTGATGTTACAGAATTATGATACAAAGTTTTTAAATTTTGAGTTTTAAATTTTGTAAATTTATATGTATTTGAAGGACTTTGTGAGGAGGATGAGGAGGAGTCAATGGAGGAGGAAGACATCGCTCCAGAGGGAGGTAGACAATGCTCTAGTCAGTATGTAGACCAAGGGTGGGGTGATGCACAGCAGGCGGAGATGACGCCTCTTGCAGGGGACAACGTTTCTTGGCCAGTTGGGAGTCTGCAGCACATGGTTGATTTCATGCTGCAGTGGCTGAGAAACGACCGCCGCATCGAACACATTCACACCACGTCTGATTATTGGGTGTACACCCTCCTAGACCCTCGCTACCGGGACAACTTACAAAGCCTCATCACACCGTTGAACCGGGAGCGTAAAATGTGGAAGTACCAAGACACACTGGTGCAATCCATAATGTTCTCCATTCCAGCCGAGAGCACTGCTGCTGCTACTGATTTACAAAGCAGCTCTGTGCGTCGAGGCAGTGGAGACAGCTCTGCAACAAGAGGGAGCACAAGCAGCGCCTCTGCACAGGGCAAGAACAGTATGTTCCAAATGTGTCGAAGTTTTGTGGCAGCGCCACCAATGTCTACACCATCCGAGACGGCTCCAGTCAGCAGGAGGCAACATTTCCGTAAGATGGTGACAGACTACATGTCTTGCCCTCTCAGTGTACTCCCAGATGGCTCTTCCCCATTCAAGTTTTGTGTCTCTAAGCTGGATACATGGCCAGAGCTTAGCCAGTATGCATTGGAGGTGCTGGCTTGATCTGCTGCCAGTGTATTATCGGAGCGCGTCTTTACTGCTGCAGGTGGTGTACTAACAGACCGTTGCATGCGACTATCCTACGATAATGTAGAACGGCTTACTTTTCTGAAAATGAACTAGGCATGGATCTCGCCTGAATTTGCCTGTCCGGTTTCAGATTAACTAACTGGTTGGCAACGTTTTCCATGTCTCCTGTTATGTTCATCTTTCTACCACCTGAGCTATACTCCCTGGGCTACAACACTGCCAGTTGCTGCTCAGAAGTGTCGTGTCCACAGACCAATACACAAGCTATAGTGATAGTGGGGTTCAGTAACGCCTGCTGTTCCCCTGCTGTGTGTCCGGCAAAAATTACTGCTACCTAGCTACACATGTTGAAAAAAACATGACATGTTAAAGTGGCTAGTGCTACACATAGATATCAGGCTACACCCTTATTTCTAAGCTGTAAACAAGTGAAACGTCAAATTTAAAACCATTCAATGATTAGTCTTGGTAACAAATCTGTAACTAAATAATTGTGACATATTATGGCAGATATCCACATGTCTAACACAAATGCTAACACAAAAGCATACTTATGCTATAGGGTACTGATGGTGAACCTTCTCACTCCATAACTTTGACAAATCCAACTCACATCATGCCTCAAATGCTGCAATGTTGGAAGTGCATAATGTGGGTTGAACTTTGACAACAGCTGCAGTGCGAAGGTTATCCTTCTGTGTTCTTGGCTTTTAAATAAAAGCATACAAGTAAATATAATAATACATTGTTGATTAAGGGACATGATGTACACCTGTAATATTGTGCAAACAATGGATGTAGGACTATTCCTCTTCAACATTACTTATATTTGTGTCATTTGAAAAAATACATATTTTAGTTAAAAATTAAAAACCCATGTTCAGTAGCTGTGAAAGGCCCGTTTGTGTACTTCTATATTGTTTGCAACCAATGTATTGTATACGGATGGAAGCACGTCACTGTAATAGATTTGAATTATTTTAAATAGAATAAAGCAGCACCAATTTTAGAAAAATGACAAGGATGAGCCAGTGACAGACACTCAGCAGAGTACACGCAGCGGTGGTTGAAGAAGTAAATGGAGCGTGATCTGCATTTTAAAAAAAAATAAATAAAAATACCTCACAGACTGCAGTGAACACTGAAACACAACTATTCACAATCTGTGAAAGGCTACTCCTTTGTCTACTTCTATAGTGTTTGCAACCAATGTATTGTATACGGATGGAAGCACGTCACTGTAATAGATTTGAATTATTTTAAATAGAATAAAGCAGCACCAATTTTGAAAAATGACAAGGATGAGCCAGTGACAGACACTCAGCAGAGTACACGCAGCGGTGGTTGAAGAAGTAAATGGAGCGTGATCTGCATTTTAAAAAAATAAAAATAAAAATACCTCACAGACTGCAGTGAACACTGAAACACAACTATTCACAATCTGTGAAAGGCTACTCCTTTGTCTACTTCTATAGTGTTTGCAACCAATGTATTGTATACGGATGGAAGCGCGTCACACTAATAGATTAGATTTATTTTAAATGGAATGTAGCAGAACCAATTGGAGATAAATGAAAAGGATGAGCCACTGAGACACACTCAGCAGAGTACAAGCAGCAGTGCTTGAACAAGTAACTGGAGCGTGATGTGCACTCAAAAAAGTAAAAAACACAGACTGAAGTGAACACTGAAACACAACTGTCCACAATCTGTGAAAGGCTACTCCTTTGTGTACTTCTATAGTGTTTGCAACCAATGTATTGTATACGGATGGAAGCGCGTCACACTAATAGATTAGATTTTTTTCCACTAAAATGGAGCAGCACCAATTAGAGAAAAATGTGAAGGATGAGGCAGTGACACACGCTCAGCAGACTACAACCAGCAGTGGTTGAAGAACTAACTGGAGCGTGATCTGCACTCAAAAAATCAAAACCTCACAGACTGCAGTGAACACTGAAACACAACTATTCACTATCTGTGAAAAGCTCCTTTCTGTACTTCTATAGTGTTTGCAACCAATGTATTGTATACGGATGGAAGCGCGTCACACTAATAGATTTGATTTTTTTCTAATATAATGGAGCTGCACCAATTCCACTAAATAATAAAAAAAAAAAAAGAGTCAGTGACACGTGCAGATGCCTACAAACAGCGGTGGATGCAGAGCAAACTGCAGCGTCACCTGCACTGTCACACACACACCTTGCACAGAGCTGTTAAAACAACACTGGCAAAATGAAGCTTTACACAGCGGTTGGTAAACTAGCCTGCCTCAAGCACAGTAGTACACAAAATCGCAATATCTAACTGTCCCTCAGAGTCAGCACAGCAGCGTTCTGTCCCTTACTGAGTTCACAGCACAGTGACGCTAAAATGGCTGCGGCGCCTTTTATAGTGCATTCTGACATCATTTCAGCAGCCAATCACAGCCATGCCATTAGTTAAGATGACCGCATCATTACAGGATGTGCCCACACTTCGTAGGATTCCTCATTGGCTGACTAAAATCACATTGCCTCTCAAAGAATTATGGGAACTTCCGATTCCGGTATACGATATTGAAAAAGTATCGGAATTAAGTATCGGAATTCCGATAACGCGAATATCGGCCGATACCCGATACTTGCGGTATCGGAATGCTCAACACTAGTCCTGGGTGAAACTGTACTTATATACAGCACTATTAGCCTAAAAAAAAAAAAAAAAATTGTCGTAGTGGTATCACCGTGCCAGCGGATATTTGTGCGTGCTCAAAGTTTGGCCAGTTTAGGCTGGTTTTCCTTTTTGGTCCTGGGTGTCACAGTACTGATATACAGCACTAGTTAGCCCAAGAATAAAAAAAGCAGGGCAAACATTTGTCGTAGTGGTATCTCCGTGGCAGTTCACATCTGTGTGTGCTCAAAGTTTGGCTAGTTTATGGCAGTTTTCTTTTTTTATCCTTGGTGTCACAGTACTTATATACAGCACTATGTTGCATTATTTTAAAAAACAGGCCTCATTTTACAGTGGGGTCTATCTCTTACACGCCTCATACATCCGTGTGCTTAAAATTGAGGCATTTTAGGCCTAAATTCCCTTTTTTGGGCAGTCTGTCACTCTCGTTATATCCAGCACTCTTTTGCATCCACAAAAAAAAAAATTTTTACAGTGGGGTATGTCGGTAAAAAGATTTTTGTTTCAATTTGTTACGGCAGCTTCATGACTGTGTTAAATGATCCAACTACTACCACCATCATCATCTTCAGCCTAGAGGCAGTCACTGTGCAGATAGAAAGTCTGAGTAGCAGAGGGTGAACCCTTAGGCGGTGTTGTACTCTGTATTGTACTCTGTCTCTGTATTACGAAGGCTAAATCTTCTTGATGAAATCATGCCTGGAAGAGCAATAGCAAGATAACGTTGAATATCATGGGGACAGGACTCGCAACTACTGAAGCTTGGTGTTCCTGGGCAAGATTCTAACAAGCCCTCACTTACTAATACTGACCTGCTTGGACACTAACGTTTAAAAGGAGCCCATGCACGTTCTATAACTGAAGCTAGAGAATTTGACATTTCGGATGCATTTCCAGAGATGTAAATTGGACAGTGTGGTGATCGGAGATGTGACTTCTACACCACCACACGAGCTGCTGCCTCTCCACCACCTGAGGTGCCGCACCCACCACCTTCTCTCTCTTTCTCATTCTCCCGCAGTCTGTCATTGTAATTTTTTTTGGGGTAAACGATATCTGTTACTATGTATGTAACCCCTTGTCATGTACAGCACCATGGAATTAATGGCGCTTTATAAATAACTAAGTAATAATAATACTATATGGGTGTTTCCACTAGACAATCCATCAAACATGTTAATGACAGAATTTTTTTTTCTGTCAACTCTGTTCAGCTGTGCACAAACTATGTCAATTTGGTAGCTATACCCCAGTGGGTGTTTTCACAGTGCCATGTTGACTACAGTCCCCAGATGTTATGTAGGTCCCTAATCTCACCTCTACTTTAGCAGCATGATGAATTAATAGGAAAAGCATGTGATATTGGTGTAGCTGTTGTTTTCTTGACAAAGAAACTCAATAACATCAATGAGGTGGTTAGCTGCACATGGAATGGAGAAATAGTAAAGATGACAATTGACAAGTAGTTTCACATTTGAGGTAAAACACATTTCAACAAGTTGCTTTAACTCTTACAACATTATATTCCAAAGAGTTGAAGATAAAGCTGAATATATTGTGAACCAAATAGGTATGAATAATTAATCACACAAATAATGTAACATAATTCTAAATATATGCAAGCTATCAGTGGGGAAATTATTTTCCACCAAAAATTTTAAGTATGAGACTAGTGTCATCTTGTAGAATGATGTTAGCCACAAAGTCCTTCAAATTGAAACTGCTCTGGATGTACTGTACAATTTTCTCTAGAAAATTGGAATTACATGCCTTCTATGCTGCTTGCATTAAAGAACTGATTTGTCAGATATGTATGAGTCAGGATGACCGGGCTGCGGGTACCTGTGCTGCGCCATGTCTGGAACTGTCAAGACTGCGTCCCCTGTATCCTGGTGAAAGGAATAGGGTAACGGACAGGCCCCATTACACCGAAAGAGGGGTCGTGTTTAGACAGGGAACCTGGCCGGGAGCTGAAGGAAAAAAAGCAAAGCAGGAGTGAGTACCCAGCTGTGACCGTGTGAGCAGCAAGAGGAGCAGTGCACTATGCACCCGAAGCGCAGACGCTGCGGCGAAATGCAGCAGACTGACCCGGTGAACTAGAGGCATGGGGCCAGCTTAAGAGAAAGCGGGCAAGATATCAAAAATTTGTGTCATGGACAAGCAACACATAGGAGGCTGAGCAGCTTGCTCCGTCCTTAGAGCACTGGAGCTGCAAAGGGCTGTTCCCGTTGGCTCCTGCCACTAAAAACGGTACTGCCATTTAGCGAGGCACCGTGTGACCAGTGACCACCAGAGAGCGAGGCGCTGTGCGCTACTTGACCTGAGTACAGCACATGTGCGCAATACAGAGATCAAACTCATTCCATGTGTTCAGCATGGATAACCAAAAATTATATGGCACAAACGAATGAGAGAGGACATTGGTACAGTCAGCAAGTTACTCCCTCAGCATTTTCACAAACTTTTCACTCCTTGTGAGAGTCCACATTGCCTCAGGGCCAGGGAGGGTCTGAGAAAACTTTCCCTGAACTTTGCCAGTGTTCCACTGCCTCTGCTGGATTGGAGTTGTGTCTCTCTCACCTGTACTCCTTGCTTGGCCAACAAACTGTGACCTCTGCTGCCAGCGTTTTCATATGGTAATTTTTTAAATAATTCTGCAAAAAGGGCCCTCTGGTTCTCCAACATTTTAGTACACCTGTCTGCCTCTGGAATAAGAGATAGAAAGTTCTCCTGGTAGCATGGGTCTAGAAGTGTCACCAATCAGTATTGCCCGTCACCCAAAATTTTGAGAACGTGAGGATGACGGGAAAAGCAGCACAACATAAACTCAGCCATGCATGCAAGACTGCTAACAGTCAATACTTCCGTGTCCTCACCAAGAGGACGACTGACCATGCTTTCCTCCTCCTACTTGTCCTCAGGCCTCCTCAACTTTCGACTAACCTCAGTAATATAATTGTAAATACATTATTGTAAATACACCCCTATATTTCTATTCTCCACAGCCTCATTGTAGATTTTAAGTTGTCACGAGCAGAATTATTTTTTTTGGTTTAATTATTGTTATCGTTGTTACTTTGTGTAGATTGTAAGCTGTCACGAGCAGGGTCGTTTTATTTTGGTTTAATTATTGTATTATTGTTATCGTTGTTACTTAGGACTGTTGTTTTTCGATAGGTTAAACTGTAAATATGTTTGCGTTATATAAATAACTATAAATATTCAGATTAGAACACAGAGAAGCAGGATGGAGACGTTAATGATGGCGTCATTTACGTTCACTATCTTGTTGGATTCCTCAAAGTTTTGGAGGATGGTACATATATCTGACATCCATGTCCACTCCTGAGATCTTATGTGTGATGTCAAAACTGAATACCAACAACCTTGTTGATGCTGGTAGACTAGTCACCAAATGCCCTCTTCTGCTGACAAATCCTTTCCAACATCTGCAGTGTAGAGTTACAAAGCCTGGGGACATCACACACCAGTCGGTAAGCTAGAAGCTGCAAGCGCTGCTGAAGCACGGCAATGGCGGATGAAGCTGTAGCTGACTTTCTAAAATGGGTACACAGAGCATTGTACTTTTCCTAGCAGATCTGGCAGCTCCATGTCGCTTTTCAGAAAATGTTGACCAATGAGGTTAAGCGCATTTGCCAGGCATGGCATGTTTCTGAGCCACCAGGTTCCAGCCATTGTCACACACAACCATGCCTGGGTTCAGCAGTGTCAGCCACAGATCTGCCTGCTCTTTCAGAGCTGTCCACAACTCTTCATCATTGTGCGTTTTGTCACCTAAGCATATTAGCTTCAGCACAGCCTATTGCCGCTTTCATCAGGCAGTGCTGCAGTGCTTCCAGCGTTTGACTGATGTGCTACTTTTGGAGATGGAG
>JARQOD010000002.1:354901544-354973388 GCA_033576555.1 Oophaga sylvatica | reverse complement strand
GAAGAAGAAGAAACTTGTGCCACGGGTGTGTTTATAGTTACGGACGGTGCACTCTCTTTAAACTTAGTTTTTCACGAGCATCCACCAGTTTGTTTGGTTTTACTCCAACAATGATCTGCTTTCTGTAATTCAGCATCTCACGAACATATTTCACTTTGTCCTTTATACAGATACTTGCGTGTTTGGCAACATATTTTGGACGGGCATTTCTTAGGCCGAGTCTCATACGCGCATATTTTACACCAATCTTCTGACCGGCATTAAAACCGATGCTGGTAATTGATGGTGGCTAAACGACAAATCATTGTAGACTGTATCCTGGCTCTCATACCTCCCATAGCCACTGCTGTTATTAATCATATACTTTCCCATTCCTGTCATCACCATGCCCCTTTTCCTGATCACTTCATCCAACGATTCGTCTGCCATATTTATACTAAAAACCTGCACCTTCCCAGCAGCAACAGTGTAGGAAATCACGTTACAGTTTTGCAAGATGTTTATGATGCCCCTGAAAAAAAAAATCACAGACTATGTTGTTATTTACCCCAAGGGGGAAATGTTTGCCAGCCAGTGTATGGGCATTCCAAGTCTAGGAGACCCGCTTCTTTAAATTGAGCATAGTTTTTAATCAGGCCTTCCTCCACGGCTTATCATCCACCGCCAGTAGATCACCAGCGTTAAAGTGTTCCGTGCTGCTACAGCCAGTGTCAAATTCCTAACTAGGGTGGGTGGTTATGCTGAAGTGGATTTTCCTGTGCCCATCCAGTATGTGGGTTCAAAGGCTTATTGGGGAGCACATGACTTGGTAGCAGGGCAGGACTTGCAGTTATAGCTTAAGAAAAGGGAATGGGAGTACAAAATGAATAATGTTAAGTGGATTTTCCTGTGCCCATCCAGTACCTGGGTTCAAAGGCATATTGGGGTGCACATGACTTGGCAGCAGGGCAGGCCTTGCAGTTAATGCATAAGAAAAGAGTATGGGAGTACAAAATGAATAATGTAAAGTGGATATTCAGGTGGCCATCCAGTACGTGGCTTGAAAAGCTTATTGGGGTGCATGTAACTTTGGGGAAAGCCAGGCCTTGCATTGAATGCACCATTTTTTCTGGAAGCCCTCCTGTACCTCTAGTGAAAGGGGTATTGTGGTGCGTCATAATTTCCTGGCAGCCCATCCATTCACTGCATAGGCAATAACAGTTTAGGAGACCCATTGCCCTTTAAGAAGATTAATGCTGCCTGATGCCCTGGTAAAAATAGGCTCTGTGACATTGAGTCCCTCACTCATAAATGAAACAAGATGTGTCTGCTTATGTGTCACACACCACATGGCAAGCTAGGGTTGTTAAATGTTACAGTGAAATTTCCAACTAAATGCATTTGTATTTGTTGAAAGCAATGTTAAAGTTGAAAAACATTTCAAAAACACTGTGTCTGATCATAGCCCAAGTGGGGGGAGGAACATTTTGGTCTGGGGTTAATTATTTTGCCTTGTATACAAGTCGTTAACTTGGAAAGGATGTACATTTACATATTTCCCTGCAAACTCCCTTTTGGTTTCATTTTGGTATGTTTTTTGGTGCACTGGTAAAAATGGCATGAAACTCTGACAACATTGTTTAACCCCTTAAGGACCAAGCCATTTTGTAGGCTAATGACCAGGCTAATTTTTACAATTCTGACCACTGTCACTGAATGATTCAACGGATCTTGGCGATTCTGAGTATGTTTTCTCGTGACATATTGTACTTCATGTTAGTGATAAAATTTCTTTGATATAACTTGCGTTTAATTATGAAAAAAACGGATATATGGCAGGAAATTTAGAAAATTTAGCAATTTTCAAACTTTTAATTTTTATGCCCTTAAATCAGAGATATGTCACACAAAATAGTTAATAAATAACATTTCCCCATGTCTACTTTACATCAGCACAATTTTTGAACCCAAATTTTTTTTTGATAGGAAGTTATGTTTTAAAAGTTGACCAGCAATTTCTCATTTTTCCAACAAAATTTACAAAACCATTTTTTTTTAGGGACCACCTCACATTTGAAGTCACTTTGAGGGCTCAATATGACAAAAAATACCCCAAAAGTGACACCATTCTAAAAACTGCACCCCTCAAGGTGTTCAAAACCACATTCAGGAAGTTTATTAACCCTTTAGGTACTTCACAAGAATTGAAGCAATGTGGAAGGAAAAAATGAACATTTAACTTTTTTTCACCAAAATTTTTCTTCGGACACAATTTTTTTATTTTGTCAAGGGTATCAGGAGAAAATGAACCACAATATTTGTTGTGCAATTTCTCTTGAGTACACCGATACCCATGTGTGGAGGAAGACCAATCTTTAGGCGCACGGCAGTGCTCAGAAGGGAAGGAGCATCATTTGAGATTTTGAATGTCAAATTGGCTGGAATCGAGAGCCGACACCATGTTGCGTTTGGAGAGCCCCTGATGTACCTAAACAGTGGAAACCCCCATAAGTGACCCCATTTTGGAAACTAGACCACCCAAGGAACTTATATAAATGTGTGGTGAGCACTTTGAACCCCCCAAGGGCTTCACAGAAGGTTATAACGTAGAGCCGTAAAATTAAAAAATCATATTTTTTCCACAAAAATTATATTTTCATCCCCAATTTTTATTTTCCCAAGGGTAACAAGACCCCAAAAGTTATTATGCATTTTGTCCTGAGTACGCTGATACCCTATATGTGGGGGTAAACTATTATTTGGGCGCATGGCAGAGCTCGGAAGGGAAGCAGAGCCATTTGACTTTTTTGGCTGGAATTGAGATCGGACGCCATGTCGCGTTTGGAGAGTCCCTGATGTGCCTAAACAGTGGAAACCCCCCACAAGTGACCCCATTTTGGAAACTAGACCCCCGAAGGAACTTATCTAGATATGTGGTGAGCACTTTGAACCCCCAAATGCTTCACAGAAGTTTATAACGTACAGCCGTGAAAATAAAAAAATTACATTTTTTTCCACAAAAATGATCTTTTTGCCCCCAAATTTTTATTTTTATAAGGGTAACTGGAGAAATATGACTCCAAAAGTAGTTGAGCAATTTGTCCTGAGTACGCTGATACCCCATATGTGGGTGTAACCACTGTTTGGACGCATGGCAGAGCTCGGAAGGGAAGGAGTGCCGTTTCGGAGTGCAGACTTTGATGGAATGATCTGCGTGTGTCATGCTGCGTTTGCAGAGCCCCTGATGTGCCTAAACAGTAGAAAACCCCCACAAACGACCCCATTTTGGAAACTAGACCCCCCCAAGGAACTTATCTAGATGTGTGGTGAGCACTTTGAACCCCAAAGTGCTTCACAGAAGTTTATAACATAGAGCCGTGAAAATAAAAAAATCATATTTTTTTCCACAAAAATGATCTTTTTGCCCCCAAATTTTTATTTTCATAAGGGTAACAGGAGAAATTGGACCCCAAAAGTTGTTGTGCAATTTGTCCTGAGTACGCTGATACCCCATATGTGGGATGGAACCACTGGATGCATGGCAGAGCTCAGAAGGGAAGCAGTGCAGTTTTGGAATGCAGACTACGATTACAGCAATACCTCATTTATATCTTTTTTTATATTTTGGCGGTTTTTACACAGTAAAAATTTTCATAGAAAAAATAATTATTTTTGCATCACTTTATTCTGCGAGCTATAACTTTTTAATTTTTTCGCTGATGATGCTGTATGGCGGCTCGTTTTTTGCGGGAGAAGATGACGTTTTCAGCTGTACCATGCTTATTTATATCCATCTTTTTGATCACGCGTTATTGCACTTTTTCCAAGCGGAAAATTAGGACCTGTTGAAGCGCACTCTCTGCATTGCTCCCGAGCCCATATATTTTTATCCATGAAATAAAGACTTCCACTTTTGGTAACGATGAGTGCCTTCCTTTTTTTCTTTCACTGTGCAATTGCTCTCCCATAGACTTACATTCGGCTCGTTTTTTCTGTCCGAGTACCCGAGTATTCCAATTTGCTTGACCCAAGAAATGAGCACCAGAGCATTTTAGTGCTCGCCCATCACTAATAAAGGCTCTTTACAACACTAATGTGGGTGTTGAGAACAAAATCCACTGATACATATCAATATCTTGGACGGCCATGTGCCTATTTCATGGACCAACTACAATCAATATGGACACTCCAGAAACCAAAGATCCTACAAAATACCCATGGAGTAAAAGTCCAATGCAAATTATATATTTATATATATGAAATAAGTTAAATTTTATTTACAAATCACTAGACAAGTAATAGAAAACAGACTATGACAAAGAGGCACATAAAGGACTCATGTTTGAAGGACACAATCTACAATAATATTGTAACAGAGAGGGCTAGCTAGCAGACCACACAATTACTGCACCTTACAGGGTATCTGTATTATGTATATTCAGAAAGGTGCATAGTGCAAGTAAAGTGTAGTGACTACAAAAGGGAAATTCCCCAAAACATGAAAACATGAAAAAAAGTGTATTAGTAAATCTAAATTGCACAATTGCTTCAGAGCATGAGGAAATAACACATAACGGACTGTTGAGCTTACCCATAAATAACTACCAGTGTGTGTCCAATGCAACTCCGATGCACATTTCATGTGGGCTTCCTCAGGGGCTTCCATGCTCTCCTCCTCCTCCTCTTCCTCCTCCCTGTCCTCAGGCCATGCAAGCGGAACAGACGGTATGACAGTTGTGCTTGTAGTACAGTCTAGAGCATGAAACTAGCTCCTGTTCTTCCTCCTCCTCCTCTTCCTCATTGTCACCCAATCCACGTTGGGATGAGATGAGGCTGGGTTGTGTGTAATTACCCTGTAATGGTTCCTTCCTCCATCCCATCATGCCCTGCCTGCAATGCATCCTGTTGTGAATGGGTTTGTGATGAGTTCTGAGCAGAGGCTCCCTCTGGTGGTTACAAGCGGTGCTAGTGAAGATTGTGAGGACTGGGAATCAGGTGTTACTGACTGGTCTTATATAAGGGAGTCATTTTCCCATCAGGGTTGCCGGTGATCAATTGTTCTGGTCTGAATCCTTCATTCCAGTTTCCCTTGTAGCCTGCTGTGTCGTGTCTGCATCTCCTGCTATCAGATAAGACGTTTTCTTCTTTTGTGTTTGTACTATATTTTTGCATTTTGTCCTGCACTTCTTTGGGGGCCTTCAGGGTCCCCTCCGGGGGCTTCTGCCCTCTCAGTTTAGTTCAGCCACTGAGTTTTGTTCTTTTGCTTTTTCCAGTTTTTTTCAGTGGCTGCTGTTTTGATTTTGTTACACCAGAGAACTAATTTAGGTGGTAGAGGTCGTGTGATCTCAGGTGATTTTGAAATTAGTAGAGTTGGTGCTTTTCAGGGTTTTCTGGGATTGCAGTAAGTACCCTTCCTATCCTTTTCTATTTAGATAGTTTGGGCCCCAGCGTTTTCTCATACTATTTTCTTTCTGTGTCAGTATTTCCTCTTGTCTAACCGCCATTACATGTTTGGGGGCTTTCTATTATCTTTGGGGTTCTGCTCCGGGGCAGATAGCTTTCCTATTTCTATCTTTAGGTGTAGTTAGTTTCTCAGGCTGTGACGAGGCGTCTAGGACCAACGTAGGAACGCTCCACGGCTGCCTCTAGTTGTGGTGGTTAGTCAGGGTACTGCAATCTCATAGATTCCAACTGCTCTGGTGTATTGCCTTTTTACCTGCTCTCCTCAGCTACCGAAACATAACAGTATCACCGGCCTAAAAATTGAAAATTGTATGGTACTCACAGAAGGGAAAAAATATTGTGAAAGAAAAAAGGTTGTCAGAGTTGTCAGAGATATTTTTCTGTTTGTTGCATTTTTTTTTTTTCCCTCTGTATCGCTGGGTGCTGGGGAGGATCTTTTCTCCCAATGGAGTTTGCACAGTTGTCTGGCCGTGTGGATCAGCTTGCCACTGAGGTTCAGAGTATTGCTGCATATCTTGCTAGGTTGCCTGTTGTGGAACATAGGATCCCCATGCCAGATTTGTTTTTAGGGGATCGAGCTAAGTTTCAGAATTTCAAAAATAATTGTAAATTGTTTTTTGCCTTAAAATCTAAGTCCTCAGGAAACGCAGCGCAGCAGGTTCAAATTATCATCTCTCTCCTGCGCGGCGATCCTCAGGATTGGGCTTTTTCCCTGATACCTGGGGATCCTGTTTTGAGTGATGTTGATGCGTTTTTTCAGGCTTTGGGGTTATTGTACGATGAGCCTAATGTCACTGATCAAGCTGAAAAAGCCTTGTGTGCATTAAATCAGGGCTTGATGACGCTGAGTTATACTGTCAGAGATTCCGTCGGTGGGCAGTCCTGACCAAATGGAATGACGACGTTTGGCGGCCCTTTTCCGGAAGGGTCTGTCAGATAATGTAAAGGATGTTATGGTGGGATTCCCTGTCCCCTCTGGTCTCAATGATTCTATGTCATTAGCGATTCAAATTGACAGACGTTTGCGTGAGCGGAGAAGTATGCGTGGAATGGTGTTGCCTTGTGAACCAGCTTCTGAACCCATGCAGTGTGATAGAGTGGTGTCTGGGGCACAGCGTCATGAGTTTCGAAAGCGCAATGGGTTATGTTTCTACTGTGGTGATGCCTCTCATGCTATTTCAGTCTGCCCTAAGCGGGGAAGACGTTTTGCACGCTTAGTTGTCTTGGGTAGTGTTCAGACTAAGTTTTTATTAACTGTCACTCTGATATGCTCTCTGTCCTCATTTTCTGCTCAGGCTTTCGTTGATTCTGGAGCAGCTATTAACCTGATGGATTATGATTTTGCTAAACGTTGTGGGTTTCCCTTGATACCCCTACAGAAGTCTATTCCCCTACTGGGATCGATTCTACCCCTTTGGCTGAGAATAAACCCCAGTTTTCTACTCAGGTGATAATGAGGGTTGAACCTGATCACCAGGAGTGCTGCAAATTTTTGGTTCTATATAATCTGCATGACATTATCGTGCTGGGTTTCCCTTGGTTACAGTCTCATAATCCTGTTTTGGATTGGAAATCTGTGTCTGTAACCAGTTGGGGCTGCCAATGTGTTAATACCAACACTCCTGTTTTTTCTGCCTCCCCCCAGGCTCAGGATGTTCCTGACTTTTTGTTTGATTTTTCTGATGTGTTTAGCGAAAGTAAATCTGCATCCTTGCCTCCTCATAGGAGCTATGACTGCGCTATTGAATTAGTGCCGGGTAGTAAATTCCCTAAAGTTCGCCTTTTTAACTTGTCTGTACCTGAACATGACGCTATGCGGTCTTATATCAAGGAATCATTGGAGAAGGGTCATATCAGACCATCCTCTTCACCCTTAGGTGCCGGTTTTTTCTTTGTGGCCAAAAAAGATGGTTCATTAAGGCCGTGTATTGATTATCGTCTCTTGAACAATATTACTGTGAAATATCAATACCCGTTACCCTTGATTTCTGACCTGTTTTCCAGGGTGAAAAACGCTACTTGGTTTACCAAGCTTGACCTCAGGGGGGCGTATAACCTTATTCGCATTAAGCACGGGGATGAATGGAAGACGGCATTCAATACCCCTGAAGGGCATTTTGAGTACCTAGTGATGCCCTTTGGGCTCACTAATGCTCCTTCCGTCTTCCAGTCCTTCATGAATGACATTTTCAGGGATTTTGTGGACAAATTTCTGATTGTTTATTTGGATGATATCTTGATTTTTTCTAATGACTGGGACTCTCATGTGAAACATGTTCGAACTGTATTCCAGATTTTGAGAGAGAATGCTCTGTATGTGAAGGGATCCAAGTGTCTTTTGGCGTACAGAGGATCTCATTTCTGGGATTCATTTTGTCCCCATCTGTTATTGAAATGGACCCGGTCAAGGTTCAGGCCATCTGTGATTGGGTCCAACCTACTTCATTAAAGGCTCTTCAGAGATTTTTGGGTTTTGCCAATTTTTATCGTAAATTTATTGGTAATTTCTCGGTTATTGTTAAACCATTAACTTATTTGACCAGAAAGGGTTCTGATGTGGTGAATTGGCCTCCTGAGGCAGTCTCTGCATTTCAGGAACTTAAGCAGAGATTCACTTCTGCTCCTGTTCTACGGCAGCCTGATGTTTCTCTGCCATTTCAGGTGGAGGTTGATGCCTCTGAAATTGGGGCAGGTGCCGTTTTGTCCCAAAAAGATCCAGAGACCTCTAAAAGTAACCCTTGTGCCTTTTTCTCTCGAAAATTTTCTCCTACTGAACGTAATTATGATGTGGGTAATCGGGAGTTATTGGCCATGAAGTGGGCTTTTGAAGAGTGGAGACATTGGCTGGAGGGAGCCAAACATCAGGTGGTGGTCCTTACGGACCATAAGAATCTGGTCTATCTGGAATCTGCCAAGCGACTCAATCCTAGACAGGCCAGGTGGGCCTTGTTTTTCACACGTTTTAATTTTGTGGTTTCCTTTCTTCCTGGCACTAAGAATGTTAAGGCGGATGCCCTCTCGAGGAGTTTCCTTGCGGACTCTCCTGAGTTATCTGATCCTTCTGTTATTTTGAAAGAGGGTGTAGTTCTTTCCGCCATCTCGCCCAATTTGAGACTTGCTCTGGAGGGGTGTCAGGAGGATAGGCCCGAGCGCTGCCCTGTTGGAAAATTGTTTGTCCCGGACCAATGGAAAAAGAGTGTGATGTCTGAGATTCATTGTTCCGCATTGGCTGGGCATCCCGGAATTTTTGGTACCAGAGACTTGGTTAGTCGGTCCTTTTGGTGGCCTACCTTGTCTCGTGATGTCAGGGAATTTGTGCAGTCCTGCGGGACTTGCTCTCGCTCCAAGCCTTGCTCTCGCTCTAGTGGTTTGTTGATGCCATTGCCTGTGCCCAAGAGACCATGAACCCATATCTCTATGGATTTCATTTCCGATCTTCCTGTTTCTCAGAGAATGACCACCATCTGGGTAATTTGTGATAGGTTTTCCAAAATGATACATCTTGTGCCATTACGTAAGTTGCCTTCCTCCTCTGAATTGGTGCCGTTGTTCCTTCAGCACGTGGATCGTTTACACGGCATTCCTGAGAACATTGTGTCTGACAGAGGAGTCCACTTTGTTTCCAGATTTTGGAGGACTTTTTGTTCTAAACTGGGTGTTCAATTGTCTTTCTCCTCGGCATTTCATCCTCAGACAAATGGTCAAACTGAGAGAACAAACCAGACATTGGAGACTTATCTAAGATGCTTTGTGTCTGCTGATCAGGATGACTGGGTCTCTTTTTTGCCTTTGGCTGAGTTTGCTCTTAATAATAGGGCTAGCTCTGCCACTTTGATGTCTCCGTTTTTCTGTAATTCTGGGTTTCACCCTCGATTTTCTTCAGGACAGACGGAGGCTTCTGTCTGTCCAGGTGTTGACTCTGTTGTGGAGCGTATGCAACAGATTTGGGACCAGGTAGTGGAGAGGTTGTCCCTCTCTCAGGAGAAGGCCCAGCGGTTTGCTAACCGGCATAGGACTGATGGTCCTCGGTTTAAAGTGGGGGACTTGGTCTGGTTGTCCTCAAAGAATATTCCTATGAGAGTAGCATCTCCTAAATTTAAGCCTAGGTTCATTGGACCTTATAAGATCATGGAGATTATTAATCCTGTTTCTTTTTGTTTGCTTCTTCCAGGGACATTTAAGATCCATAACGTGTTCCACAAGTCCTTGTTGAAGAGGTTTGTTGAGCCAGTGGTTCCTGCTGCTGTGCCTCCTGACCCTGTTTTGGTTGAGGGCAATCTGGAGTATGTGGTTGAGAAAATATTGGATTCTCGTTTTTCTAGACGGAAACTCCAGTATTTGGTTAAATGGAGAGGTTATGGTCAGGAGGACAATTCTTGGGTGTTTGCTTCGGACATCCATGCTAGGAGACTTATCCGTGCGTATCATAGAGCTCATCCTGACCGGCCTGGTTGCTCAAGTGAGGGTTCGGTGACCCCTCCTCAAGGGGGGGGTACTGTTGTGAATGGGTTTGAGATGAGTTCTGAGCAGAGGCTCCCTCTGGTGGTTACAAGCGGTGCTAGTGAAGATTGTGAGGACTGGGAATCAGGTGTTACTGACTGGTCTTATATAAGGGAGTCATTTTCCCATCAGGGTTGCCGGTGATCAATTGTTCTGGCCTGAATCCTTCATTCCAGTTTCCCTTGTAGCCTGCTGTGTCGTGTCTGCATCTCCTGCTATCAGATAAGACGTTTTCTTCTTTTGTGTTTGTACTATATTTTTGCATTTTGTCCTGCACTTCTTTGGGGGCCTTCAGGGTCCCCTCCGGGGCTTCTGCCCTCTCAGTTTAGTTCAGCCACTGAGTTTTGTTCTTTTGCTTTTTCCAGTTTTTTTCAGTGGCTGCTGTTTTGATTTTGTTACACCAGAGAACTAATTTAGGTGGTAGAGGTCGTGTGATCTCAGGTGATTTTGAAATTAGTAGAGTTGGTGCTTTTCAGGGTTTTCTGGGATTGCAGTAAGTACCCTTCCTATCCTTTTCTATTTAGATAGTTTGGGCCCCAGCGTTTGCTCATACTATTTTCTTTCTGTGTCAGTATTTCCTCTTGTCTAACCGCCATTACATGTTTGGGGGCTTTCTATTATCTTTGGGGTTCTGCTCCGGGGCAGATAGCTTTCCTATTTCTATCTTTAGGTGTAGTTAGTTTCTCAGGCTGTGACGAGGCGTCTAGGACCAACGTAGGAACGCTCCACGGCTGCCTCTAGTTGTGGTGGTTAGTCAGGGTACTGCAATCTCATAGATTCCAACTGCTCTGGTGTATTGCCTTTTTACCTGCTCTCCTCAGCTACCGAAACATAACAGCATCCTCTTTGATTGTGAGCAAAGAGCGTTTCAGAACACAGAGAAGCAGGATGGTGATGCTAATTATGGGGTCATCACCGCTCACCATCTTGGTGGAATCCTCAAAGTTTTGGAGGATGGTACATATGTCTGACATCCATGTCCACTCCTGAGGTCTTATGTGTGGAGTCTGAACTGAATACCGACGGCATTGTTGATGCTGGTAGTAAACAACTGCCCTCTTCTGCTCACAATTCCTTTCCAACATATGCAGTGTAGAGTTCCAACACTTGGGGACTTCACAATAGTAGGTGGGTCGGAAGCTGCAAATGCTGCTGAAGCATGGCAAGAGTCGCAGAAACTGTAGCTAACTTTCTAAAATGGACACACAGGCGGCGTACTTTCACAAGCAGATCCGGCAGCTCCGGATAGCTTTTTAGAAACCACGAGGTTAAGCACATGGGCCAGGCATGGTACGTGTGTGAGCTCGCCTCGCTTCAAAGCCACTACCAGGTTCTGGCCATTGTCACACACGACCATGCCCCGCTGTAGGGTCAGCGGTGTCAGCCACAGATATGCCTGCTCTTTCAGAGCTGTCAACAACTCTTTAGCATTCTGTGGTTTGTCACATAAGCATATTAGATTCAGTACAGCCTGTTGATGTTTGGCTGAGGCAATGCTGCAGTGCTTCTAGATTGTGACTAATGTGTTCATTTCAAAGACGGAGGTTGAAGAGGAGGAGGAGTGCAGGAGCTGGAAAAAAGTGGGGGCAACCCTGATTGACCTAGTGCCTGCAATCCTCTGTATAGGAGAGGACATATTCCATCCCAAGGTCCAACTGGGTCCCGGCTTCCACTATGTTAACCCAGTGTGCCATCAGCGATATGTACCGTCCCTGCCAGAAACACTTGTCCACGTGTCTGTGGTTAGGTGGACTTTCTCAGTAACAGCATTGTTGAGGGCACGGCTAATGTTGTGGCACACGTGCTTGAGTAATGCGGGGACGGCACACCGGGAGAAATATTGGCGGCTGAGGACCAAGTACTTTGGGACGGCCGCCTCCATCAGGTTGCGGAAAGCTTCCGTCTCCAAGAGCATAAAAGGCAACATTTCAAGTGCAAGCAGATGAGAAATGTGTGAATTTAGTAGTTTGGCCTGTGGGGCATTGGCAGCATATTTCCGCATATGTTCCAATTACTGGGGTATGGACAACTGAACGCTGCGCTGGGACAAGGACGTGGACGTGCATAATGCAGGTGTTAGTTGAGTGTGTGCACTGACAGGTGCAGGGCAGGAGGCATCTTTTCAGGCACCACAACTGCGGAAGCAGTAGTGTCACCCGCAGACACTGCTCCTGGACCTGGGGTTCGACCCACAAAGTTGGGTGCTTTGCTGCCATGTGCCTGATCATGCTGGCGGTGGTCAGGCTGGTAGTTTTGCCACCCCTGCAGATGGTGCAAATGGCTTGTTTGGGGTTATCATCAGAGTCTTTAAAAAACACCTAGACTTGGGAAGACCTAACACTTGTACTGGTAACTTCCATTGTGTTGCTGTTATGGGGAACGGTTGCCCGTCTTCTGTCTGCAGCCAACACAATGATTCTTCCTGTCTGTTGGGATGCTATGCCTCGCTCCCTCTGTGTACTGCTGTCCTCGCTCTGCATGTCCTCCTGCCAGGTTGGGTCAGTTTCTACACCATGTTCCAAATTATTATGCAAATTATATTTTTCTCTGATTTTCCAAAGTGGTCGGTGCAAATGTCAGTCAGTCTAATAATAGTCATCACCCGTTAGAGTATACATCGAATTTTATTGAAGAAATCTCCCAATGATAACAGTATAATCTCCAAAATGAATAATAACTCAAAATGTACTGTTCCAAATTATTAGGCACAGTAGAATTTTTAAACATTTGATATGTTTTAAAGAACTGAAAATGCTCATTTTTGGAATTTGCAGCATTAGGAGGTCACATTCACTGAACAAAAGAGCTATTTCACTCCAAAACATCCTAACAGGCCAAGTTCCATGTTAACATAGGAACCCTTCTTTGATATCACCTTCACAATTCTTGCATCCATTGAACTTGTGAGATTTTGGAGAGTTTCTGCTTGTATTTTTTTGCATGAAGTCAGAATAGCCTCCCAAAGCTGCTGTTTTGATATGAACTGCCTCCCACCCTTATATATCTTTTGCTTGATGATACTCCAAAGGTTCTCTATAGGGTTGAGGTCAGGGGAAGATGGTGGCCACACCATGAGTTTATCTCCTTTGTTGCCCATAGCAGACAATGACTCAGAGGTATTCTTTGCAGCCTGAGATGGTGCATTGTCATGCATGAAGATGATTTTGCTCCTGAAGGCACGTTTCTGCTTTTTATGCCATGGAAGAAAGTTGTCAGTCAGAAACTCTATATACGTTGCAGAGGTCATTTTCACACCTTCAGGAACCTTAAAGGGCCCTACCAGCTGTTTCCCCATGATTCTGGCCCAAAACATGACTCCTCCACCTCCTTGCTGACGTCGCAACCTTGTTGGGACATGATGGCCATCCACCAACCATCCACTACTCCATCCATCTGGACCATCCAGGGTTGCTCCACACTCATCAGTAAACAAGACTGTTTGAAAATTAGTCTTCATGTATGTCTGGGCCCACTGCAACTGTTTTTGCTTGTGAGCATTGTTTAGGGGTGGACGAATAGTAGGTTTATGCACCACAGCAAGCCTTTGAAGGATCCTACACCTTGAAGTTCGAGGAATTCCAGAGGCACCAGCAGCTTCAAATATCTGTTTGCTGGTTTGTAATGGCTTTTTAGTAGCTGCTTTCTTAATCCGATGAACTTGCCTGGCAGAAACCTTCCTCATTCTGCCTTTATCAGCACGAACACGTCTGTGCTTAAAATCAGCCACAAATCTAACAGTACGATGATCACGCATTAGTTTTCGGGAAATATCTAATGCTTTAATCCCTTGACCAAGGCATTGCACTATTTGATGCTTTTCAGCAGCAGAGAGATCCTTTTTCTTTCCCATGTTACTTGAAAACTCTGGCCTGCTTAATAGTGTGGAACATCCAGTTTACCTTTTATTGGGCTCACATTGCAAACTAGTTATCACAGGTATCTGAGATTGATTTCAGTGATCCAAAGAACCCTGAGACACAATACTATCAATGGGTTTCATTTACAAAAAAAAAAACGCTATGACACTTAAAACCAATTTGCATAATAATTTGGAACATGGTGTATATCATCCACCACCTTCTCTTCCAGTTCCGCACCCTGGTCCTCCTCCTCACTTATGGGCAATTGTGTATCATCATCGTCCACCTCTTGTGACACATTCCCACCGTCGCCTTCATGTGAACGTGGCTGCTCAAATATTTGGGCATCGCTACATGCTATCTCCTCTTGCCCCCCTTCAAGTGCGCCGGGAGAGAGACCCGAATCTCTAAATGGAAAAGTGACTGGAAACATTATCAGCTATCCAACCAACAACCTTTTGACACTGCTCTGGGTTCAATAGTGGTGTGCTGCTGTGCTTCCCTAGTAATTGTGACAGGAAAGTCGAGCTAGAAGATGTGGATGTTTGTTGTGGCCCAATTTCAGCTTGCCCACGTCCTCGGTCTCACCCTCTGCATGCACCATCACCATCACATTCACTTCCCCGTCCCTTGGCACGGGCCATGACCATTTTAAATTGACTACGATATTTTGCATGTTCACTACAAATGCCTGACTTTGGAGCCAGTTTATATGTGATCCATGTGCGGGAAAACCACAGTTTAAAATACCTGCCCTGTAGGTAACTTTTTTTTTTTTTTTAAGCAAACTGGTGTCAATAACTAGACTAAGACACAGCAAAAACAGTTCAATGGAGCATAAAAAATGCCCCAATTTTTAGCACACAGATAGGTGAGGCATGTGATGGAGATACCAGACTTTAAATTATCTGGCCTGTATTTTTTAAAAAAAAAAACAGCAAAATAGTGTGAATAAGTAGGCTAAGACACAGCAAAAACAGTTCAATGGAGCATAAAAAAATGCCCCAATTTTTAGCCCACATATAGGTATGGCGTGTGACGGAGATACCAGACATTAAATTATCTGGCCTGTATTTTTTTTACAGCAAAATTGTGTCAATAAGTAGGCTAATTACATATCAAAAAACTGACCGGCACATCCAAACTTAGATTCAGTGTGAACCAGGTGCTAAACCTAGAGTCACCAACTCATATACCTACAAGAAGAAAAGGTAGCACACTGTAGCGCTATAGCTTGCAAACACGAAATATGAAAAATATGAAAAATGAATTACATCATTACCTTAGAAATATGAAAAATTGAGAAGTCTTAGCGCATAAGATGGCCAAATTATGTGAGCCTGATAGCCACGTCAAGGCTCTTTTCGTATATCAGGTCCCTAACTAATGCCTATCCTCGCTTTAGAAAAGTCTGCATGGGAACCTATGAATCCTCTTTTCAGACTAAAATCTACATCTCTGTGGAGGGGTGATGAACCTGCTGTAATTAAAAGGCCTGTGACCACCAGGTGGAGTGCTCAGGCAGAAGGTAAATGAATACATATCAAAAAACTGACCGGCACATCCAAACTTAGATTCAGTGTGAACAGGTGCTAAACCTAGAGTCACCAACTCATATACCTACAAGAAGAAAAGGTAGCACACTGTAGCGCTATAGCTTGCAAACACGAAATATGAAAAATATGAAAAATGAATTACATCATTACCTTAGAAATATGAAAAATTGAGAAGTCTTAGCGCATAAGATGGCCAAATTATGTGAGCCTGATAGCCACGTCAAGGCTCTTCTCGTATATCAGGTCCCTAACTAATGCCTATCCTCGCTTTAGAAAAGTATGTCTGCATGGGAACCTATGAATCCTCTTTTCAGACTAAAATCTACATCTCTGTGGAGGGGTGATGAACCTGCTGTAATTAAAAGGCCTGTGACCACCAGGTGGAGTGCTCAGGCAGAAGGTAAATGAATACATATCAAAAAACTGACCGGCACATCCAAACTTAGATTCAGTGTGAACAGGTGCTAAACCTAGAGTCACCAACTCATATACCTACAAGAAGAAAAGGTAGCACACTGTAGCGCTATAGCTTGCAAACACGAAATATGAAAAATATGAAAAATTAATTACATCATTACCTTAGAAATATGAAAAATTGAGAAGTCTTAGCGCATAAGATGGCCAAATTATGTGAGCCTGATAGCCACGTCAAGGCTCTTCTCGTATATCAGGTCCCTAACTAATGCCTATCCTCGCTTTAGAAAAGTCTGTCTGCATGGGAACCTATGAATCCTCTTTTCAGACTAAAATCTACATCTCTGTGGAGGGGTGATGAACCTGCTGTAATTAAAAGGCCTGTGACCACCAGGTGGAGTGCTCAGGCAGAAGGTAAATGAATACATATCAAAAAACTGACCGGCACATCCAAACTTAGATTCAGTGTGAACAGGTGCTAAACCTAGAGTCACCAACTCATATACCTACAAGAAGAAAAGGTAGCACACTGTAGCGCTATAGCTTGCAAACACGAAATATGAAAAATATGAAAAATGAATTACATCATTACCTTAGAAATATGAAAAAATGAGAAGTCTTAGCGCATAAGATGGCCAAATTATGTGAGCCTGATAGCCACGTCAAGGCTCTTCTCGTATATCAGGTCCCTAACTAATGCCTATCCTCGCTTTAGAAAAGTCTGTCTGCATGGGAACCTATGAATCCTCTTTCAGACTAAAATCTACATCTCTGTGGAGGGGTGATGAACCTGCTGTAATTAAAAGGCCTGTGACCACCAGGTGGAGTGCTCAGGCAGAAGGTAAATGAATACATATCAAAAAACTGACCGGCACATCCAAACTTAGATTCAGTGTGAACAGGTGCTAAACCTAGAGTCACCAACTCATATACCTACAAGAAGAAAAGGTAGCACACTGTAGCGCTATAGCTTGCAAACACGAAATATGAAAAATATGAAAAATGAATTACATCATTACCTTAGAAATATATGAAAAATTGAGAAGTCTTAGCGCATAAGATGGCCAAATTATGTGAGCCTGATAGCCACGTCAAAGCTCTTCTCGTATATCAGGTCCCTAACTAATGCCTATCCTCGCTTTAGAAAAGTCTGTCTGCATGGGAACCTATGAATCCTCTTTTCAGACTAAAATCTACATCTCTGTGGAGGGGTGATGAACCTGCTGTAATTAAAAGGCCTGTGAACACCAGGTGGAGTGCTCAGGCAGAAGGTAAATGAATACATATCAAAAAACTGACCGGCACATCCAAACTTAGATTCAGTGTGAACAGGTGCTAAACCTAGAGTCACCAACTCCTATACCTACAAGAAGAAAAGGTAGCACACTGTAGCGCTATAGCTTGCAAACACGAAATATGAAAAATATGAAAAATGAATTACATCATTACCTTAGAAATATGAAAAATGAGAAGTCTTAGCGCATAAGATGGCCAAATTATGTGAGCCTGATAGCCACGTCAAGGCTCTTCTCGTATATCAGGTCCCTAACTAATGCCTATCCTCGCTTTAGAAAAGTCTGTCTGCATGGGAACCTATGAATCCTCTTTTCAGACTAAAATCTACATCTCTGTGGAGGGGTGATGAACCTGCTGTAATTAAAAGGCCTGTGACCACCAGGTGGAGTGCTCAGGCAGAAGGTAAATGAATACATATCAAAAAACTGACCGGCACATCCAAACTTAGATTCAGTGTGAACAGGTGCTAAACCTAGAGTCACCAACTCATATACCTACAAGAAGAAAAGGTAGCACACTGTAGCGCTATAGCTTGCAAACACGAAATATGAAAAATATGAAAAATGAATTACATCATTACCTTAGAAATATGAAAAATTGAGAAGTCTTAGCGCATAAGATGGCCAAATTATGTGAGCCTGATAGCCACGTCAAGGCTCTTCTCGTATATCAGGTCCCTAACTAATGCCTATCCTCGCTTTAGAAAAGTCTGTCTGCATGGGAACCTATGAATCCTCTTTTCAGACTAAAATCTACATCTCTGTGGAGGGGTGATGAACCTGCTGTAATTAAAAGGCCTGTGACCACCAGGTGGAGTGCTCAGGCAGAAGGTAAATGAATACATATCAAAAAACTGACCGGCACATCCAAACTTAGATTCAGTGTGAACAGGTGCTAAACCTAGAGTCACCAACTCATATACCTACAAGAAGAAAAGGTAGCACACTGTAGCGCTATAGCTTGCAAACACGAAATATGAAAAATATGAAAAATGAATTACATCATTACCTTAGAAATATGAAAAATTGAGAAGTCTTAGCGCATAAGATGGCCAAATTATGTGAGCCTGATAGCCACGTCAAGGCTCTTCTCGTATATCAGGTCCCTAACTAATGCCTATCCTCGCTTTAGAAAAGTCTGTCTGCATGGGAACCTATGAATCCTCTTTTCAGACTAAAATCTCATCTCTGTGGAGGGGTGATGAACCTGCTGTAATTAAAAGGCCTGTGACCACCAGGTGGAGTGCTCAGGCAGAAGGTAAATGAATACATATCAAAAAACTGACCGGCACATCCAAACTTAGATTCAGTGTGAACAGGTGCTAAACCTAGAGTCACCAACTCATATACCTACAAGAAGAAAAGGTAGCACACTGTAGCGCTATAGCTTGCAAACACGAAATATGAAAAATATGAAAAATGAATTACATCATTACCTTAGAAATATGAAAAATTGAGAAGTCTTAGCGCATAAGATGGCCAAATTATGTGAGCCTGATAGCCACGTCAAGCTCTTCTCGTATATCAGGTCCCTAACTAATGCCTATCCTCGCTTTAGAAAAGTCTGTCTGCATGGGAACCTATGAATCCTCTTTTCAGACTAAAATCTACATCTCTGTGGAGGGGTGATGAACCTGCTGTAATTAAAGGCCTGTGACCACCAGGTGGAGTGCTCAGGCAGAAGGTAAATGAATACATATCAAAAACTGACCGGCACATCCAAACTTAGATTCAGTGTGAACAGGTGCTAAACCTAGAGTCACCAACTCATATACCTACAAGAAGAAAAGGTAGCACACTGTAGCGCTATAGCTTGCAAACACGAAATATGAAAAATATGAAAAATGAATTACATCATTACCTTAGAAATATGAAAAATTGAGAAGTCTTAGCGCATAAGATGGCCAAATTATGTGAGCCTGATAGCCACGTCAAGGCTCTTCTCGTATATCAGGTCCCTAACTAATGCCTATCCTCGCTTTAGAAAAGTCTGTCTGCATGGGAACCTATGAATCCTCTTTTCAGACTAAAACTTCTCAATTTTTCATATTTCTAAGGTAATGATGTAATTCATTTTTCATATTTGTTCATTTCGTGTTTGCAAGTATAGCGCTACATGTGCTACCTTTTCTTCTTGTAGGTATATGAGTTGGTATCTAGGTTTAGCACCTGTTACACTGAATCTAAGTTTGATTGCCGGTCAGTTTTTTGATATTATTCATTTACCTTCTGCTGAGCACCTCCACCTGGTAGTTACAGGCCTTTTAATTACAGCAGGTTCATCACCCCTCCACAGAGATGTAGATTTTAGCTGAAAAGAGGATTCATAGGTTCCCATCAGACAGACTTTTCTAAGCAGTATGCATATTAGGGCTGATATCAACCTTGATCTATCGGTCAATAATATTGGCCATTTTCGCTAATAAGACTCTCAATTTCAATTCTAAGTAATGAGTAATTCATTTTCTATTTTTCTATTCGTGTTGCAAGATAGCGCTACAGTGTGCTACTTTTCTTCTGTAGTATATGATTGGGACTCTAGTTGCACTGTTCACACTGATCTAAGTTTGATTGCCGGTCGTTTTTGATATTATTCATTACCTTCTGCCTGCACTCACTGGTGTCAAGCCTTAATTACGCGTTCACACCCCTCCACAGAGATTAGATTTTAGTCTGAAAAGAGTTCTAGGTCCCATCAGACAGACTTTTAAGCGATAGCATAGTTAGGGCCTATAACAGAAGACCTACGGCATCAGTCAATATGGCATCTTAGCGCTAAGACTCTCATTTCTATTTCTAAGTAATATAATTCTTTTCATATTTCATATTCGTGTTTGCAGTATACCACAGTGTGCTACCTTCTCTTGAGTATATGAGTTTCTCTAGTTTAGCCCCCATGAATCTAGTTGGTTGCCGTCATTTTTGAATTCATTACCTCTCTAGCACCACGTGGTCACAGCTTAATACAGCATATCCCCTCAAGAGATAATTTAGTCTAAAGAGATCATGTTCCATCGACAGACTTTCAGTAGCATAGTAGACCAACAGAGACTTCGCTCAGCCACATATGGCCCTATGCCAACTCTCATTTCAATCTAGTATATAATTCATTTCATATTTTTCTATTTCGGTGATTAGCGCTCTTGCACTTTCTTTGATATGATTGTCCAGTTACACCGTCACGACAGTTGATGGCGTCAGTTTTGATATGTATTCTTCTCGCGGCTCCACCTGTGGCAAGGCCTTATTACAGCAGTCACACCCCCCACAGAAGTATTAGTCTAAGAGTCAATCCCAGCAGACACTTTCGACTTCTCAATTTTTCATATTTCTAAGGTAATGATGTAATTCATTTTTCATATTTTTCATATTTCGTGTTTGCAAGCTATAGCGCTACAGTGTGCTACCTTTTCTTCTTGTAGGTATATGAGTTGGTGACTCTAGGTTTAGCACCTGTTCACACTGAATCTAAGTTTGGATGTGCCGGTCAGTTTTTTGATATGTATTCATTTACCTTCTGCCTGAGCACTCCACCTGGTGGTCACAGGCCTTTTAATTAAGCAGGTTCATCACCCCTCCAAGAGATGTAGATTTTAGTCTGAAAAGAGGATTCATAGGTTCCCATGCAGACAGACTTTTCTAAAGCGAGGATAGGCATTAGTTAGGGACCTGATATACGAGAAGAGCCTTGACGTGGCTATCAGGCTCACATAATTTGGCCATCTTATGCGCTAAGACTTCTCAATTTTTCATATTTCTAAGGTAATGATGTAATTCATTTTTCATATTTTTCATATTTCGTGTTTGCAAGCTATAGCGCTACAGTGTGCTACCTTTTCTTCTTGTAGGTATATGAGTTGGTGACTCTAGGTTTAGCACCTGTTCACACTGAATCTAAGTTTGGATGTGCCGGTCAGTTTTTTGATATGTATTCATTTACCTTCTGCCTGAGCACTCCACCTGGTGGTCACAGGCCATTTAATTACAGCAGGTTCATCACCCCTCCACAGAGATGTAGATTTTAGTCTGAAAAGAGGATTCATAGGTTCCCATGCAGACAGACTTTTCTAAAGCGAGGATAGGCATTAGTTAGGGACCTGATATACGAGAAGAGCCTTGACGTGGCTATCAGGCTCACATAATTTGGCCATCTTATGCGCTAAGACTTCTCAATTTTTCATATTTCTAAGGTAATGATGTAATTCATTTTTCATATTTTTCATATTTCGTGTTTGCAAGATATAGCGCTACAGTGTGCTACCTTTTCTTCTTGTAGGTATATGAGTTGGTGACTCTAGGTTTAGTACCTGTTCACACTGAATCTAAGTTTGGATGTGCCGGTCAGTTTTTTGATATGTATTCATTTACCTTCTGCCTGAGCACTCCACCTGGTGGTCACAGGCCTTTTAATTACAGCAGGTTCATCACCCCTCCACAGAGATGTAGATTTTAGTCTGAAAAGAGGATTCATAGGTTCCCATGCAGACAGACTTTTCTAAAGCGAGGATAGGCATTAGTTAGGGACCTGATATACGAGAAGAGCCTTGACGTGGCTATCAGGCTCACATAATTTGGCCATCTTATGCGCTAAGACTTCTCAATTTTTCATATTTCTAAGGTAATGATGTAATTCATTTTTCATATTTTTCATATTTCGTGTTTGCAAGCTATAGCGCTACAGTGTGCTACCTTTTCTTCTTGTAGGTATATGAGTTGGTGACTCTAGGTTTAGCACCTGTTCACACTGAATCTAAGTTTGGATGTGCCGGTCAGTTTTTTGATATGTATTCATTTACCTTCTGCCTGAGCACTCCACCTGGTGGTCACAGGCCTTTTAATTACAGCAGGTTCATCACCCCTCCACAGAGATGTAGATTTTAGTCTGAAAAGAGGATTCATAGGTTCCCATGCAGACAGACTTTTCTAAAGCGAGGATAGGCATTAGTTAGGGACCTGATATACGAGAAGAGCCTTGACGTGGCTATCAGGCTCACATAATTTGGCCATCTTATGCGCTAAGACTTCTCAATTTTTCATATTTCTAAGGTAATGATGTAATTCATTTTTCATATTTTTCATATTTCGTGTTTGCAAGCTATAGCGCTACAGTGTGCTACCTTTTCTTCTAACAAGTAGGCTAAGACACAGCAAAAAAGATTAAACAAAGAGCTGGAATGGCACAATTTTGAGCACAATGATAGGCGATCCATGTGGCGGACAAAACACAATGTAAAATATCTGCCTGTAGGTAACTATTTCTTTTTGCGCAAACTGGTGTCAAGAACTTGTATAAGACACTCCAAAAAATTTTTACAGTACCACAAAAATGGCAGAATTGTCTGCGCACTCATATGTGATCACTGTGGCAGCCAAACCCCTGTTTAAAATAGCTGTATTTTAACGCTGTACTATGGAAAGGATCTGGCTGTATTCTGCAGTGCCAACAAGCAAATGGAGACCAAAAATGTGTGCTCTGGATTGCTTTTAAATAAAATAATCAAGATTAAAATGCAAAAACAAATTATTCCTGGCCACTGATACCTGGGGCTATGTATATATGGTCAATATCTGTAATAGGCAGCAGCAGACAGTAATGGAATGGACCTTCTTGCTGTATGCAATAAAGTATGCCACATACACTGCCTGCCTGCCTGCCTAGCACTGATATCTAAATACCCACATCCAGGATAGAAAAGAACACACCCTTTTCTGCTCAGTGATCCCTGCAGCTACTGTGTAGAGTATACAGCAGAGTTGAGTTATGTATCATTACGAACACTTCCAAATCTGAGGCTAAGTTCACACGTTCAGGAATATTTGCGGTTTTTTCGCGTTTTTTCCGCGATTTTCCGCGGTAAAAACGCGAAAAAAATGCAAGCATTAAGCATCCTATACATGTTAATGGATTCCGCATGTTTTGGCCACATGTTGCGTTTTTTTTCCGCAAAAAAAAACGCTTCGCGGAAAAAATAGCAACATGTTCATTAATTTTGCGTAATCTCGGCGGAATCACCGCCATAGGAATGAATTGAACCACTTACTTTCCGCATGTGGCTATGCGGAATGTAAGCGGTTCATGTGCGATGGTACCCAGGGTCTGGAGGAGAGAAGACTCTCCTCCAGACCCTGGGTACCATATCCCTGGTAAAACAATAATTAAAATAAAATTAAAATTTCCGTGGCAATCCCGCACTTCTCTGCTGCGGGAAATACGCATTTTTTTGTATGCGTATTCCCGCCAGAAACTAGCGTTTTGCAAGCGTAATTAGCTTGCAGAATGCTAGCGTTTTCCTAGTGATCTGTAGCATCGCTTGGAAAACTGATTGACAAGTTGGTCACACGAATATTCAAGCAGCTGACAGCACTCGGGAGTTATCAAGGATGCACGTTCAGAAGTTCGGGGATCCAAACGAACGAAGTCCAACAGAAAAAAGGAACAGCATCCAATCCAGGTAGAAGTATGAAAAAACTTTATTCAGCCACCATAAAACACGACGTTTCGGCCATTATTAGGCCTTTATCAAGTATACAAAATAGGGCAAAATGGTGTCCTTAAATGGTGTGGAGAAGCCAATCACCATCCAGGAACCGCCCACAGTGCAAATAGATATATATAACATTTAATACAGCAATATACAATTTAAAACAGTGATCAAAGCAGAGGTAGTGACATCACAAAGAAAATACTGCAAAGTACAAAAAACAGCATATAATATTCAAGAGATTACTCCATGTAAACAGTATCACAATATCTGTCTACCAATAGATGATCTGTTCTTATACACACCCATCATAATGCTTGTACCAATCATGTGCTCACTAACTGCATCGTCCTCCATGTCCAATCAGTATCTGCTCATCAGCACTTACTCAGAGCTCTCTTCCAATCGCCCACAGGAACACAGTTCAGAAGACACATTTAGCACACCCCCCTTTTGTGGTAAACAAAAGCACATGTTCAGAGGTCGTCACAGCAGAACGCTGAGTGGATCATGTGACCACCAGTGTCAGCAGACATCCGACCATGTGACCGCCAGCATCATCAAAGGTCCCGTCGCATGATGACCACATCATAGACCTCCATTTAAAGAAGTCACGGCCAAAAAGCAAAATATCACGTGATCACAGGCATCATCCGACACCCGGTCACATGATTTGATATGGGCAAAAAAAAAAAAAAAGCGCATGCGCAATGGGTTGTACCAGGGCTTCAGCTGGTCACATGACCATCAATGTCACAAAACCAACGGAACTATATTCAGAGCTGGCTAAAAGTGTATACCAAACACAAACCACAGCAGAAGAGTGCTCAATACTCTAAAGGCGAGGAAACATTGAAAACTCCCAGCAAAATACAGCCAACTACAGTGTGCAGCTTACTAGTTTATACAGAAAAGGGGAGATTAACTAAATGTACAAAAAACATAAGTGATGTCATCATCAGGGATTATTAGGTCACCATATGCTCCGATCACTCCAGATTATATTCCTAAAAAAACAACAAACACAAATAAAATATATATCTAAAAACAAACACAGAATTCAGATGCAAGAATTACCTAGCACAAATATGTAAATTATATTCTATATTCAACCCCTTTGGTTGTAATGTCCCCAAAACGGAAATCCAATGGAGTTCCTTCTGTTTGAGCAACTTATTCCTGTCACCACCTCTCCTGAGGGTGGAACCCCATCGATAACCCTAAATCTCAGCTGACTAACCAGGTGCCCACATTCTACAAAATGCTTAGATACTGGCAGCTCCATCATTTTCGTCCTGATAGTACTCTTGTGTTTGCTTATCCTGGCCTTGACTTCCATCGTCGTCTCACCTATGTACATGAGTCCACACGGGCACACAAGCATATAGATTACATAACTGGATGTACAGGAATACTGTTCCTGGATCCGAAAGCATTGACCAGTATAAGAATGCCCGAAACTATCTCCCTTAATCATATTGCCACAACAAGCACAGTTCAAACATGGAAAATTTCCATTCCTCGGAGGGCCCAAAGTCAACTGTCTAAATATTTTTGAAGATCCAATATCAGATTTGACTAGCCTATCTTTCAAATTACGTCCTCGCCTATATGAAAGTAATGGCTTGTGCGCAAATTCAGTTACTTCTGGTAAACCTCTATGCAATAGGCCCCAATGCTTGTTCAAGATATTCCCTATTTTACCACTAATAGGGCAATAGGTAGAGACAAAAGGGACTCTTTTAGGGAGAACCCTAGTACGTTTTGTTCTCACATCTTCCAATGTTGTCTTCAAGGCCTTCTCCTTGAATTTTCTAAGGTCCCTCTCAGGATAACCCCTTCTAATAAATTTCTCACACATCTGTTCAAGCCTTCTATCCAAAACAGCCTCATCCTTAACTATCCTACGTACTCTCAGCATCTGGCTCCAGGGCAGAGACTCTATCATTTTTCTTGGATGATTACTATCGAAAACCAGAAGACTGTTCCTGTCTGTGTCCTTTATGAACAAATCAGTGCATAACTTTCCATTATGTTTATACACTAGAGTATCAAGAAATTGAATCTGGTCAAAGGAATGTGTCATGGTAAACTTCAGCTCAGGAAAAATCATATTCAGATAACTATGGAAAGATACCAGATCATTCATGTTCCCTTCCCAAACACAAAAAATATCGTCAATGTAGCGCCACCAGGCTCTGACATGGCGCCAGTGGATGGAACTGTACACATGCTGGTCCTCGAGTACCGCCATGTAGATGTTTGCATAAGTGGGCGCCACATTGGACCCCATGGCGGTACCACGCAACTGCAGGATGTAGTCATCCCCAAAAAGAAAAAAATTTCTTTCTGAGGACAAACTCCAACAGTGCCAGGACCAGCTGTGCACCATCTGGGGCCATGTCAGAGCCCGCCAGCGCCACACCAACAGCCTCCAAACCTCGTTCATGTTTAATGGAGGTGTACAGTGACACAACATCAAATGAAATGAGAATTGTATCTTCCGTGATGTCAAGGCCCTCAATCTTACTCAGAAAATGGTTAGTATCCATAATATAGGATTTGGCCTCCATAGCAAAGTGACGCAACACCTTGTCTAGAAAGATAGATACTCTACTGCATAAAGAACCCCGCCCAGACACTATCGGGCGTCCAGGGGGATCCAATAGATTTTTATGGATTTTAGGCAGGGTGTACAGAATCGGAGTCACCGGAAATTCCACCAAAAGAAAATCAGAAAGTTTCTGGTCTATCAGACCATTAGATAATGCCTCATCGATCAACATTCTTAACTCACTCTGAAAACAAGGTGTGGGATCTTTAGGCAACTTAGCATAAACTGCCGTATCCAATAGCTGACTACAAATCTCGGCCCGGTATTTATGGTATCCATCACCACCAGGGCCCCGCCTTTGTCGGCTGCCCTGATGGTGATGGCTTTATTACCCGAGAGTCTGTCCAACACCTGCCTCTCACTGTATGTTAAATTCCCTCTTCTGAATGGACCCACACCATCTCGTCTCAATCTAGCTATGTCCTTTTCAACCAATTGGATGTATGATTCCACAAAACTGTTTTTAACAGGAGGTTGAAAGTTACTTTTGTTATAAAGGCCAAAATCCTGTAAAGCAAAGCCCCTAGAGGCATCATTAGTTGAAGCAGTAGGTATACCAACATTCTCATTAAAATAAACTGCTAATCTTAGCCTCCTAAAAAAGGCAAAAAGATCACATTCAATGTTGAACCAATCTGGATAGTTGGTAGGGCAAAATGAAAGTCCTTTGGACAATACTTTACAGTCCTCATCAGTAAGTGTACAAGATGAAATATTTACCACCAAGCTCTTCTGTTCTATGTGGCTCTCTTCTTCCCTTCGTTCCGTGTTCTCATAGATGGATTGCGAGAGGTACTCGGCATCTGAGTGTCTACTTCTCTGCCGTCGGTGGAAAGTTATGCACTGATTTGTTCATAAAGGACACAGACAGGAACAGTCTTCTGGTTTTCGATAGTAATCATCCAAGAAAAATGATAGAGTCTCTGCCTTGGAGCCAGATGCTGAGAGTACGTAGGATAGTTAAGGATGAGGCTGTTTTGGATAGAAGGCTTGAACAGATGTGTGAGAAATTTATTAGAAGGGGTTATCCTGAGAGGGACCTTAGAAAATTCAAGGAGAAGGCCTTGAAGACAACATTGGAAGATGTGAGAACAAAACGTACTAGGGTTCTCCCTAAAAGAGTCCCTTTTGTCTCTACCTATTGCCCTATTAGTGGTAAAATAGGGAATATCTTGAACAAGCATTGGGGCCTATTGCATAGAGGTTTACCGGAAGTAACTGAATTTGCGCACAAGCCATTACTTTCATATAGGCGAGGACGTAATTTGAAAGATAGGCTAGTCAAATCTGATATTGGATCTTCAAAAATATTTAGACAGTTGACTTTGGGCCCTCCGAGGAATGGAAATTTTCCATGTTTGAACTGTGCTTGTTGTGGCAATATGATTAAGGGAGATAGTTTCGGGCATTCTTATACTGGTCAATGCTTTCGGATCCAGGAACGGTATTCCTGTACATCCAGCTATGTAATCTATATGCTTGTGTGCCCGTGTGGACTCATGTACATAGGTGAGACGACGATGGAAGTCAAGGCCAGGATAAGCAAACACAAGAGTACTATCAGGACGAAAATGATGGAGCTGCCAGTATCTAAGCAATTTGTAGAATGTGGGCACCTGGTTAGTCAGCTGAGATTTAGGGTTATCGATGGGGTTCCACCCCTCAGGAGAGGTGGTGACAGGAATAAGTTGCTCAAACAGAAGGAACTCCGTTGGATTTCCGTTTTGGGGACATTACAACCAAAGGGGTTGAATATAGAATATAATTTACATATTTGTGCTAGGTAATTCTTGCATCTGAATTCTGTGTTTGTTTTTAGATATATATTTTATTTGTGTTTGTTGTTTTTTTAGGAATATAATCTGGAGTGATCGGAGCATATGGTGACCTAATAATCCCTGATGATGACATCACTTATGTTTTTTGTACATTTAGTTAATCTCCCCTTTTCTGTATAAACTAGTAAGCTGCACACTGTAGTTGGCTGTATTTTGCTGGGAGTTTTCAATGTTTCCTCGCCTTTAGAGTATTGAGCACTCTTCTGCTGTGGTTTGTGTTTGGTATACACTTTTAGCCAGCTCTGAATATAGTTCCGTTGGTTTTGTGACATTGATGGTCATGTGACCAGCTGAAGCCCTGGTACAACCCATTGCGCATGCGCTTTTTTTTTTTTTTGCCCATATCAAATCATGTGACCGGGTGTCGGATGATGCCTGTGATCACGTGATATTTTGCTTTTTGGCCGTGACTTCTTTAAATGGAGGTCTATGATGTGGTCATCATGCGACGGGACCTTTGATGATGCTGGCGGTCACATGGTCGGATGTCTGCTGACACTGGTGGTCACATGATCCACTCAGCGTTCTGCTGTGACGACCTCTGAACATGTGCTTTTGTTTACCACAAAAGGGGGGTGTGCTAAATGTGTCTTCTGAACTGTGTTCCTGTGGGCGATTGGAAGAGAGCTCTGAGTAAGTGCTGATGAGCAGATACTGATTGGACATGGAGGACGATGCAGTTAGTGAGCACATGATTGGTACAAGCATTATGATGGGTGTGTATAAGAACAGATCATCTATTGGTAGACAGATATTGTGATACTGTTTACATGGAGTAATCTCTTGAATATTATATGCTGTTTTTTGTACTTTGCAGTATTTTCTTTGTGATGTCACTACCTCTGCTTTGATCACTGTTTTAAATTGTATATTGCTGTATTAAATGTTATATATATCTATTTGCACTGTGGGCGGTTCCTGGATGGTGATTGGCTTCTCCACACCATTTAAGGACACCATTTTGCCCTATTTGTATACTTGATAAAGGCCTAATAATGGCCAAAACGTCGTGTTTTATGGTGGCTGAATAAAGTTTTTTCATACTTCTACCTGGATTGGATGCTGTTCCTTTTTTTTTTAAGTTGGTCACACGAGTCACACATAGTGTTTGACACGTGTGACCAACTTTTTACTATTGATGCTGCCTATGCCGCATCAATAGTGAAAAGATCTAATGTAAAAATAATAAAAAAAAATAATAAATAATGATATTCTCACCTTCCGGCGGCCCTCGCAGCCTTCCCGCCTCTCAGCGACGCTCCCGCCAATCCCGTTCCCAGTAATGTATTGCGAGAATCACCCCAGATGACGTAGCGGTCTCGCGTGATGCTACGTCATCTGGGGTCTGTCGCAAAGGACTCCTGGGAACGGGAGTTGCCGGGAGCGTCGCTGAGAGGCGAGAAAGCTGCGGGGGCCGCCGAAAGGTGAGAATATCATTATTTATTATTTTTTTTATTATTTTTACATTAGATCTTTTCACTATTGATGCGGCATAGGCGGCATCAATAGTAAAAAGTTGGTCACACGTGTCAAACACTATGTGTGACTTGTGTGACCAACCTGTCAATCAGTTTTCCAAGCGATGCTACAGATCGCTAGGAAAACGCTAGCATTCTGCAAGCTAATTACGCTTGCAAAACGCTAGTTTCTGGCGGGAATACGCATACAAAAAAATGCGTATTTCCCGCGGCAGAGAAGTGCGGGATTGCCACGGAAATTTCCGCGGCAATTCCGCAACGTGTGAACTTAGCCTCATAGTTTTGTTTCATCTCCCATTTACATATGTATTTGTGAAGAAAAAAAATGTTTATTACTTACTGAGCATTACCGAGCATGCTCTCTCATCACTATTCATTATCATAAACCATAGCAAAGCAAGGGACTAAAAGTGGATATTTCCCAAATTTTTTCATGTTAAACTGGCAACATCATAGAAAAGTTGGCGCAGAGCTGTCTAAAAGGAAGTTATTATTTTTTAATATCGCCTTGCAATTGTAGAGTTATTACTTTGTAAACTTTAGGTCATAATTTATGTTATAGTTCAAATGGGCGATGACAGATTTTTCTCTGGGGGCGTTTAGCTCTTCCCCTGCATGAGATTAACCAAACATATGCAGACAGCATCATGCAGGATAGAAACGAACACACCCTCTTCTCAGTGATCCCTGCAGCTTCTGTGTAGAGTATACAGCAGAGTTAAGTTATATATCATTACGAACACTTCCAAATCTTATTTGATGGCAGTCAGTGTGGGGGAGGGTGGGAACTGACTGCACTGTGAGATGAAACTGGATGTGTTTGTAATGATACGTAACTGTAGCTACTTTGTGTAGATACAATAGATATTCCAGGAGATTCCCATAGTTTTGTTTCATCTCCCCTTTATGTATGTATTTCTGAAGAAAAAAAATATGTTTATCACATTAATTATAGGCAGAGGTATTATTATGGAGTACTTAAGGAGCCCTTATGGCTTGATATTATAGGTAAGTAGATGCTCAGTGTGCCGCAATATGAAGACTAAATGAGCACTGTATGTCAAAGTAGTATGCCTAAGAGAAAACTCAGCATGTTTCCAATCCTCTGCAAAAGTACATTATAGACCAGTGATGGTGAACCTTCCTGAGACCGAGTGCCCAAACTGCAACCTAAAACCCAATTATTTATGACAAAGTGCCAACAGGGCAAGCACTGCACAGGAGGAGAGTCAGCAGGTGCTAACTCTCTTCCCTGTACAGCGCTTGCCGTCCCTAAACCCTGATGATCAATTCTATTATGTAAACTTACCTTTGCAGTCTTCTCTTCTGTTCAGCAGGGGGGCTTCAAGCTCATGCGTGCTTATCACACACTGACACTGAGCCACTAACACTGCCCTTTCCAGACACAGCAGTTGGATTGATCTTTAGGGAAAAAAATGCAGAATATTAGATAGATAGATTTTAGCATGGAATGCAAGCAGATTCCCTGCTGAAATCCACTTCTACATTTCAAAATAAGAATATAGCTAGTCACAGTCACACAAATGTGATAACATTTACTGTATCTGGCTGCTGTCGACTTCTGAATCCTGGGCTTACTTGGAGATTGCTGGCTTGGGAAGCTGGCTGGCTTGTGGACAGCTCCTGGCAAGAATGGCAGGCTAGGAGGTTTCACCGTGAACTAAAAAAGTATAAATATTTGCTGCAGCTCCATATGTGACAAAAAAAAATTGCTGGCGGTCCAGGTGCTGAGATTGCTAACAACCGCCAAACTAGTAACAGGTACACACTACCATCATCCCCATCATTGCCCTCTCCCCATCACTCCCATCATTGCCTTTTCCATCTCTTCCATCATCCCCATCATTGCCCTCTCCCCATCACTCCCATCATTACCTTTTACATCATCCCCATCATTGTCCTCTCCCCATCACTCCCATCATTGCCCTCCCCATCACTCCCATCATGCCTTTCTATCACTCGATCATCCCCATCATTGTCTTCTCTATCACTCCCATCATTGCCTTCTCCATCACTCCCATCATCCCCATCATTGCCCTCTCCCTATCACTCCCATCATTGCCTTTTCCATCATTCCCATCACTGCCCTCTCCCCATCACTCCCATCATTGCCTTTTCCATCACTCCCATCATCCCCATCATTACCTTTTCCATCACTCCCATCATTGCTTTTTCAATCACTCCCATCATTGCCTTTTCCATTACTCCCATCATTGCCCTCTACCCATCACTCCTATCATTGCCTTCTCCATCACTCCCCATCCCCATCATTGCCTTCCCATCACTCCATCATCCCATCATTGTCTTCTCCATCACTCCCATCATTGCCTTTTCTATCACTCTCATCATACTCATTATTGCCTTTTCCATCACTCTCAACATTACCCTCTACCCATCACTCCCATCATTGTCTTTTCCATCACTCCCATCATACCCATCATTGCTTTCTCCATCACTCTCATCATCCCCATCACTCCCATCATTGCCTTCTCCATCTCACACACACACACACCCCACACTCACACCCACACCTCTCCGCTACTCTAAGCTCTCACCTCTCCGCTGCTCTCCGCGTGCTTGGCAGCTTCCTCCTGCCCTTCCTGCTCTCCTCCCGCACTTCCTCTCATTGGCACACAGTGGCACGGAGCTGAATGCCATGTGAGAAAGGACAGATAAGGGACAGCGATGCCGTGTGCCAGCAGAAAGGGCTCTGCGTGCCCTCTTTGGCATGTGTGCCATAGGTTCGCCATCGCTGTTATAGACTATAAGATCATAGATTCATAATATGATTGTATGACTGAGCCCTAAGAACTAGAAATGAGCAAATATATTCAAGTGAAAATAAATTCTCCTTGAAATTATCAAAAAATAATATTCTCCAGAATATTGATTCAATGCAATTTGCTCCTCAAAAATTCAGCAAAATCTAGCCACAGCCATTTTTCTGAACTGTAGAGGTGAAAAGTAATAATAGTGATACTCACCTTACAACTCACCTGTCGTGCGGCCCCTGTAGCACGCCGTTAAGTCTTACGTGCCTCTTTTTTTTGCCTTTCCCCAGATCATAGTAAGAAACATTCAAATGTCCTCTTTAAATTTGTGTGATTTGCCAAATTCTAATCTTGGCAAATTCGATCATTTCTACTAAAAACTAAAATGATATTTGCAACTCTAACCCTATAATTCAACTTTCCCATGAATGATTGACTTCTTGGTATTACTTGATTTCTTTAAGTCACCTTTCTCACACGAGTATAGTGCTGTAAAGGACTCAGAGAAATAAAGATTATACTGAAACTAGTGATATATAAAATTAAAGCAAAACAATACATGAGTAATTATCTCTGAGTAAGGAAATAGCAATGTTGGCAGAGATCATTGTGATGACGCTTTAACACTCAGAGAAGGAGCTTGGCAGATATGGTACAAAAGGGACAGTTTCTTAAAATAAATAGTCTTACAGTCTTAGAGCTTTGGTTCATGGCAATTAACATGAAACATTTTGCAGTTTATCACACTAAGAGCAGTCTACAGTTTCTGTTACTGGAAAATCACAAAGAATTCAAGATCCCGATGGAATTACACATTAATGCAGATCAAATTAGAATAACACTTGGGCACAGATCACAATGGAATTACACAGGTATACAGATCCCAACGAAATTGAGACTCACTTTTCCAGCAAAATTCTTAGTACAGGCTACATTCTTTCGCACTATTTTAGGCCAGAGCTCCTGATCATACAGGTATCAGCTGCTACCATTGTCTTTGGACACTTAAAGGGTTATTCTGTTGATTATTGAGCAGCACACAGCTCCCCAGTCTCCTCCACTTTCTTGTTGCTGGGGTCAGGCATTCCTACTTGAGGGACAGCTGTGGCTCAATAACTTTGTACTATTGTTGAGCTTATGAACCTGTGACAAATTAATGGTCTGACATTGACCTGAAGTCTACACTATTATCATAATATTTACATGAGGAGGTAACATTGAACAAGCAACCAGTGGTTTGGAGAATTGCTCTGGAAAATGCTGATACTGGAGGCTGGTGAGTTTTCAGGGCTGATAACAACAGCTCAGGTGGAGGTGAGCAGCTAGCTGATGTATAGAAATTAGTGGGCTGTACATAGGTGGCAGGTATCTCTGTAGTCAGCTCCTTAGCCTGGAATATAACTACTGTGCATATACAACAGGTCGCTCTCCTTCAAAACAAGTTGTGCACTATGTACAATAAAAGCTTTCATTGAGTCTTTCATCCCTAAATTTAATTTTACATTAGCTATGCCATGATCCAGGAGACTTAGTTACTATAAAAATCAAACTATCTCTGTACTATCTGTTGCTGTTACACTGCCTAAGAAAATAACTTTTAAACTAGAGTTAAAAGTTTGTTTCGGGTCCTAACTTGACCCTGAACCCAATAGCAGTCAATGGGGACCCGAACTTTGGTGCTTCCAAATTGCTGTAAGATGTTAAGGGCTAAGGGGCTACAAAAATAAGCTAAATGGGGGTAAGAGCAGGACAATTACCTTGCAAACACATGTGGATAGGGAAATGACTTAAAATAACAAAGAATAAAAAAAAAGAAAAAATTATAATCGTGAATGAGGAGGCGGATGTCCAAGTGGAGCAGGAAGTGGAAGAGGAGATGGAGGTGTAGGTGGAAGAGGCTTATGAGGAGGAAGTAGCCAACACTGCTTTTGTGTTTTGCTTTTTTTATTGATTTTTTATGGGTACTCTGAAAACAGGCAGTGAAATAATCTGTTGGCCTCTTTCTCTCTCTGTGTACAGGCCATGTTATATTCTGCAATTTTTGCAGTTTTAAACAATGAGAACATCAAATAGGAGATGTGGCCGTGTTGCTGGTGGTGGTGATGTAGGGCATGGTCGATCTGTGTCTGTTGTTTGCTCCAATGAAACATCTTCTTCTGCAAGCAGGTGACAGGATGTTCTGAGTAATTTTGTAGGCCCAAGTATTGTTGAATGCATGGTGCGGCCAGATCAAGTAGAGGTGGTTTTAGATTGGTTAGCTGAGAATGCCTTCAATCCCTTTGCTTTGTCTTCCACCCTGTCCTCTTCTGAAAGCGCAGATTTTGCACTTGCAGTCTATGAGCATCTGTCTTTCACCTCACCCCCTTACAAGTCAGGCAAGCAGTCTGAGCCCCAAGTCAAGCAGCAGTCACTCGTGATTTTTGATGACTCTGCTGGCTGGGGCTCCTAGCCCTACCTCAGAATTTGAAGAGATTGAGTGCACTGAAGCCAAACCACTTGTTCTGTTGGAGGATGAGTTCATGGGAGGATTAATGCAAACAGTTAGCAGACCAATGCAGCACATTTATGATTATGCAGATGATGAAACACAGGTACAAACTGCTGCAAACTTTTTGCTGTGTGTACACCAGCAAGACAATCAGGGGTAAAGATTTGATGGAACATCATGCGGGGGATTATTATTATTTCTTTTTAGAGCACAATTGATACCATGGGGCTGTCTATGAGGAGGGTTACATTCAAAACACAAATAAATGTTACACTGAACAAACGAATAGTGAAAGAGGCGAGAGGACCCTACCCTTGCAGCGTTACTTTCTACAGGATAATGGGGAAGGAGACAGTAGGTTGGGGGTTGCAGCAGCTCAGCCAGGGTCGTCCATCTGGCTAATCGGTACTCAGAAGCATCTGCTCTTCGACAGTCCTTACATTGGCTGCCCATTCATTATAGGATCCAATTCTCACCCCACCTCATTGTAGATTGTAAGCTCTCACGAGCAGGGTTTGGCTTTGTCGAAAGTCCATGTTTTTTTAAATTGACCGACCTGTTTCGCTCAACTCTAGTTGGCACTATATAAAGATGATAATAATAATAATAATAATAATAATAATAATAATAAAGATAATGATAATAATATAAGATAATAGTATTATTATTATTATATTATTATTATTATTATTATTATTATTATTATTGCCATTGTACTGCATGGAACACTGTATGGGGCCTATATACTGTATGGAGCACTATATGGTATCATTATTCTTTATGGAGCAATATATGGGGCCCAATATACTGTATGAAGCATTCTATGGTGCCCACTATGCTGCATGGAGCACTATATGGGGCCATTATATACTGTGTTGCGATGGGATTGCTTTTATGTTATTTTTGATCAAAACAGTATTACTAAAAACTCAGTGTTATTTAAATGCACTTTTTTGCTTATTTACTTTGTTACAGCAGGGTTTTGCTTACTTTTTTTCTTCTGTAGGTTTATATGTTTTATGGCCTATGTGAACATGCTCTTATGTGCTGCATGTGTACCAACTCAAGTTAAGCACAATTTTTGTGTTTTTTTTTCTTTGCATTATTGCATTCTGTGCAAGATGGGGTGTGGCCTCACTCTCCTGAGCTGGAAATTGTACATAAAGCTTCCTCAGACTGGTGTTCCACTGGTGGGGCCCAGTCCTTGTCTGCCCTTATTCACACACTGAGGTCGTCATTGACCCATGGTAAGGTTTTTAATATTAGACAGTGTAGGACTGTCCTGTCAGAGTTACCTTGTCGCGGTGGGATGGCTTATGCTATTTTTGATCAAAAACAGTATTACTAAAAACTGTGTTATTTAACACCTTAAACCCTAAGGGTGGTTTGCACGTTAATGACTGGGCCAATTTTTACAATTCTGACCACTGTCTCTTTATGAGCTTATAACTCTGGAACACTTCAACTGATCGTCGCAATTCTGAGAATTTTTTCTCGTGACATATTGTACTTCATGATAGTGGTAAAATTTCTTCTATATATCTTGCGTTTATTTATGAAAAAAACGGAAATATGTCACACAAAATAGTTACTAAATAACATTTCCCGCATGTCTACTTTACATCAGCACAATTTTGGAACCAACATTTTTTTGGGGTTAGGAAGTTATAAGGGTTAAAAGTTGACCAGCAATTTCTCATTTTTACAACAAAATTTACAAAACTATTTTTTTGGGGACCACCTTACATTTGAAGTCACTTTCAGGGGTATATAAGGCAGAAAATACCCAAAAGTGACACCATTCTAAAAACTGCACCCCTCTAGGTACTCAAAACCACATTCAAAAAGTTTATTAACCCTTCAGGTGCTTCACAGGGGCTGAAGCAACGTGGAGGGAAAAAATGAACATTTAACTTTTTAGTCACAAAAATGATCTTTTACAAACAATTTTTTTATTTTCACAAGGGTAAAAAGAGAAAATGGACAGATAAGGTTGTTGCGCAATTTCTCCTGAGTACGCCAATACCCCATTTGTGGGGGAAAAGCACTGTCTGGGTGCATGGCAGAGCTCGGAAGGGAAGGAGCGCCGTTTGACTTTTTCAAACCAAAATTGGCTGGAAATGAGATTGGACGCCATGTCGCATTTGGAAACCCCTGATGTGCCTGAAAAGGGAAACCCCTCACAAGTGACTCCATTTTGGAAACTAGACCCCCTGAGAAACTTATCTAGATCTGTTGTGAGCACTTTGAACCCCAAAGTGTTTCACTAAAGTTTAAAATGAGGGAAACCCCTCACAAGTGACTCCATTTTGGAAACTAGACCCCTGAGAAACTTATCTAGATCTGTTGTGAGCACTTTGAACCCCAAAGTGTTTCACTAAAGTTTAAAATGACTGGGTGTGGAAAAAAAAAATACACAAATGATTTTTTAGTCCCCAATTTTTGATTTTTCTCAAGAAAATTGGACCCCAAAAGTTGTTGTCCAATTTGTCCTGAGTACTCTGATACCATATATGTGGGGGGGAAAAAACTGGGCGCACGGCAGGGCTCGGAAAGTAAGCAATGATGTTTTGGAATGCAAACGTTAATGGGTGTCATGTTCAGTTTGCAGAGCCCCTGATGTGCCTAAACAGTGGAAACCCCCACAAATGACCCCATTTTGGAAACTAGACCCCCTAAGGAACTTATCTATATCTGTGATGAGCACTTTGAACCCCAAGTGCTTTACAGAAGATTATAATGCTCGGGAATGAAAATAAAAAATCTTAATTTTTCCCACAAAAAAAATCTTTTAGTCACCAATTTTTTATTTTCCCAAGGGTAACAGGAGAAATTGGACCACAAAAGTTGTTGTCCAATTTGTCCTGACTACGCTGATACCCCATATGGGGGGAACCACTGTTTGGGCGCACGGCAGAAATTGGAAGGTAAAGAACGCCATTTGACTTTTTCAAACCAAAATTGTCTGGAATCGAGATTGAACGCCAAGTTGCGTTTGGAAAGCCCCTGATGTGCCTAAACAGTGGAAATTCCCCACAAATGACATCATTTTGGAAACTAGACCCCTCCAAGAACTTATTTAGATGTGTGGTGAGAAATTTGAACCCCCAGGTGTTTTACTAAAGTTTATAACAACCGAGCATGAAAATAAAAAAATCATATTTTTTCCAAAACATGATCTTTTAGTCCCCAGTTTTCTATTTTCCCAAGGGTAACAGGAGAAATTGGACACAAAAAGTTGTTGTTCAATTTGTCCTGAGTACGTTGATACTCCATATGTGGGAGAAAACTACTGTGTAGGCACATGTCGGGGCTCGGAAGAGAAGTAGTGACGTTTTGCAATGCAGACTTTGATGGAATGGTCTGCTGGTGTCATGTTGGGTTTGGAGAGCCCCTGATGTGCCTAAACAGTGGAAATCCCCACAAGTGACCCCATTTTGGAAACTAGACCCCCCAAGGAACTTATCTAGATGTGTGTTGAGAACTTTCAACCCCCAAGTGCTTCACAGAAGTTTATAACGTAGAGCCATAAAAATAAAAAATCATATTTTTTTCCACAAAAAAGATATTTTCGCCCCAATTTTTTATTTTCCCAAGGGTAACAGAAGAAATTGGACTCCAAGAGTTATTGTGCAATTTGTCCTAAGTACTCTGATTCCCCATATGTGGGGGTAAACTACTGTTTGGGCGCATGGCAGAGCTCAGAAGGGAGGGAACACAGTTTAACTTTTCAACACAGAATTTGCTGGAATTGAGATCAGACAACATGTCACATTTGGAGAGCCCCTGATGTGAAAAACAGTGAAAACCCCCCAATTCTAACTACAACCCTAACCCCAACACACCCTTAACCCTAATCCCAACCCTAACCAGAACCCTAACCCTAACACACCCCTAACCCTAATCCCAACCCCAATCCTTATCCCATCCCTAACCCTGACCCTAACTTTAGCCCCAACCCTAACTTTAGCCCCAACCCTAACCCTAATGGGAAAATGGAAAGAAATACATTTTTTAATTTTTTTTTATTTTTCCCTAACTGAGGGGGTGATAAAGGGGGGGTTTGATTTACTATTTATAGCGGGTTTTTATGTTTGGCAGCTGTCGCACGCTAAATGACGCTTTTTATTGTAAAAAATAGTTTTTGCATCACCACTTTTTGAGAGCTATAATTTTTGCATATTTTGGCCCACAGAATCATGTGAGGTCTTATTTTTTGCGGGGCAAGTTGACATTTTTATTGGTACCATTTTTGGGCACATGACGTTTTTTGATCACCTTTTACTACGATTTTTAGGAGGCAGAATGAACAAAAACCAGCAATTCATGATTTTCTTTTGAGGGGGGCGTTTATACCGTTCCGTGTGTGATAAAATTGATAAAGCAGTTTTATTCTTCGGGTTTGTACGATTACAGCGATACCTCATTTATATAAATTTTTTATGTTTTGGCGCTTTTATACAATAAAAACAATTTTATATAAAACATAATTATTTTTGCATCGCTTCATTCTGCGAGCTATAACTTTATTTTTTCGCTAAAGATGCTATATTGTGGCTCATTTTTTGCGTGACAAGATGACGTTTTCAGCGGTACCATGTCTATTTATGGAAAAAAAAAAAGAAGGAAGCCAGCGCAGCACGTAATTAGCATGGAATAATTTAAGTGCATCTGCACATAATTCTAACTGTTTTTTAAAATTGAGACATTTAGCAAATAATTGATCAATTCTTTGAGCTACCCCGCCACGACAAGGCATTCTCATATGGGGCAGTACCTACTCTAAGTTTATCAGATCACTGTGCCATAGCGGCCTCCTGAATAATTAAAAGCATAACTGCAAAAAACTGTAAAGCAGGACTGCATACACTGCAAGCGGTACCTTAAGCATAACTGAATCACCCCCGGGTGCCAGTCAGACAGATGCAGGTAAAAGGCCGACCAGGTCCAAGAATGGACATGTCAGATCTGACCTCCACATCCGCCAAACCAGCAACCACAGATAAAGAGTGAGACAGGCACAGGCACAGGTGCACAATTATATATAGCCTGGGGCAGGGCAGGGCTGCTGTATATGTGTATAGCAGCCTAAGTCAATTATAAGAAAGAAAAAAAACAGATAAAATAGCATGCATGACCAGCGCGCACGGCAACCAGTGGTGGCAGCCACTTACCAATACAAGGAAAAAAAAAAGAAGGAAGCCAGCGCAGCACGTAATTAGCATGGAATAATTTAAGTGCATCTGCACATAATTCTAACTGTTTTTTAAAATTGAGACATTTAGCAAATAATTGATCAATTCTTTGAGCTACCCCGCCACGACAAGGCATTCTCATATGGGGCAGTACCTACTCTAAGTTTATCATATCACTGTGCCATAGCGGCCTCCTGAATAATTAAAAGCATAACTGCAAAAAACTGTAAAGCAGGACTGCATACACTGCAAGCGGTACCTTAAGCATAACTGAATTCACCCGGGTGCCAGTCTGAGCAGATCAGTAAAAGGCGAAGGTCCAGAATGGACATGTCAATTCTTGACCTCCACATCCGCCAAACCACAACCACGTTAGATGGACAGCCGGCACAGGGTGCACATTATATATGCTGGGGCAGCAGGCTGCTGTATATGTGTATAGCAGCCTAAGTCATTAAGAAATGAAAAAACAGATAATAGCATGCATAACACAGCGCGCAGGCAACCAGTGGTGGTAGCCACTTACAATACATGCAAAAAAAAAGAAGGAATGCCAGCGGCACGTAATAGCATGAAGAATTTAAGTGCATCTGCACATAATTCTAACTGTTTTTTAAAATTGAGACATTTAGCAAATAATTGATCAATTCTTTGAGCTACCCCGCCACGACAAGGCATTCTCATATGGGGCAGTACCTACTCTAAGTTTATCATATCACTGTGCCATAGCGGCCTCCTGAATAATTAAAAGCATAACTGCAAAAAACTGTAAAGCAGGACTGCATACACTGCAAGCGGTACCTTGTCTCACTCTTTATCTGTGGTTGCTGGTTTGGCGGATGTGGAGGTCAGATCTGACATGTCCATTCTTGGACCTGGTCGGCCTTTTACCTGCATCTGTCTGACTGGCACCCGGGGGTGATTCAGTTATGCTTAAGGTACCGCTTGCAGTGTATGCAGTCCTGCTTTACAGTTTTTTTGCAGTTATGCTTTTAATTATTCAGGAGGCCGCTATGGCACAGTGATATGATAAACTTAGAGTAGGTACTGCCCCATATGAGAATGCCTTGTCGTGGCGGGGTAGCTCAAAGAATTGATCAATTATTTGCTAAATGTCTCAATTTTAAAAAACAGTTAGAATTATGTGCAGATGCACTTAAATTATTCCATGCTAATTACGTGCTGCGCTGGCTTCCTTCTTTTTTTTTCCTTTTTTTTTTTTCCATGTCTATTTATATCCGTCTTTTTGATCGCGTGTTATTCCACTTTTTGTTCGGCGATATGATGATAAAGCATTGTTTTGTTGCCTTTTTTTTAAATTGGTTCACTAAAGGAGTTAACTAGTGGGAGTTTTATAGGGCAGGTCGTTACAGACGCGGCGATACTAATCACCAGACATGAACATCATTGAGCATGTTTGGGGTAGGATGAAAGAGGAAGGAATCTAGATGAGCTCTGGGAGGCATGTAAGACTGCATTCTTTGCTATTCCTGATGACTTCATTAATAAATTCTATGAATCATTGTTGAACCGCATGGATGCAGTCCTTCAAGCTCATGGAAGTCACACAAAATATTAAATATGACTAGTGTTGAGCGATAGTCCTCGATATCTAAAAATATCGTATCGAAATTGTATCGCCGATAGCACTAAATATCGTCGATATCCGATTTCGATACCGGAAGTCCCATGTAAGTCTATGGGAACAAAATATCGCAACAAAAAAAACCCTTTCTTTCGTTGTAAACACAAAATATACACACATAGAATACATATATATATATATATATATACATGTCATTGTGACATATATATATACATATATTTATAGTTTATACACTTCTACATAGTAAAATAGACTCTGATTCAATTGCCGGGTAAAGCCGTGACATACCCCATAGAAGTCGACGGGCTCGGTGCCGAGTACCCCAAAAACCTCTGGCTCTGTGCGACTCAACTTGGGCGTCACAAACAGGATTCTGTAGCTCGCTATAAGCGAGTCCTGTGTGCCTGAATTGAACTGGTTTTGTGCTTGAGAATTGCTAAAATCATCAGAGAATGTATTTGCCATTTTTCCGCCATATCTGCGTCACGACGAGGCACTGGTGAAGAAGAAGGGCGTGCTCTTCATGGGTGTACACACTCACTCAGTGATGTGAAAACGATGGCTCTAAATGGTACTGCAATGTAAGATCGTGCCCCACAGCTCTTCAGTTCCGCCTCCTCATCCTCCTCAGTGGGCGGAAACTAACACGAAGGTCCCGCCTCCCTACAAAAGAGGGGCCCTCTCCAGATGCTAATGACACATGTGACTTGGCAGAGATGGCTAATGGACACGAGCAGAAGTGTGAAGGGATGGAGCAGTCAGAGCTCTCCCCCCACGGAAGCGACCTGATCGCCACGGAACCACCGTTGGGCACCCGGCCTGGAAACCCTCCTACGCTGCAAGAAGCGGAGGATACCCTAAGAGGCCTGGCCCGGCACCGGGAGGAGGTCGCCAGGATGGAAGCCAGCTGGCGTGCCCTAAAAATAAACTTGGAGCGGCGCCAATCCCTCTTACCTGAAGTGTCTGTACCGGAAGGTGAGGCACCCGTTCTAGTAGAGGAGCCCTTGCAATGTGATCCGGTTGACGTTGTCGCAGTGGAGGCACCCGTTCGTGCAAAAAAACCCTGCACCGGCAGCACCCCAGATCCCGCTGTCTGCCCCCGTCGCTGAGACAGAAGAAGCGACACCCGTCCTCATGGAGGAGGCCGCGCAGGCACCAGAGCACTACCTGCCTGTACCGGAGCCCCGACTGTCATCTGTTCCAGAGCCGGCTGCTTCCTCCACAGGTGAGCGCCGCCAGGACTTGGGGGCGCCAGGAGAGCTGCCGCAAACCGGACACTGTAAGCTGGCATTTGATGGTGGAGACATGGAGCAGCTGTGGAGGAGAATTACAACCGGCGTCAGGAGGAAGAGTGGAGACGTTGGGAGCGGGAAGCAGAGCGACAAAGGGAGCAGCGAGAATCCCAAAAACTTCGCCAACGTCAGCTGGAGAAGGACCGGGCAGATAAGGACCGGATGAGAAAGGATAAAGGAACCCTGAGGGAGCCGCAGCGTAAGGGTGCAGTACGGAGCTTTAAATTGAAAGGTGGTTGGGGCTTCATCCAGGAGCCTGGACTTTATTTAGAAGTTTTTGTGAACCGGCGGGACATGGAGGCTCACCTCCCAGAAGGACACCCGGGGAGGGACCTGTTGCCAGGAGACTTGGTGACTTACACCCGACACTGGGGTTACAATGGATGGTACGCCCTAAATGTTACCAGGTGCGACCCCTACTCCCCAGAGTGTCAGGAACCTGTGAGACCCTCGGAGCCTTCAGTCTCCCACATCCAGGCCTCTGCAAAAGTGCCCACCCCACGCCGTAAATCTCCCCAGCCTCCCTCAGTGGTCTCCTCAGCAGCCCCAGCTATGGACATGATAAGTATAGCTGGCCCGTACCCGGCGCCTGTTAGGCCCCCTGGGGTTCGTTCAGTCTGGGACATAGGGTTCCAGACCCGGAGGGAGATGAAAGAGGTGGCCACACAGACCCAGATAGCGGGTCACGACTTGACTGTACAGGCCACACGACGTCATCAGGTCCTGGTGGTCCTTGGTGTCTCGGATGTTTGGCAAGCATCAGAAGAGTACCAGGTGGTACCTGGAACACCCCTGCCAAAGAATTATAAATAACCCGGACAGGGTCCCTGTATGTAAATAGTTAAATTGTTTATGTACCCGGACGGGTGAATGTTCATAAAAAAGTTTTTTAATTTAATAAAAAAAAAAAAACACAGTTTTCATTACTTTTATTACAGTCTCATCCTGCGACGCCATCGATCTCCTGTAAAAAAATGAAAAAAAAAAAAAAAAAAAGTATACCACCTGACCGACGCAGTCCATAGTAACGAGTGTCCCACGACGATCCAGCTCTGCTACATCAGAATGACAGGCAGAGCCTGTCATCCCGGCGCAGCACAGCTGATTACCTGCTTCCCCGGACTGACTGCTTTACGGCCGGGATTACCCAGCAGTCACTGCAGTTATCGCGAAAAACTGCATGTGACCGCCAGGGGAAGATAATGGCGGCCATCAAGCAGTCCAGGACATGACCGCCGGAGATCTTCTGCCAGGTAAGTGCCGCTGACTCCTGACAGACCCGACCGACGGACACTCACAGTGACAGTGACAAATCCGATTCCGGTATTCGATAAGACGAAAATATCGAAACGAATTATCGAAAGGCCGATAGAGCTAATATCGGCCGATAGCCGATATTTGCAGTATCGTATCGCTCAACACTAGTTATAAGCTTTGATTTATATAACATGGATAAGCAACATAACTTCTATCAGGGACTGTATATTGGGCCAATAATAGAAAATGGAGCAATATATGGTGCCCATAACACTGTATGGACTATGTGGTGTTCATATTACTTTATGGAGGAATATGTGGTACCTATAATACTGTATGAAGAACTATGTGGTGCCCATAATACAGTATCAGAAAAAAACTAGGAGGAAAATTGGGGTCTTCAATGGGTCTTCAGAATGGGAAAACACAGATAAGGAGGGTTTGTGGATAATCTGCGCTGCTAGTATCCCATATAATAAATTCAAATCCAGACAGAAAGTATATGTGGTTATTCTTTATTTAGTCTACGTGTTTCGAAGTACTACAGATTTCTTCACCAGGACAAGAAAAGCATTGCTCACACCACAATGGAGTTACATTTATAGTGATAAAAGTTAAAAACTTGGAGCCAAATAGACACATGATGGACACCTGATGTGTCAAAGTTCATCAAAGTTCATCAGGGAAAAATGAAAAGAAAGAAAAAAGGATTCTTTACAGGTTGGTAGTATAGACTTATACTTTTGTTTGTATAATACAGTATGGAGGACTATGTGGTGCCCATAATTCAAATTCAAAGAAGTTTTATTGGCAGGACAAAATAAACATTAGTTTTGCCAAAGCACGTGTACAGTAGGGAATAGGGAGTAGGGACTGTGGGGATAATGGGTGGGACTGTAGGAACGATGAATGGGGTACATTATTGAGAACTATGTGGTACCCATAATACTGGATGGAGAACTATTTGTTGACCATAATACTGTATGGAGAACTATACTATCCGGTCTAAAATGATATCTGCAGTTACACTGTGTGACTGCAGACTCTTGAATTCCCCCAGCACACACACTGTCAGCTGATAGGATTCACTGGCTTCTGAGTTATTGTAGAATTTACCATAGATATCACTCATGTAATGTTAGAAGTAAGTGAAATCTTTGGCATTGCGCTATACCTATATTTATTAACTGTGCATTATGAATTATGGTATGTGTTAAAGGGGCCCACTGAGACTCTTTCACCTGGGACCCACAAAAACCATCAGTGTAAAGGTCCACATAAGCATGGGCTGGGAAACTATAGCTCTCTAACTGCCCACTGGGTAAATGTTGTGGTGGCTGGGTCTGAGGCAGAAAGCATTTTGATGCATGACCTGCCACTGCACAGGATTGCTGAATGTTTTTGGGATGTTTCTCTGTCCATGTTGCCTTCTTGTTCTGCTCTGCTTCCTCCAACTCCTCCTCATCCAGCCAGCGTAATACCTGCACCACCAACTTCAGCACAGCCAGGGATAATCTAGAACAGGCTGTTCTGAATCTTATCTGTTTGTGGCAAAAGTTCCACACTGCCAAGGAGCTGGGGGTCAAAGAACAGACAGATGTGTAGTTACTTAAGAAAGCCCCTGACGAAGCCACGGCGACACGCGTCGGGCCTCTCCCAAGCTCCCCCTGTAGTGGTATTGTATCGAGCTGTGCACCCATTGTTTGCATGCCGATGCCTTTGGGAACATTTGGCTATATTATTTTGGCGATCCTTCATTTATATCCAGGTGCACTATTACCGCTTTCATTTGTATTTGTCTTATTTTCCTCTGACTATTTGGTTATACCAGTGACAATAGCTACCTTTTATTATCATTTTTTTTTACATCTTTACGTTATTGTGCTTAAGGTGGCGTCAGTGTCTTCATGTTGACACTTCAAAATATCAATTCTTAACTCTAGTGTATCCTAATTTTTGCCCAGGTGCACCAGTGAGGCACTCCCATTTTCAAGCATCTAATCTCTTTGATAACTGTGTGATTGCAGTTATTATTCAATACTACCGCTCTATTGATATTCACATCTTCTCAGGTCTATTGTGTTTCCTATTTGTTTGGCTGCACATTGGGGATTCTATTAGGGCAATATCAGCCTTTATATAGCATGCTCTGTCATATTTGTCATTATCTGATGCCGGCTTGTTCAATCATTGCCTACTAATTCTAGCGTTTAGGCTTATGCTATTGTTTATTTGTGCCCTCTGTGGGGCGTTTGTATGGCTTTACCACGAGCCAAAAAGGGTGTAATTCATTATCATGTCTATGACTTTTTAAATGTTTTTATGGTTGTGTCTGTTTGTACTCAATAAAATTTGTATATTTTTGGTGATTTCTGTTTTTTGTTAGTAGCTTTTTCTTCTTTATAGATAGATGTGTAGTTGGTGCCGCTAAACCTCAAACCCCGGCCTGGTTGTGTGCGATAACGGGCGAAATCTCGTAGCAGCTCTGGGCTTAGTTGGTTTGACGCACATCCACTGCCTGGCACATGCGCTGAAGTTGGTGGTGCAGAGCTTCCTTAAAAATTACACAGATGTGGCAGAGCTGCTGCAGAAACTGCAGGCTATGTGGGAGCACTTTCGATATTCTCACTACGATGCTGCTTGCCTGTCTGGGATGCAGCTTCACTTCTGTCTTCCTGCTCACTGCCTTATATCTGACATACCCACAAGGGGGAATTCTACCTTGCACATGCTGGAGAAACTGTGCAAGCAGTAGGCCATAATGTAGTTTGAATTGCAGCACGCATAGGTGAGTTGCACTGTGGAACACCACTTCATGATCAAAGAGTGGGCCTCTATGCAGGACATGTGTGCTGTGTTGCTCTGTTTTGAGTACTATCCCACTTGTATGCCTCCTAGAACAACAAAGCTTCAGACAATGATGGATGAGGTTAATGCACAAGAGGAGGAGGAGGAGCAACAGGGGCCTTTCATTCCATTATCAGGCCAGGGGTCCACACATGTCTTCGAGGATGTGTTATTGTACCAGCAGCAGCCAGGTACACAAATATCCGGCCAGGGACAGTTTTGGAGGATGAGGAGGAGGAGGAGGATGAAGAACAACCATGTTCACAGCAGAGTGGCACACAATGCAGCTCACAGGCATCACTGGAGTGTAGCTGGGGGGATATAGAGGACCCAGAAGATACACCTCCCATCGAGGACAGCTTGTCATTGCCTCTTGGCAGCCTGGCACACATGAAGCAATACATGCTGCTGTGCCTGTGCAACAACAGCTGAGTTGCCCATATTGTTAAATGTGCTGATTACTCTGTGGCCACCCTGCTGGATCCCCACTACAAGCACAATGTGCCATCCTGACTTCCATCAATAGAGCTTTATCAGAAAATGCGGAAATACAAGCTCATGTTGTTAGACGCACTACTGAAGGTGCAATTACTCTTAACAAATACAGCCTACTTACTAAATTTAAACAGAAAAGAGATACAAAGTGTATCAAAGAAACAACAAGGTGAAAATCCTTAGCTCAAAGCTCACAGACTGACTCCAAACATCAACAGAATATCAGAACATCTAAATGAATCTATCACCAGCAGGAAAAGCCTTCTGGGGACAGAATATGAAGTTGCACAGTTTCAACAACATGGTGGAAGAGTAAGCGTCCACACGTCTCCACATACTGAGTTATGGGTCTGGCCCATTTATCTTCTGGGATCCAAATTGGCTTGAGATTGCCCTTTACGTCTTGGAGGTGCTGGACTGCCCTGCTGAAAGTGTATTGTGGGAACATGTGTTTAGCATGGCAAGAGGTGTAATCACAGACAGGCACATACGCCTGTCCTCAGCAAACCTGGGTAAGTTCACATTCATTTTTCAGAATACTCCCACAGAGATGCATGCAGAGTACACACACAGGTTTTTTGGAACAGTATTGCAACAAATACAGTTACAGAGTAGAAAAATGTGTTTTTACCCACAGTACTCCAATAGACACGAGTGCAGAGTATTACTAATTTTAGGCCCACAACTCGTACAGACAAAGCTCGGTGCTCACCGAGTACAGTGATACTCGGGCGATTAATGAGTAGTAGCGAGCACGTTCACCCATTACTAGTCACCACACGGTGGAGATCTACACTGCATATGTTGGAAAGGATTTATGAGCAGAAGAAGAGGGCAGTTGTTGACTACCAGCATCAAAAAGGCCGTCGATATTCAGTTCAGACTCCATACATAACACATCAGACATATGTACCATCCTACACAACTTTGAGGAGTCCACCAGGATGGTAAGTAGCGATGACACCATAATCAGCGACACCATCCCGCTTATCTGTATTCTGAAAAGCTCTCTGCTCACAATAAAAGAGGATGCATTGCAGGCAGAGCACAATAAGATGGCGCAAGGAACCATACAGAGTTATTACACACAGCCCAGCCTCATGAAATCCCAATGTGGATTGGTTGACAATGAGGAAGAGGAGGAGGAAGAACAGGAGCTACTTTCATGTGGTATAGATGGTACTACAAGCACAACTGTCATACCGTCTGTTCAGCATGGATGACCTGAGGACAGGGAGGAGGACAGCATGGTCAGTTGTCCTCTTGGTGAGGAAACGGAAGTCTGGCATACATGGATGACTTTATGTTGCATTGCCTTTCCTGTGACCCTCACATTCTCAAAATTTTGGGTGTTACGCATTACTGGTTGGTGACACTTCTAGACCCACGCTACAAGGAGAGCTTTAAATCTCTTCTTCCAGAGGCAGACATGTCTACTAAAGTGGTGCAGTACCAGAGGGCCCTTGTTGCAGAATTATTAAAAAAAAATTCCCATCTGAAAATGGTGGCGGCAGAGGTCACAGTTTGTTGGACAACCAAGGAGTACTGGCGAGAGAGACCCAACTACAATCCAGCAGAGGAACACTGGCAAAGTTCTGGGAGAGTTATCTCAAACTCTCCCATTGCACTGGCTATTATGTACGGGATGTTCTCGCAAGGAGTGCAACATTTTGGAAGATGCTGAGGGAGTACCTTGCTGACCGTACCAACATCCTCTGTGATTCCTCTGTGCCTTTTAATTATTGGTTATCCAAGCTGGACACGTGGCATGAACTGGCTCTCAACACCTAGGAGGTCTTGGCCTGCCCTGCTGCTAGCGTTTTGTCAGAGCGAGTTTTTAATGCCACTGGTGGAATTATAACTGATAAACGCATTCACCTGTCAACTGAAAATGCTGACAGGCTGACTCTTATGAAAATGAACAAGGGCTGGATTAGGCCAGACTTCTCTTCACCACCGAATGATAACAGCGAAACATAACCTCAAACCCAGTGTCTTTTTTTGGGAGGTCTATTCCCATGCAGCTCTTCACACCCATACATGTGTATGCGCTTCATGATTTTGGCTATTTGGTGTTATCCTCCTCCTTCTCCTCATCCTCACCATCCACCACCACTAGATCACCATAATGACCGTGTTCTGTGATGCAACAGCCACGTTGGTGCTTTCAAGGGTGTTTATGATGCCCATAACAAAAATATTGACGCAGTATGTTGATGTATAACCCCCAGGGGGAAATGTTTGTCAGCCCATACACTTAGTGTATGGGGATTACAAATATAGGAGACCCGCTCCTTTAAACTGGGAAGACCTTTTTCTGAGGCCATCCTCCACCTCTCTTCCGAAACCACCACTACACCAGTGTCAATGTGTTTTCCGTGATGCAACAGCCACGTACGTTTTCTTGAAGGATGTTTATGATGCCCGTAGCAAAAATGTTGAGACAATATGTTGATGTGTAAGCCCCCAGGGGAATTCTTTGTCAGCCCATACACTTACAGTATGGGCATTACAAGTATAGCAGACCCGCTCCTTTGTAATGGGACCAGATTTTTAGGAGGCTTTCCTCCACGTCTCTTCCAAGTGGCATTGGGGTGCATCCAAATTTGGGCCAGGCCTTACATACACTGCATAGGCACACAGTATGGGAGACCCACTTCCTAATAATGTGAACTTTGTTAGTTATTCATCTTCAACAATGCAATTCTCCATTGCCAGTTCTTCAGCCTCAACACTGCAACACTACAATGCAGGGTCTTCAGCCTCACCACTACAATTCACAAATGTTGGTTCTTCAGCCTCAACATTGCAGTTCTCCACTGCTGTTTCTTCAGGCTCAACACTGAAATGCTCTACTGCTGGGTGTTTTTCCTCAACACTGCAATGCTGCAATGCAGGTTCTTCGGGCTCAGTATTGCAATGCTCCACTGCTGGGTGTTCATCATCAACACTGCAATGTCCACTGCTGGTTCTTTAGCCTCAACATTGCAATTGTCCACTGTAGGTTCTTCATGCTCACCACTGCAATTCACCAATGCAGGTTCTTCAGCCTCATCAACGCAATTCTCCACTGCTTGTCCTTCAGACTCAACACTGAAATTCTCCTCTGCTGGTCCTTCAGCCTCAACACTGACATTCAACAATGCAGGTTCCTCAGCCTCAACAATTAAATGCTCCACGGCTAGGTGTTCTTTAGCCTCAACACCGTAATTCTCCACTGCAGTTTCCTCAGCCTCAACACTGAAATTTTCCACTGCAGGTTTTCCAGACTCTACACTGACATTCTTCACTACCGGGGTCTTGATCCTCAACATTGATATTCTCCAATGCAGGTTCTTCATGTTCAACAATTCACTGCATAGCCAAACAATATGGGAGTATCAAATTAGTAGGAACAATGCTTTCAGATGGCTATCCAGTGTGTTGGTTCAAAGGGTTATTGGGGTGCGTGTAACGTTGGGGCAGGGCAGGCCTTGCATTCAAAGCCTGGGCAAACAGTAAGGCAGTACCAAATAACACTTAATGGGAAGTTTGGTTTTATGTGGCCATCCAGTACGTAGCTTCAAAGGGTTATTGGGGTGCATGTAATGTTGGGGCAGGGCAGGCCTTGCATTCAAAGCCTGGGCAAACAGTATGGCAGTACCAAATAAAGCTAAATGGGAACTTTGGTTTCATGCGGCCATCCGCTGCGTGGCTTCAAAGGGTTATAGGGGTGCGTGTGACGTTGGGGCAGGGCAGGCCTTGCATTCAATGCTTAGTCAAACAGCATGTCAGTAATAGCTAAAGCTTAATGGGAAGTTTGGTTTAATGTGGCAATCCTCTACGTAGGTTAAAAGTCTTTTTGGGGGGCGTGTAACTTTGGGACAGGGCAGGCCTTGCATTCAACGCCTAGTCAAACAGTATGGCAGTACCAAATAAAGCTTAATGAGAACTTTGGTTTCATGTGGCCATCCAGTACGTGGCTTCAAAGGGTTATTGGGGTACATGTAACATTGAGGCAGGACAGGCCTTGCATTCAATGCCTAGACAAACAGTATGGCAGTACCAAATAAAGTTTAATGGGAAGTTTGGTTTAATGTGGCCATCTGCTATGTGGCTTCAAAGGGTTATTGGGGTGCATGTAACGTTGGGGCAGGGCAGGCCATGCATTCAAAGCCTGGTCAAACAGTATGGCAGTACCAAATAAAGCTTAATGGGAACTTTGGTTTCATCTGGCCATCCAGCATGTGGCTTCAAAGGGTTATTGGGGTGCGTGTAACGTTGGGGCAGGGCAGGCCTTGCATTCAATACCTAGTCAAACAGTAAGGCAGTACCAAATAAAGCTTAATCAGAAGTTTGGTTTAATGTGGCCATCCACTACGTGGCTTAAAAGGGTTATTGGGGTGCATGTAACGGGGCAGGGCAGGCCTTGCATTCAAAGCCTGGGCAAATAGTATGGCTGTACCAAATAAATCTTAATGGGAACTTTGGCTTCATGTGGCCATCCAGCAAGTGGCTTCAAAAGGTTATTGTGGTGCGTGTAACATTGGGGCAGAGCAGGCCTTGCATTCAATGCCTAGGCAAACAGTATGGCAGTACCAAATAACGCTTAATGGTTAGTTTGTTTTTATGTGGCCATCCAGTACGTAGCTTCAAAGTGTTATTGGGGTGCATGTAACGTTGGGGCAGGGCAGGCCTTGCATTTAAAGCCTGGGCAAACAGTATGGCAGTACCATTTAAATCTTAATGGGAACTTTGGTTTCATGTGGCCATCCAGCACGTGGCTTCAAAGGGTTACTGGTGTGCGTGTGACGTTGGGGCAGGGCAGGCCTTGCATTCAATGCGTAGTCAAACAGTATGTCAGTAATAGCTAAAGCTTAATGGGAAGTTTGGTTTAATGTGGCAATCCTCTACGTAGGTTAAAAGTCTTTTTGGGGTGCGTGTAACTTTGGGACAGGGCAGGCCTTGCATTCAATGCCTAGTCAAACAGTATGGCAGTACCAAATAAAGCTTAATGAGAACTTTGGTTTCATGTGGCCATCCAGTACATGGCTTCAAAGGGTTATTGGGGTACATGTAACACTGAGGCAGGGCAGGCCTTGCATTTAATGCCTAGACAAACAGTATGGCAGTATCTAGAGTTGAGCGATACTTTCCGATATCCAAAAATATCGGATCGGAATGGTATCGCCGATATCACTAAATATCGGCGATATCCGATTCCGATACCGGAAGTCCCATGTAAGTCTATGGGAACAAAATATCGCAACTAAAAAAACACTTTCTTTCCTTGTAAACACAAAATATACACACATAGAATATGAGGAAGGAGCATTTCGGCTCCGAAACGCGCGTTGGGGAGGGCTGGACGGCTTGTCTGAGGTAATGCTGCGGTCTCACTTTACCCACATGTCGGCGATCTTCATATGATTATCCTGTACCGCTGTCTGCTACCATGGTGCTATGGTTGTTTTTTATACATGTCATCTGCATTGTGCTGTGTTATGCATCGCTTGCACCTATGAGTTTGTGATGTTTAATCCATATAGCCTTTAGATATTTTTGCTGGCATCATCCTGATTGGGCTGCATCTAATTTTAACCATCATATACTGTACCCTAATATGGGCAGATGTGTCCCACTCTCTGTATGTACCTACATTTATATATTGCCTTCAGTTGGATGCCAATATATGCTATTATTCCATCCTTCTCATTTATATGTTATGCGCATAGCACCCATAGTTTAATTATCTGCATTATTTGAGCTGCTGCACCTGTTATTTTACTGTGTGTGTATATACATTTGGTGAGCAGTCTTCTCTTTTTTTCTCTTGCTGTCTGGCCATTTTTTCCACCTCCACGTGGTTGTCACCACTTCGGATGTCTTCTCCCTGCACCATACTTGTCCTTGTTTTTATTCTTATGTATTTTGCCTAATTAATAAAGATGTATTTTTGAGACTTTAAGGCTGTTTTCTCGTGTGGTTTTGCTGTATTTGGTAAAGCTTGTCTCAGTACTAGGTCCATTACTCACATGCTTTAAATATACATCCACCGTGCTTATTTGATAAATTCTATTTGCATGTGATATGTTGGTTACTAACCATTTTTACACATAGAATACATATATACAGTTAGGTCCATAAATATTTGGACAGAGACAACATTTATCTAATTTTGGTTCTAGACATTACCACAATGAATTTGAAACAAAACAAATCAGATGCAGTTGAAGTTCAGGCTTTCAGCTTTCATTTGAGGGTATCCACATTAAAATTGGATGAAGGGTTTAGGAGTTTCAGCTCCTTAACATGTGCCACCCTGTTTTTAAAGGGACCAAAAGTAATTGGACAATTGACTCCAAGGCTATTTCATGGACAGGTGTGGGCAATCCCTTCATTATATCATTCTCAATTAAGCAGATAAAAGGGCTGGTGTTGATTTGAGGTGTGGTGTTTGCATTTGGAAGGTTTAGCTGTGAAGGAAACATGTGGTCAAAGGAGCTCTCCATGCAGGTGAAACAAGCCATCCTTAAGCTGCAAAAACAGAAAAAACCCATCCGAGAAATTGCTACATTAGGAGTGGCAAAATCTACAGTTTGGTACATCCTGAGAAAGAAAGAAAGCACTGGTGAACTCATCAATGCAAAAAGACCTGGGCGCCCACGGAAGACAACAGTGGTGGATGATCGCAGAATACTCTCCATGGTGAAGAGAAACCCCTTCACAACAGCCAACCAAGTGAACAACACTCTCCAGGAGGTAGGCGTATCAATTTCCAAATCTACCATAAAGAGAAGACTGCATGAAAGTAAATACAGAGGGTTCACTGCACGGTGCAAGCCACTCATAAGAATCAAGAATAAAAAGGCTAGACTGGACTTTGCTAAAAAACATCTAAAAATGCAGCACAGTTCTGGAAGAACATTCTTTGGACAGATGAAGCCAAGATCAACCTCTACCAGAAAGATGGAAAGAGAAAAGTATGGCGAAGGCGTGGTACAGCTCATGATCCAAAGCATACCACATCATCTGTAAAACACTGCGGAGGCAGTGTGATGGCTTGGGCATGCATAGCTGCCAGTGGCACTGGGTCACTAGTGTTTATTGATGATGTGACACAGGACAGAAGCAGCCGAATGAATTCTGAGGTATTCAGAGACATACTGTGTGCTCAGATCCAGCCAAATGCAGCCAAACTGATTGGTCGTCGTTTCATACTACAGATGGACAATGACCCAAAACATAAAGCCAAAGCAACCCAGGAGTTTATTAAAGCAAAGAAGTGGAATATTCTTGAATGGCCAAGTCAGTCACCTGATCTCAACCCAATTGAACATGCATTTCACTTGTTAAAGACTAAACTTCAGACAGAAAGGCCCACAAACAAACAACAACTGAAAACCACCGCGGTGAAGGCCTGGCAGAGCATCAAAAAGAAGGAAACACAGTGTCTGGTGATGTCCATGAGTTCAAGACTTCAGGCAGTCATTGCTAACAAAGGGTTTTCAACCAAGTACTAGAAATGAACATTTTATTTACAATTATTTAATCTGTCCAATTACTTTTGGTCCCTTTAAAAACAGGGTGGCACATGTTAAGGAGCTGAAACTCCTAAACCCTTCATCCAATTTTAATGTGGATACCCTCAAATGAAAGCTGAAAGTCTGAACTTCAACTGCATCTGATTTGTTTTGTTTCAAATTCATTGTGGTAATGTCTAGAACCAAAATTAGATAAATGTTGTCTCTGTCCAAATATTTATGGACCTAACTGTATATATATACATGTCATTGTGACATATATATATATACATATATGTATAGTTTATACACTTCTACATAGTAAAATAGCCTCTGATTCAATTGCCGGGTAAAGCCGGCTTCTGTGAAAAGACAAAAGCACCCGACATGAAATGACACTTGGTGTACATAGGGTTAACCATGTCTTTTCATGTCGTTTGCTATCTGATTTGCACAAACAATTACATCAGTCTATGTGTGCAAAATTTCACACCTGTAGGGGTTAATTAAAGTTGTAAATTCGTTGTAAAAAAAACGGACTTTTTTTGCTACGAATTTACACCTTTAATTAACCCCTACAGGTGTGAAATTTTGCACACATAGACTGATGTAATTGTTTGTGCAAATCAGATAGCAAAGGACATGAAAAGACATGGTTAACCCTATGTACACCAAGTGTCATTTCATGTCGGGTTCTGCATTTTCACAAAAGCCGGCAATTGAATTAGCGGCTATTATACTATGTAGAAGTGTATGAACTATAAATATATATATATATATATATTTATATATATATATATATATATATGCATCACAAATTCAATGACATGTATATATATATATATATATATGAGGTGTAAAATTGTTTAAAAAAAATGCGTGGGCTCCCGCCCTATTTTCGCAACCAGACAGACAAAGCCAGCGAATGGGGGCAGATAATAATAGCCCAGAGAGGGACCATTATTTTTGGCCCCCCCCTGGCTACTAACATCTGCCCCCAGACACCCCAGAAAAGACAAATCTATAATTAGATTCGCCCTTTCTGGCACTTTGCCCGTCTATTCCCATTGCCCTGTAGCGTGGCGAATGGGTTAATATGGGGTTAAAGCCACCTTGCAATTGAAAGGTGACCTTAAGCCAGGTTAATAATTGAGAGCTGTCAATTAGACAACTATCAATTATTAATCCACACACTTTAATTAAAAATCATTTTAATGAAATAAAGACACATGTTTTTGACCATCTTTTATTTGACTGCAAAAACCATTTCCTGTAATAAAAATAAAATAAAAAAGCAAAATTATTCTTACCTATCCCATGCACAGTCAGGTCCCACGGTGTAATCCTTCAGAAAGGGTTAATGTTTACTGCAGGGACCGCAGCAAATGCTGCAGCCTCACAGTAAACCCCCAAATGAATGAGTTCCTCTCCTGGCTGACAGGAGAGGAAGTGGAAAGCTTAATTGATTGCTTTCCACTTTCACTTCAGGTCAGCCAGGGACACAATCAGTGGCGTCAGAGGGAACTGATTAACAAAAATAGGGGTTCCCTTCGAATAAAAAATGGCGTCGGGTCCCCCCTATTTTTGTTAACCAGCCTGATGAAGCAGACTGCTGAGCAGTGGCGTACCATGAATGAAGCAGACCAAGCAGCTGCTATGGGGCCCGGACAGGTGAGGGGGCCCTCGACAGTCGGGTAGCTGTGCTGACACAGTACTACCAAGGGTCGGCTGGGAAGGGGGAGCACAGCTCTTCTATATACTCACCCCTCCTGGTGCGGTCTCTGCAGCCCCTGCTCTTCTCCCACGGTCTCCGACGCCTGTGTTCAGCGGTCAGGTGGTACCGCTCATTACAGTCATGAATACGCACATATTCATGACTTTAATGAGCTGTCCCGCGTGACCGCTGAACACTGGCGGCGGAGACCGTGGGAGAAGAGCAGGGGCTGCACAGACCGCGCCGGCGGAAGGGTGAGTATAAGGGATATTTACCTGTCCCGTTCCACCGTTGCTCGCGTCCTCTTGCTGCAATGTTCAGGTCAGAGGGCGCGATGATGTCGTTAGTGCGAGCCGCGCACTCTGCCTGATCATTCACTGCTGGAGGACCCCGAAGACAGCGGCACTCAGCAGTGGAGAGAGGACAGGTAAATATCTCAGGTGCCGGGGCCCTGAGCGAGCGGTGACATCGGCACCTGGTGTCACCCCCTGCTCAGGACACCGGCACCTGGCCCCCAGCGACGAAAGGTGAGTATGTCTTTTTTTTTTTTTTTGGTTGCAGCAGCTGCGCAGCATAAGGGCCTATACTATGGAGCATCTATGGGGGCACAATCTATGGGGGCATAATACATTTTTTTGTTTAATGTGTCCCCTCTAGAGTTGAGCGATACTTTCCGATATGCAAAAGTATCGGAATCGGAATGGTATCGCCGATAACATTAAAATATCGGCGATACCCGATACCGATACCGGAAGTCCCATGTAAGTCTATGGGAACAAAATATCGAAATTAAAAAAACCCCATTCTTGCCTTGTTGGTTAATTGTACATGAAGGAAAACAAGAAAGAGTAATGTAGAATGTATTGGGGAAGGTTGAGGAGACATTAAAGGCATAGATGTTTAACCGAATCAAATGGAATAGCATAAATATTTTTTTTTTTAAAGATGTTCGGATTGACGAAGAAATTGACAATGTTGTTAACGTTTTTTCTATTTTGGCAAATATGTATATTACACAACTTCCATGCTCTTCATCTTCACCTTTTTAACTTTTCACACACTTTCTCCTTCATAATCTTCTGCAGCATCATCTTTTTCATCAAATTATTCTTCATCTTCACCTTCTTTATCTTCTTCTTAAACTTCTTGCTATTCATCTTTGTTAACATTACTCATATTCTTCTTATTAAACTATTATTCTTATTCATATTCTGCTTCATCTTCTTCATCATATTCTTATTTGTGACAGAGAATCCTGTACTTGTAATCTGTCAAAGTATGAATTTTTCATCCTTCCGTTCTTGCTGTCACAAAAGATTTAAATTACAACAGTATTTGTCCGTGTTCAGTTTAGCCTGCAGCAGCAGGCATTTTCCAGGGGCACCACAGGAGGAACGGACTCACCCCCATACACTGCTTAGTCTTCTTCTGCTTAGAATTTAGAGCATATATTTTGCTCTTCATTTTGGTCTTATACTTCATGTTCTTCTGCTTTTAGATCTTCTGCTTATTGTTCTTGTGTCTCTTGTTCCGTATCTTGTATTTGTAGCACAATCTTGTACCAGCTGATGTTACTGGGACACGGTTACTAAGCAGGAGGTACCTGTGCTCCAAAGCACTACCAAGGACCAGCAGACGTTGCTGGAACTCGGATACCGAGATGGAGGCACCTAGGCCAAAGGCACTGTGGAGAACCAGCTGACGGTACTGGAACCCGGAGGGGCAGCAGAAGGAAAAGAGCCAATGGCACAACCGAGGACCAGCTGACGTTACTGGGACACGGTTACTAAGCAGGAGGTACCTGTGCTCCAAAGCACTACCAAGGACCAGCAGACGTTGCTGGAACTCGGATACCGAGATGGAGGCACCTAGGCCAAAGGCACTGCGGAGAACCAGCTGACGGTACTGGAACCCGGAGGGGCAGCAGAAGGAAAAGAGCCAATGGCACAACCGAGGACCAGCTGACGTTACTGAACCCCAGTAACACAGGAGCAAGTGTTGACTGTGCTAACAGCACTTCCGAGCAACAACTGGCGGTGTTGGAGCCCAGGGTCAAGGAGGATGTTTAAATACTAGATCAAGTAATTTCCTTGTTACCTGTCAATTTTAAATGTCTATACTTCAAACAAGAGAAAGATAACCTTTACTACCATAAGATGATGATTTCATTTAAACTAATATCTAGATAAATAAAGAATTGACAAACATAAACACATACATTAACATGTTGAACAGCAATGCAAACCACAAAATAAATTAGTTAAGGAATCTGCTATACGGTTGTACATAAAAGCATACAAGTACATATCTGAATCCATTAATGATGGATAAGTAATAGTATGTACACCATTTTTATTGTATAGACAATGAATGTCTGACTTCAAAACATCATCAGCATTACAAGTTATCTGTGATATTACTAAAATGTTCCATTTGCTGAATAATGTCACTAAATATTTTATACAAAATTATACAATTTCCATCATGTAATACTCATAATATGTGGCAATAATCATTTTTATTAACAAACATAACCTTTAAAAAGTGCATAGTGCATAGTGAAAATTGCTATTTATGGCTGACTGTCGACTTGGAAGCATGACAACAGATAGATAAGGTATATATAGATGAGACTGCATAGCCACAGATGGTGAATGGCGATGTAATACTGTACCTCAATAAAGTGTGCGTCACTACTACATAATTTTTTTTATATAGCTTTATAAACAGGGTACATGGATGTATGCTTGTGCCTTTGTTTTGACGCACAGACTGCCTTCCTGCTGAGACGCATTGGGTAGTGAACAGTTGTGTGCAGTGTTCACTGCAGTCTCTGCGGAATAACCACACTTAGACCTTATAACTTTTCAGACTTTCTTTATCAATCTACCAAGATGAAGAAGGCAGGGAGTAAGGCACGTGGTCGTGGAGTTTCTTCGAGAGGACGTGGGGATCTGTGGCGCTGCGGCCCCAGTGACAGCATCCACCAGTTTTCCCCGTGAGCGTTCCTTTATGCGCACTTTTGTAGGAGCTCGGAGTACCCCCCTGCTGCGGGAAGAACAAATTGAAGCCGTTGTTGTTTGGATGTCAGCCAATGCATCGACTTCAATTGCTTCCACCTCCTCTCAGGACCACAGCACTGTTGGGCAACCATCTGTCTCTTCACCGCCTGGCAAATTGCCCAGGCAGTCAGAGAGTTCTGTACAGGAGCCAGCTGAGTGTCTGCTTCTGTTCTCAGAATCTATTGGCTTGCAAACAGGGGCCCAGCCAAGCAGCATTCTGTAATGTGAAGAGGGAGTATGCAGTGATGCGCAACAGCTGTGTCTCTCTGAATCTGAAGAGGCGGGTGAGACAGTGCCGATGGTCAGCACACCGCAGAACGCATCTGATGATGATGAGACCCAGGTGCCAGTTTCTGTTGAGCATGGTGCTGGCCAGACCACCCAACAGCAGGTGTTGGAAGAGGGTGGTGGAGATGATGAGGTCCAAGACCCAACATGGCATGAGGAACAGGAAGGTGGTGGGAGCAGCTCAGAGGAATAATAATAATATTTATTTATATAGCGCCATCATATTCCGCAGCGCTTTACAGTTTAGCAGTTTCAGAACACAAGTCATAAGTAACAACGTTAACAATACAATAATTTAAGCTAAATAAGTCGCCCCTGCTCGTGACAGCTTACAATGTACAATGAGATGGGGGAGATACAAAGTATAGGTGTTTATATACAATGGTGCATTTACAATGATGTTCCAGCCATCTTAAGGGACTGAGGGATGGAGATAGTGAATGGGCTAGAGACACACACACACTTACACAGAATACATAGAATGACTTTGATTAGTGAATGTGATAGGCCGCTCTGAACAAATGTGTTTTGAGGGAGCGCCTGAAACCATGCAAATTGTGGATAGTCCTAATTTCTTGGGGTACAGCATTCCAGAGGATTGGCGTAGAGCAGGAGAAGTCTTGGAGTCGGGAGTGGGAGGTACGTATTAGTGCAGAGGTTAGTCGAAAGTCGTTTGCAGAGCGCAGCAGTCGGTTAGGCCGATAGATAGAAATGAGGGAGGAGATGTAGGAGGGGTGCTGCACTGTGGATAGCTTTGTGGCTGAGAACCAGTACTTTGGTTGAAAGCTGGGAGAGGCCTAGAGAAATGGTTAGTGATAGAAGGAAGATAGAGGAAGACATTGCCCCAACGGTACAAACAGGAGGGAGAGTTAGGCTGCAGACTCGGTTGCTGTAGCCTCCAGTTTGGCACCTGTTCGGAGCAGTTGTCTTCCAAAAGTCAAAACGTGCACTCCCAGGACTTGCACTGCGTGGTCCTTTTTTCACACACTTGCACATGATATTTGCTATGTGAAATGCAAGCTGTGTAATCAAAAATTAAAAATAGCTAAAAGTGTCAGTCACCTCAATACCACAAATATGTGGAAACATGTGCGGACAAAGCACGTAGTTGAGTTACAAAGAACACTGGAGATGTAGGCCAACCTACAGCAGCACCTACATCTTCAGGTTGTGTTGAAGCCTCTTCATCGAGCTCACACACAGCTGGTTCTGCTTCCTCACAGGATCGCCATGGAAGAACCTCGGCCACTGTTGTCCAGAGACAAACTGTTATTCCACACACAGCAGCAAGTTCCCTGTCATCCTCACACTCCCAGGCCACAAAACAGCCATCGGTAGCACAGGCATGGGATAAAAGACGGCCATACTCCGCAAACCATGCACGAGCACAGGCTCTGAATGCTGGCATTGCAAAACTCCTGTCCCTTGAAATGCTGTGATTCAGGCTGGTGGAGACAGACAGTTTCCGTAACTGAATATCATTGTCAGTCCCACAATACAATGTGCCAAGCCGATTTCATTTCAGCAGGCAAGCCGTCCCTGGTCTGCAAAAGCATGTTGAGGGAAAAATTAAACATGCGCTACTAAAAGCCCTCAGTAGCAAGGTCCACCTGACCACCGATGCGTGGACCAGTACCCATTGTTATGATCTGCTACAACCAGTAAGGAAAGAAGGGAATTCTGTCCCTACAATACAACTAAGCTGAATCCCTACGATGTAACGGGGAACCTGATCCTGCGACCAGACCCGCTAAAGTCCTCATCTAGTGTGAACGAAGACCTATAGTTGCGAGGGAGTAATCCCTACAAGATCTAGGGACTGGGAGAAAAGGTGGACACCTCCTAACATAAATTGTAGCATGGATAATTAAACAGAAAAATAAATACTTTGTGATCCTAACATCAAGCAAAACTGACAGATTAAGGCACCTAAGCACCCGGCTAGCTTAACAGTAGATAATACAATGAAGTCAAGCAAAGCCAGAAGGGCGGAGCCAGACTAAATAGGGAAAAAAGGTAATGTGACCAGCAAACTGAAACAAAACCTAACAAGAGGGTTCTAACACCCATGGCCAGGGACAATACCTTTCCCTCACTGTCCATTGGGTCAATGTTGTGCAGCCGGGTACTGATCTTGCGAGTGGCGCTGTACGTGTTCTGCCAACTCCAAGGATTGCAGGAATCAAGTCTGTACACATTGATTCCTCCTCCTACTCCAGTTCCTCAGAATCATCGCTGCAGGAGCCGTCACGGTCTACCTCCACATGGACCCGTGAACGTTTACCTGTTGCGACCGATATGAGCACAGCCGTGTCCAAATGTCAACAGGCCGTCCTGAAATTAATTTCCATGGGGAATCTTAGCCACACAGCGCAGGAGCTCTGTAATGCCATAAAGCAGGAGAGCGACGTGTGGTTTTTGGAAGAGAATCTACAGGCAGGCTTGGTAGTGTGTGACAATGGCCGAAATCTGGTGTCAGCTCTGGGCCTTGGCAACCTCACTCACATACCATGTCTGTCATATGTGCTCAACTTGGTCGTGCAGAGTTTTTTGAGGGACTATCCGGATCTTGATGCACTGCTGCACAAGGTCCGCCTAGAGTGCGCTCACTTGCGACGTTCCAGCATGGCCAGATCGCTGATTGCAGCTCTGCAACGCAGATTTCACCTTCATGAACATCGCATCATATGTGACGTACCCACCAGGTGGAATTCCTCGTTCCATATGTTGGAGCGGTTGTGTGAGCAGCAGCCAACAGTAATGGAGTATCAGCTGCATCAGGCGCAGTCAACTCGCAATTTGCGCCGTTCACACTTCACCACTACTGAGTGGGCCTCTATAATAAGAATAATAATATTATTTATTTATATAGCGCCATAATATTCCACAGTGCTTTACAGTTTAACAGTTTCAAAACACAAGTCATAAGTAACAACGTTAACAATACAATAATTAAAGCAAAATCAGCCGCCCCTGCTGGTGAAAGCTTACAATCTACAATGAGGTGGGGGAGATACAAAGTACAGGTGTTTATATACAATGGTGTTTTTACAATGATGGTCCAGCCATTTTAAGGGAGTGAGGGATGCATGGAGATAGTGAATGGGCTACACACACAGAATTACACATAGAATGACTTTGATTAGTGAATGTGATAGGCCACTGTGAACAAATGTGTTTTGAGGGAGCGCCTGAAACCATCCAAATTGCGGATAGTCCTAATTTCTTGGGGTAGAGCATTCCAGAGGATTGGCGCAGCGCGGGAGAAGTCTTGGAGTTGGGAGTGGGAGGTACGGATTAGTGCAGAGGTTAGTCGAAGGTCGTTTGCAGAGTGCAGCAGTCGGTTAGGCCGATAAATATAAATAAGGGAGGAGATGTAGGGGGGTGCTGCGCTGTGGAGAGCTTTGTTGGTGAGAACCAGTAATTAGAATTGGATCCTATAATGAATGGGCAGCCACTGCCAGTGTAATGAGTGGCGAATAACTCTATGAAGGATATCTGCCACGTTTTGCGTGCGTTTGATGAGTCAACGCGGATGGCGAGTGCAGATGATGCACTAGTCAGCCTGACTGTCCCCCTTATCTGCCTGCTTCAAAAAACACTGCAAGCACTAAGGCATGAGGTTTTGGAAGAGGTGGAGGATGAGGAGTCACAAATTCCATCACCTTCTGGACAGTCAGCGCAACGTGGTTCCTCACAAAGGGCTGGAGGACTTTCAAAGTACCATGCTGTATCAACAATTGAACCTCCAGAGTCGCTGTCTATATTTTCATAACCATTACAAACTTTTAATGTATTTACAAAGCACATAATGTACATTTTTTGTCTATCCTTTTGTAATGCTATTGTGTTTCCATAAACTGATGTTACAGAATTATGATACAAAGTTTTTAAATTTTGAGTTTTAAATTTTGTAAATTTATATGTATTTGAAGGACTTTGTGAGGAGGATGAGGAGGAGTCAATGGAGGAGGAAGACATCGCTCCAGAGGGAGGTAGACAATGCTCTAGTCAGTATGTAGACCAAGGGTGGGGTGATGCACAGCAGGCAGAGATGACGCCTCTTGCAGGGGACAACGTTTCTTGGCCAGTTGGGAGTCTGCAGCACATGGTTGATTTCATGCTGCAGTGGCTGAGAAACGACCGCCGCATCGAACACATTCACACCACGTCTGATTATTGGGTGTACACCCTCCTAGACCCTCGCTACCGGGACAACTTACAAAGCCTCATCACACCGTTGAACCGGGAGCGTAAAATGCGGAAGTACCAAGACACACTGGTGCAATCCATAATGTTCTCCATTCCAGCCGAGAGCGCTGCTGCTACTGCTTTACAAAGCAGCTCTGTGCTCGAGGCAGTGGAGACAGCTCTGCAACAAGAGGGAGCACAAGCAGCGCCTCTGCACAGGGCAAGAACAGTATGTTCCAAATGTGTCGAAGTTTTGTGGCAGCGCCACCAATGTCTACACCATCCGAGACGGCTCCAGTCAGCAGGAGGCAACATTTCCGTAAGATGGTGACAGACTACATGTCTTGCCCTCTCAGTGTACTCCCAGATGGCTCTTCCCCATTCAAGTTTTGTGTCTCTAAGCTGGATACATGGCCAGAGCTTAGCCAGTATGCATTGGAGGTGCTGGCTTGCCCTGCTGCCAGTGTATTATCGGAGCGCGTCTTTACTGCTGCAGGTGGTGTACTAACAGACCGTTGCATGCGACTATCCTCCGATAATGTAGAACGGCTTACTTTTCTGAAAATGAACTAGGCATGGATCTCGCCTGAATTTGCCTGTCCGGTTTCAGATTAACTAACTGGTTGGCAACGTTTTCCATGTCTCCTGTTATGTTCATCTTTCTACCACCTGAGCTATACTCCCTGGGCTACAACACTGCCAGTTGCTGCTCAGAAGTGTCGTGTCCACAGACCAATACACAAGCTATAGTGATAGTGGGGTTCAGTAACGCCTGCTGTTCCCCTGCTGCGTGTCTGACAAAAATTAATGCTGCTAACTCCAAATTAAAGTTCAAATTAAAGTTCAAACATCTCATACTAGGCCTCAGGCTACACCCTCCTTGACCCTGGGCTCAGAAGTGTTGGATGCACAGATCAAAACAATCGATGATGTGTTTGTGGGGTTCAGTAACGCCTGCTGTTCCCCTGCTGTGTGTCCGGCAAAAATTACTGCTACCTAGCTACACATGTTGAAAAAAACATGACATGTTAAAGTGGCTAGTGCTACACATAGATATCAGGCTACACCCTTATTTCTAAGCTGTAAACAAGTGAAACGTCAAATTTAAAACCATTCAATGATTAGTGTTGGTAACAAATCTGTAACTAAATAATTGTGACATATTATGGCAGATATCCACATGTCTAACACAAATGCTAACACAAAAGCATACTTATGCTATAGGGTACTGATGGTGAACCTTCTCACTCCATAACTTTGACAAATCCAACTCACATCATGCCTCAAATGCTGCAATGTTGGAAGTGCATAATGTGGGTTGAACTTTGACAACAGCTGCAGTGCGAAGGTTATCCTTCTGTGTTCTTGGCTTTTAAATAAAAGCATACAAGTAAATATAATAATACATTGTTGATTAAGGGACATGATGTACACCTGTAATATTGTGCAAACAATGGATGTAGGACTATTCCTCTTCAACATTACTTATATTTGTGTCATTTGAAAAAATACATATTTTAGTTAAAAATTAAAAACCCATGTTCAGTAGCTGTGAAAGGCCCGTTTGTGTACTTCTATATTGTTTGCAACCAATGTATTGTATACGGATGGAAGCACGTCACTGTAATAGATTTGAATTATTTTAAATAGAATAAAGCAGCACCAATTTTAGAAAAATGACAAGGATGAGCCAGTGACAGACACTCAGCAGAGTACACGCAGCGGTGGTTGAAGAAGTAAATGGAGCGTGATCTGCATTTAAAAAAAAAAAAAAAAAATACCTCACAGACTGCAGTGAACACTGAAACACAACTATTCACAATCTGTGAAAGGCTACTCCTTTGTCTACTTCTATAGTGTTTGCAACCAATGTATTGTATACGGATGGAAGCGCGTCACACTAATAGATTAGATTTTTTTAAAATGGAAGTAGCAGAACCAATTGGAGATAAATGAAAAGGATGAGCCACTGAGACACGCTCAGCAGAGTACAAGCAGCAGTGCTTGAACAAGTACTGGAGCGTGATGTGCACTCAAAAAAAAAAAAACACAGACTGCAGTGAACACTGAAACACAACTGTCCACAATCTGGAAAGGCTACTCCTTTGTCTACTTCTATAGTGTTTGCAACCAATGTATTGTATACGGATGGAAGCGCGTCACACTAATAGATTAGATTTTTTTCAAATATAATGGAGAAGCACCAATTGGAGAAAAATGAAAAGGATGAGGCACTGAGACACGCTCAGCAGAGTACAAGCAGCAGTGCTTGAACAAGTAACTGGAGCGTGATATGCACTCAAAAAATAAAAAACACAGACTGAAGTGAACACTGAAACACAACTGTCCACAATCTGTGAAAGGCTACTCCTTTGTCTACTTCTATAGTGTTTGCAACCAATGTATTGGATACGGATGGAAGCGCATCACACTATAATTTCTATTGAATGGAGCAGCTAGAATTACACTAAAGAAAAAAAAAAAGAGTCTGTGAGTGACACGTGCAGATGCCTACAGACAGCGTTGGATGCAGAGCAAACTGCAGCGTCACCTGCACTCACACACACCTTGCAGAGCTGTTAAAACAACACTGCAGGCAAAAGGAAGCTTTACACAGCGGTTGGTGATAGCCTGCCTACAGCACAGTACACTAAATCGCAATCTCTAACTGTCCCTCAGAGTCAGCAGAGTAGCGTTCTGTCCCTATCTGAATTCACAGCACAGTGACGCTAAAATGGCGGCGGCGCCTTTTATAGTGCATTCTGACATCATTTCAGCAGCCAATCACAGCCATGCCATTAGTTAAGATGACCGCAGCATTACAGGATGTGCCCACACTTCGTAGGATTCCTCATTGGCTGACTAAAATCACATTGCCTCTCAAAGAATTATGGGAACTTCCGATTCCGGTATACGATATTGAAAAAGTATCGGAATTAAGTATCGGAATTCCGATAACGCAAATATCGGCTGATACCCGATACTTGCGGTATCGGAATGCTCAACACTAGTCCCTCACTATGCTGGCACTTTACATTTACAATGGCTCTGGGGTTTTTTTTTTGGGGGGGGGGCCCATTCAGACTTTTGCTATGGGGCTCCATGATTTCTATGTACGCCCCTGCTGCTGAGGCATGGTATTTAAGGCTGTTAAGGAGCCAATATCCATGGACCTTGCCAGCAGCGTCGGACTGGAGTACCTTGGGCCCACCAGAGAAAAATATTCTTGGGGCCCACCATCATACTTCCAACCTTTGAAGAAGGGAAAGAGGGACAAAGGCGTGGCATGCTGTGCCTGCTGCAGCAAATTTTAGGCCATGCCACGTTGCACCACAGACTGTCCAGGAGTTGGTGGATGCTTTAGTCCAGGTGTGGGAGGAGATCCCTCAGGAGACCATCCGTCGCGCTCATCAGGAGCATGGCCAGAAGTTGTAGTGAGGTCATACAGCATACCTCCCAAATTTTGAAGACAGGAAAGAGGGTTAAAGGCTGCGGCGCGCGTAGGGCGTCGCTGCAAATTTTAGGCCACGCCCCGACCACACCCATTTAACAGCTAATCACACCCATATCCTGGCCCCAAGCGTACCCATTTAGTACTGCTGATCACACTGACTGGTAATGAGGGCACAGTGGCTGGTACTGAGGAAAAGAAAGAAAGAGCAGCGAGAGAGAAAGAACAAACAGAGAAAGAAAGAGAGGAAAGAAAGAAAAGAGAGAGAAAGAAAGAACAGAGAGAAAAAAGAACAGAGAGCGAGAAAGAAAAAACAGAGAGCGAGAAAGACTAGAGAGAGAAAGAAAGACTAGAGAGAGAGCCAGAGGCATTGCTAGGGTTTTGGTTTAGTGGGGGCGAAACTTCTGAGTGGGCCCCTAATCAGAGAACCTCAGCAAATGACCGCGCTGTTGCCAAAAATAATCTATATATAAAAAGACCAATATTGATATTACCGCCATATGGTCTGTGGTAAATAATACCAGTCCTACAGAACATATAATAGATTACAGCACAGGTACAGATAATGACTTACCGCTGATGTTCTTTCTAATGGAATTGTTCACTTTTCATTTCTTTTCCATCTGGCCCAGACCGACATGACGACTTCTCCAGCCAGGACTCGAATGCAGAGATTACAACAAAGACACATTTCACTTCTCATATTTTTAGCACTGTCTTGGTCACCAATTGGACTATTCTCAACCTGCACAAACTCCTCATCCTGCTGATACCCCAATACTGAGCCGCTGCTGCCATATGTGTCCGTATTTCTGCACCTGATACCCCAATACTGAGCCGCTGCTGCCATATGTGTCCCTATTACTGCACCTGATACCCCAATACTGAGCCGCTGCTGCCGTATGTGTCCCTATTACTGCACCTGATACCCCAATACTGAGCCGCTGCTGCCGTATGTGTCCCTATTACTGCACCTGATACCCCAATACTGAGCCGCTGCTGCCGTATGTGTCCCTATTACTGCACGTGATACCCCAATACTGAGCTGCTGCTGCTGCTGCCGTATGTGTCCCTATTAGTGAGCGATACGATACCGCAAGTATCGGGTATCGGCCGATATTAGCTCTATCGGCCTTTCGATACTTAGTTCCGATATTTTCGTCTTATCGGATACCGGAATCGGGATTGTCACTGTCACTGTCAGTGTCCGTTGGTCGGGTCTGTCAGGAGTCAGCGGCACTTACCTGGCAGAAGATCTCCGGCGGTCACGGGCTGGACTGCTTCATGGCCGCCATCATCTTTCCCCGGCGGTCACATGCAGTTTCTCGCGATAACTGCAGTGACTGCTGGGTAATCCCGGCCGTAAAGCAGTCAGTCCGATGACGTCACCGCCGGGGAAGCAGGTAATCAGCTGTGCTGCGTCGCGATGACAGGCTCTGCCTGTCATTGCGATGTAGCAGAGCTGGATCGTCGTGGGACTGTCGTTACTATGGACTGCGTCGGACAGGTGGTATACTGTTGGTTTGTTTTTTTTCTTTTTTTACAGGAGATCGATGGCGTCGCAGGAATGAGTGTATAATAAAATTAATGAAAACTGTGTTGTCTCTTTTATTTCATTAAAAGACTTTTTTCTTGCTTTGTCTTTTTTTTATACATTTAATAACTTTGGGATTAATAATGGATCGGTGTCTTATTGACACCTCTCCATTATTAACCGGGCTTACTGTCACCGTGCAATCAACGGTGACATTAACCCCTTATTACCCCACTTGCCACCGCTACAGGGCAGTGGGAAGAGCCGGGTAAAGTGTCACAATTGGCACATCTTTTGATGCGCCACATGTGGGGCTGCTGTAGCCTGGTATTATCAGGCTGTTGAGGGCCAAAATCCATGGGCCTTGACAGTCTTTTAATACCAGGCCGCAGCAGTCTGCATTTTACTTGGCTGGTTAACAAAAATAGGGGGACCCCTACGCCGTTTTTTTTTTCGAGGGGATCCCCTATTTTTGTTAACCAGCCAAGCTAAGCAGACTGCTGTGGCCTGGTATTATCAGGCTTGCAAGGTCCATGGATATTGGATCCTTACCAGCCTGAAAAACCAGGCCTCAGCGGTCTGCTTCATCTGGCTGGTTAACAAAAATAGGGGGGACCCCACGCCAATTTTTTTCGAGGGGATCCCCTATTTTTTTTAATCAGCCAAGATATGCAGACTGCTGTGGCCTGGTATTATCAGGCTGGCAAGGTCCATGGATCTTGGCTCCTTAACAGCCTGAAAATCCAGGCCTCAGCGGTCTGCTTCATCTGGCTGGTTAACAAAAATAGGGGGGACCCCACGCCAATTTTTTTCGAGGGGATCCCCTATTTTTGTTAATCAGCCATGATATGCAGACTGCTGTGGCCTGGTATTATCAGGCTGGCAAGGTCCATGGATCTTGGCTCCTTAACAGCCTGAAAATCCAGGCCTCAGCGGTCTGCTTCATCTGGCTGGTTAACAAAAATAGGGGGGACCCCACGCCAATTTTTTTGAGGGGATCCCCTATTTTTGTTAATCAGCCAAGATATGCAGACTGCTGTGGCCTGGTATTATCAGGCTGGCAAGGTCCATGGATCTTGGCTCCTTAACAGCCTGAAAATCCAGGCCTCAGCGGTCTGCTTCATCAGGCTGGTTAACAAAAATAGGGGGGACCCGACGCCATTTTTTATTCGAAGGGAACCCCTATTTTTGTTAATCAGTTCCCTCTGACGTCACTGATTGTGTCCCTGGCTGACCTGAAGTGAAAGTGAAAGCAATCAATTAAGCTTTCCACTTCCTCTCCTGTCAGCCAGGAGAGGAACTCATTCATTTGGGGGTTTACTGTGAGGCTGCAGCATTAGCTGCGGTCCCTGCAGTAAACATTAACCCTTTCTGAAGGATTACACCGTGGGACCTGACTGTGCATGGGATAGGTAAGAATAATTTTGCTTTTTTATTTTATTTTTATTACAGGAAATGGTTTTTGCAGTCAAATAAAAGATGGTCAAAAACATGTGTCTTTATTTCATTAAAATGATTTTTAATTAAAGTGTGTGTGTTTCATTTTTATTTCATGCAATTGGATTAATAATTGATAGTTGTCTAATTGACAGCTCTCAATTATTAACCTGGCTTAAGGTCACCTTTCAATTGCAATGTGGCTTTAACCCCATATTAACCCATTCGCCACCGCTACAGGGCAATGGGAATAGAAGGGCAAAGTGCCAGAAAGGGCGAATCTAATTATAGATTTCTCTTTTCTGGGGTGTCTGGGGGCAGATGTTAGTAGCCAGGGGGGGCCAAAAATAATGGTCCCTCTCTGGGCTATTATTATCTGCCCCCATTCGCTGGCTTTGTCTGTCTGGTTGCGAAAATAGGGCGGGAGCCCACGTATTTTTTTTAAACAATTTTACACCTCATATATATATATATATATATATACATGTCATTGAATTTGTGACACATATATATATATTTATATTTATAGTTCATACACTTCTACATAGTATAATAATCAATTGACGGCTTTTGTGAAAATGCAGAACCCGACATGAAATGACACTTGGTGTACATAGGGTTAACCATGTCTTTTCATGTCCTTTGCTATCTGATTTGCACAAACAATTACATCAGTCTATGTGTGCAAAATTTCACGTTTTTTTTACAACGAATTTACACCTTTAATTAACCCCTACAGGTGTGAAATTTTGCACACATAGACTGATGTAATTGTTTGTGCAAATCAGATTGCAAACGACATGAAAAGACATGGTTAACCCTATGTACACCAAGTGTCATTTCATGTCGGGTGCTTCTGTCTTTTCACAGAAGCCGGCTTTACCCGGCAATTGAATCAGAGGATATTTTACTATGTAGAAGTGTATAAACTATACATATATGTATATATATATGTCACAATGACATGTATATATATATATATATATATATATATATATATATATATATATATGTATTCTATGTGTGTATATTTAGTGTTTACAAGGAAATAAAGGTTTTTTTTAGTTGCGATATTTTGTTCCCATAGACTTACATGGGACTTCCGGTATCGGAATCGGATATCGCCGATATTTAGTGATATCGGCGATACCATTCCGATCCGATATTTTTAGATATCGAGCAGTATCGCTCAACACTAGTCCCTATTACTGCAC
>JARQOD010000002.1:354823928-354901444 GCA_033576555.1 Oophaga sylvatica | reverse complement strand
CCCCTTAATTTTTTAAAAATAGATTAATATTTCATATTTTTTTGAAGGGATAAAAGCGGCCTTTAAAATCATGCGGGATTCATGCAACCCTGGGACTTCTGGTCCCGTCCGACAGACGCGACTGCCATTAAAATATAGGGTTAAAAGCTAGTGTCCATACACTGCTGTATTATACAATATACAACAGTTCTAATGCTCCATACCTAATATGCAGGATAATGTACAGTGTATATGATGTAACTGTTTTAAGATTCGACATTGGCTTGCCCCCCCTATTTTTTGATCCTGGGTATGCCCATGCCCGGTACTATTTTGCAGCCAGCTTGCAGTGCCGCAACACACCGCCAGCCCCGGCCCCGCGGATGATCTCTGCAGTGAGGCGATTGGGGTAGCGGCGGGCCATCTTCTTTAGTCACGAGGCGGAGCGGAGAGGAGAGAGGTACTGGGGGGCTGAGCTGCGGCGCTGCTGGGCCTGGAGTGGAGCTGGAGGAGTGTGTCTGTGTGGATGAGGTGGTCGGGATGGCGTCTATCTATGTAGATAGACGCGGTCCAGAGTAGTATAGGCCCCTCCATGGAGAGAAAGTTCTTCTACCCCCCTGCGTTGTCTTCTTCCTGGAGAGCTTGAGGTCTATGCTCAGAGCTGTCTGTAGGGCACAGCTGTAGAAAGCCACCCAGCTGGGACAGACCACCAGCCCCCAGATCCTGGTGCCTTCTTCGACATTATTTACCGAAAAGTTGCATACACTTGTATTCCCCAGGTGTATAGAGTCACATTTACATCCTACGGTTTTTATACGGTCTACTTTATAAGATGACAGTAATACCTATATCGTACCTTAGTTACTGTACATGCAGTGGTGGTGGGGGAACTTTAAGTCCCGCATTGCATATTGGCATCTGATCTATAGAGTTTTCTGCAGGTAATACAATAAATTATGTTCTATTATTACAATCACTAGTATAAGTCCCAGCATCTCCCATTTGTCTAGATATTAGACACACATTTTTATTCAGATATTATTTTAGTATCGACTTTAGGCTGTCCAAACAATCGTATTTTTGGTCCGAAGAAAAATGGCAGCACCCCACGAGTTGCATCCGATTATGGATCGCACCAGCCAGGCAATCAGTGAGTCGTGAAAAAAAAATAAATCAGACTGCACTCGGATGAAATCTGAGTGCAGTCTGATTTTCCAGCTTTACAGAATGAAGATGGGGGAAAATTTTATTTCCACCTTTTCCACATCCCCGAAAATCGGAGCACGCTGGTAAGCACACTCTGATCAAACTCCGATCAGAGTGTGATTAGCTTAATCGGAACGATTTTTCGGATGAGAAAAAATACGGTCGTTTTGACCCTATCCTTAGAGAAATAAATACATTATTATTATTATTGAGAGCAAATGTGCTTGTTTGTTAAGCAATCCCTGCATGTGTTGCGGGTGTTGAACAGCCATGAGACATGCAACCGCGGGGACTGGAACATATTTTTCGAGCATGCAGAAGACATTCGGTTAGAACCCGAGCATGCTCAGATAACACCTTATCCGAGTACGTTCACTCATCACTAATTATTGTATATTGTATTTCTGCATAGAAGGTAGAACTGTAAGTCCCAGCTACATAATACTATAGTTTAATCTTCAGTTCAGTATGAGACTAGAAAGAGACTTCTTAATAAGAATGTAGTGCACAGCCTGGCCAGCCGGTCAGTCAAGTGAGACAGCTGCATAGAAATATATATATAGAAATAAATGCAGCTGTCACACTCAGGTCAGGAGAGCCGCTGGCCAGAATGTGCACTGATCTCATTCCAATTTATTGTTTTTCAACTGACTGCGCCCCTACTTATATGTTTGAGGAAAAGGTGCGTGTAAATGGGTGTGGCTTTAAAAATGGGTGTGGCTTAAATGGGTGTGGCTTAAAATGGGTGTGGTTTTCCGACGCACAAACACAGAACCTGTTGTTAAAAATTTGAATCCCACCCCTGCCCTAGGCGCCCTGCCATTACATACCACCAGGAAGCGGCATCCTTCCCTCAGGCTCTCGCTGAGGTTGACGCACAGACCTTGGATGATGACCCGTCTGCAGAGCTGCGTCTGCAGGTTCAAGAGCTGACCAAAAGTGTGGCTGCACTAACCAAAACCGTGCAGTCCTTGCAAGTGCCCCAAAAGGAGAAGATAGAGTTAGCCTCCAGTCCAGATGACGTCCCATGGCGATGGAAGAAGAGGATCCTACCAATCAGAGGGAGAGACAACGATCGCTACGACCAGGACAGACGTCCCATTAGCCGCCGCTGCAGAAAAGCAGGGCACATCGCAAGATTCTGTCGAGCGACCACTGGGGCAGAGGGCCAACCCCCCAGGAGTAAGACGACCAGTCCCACAGAACTGGCGAGCCAAGTACGTCGGAGGACGACCGGTCCTCCCAGTTGTGATTAACGGCATCCCAATGAACGCTTTGCTGGACACTGGCTCTCAGGTGACAACTAAGCCATATATCCTTTACAAACGATACTGGGCTGACTCTGATTTTACTCGCGGCCCAGCTGATAAGCTGACAGTAGTTGCCAGCAATGGTCAGCCTTTGCCACAAAAGGGGTATAAGGAAGTGACCATTAAGTTGGGGCGGGTAGAATTAAAAGCCCAAGGTATGATAATTGTAGACATTGATCGACGAGAATGTAACCCAATGATGACCTTAGGTACTAATGTGATAGAAAATTGTCTTGCCGAGGTTATTGTTTTGTTGCAACAGGTAGCCGAAACTGCTGGTTCCAGTGAACAATAGGTCCTGCAAAAGGAGATTAAGGCCCTGATGCAAAGACAGCAGGTAGAGCTATCTGGCGGAGAAGTCGGCAGTGTCAGAGTGAGTGATGCATTCCCCATTGCAATACCCCCAAAAAGTCAAATGTTAATTTGGTGTCGGGCAGCCATAGGCCTCAGAGGAAGAGATTACCAAGCTCTGGTAGAACCAGTGTACTCTGATAGTAGGCCCACTATCCTGACAGCCAGAGGGGTAGTTGATGTATGCAATGGGAGGGTACCTGTACGCATCTTAAATTGTGGGAGGAGGAGGCCAACTACCTCGGTATGCCACCGTTGATAAGCTGTTCACAGTCAGTAACAACGCAATTCAGACAGCAGAACCCTTGGTCTCGTCTAACCAGGCAGAGGACAATGGTTCTGCAAAACAGCTGGAGGATTGGTGTCAGCAGCTGCACGTAGGCACTGACTCCACCCCTTCACACCAAAAGAATGGGGTTTACCGAGTGGTTCAAGAGTTTGAACGGGTATTAAGCAAACACCCTTTAGACTTTTGGCAGGCAAAAGGGGTCCAACATCATATCCCCACTGGAAATCATCCGCCCATTAAAGAAAGATATCGGCCTGTAACCCCAAATCACTACCAATATGCCAAAGGTATGTTACGAGAGATGAAGGAGGCTGGGGTGATCAGAGACAGTTGTAGCCCCTGGGCAGCTCCACTAATCCTTGTTAGAAAGAAAGATGGTACAATGAGGATGTGTGTTGATTACAGGAAACTTAACAGCATTACCCACAATGATGCCTATCCGTTACCTAAGATAGAGGAATCACTAGCTGCACTGAGAACTGCTAACTATTTCTCTACCTTAGATCTCACTAGTGGGTTTTGGCAGGTTCCTGTGGTAGAGGCAGACAAAGAGAAGACCGCCTTTGCAACACCAATAGGCCTCTCAGAGTTCAACTACATGCCGTTCGGACTTTGCAGCGTGCCAGGAACGTTCCAGAGATTGATGGAGTGCTGCCTTGGACACATGAACTTTGAAACAGTTCTGTTGTACCTTGATGATGTCATTGTCTTCTCCAAGACCCATGAGGAACACTTGGAGCACCTGGCTAAGGTGTTCGAAGCCCTGTCCAAATCTGGCCTAAAGGTGAAGTCGTCCAAATGCCATCTCCTGAAGCCCAAGGTGCAGTACCTAGGCCACGTAGTGAGCGCAGAAGGCGTGGCGCCAGACCCTGACAAAGTCACTGTTATCCAGGACTGGCAGAGGCCCAGCAACATCCATGAGGTGCGCCAGTTCCTCGGTTTGGTAGGCTACTACCGAAGGTTCATCAAGTGCTTCACTGAAATAGCGGCACCTCTGCAAAATCTCCATGTGGGCCAGCCCAAGAAGGCCAGAAAGAAAAGTTCTACGTTTAATTGGAATGACGAACTGGAAAGATCCTTCACTCGGTTGAAGATGGCTCTTACGGGGGATGAAGTTCTGGCCTACCCAGATTATAACCAACCATTAATCCTCTATACTGATGCCAGCAACGTTGGACTGGGAGCAGTGCTGTCGCAGGTACAGAATGGCAGAGAAAGAGTGATCTCCTACTCCAGTTGGAAACTTCGTCCCACTGAAAGGAACCCTGACAACTACAGCTCTATCAAGTTAGATTTCCTCGCCATCGTCTGAGCTGTGACCGAGTGGTTCAAACACTACCTAGCTGCGGCAAAGTTTACCATCTTCACGGATAACAATCCACTGACTCACTTGGAAACCGCAAAACTAGGTGCGCTGGTGCAGCGATGGATGGCCCGGCTGTCCAACTACGAGTTCACCATCAAATACCGAGCGGGACATAAGAATATCAATGCTGATGCACTGTCCAGAATGCCCAACTTACCAGACGGGGGAGAAGATCTGGACACACTTGAAGAAATTGAATTACCAGCCTTCCCCCGTCCAATTGCAGCCCAACGTGCTCAAGGGGTGAAAAACAAGCACTATATCCTGAAAGAGGCCACCCTAAACCCATTGCCTCACTATGAGTGGGCAGAGACACAAGATAGCGACCCAGCAGTCCGCCTGGTAAAGGAGCTGCTGACACAAGCTGATTCGTGTCCTGGTTTAGATGCTCCACAAGAGACCCAACAGTTATGGAAGGAAAAGGGCAGACTGTTCATCTATGAAGGAAAGCTGTGTCGGAGGAGTGTCAATGCCCAAATGCACGAACTGGTCTGGCAAGTGGTGGTCCTGAGGCGAGATGCATCAATGGTCTTGGAAGCGTACCACAATGGAGCAGGACACTTCGGATGGAAGAAGTTAGAGGTCCTACTGCGTGAGAGATTCTACTGGATTGGTATGAGGAAGGCCATTGAAGATTGGTGCCGTGAGTGTGGACCATGTACTGTAACTTGCAAAGAAAGGACCGTAACAGCCAGCGAGCCCCGTTGCAGCCAATAATCACCAAACAGCCGCTTGAACTGGTAGCCTTGGACCACGTGAAGCTAACTCCAAGCCGGTCAGGCTATGTCTACGCTCTTACCATTTTTGACCACTACTCAAGGTTCCTGGTAGTCGTGCCTGTCAAGGACCAAACAGCAAAGACAGCAGCCAAGGGATTCCAACAACACTTTTGTCGACCACATGGTTACCCTGAACGAGTGCTTACTGACTAAAGTCCAGCTTTTGAAGCAGAAGTGTTCCAGGAGTTCTGTAACATGTACGGCTGCAAGAAAATCAGAACAACACCGTACCATCCACAGACAAATGGCATGTGTGAGAAGATGAACCAAGTGGAAATTGATCTCTTGAAGACCTTGCCTCTGGAAGAGAGAAACTTGTGGCCAGAGAAGTTGCCAGATCTGGTGGATCTCTACAACCACATTCCAGTGAATTCTACCAACTGTACACCGGCCTACCTCATGAGAGCGAGACCTGGCAAATTACCAATTGATTTGGTAATGGGAGTCCTGACACCTGAGGTAACATCACCAGATGCAGACTAGAATACTGAGCGTCAGCAACAGTACCGCAAGGTGCAAGAATGTGTAAAGAAGAGTTTGTTTCAGGGAAGACAAAAACAAGAAAGAAATTATAACCAACATGCACCTGCAGTTCCCTTGTCACCTGGAGAACAGGTACTCAAAAGGAAAAGGTGACTCCACAAGCTTGACGACCACTGGGAAGCGGAGCCATATACCATTATGCCTTCGGACTTCGACAACACAAAGGTGTGCCTTATCAGTAAAGATGGAGGAGAAAAACTCCACAGCGGTGTCCAGGGATCACTTGAAATCGTGCCCTGACCAGTTAAAGGGAAAGATCAGAGAAAAGGAAATTCCTTCGTCAGTAGAAAAGGTGGAAGAAAAAGTCTGCACCATACTGGGCGAGTTCCCTGCAAAATGGACGAGAGTAAATCAGGCTATAGTAGTGCCCGTCTTGACCTTCCCACAACCAACAGTGCCTGAAGGAGAAGTGACTCAGGATCAGCCTGAAGAACTGCAAGTTCCAGGGACGGAAGCCACACCTGCAGCGGAACTCGAAAGTCCACCTCCTGCCACCGGTGAATCTGTAATGCACACAGTGAGAAGGGTTAGTCCTAGAAAATCAGGTATACCCGTGCTACGTAGAATCACCAGTAGCATAACCACTAGGGAGCACACTACATCAGTAGTAGTTAACACAGTGGACCCAGTCAGATCACAACAGACACCAATGCTCCGTAGGTCAATCCGTACAATCAAAGGCCTACTCCCAACTAGGTTTCGCATGAATTAATTACATGGGAAATGTAAATAAGTTCATAATGTTAATGATTGCAACTATTAAGCTATGTGCCTACAGAGACTACTGTAAGAACCTTTAACCATTCTGATTTCATTCTCTAAATGGACAATTGGGTCACTGGACTCGGAGTGACCAGGACAATACTTGTAAATAGTTAATATTAATGTCCACAGAACAAAAACTGCCTGGCGTGACTGAAGATGTGGGGGAATCATCCATGCATTGTAGCCCGCCCAAGGTCTACGTTGAGGGTTTGAGGCGGGTCCCTCACATTGTACTTTGCTAGGGTGGAAAAAGGACACCCCATTTCAGACTTTGTCAAATGTATATATTTAATGTTCTAATTCTTGTAAATAGTTATCATATGTTTTCTTTATGTTTCCTCAGTCCAGGAGTACTGAATTGCACTAGGGGGGAATGTGGCAACCCAAGAGTTTGGCTGCCACAGTGACCTTGTCTTCCTCCAGGGAAGGGTGATGTCATGTCTGAAAGCACAGAAGGATCCCTTAGCAGGTAACACAGCATACAATACCTTTCTAACTCCAGACCAAAAGGGAGAGCTCAAATCCCCAGTTTTAAGCGAGCTTCCCTTGAATATTCTGGCTGGGGGAGGAGTGAGTCTAGCTGAGGGAACGAGAGAGGAGAGACGTGTGGAGACAGACTGGGGTGCAGGAGCCATAGCTGGGCTCACCCCCAGTTCTGAGCGCCAGAGACCGGACCCCTGGAGTCCGAGGCTGAGAGGGTGAAGTAAAGTCCCAGCAGCAGAATCCAGAGGGCAGAGGACAGCAGGTTCTCTGTCCCAATTAAGACTCTTCTTCAAAGCAGCATATGTGAGCCGGAGACTCCAGAAGTGAGTGATTCCTGAAACAGGTTACAGCTGCATGTAATGAGAGTGAAGTTCAACTTAAATGAAAGAGAGAATCCAGAGGACTTGGACGGAGCTTATAGCAGCCAATGTCTCACAGAACAGCGCTAGAAAGGAGACCTCACATTCCACCTGTAATAAGGGGAACCTAAACTGATTTCAGGCTGACCTACTCCAGTACGACCTGTATTCAATGCCCTGGATGCTTTGCCTGCAAAACTGTAAGTAAAGCTTTGGAAACTGCAACTCACTGACTGTTTCTCAGTTTCTTCCTGCGTCACCCATTGCACTCAGCTACATCTCCCATCACCATTACCACCTTTCACTATATCTACCTGCCCTGGGATATCATAGTCTCACCTGTGGGAGACTGTACCAACTCTGCTGCATCTCCCCATCTATCCCAGAGGATCTGCACAGCAGCGCTGGTCACTATTTACCAGATACCACAGGGGGCGTCATGAATACCTACACTACAAACTCTAACATCCCCTGTAAATAATTCCCCTTTCATTCGACGCCCAGGGCCACGGAACTGGTCACTGCTGCTGTGACACATCCCTCCAATACACTGGCCCGGTACTGAGTATCCCACTGCCCTGGCAGACAATCCAGTGTTTTAATCAATGCCTCACTACATAAGTTATCTTCAGTGTGTTCCTTATCCTTGTCAAAAAATAGCTCCGAGTCTCACATTGCTATAGAACCTCTGAAGATCAATCTCCAACCTAAAAATGTCAAACCTATATGACCGACAGAATGAAAGTCATTTTTGGAATAGTATAAGTTGACCCAGGTGGCAATATCAGTCCTAGTACAATGATGTTCTTTATTGATCAGTATGGTTATATTATCATTACTGTAAATTCTGGTAGCATTTGATTATGGACTGATGACATTTGTCTGTTAGACTACAGTCCACAATGAGTATTTGCTGAGTTTTTGATGTTCTGCCACTTATACCTGAATTAGATTACTCATGTTTTTTTACTTGTTTTTATCACTTTTTTTGACACTGCAGTCTTTGTCCTTTTTTTGTATGCTCTGTTTTAAATTAAAGGGGTTGTCCCATGAATGAAGTACTTTTTAATTAATAGTTCTTAAAATAAGAAGAAGTTCCACAATTACTGTAGATGTGTTAAAAAAGATATTCTTGTCCCAAAATAGTCTTATAAGTGTGCTCCTGTGTAATGGATGTGTGTCCAAACATGCAGGACCATGTCTGATAATACCACAGCACCTGGGCAGGGAAAGAAGCAAAAGAGTATACAGACAGGACAGCATGGGATCACAGATAATTCTGTCTGTGAGGTAAAATAAGTTTTAAACAGGCAGAGAAATGTATTTCCTTACAGAAACCAGCATGCTGTCCTGTCTGTATACTCTCTTTTGATTCCTCCCCTGCTGAGGATCTGTGGTATGATTAGACCATGTTCCTGTACGGTCAGACACCGCTATTACACAGTACACAGCAGGGGCACATCTATAAGATTATCTCAGCACAGGGACATTTTTTTTAACATGCTTCCGAAGCAGAAAAACAATAAAAGCAGTATGTGTTTTTTACCTTCTGGATTTTCAACATCTAATGCAATTATCTGGGGAAAATCCACACATGAAACTCAGGCACAATGTTCTTGACATGATGCGAATTAGCAACATTCACTGCAGGTCAGTTTACGCTGCATAAAAAAATAAAAGCACAGTAGGCATGTGATTTCTATAAATCCCATCCACTATGCTGAAAATGTAAGATGCTGCCTTTTTTGTGCAGCAATAATATGTAGCAACAAAAAACTCACTGTGGGAATTTAACCTTATATTACAATATTATTATTGCAGTATTATTATTATTTTTAAGTCTTATATGGAGATTTTATTGGAAATCTGGGTCTTATAGTAAATCTTGGTTTTCTTCATGCAGGGTAATATTAGTCATTGAGACCCCTATGGGCCCTATGGAGAAGGGGCAGGGACAGCGTGGGCCTGTGTGCTTTAAAATGCCAGGGTCTAATTTTAGTCACTATATTCCTGCCATATATGTACATAGCACACACATATGTATATATGTGTAGCACATACTCACACATATGCATATACACATAGCACATATTCACACATATGTGCAGGTATATGTGTAGCAACTGCCATCTCCTATCTCAGTAATGCAAAAATCTGTCTTCACTGAAGACAGATTTTACTCATGATTTGAAAATTTTGTAAAATAAATGATTACTCTTGGAGGAGAAAGCAAGTTTCCCTGATAAGATATAATACAAAGTTGCTTGAGTACTATTTGTGTATGCAGTAAAAATTAAAACAACGGTTATACTTTATTGTTTTGAGCATTTATGTATTGTGTGTAACAATATCAATTTATTGGATTAGTGGAATTAATAATCTAGTAGGACATGATATTTTTATGTACCGTAATTTAGATGCAAAACTTTCCAGACTTGGTTTGTAGTTTAGCTAATATAATGAGCAGAAGTTTGTTAGAAAAGTTTGAGTTGCCAGTAGTTTAGGCAGGAGAAAGAGCAATTGATAACAAGTCCTGTAGAGAACTGACTGATATAGTGGTAAATAATCAAGTGAAAGGATACAGATTGAAGGAAGAGAATACAGCTGACGTGTAGAGCTGGAGATTAGGTAGAGACACCAAATTAGGATTCGGTGGCACAGAGATGCTAGATAGGTTGGGCACAGTACGTCACACTTAAATAGCAAGTGGTTATTGTCTCAAGGCAGTATCAGGGAGAAGCTGTTGTAGCCAAATTATTAGCCATATCGAGGAAATACATATGGTATCAAATCTATGTCAGTGTGAAGTTGAACTGAAGAAGCTATGCAAGGTGCAACCATGTTCAACCATGAAGTTGAGACCTCGCTGTGAGATGTAAGAAAAATCAAATATTGAGTCTGTTGTCCATTATCTTTATATACGAAAGTTACAGTCATAGAAAGTTTGTTTTTTTAAATCTCATGCCTTCTCCTTCTGCTTAAGTCAATAATTGCATTTCCTATGAAATGACAATTCTGTGTCGCCTTTTTAATTTGGTCGTCATGTGCTAGTCCTACTTAAAATGTATGAATATGTTGTACTGAAGCTGACAGACCTTCTTAAAGTTTTAATTTATTCTTCCTAAATTGACTTGAGTAAACTGTTGGCATCTTTTCTTCAGATGTACCAAACACTCGAATACAAGAATGAATTTTTTCAATAATACAATTTGTCAGTCACATGCACAATCATAAAATAGATTAGTGACAATGTATTATGAAAGCTAAATGTGTAAATGTAGCGTGTAATAATACTTTTCTACTCTGCACATACATAATAAAAATGTCTTATGCTGTACAATTATACTGAACATTTGTTGCATTAAATCTGAATTGAAATGAAAATAAGATTACAGACTGTAATGTAATTTCATTGTAAACATAGTTGAAAAATTCAAGTAAATTTGTAGTTTGAAGAAGTGCCTGAATTGTGATTCAATTAATCATACTTGGGATGGATTAAAATGCCGACAAAAACTGAATTTGTCAACAAATGTTGCCATCTATTCACACCATGTGTTTGACCTAAATCACACATTACAACTGTACAACTGTATATCATCAAGGGTTGTTCTTGTGAATCCTTGTACCTCATGTAGATTGTATTTTTGTCATATCGCAGACAGGTTTATGTTAGGATAGTAGTATAGGAACTGTATTACTCATCAAACTCAAATCTGACAGGTCGACACGCCCCCTATCATTTTATCCGTCTCCCTGTCAGATTGATCCAGGTCGTCACGCCCTCTGGCTGAACTTTGCTCAGGCTGGGAAATCTGTGGCTGAACTTTGCTCAGGCTGTGAAATCTGGTCTGCTGGATTTTTATTCAGTGCCTTTGATTAGTCTGTGGAGTTTTTAGTGTATTAAAGGGTAGTTTTAACTCCATCCGTAGATGTAAAGCTATTTTCTAGCAGAGAATGCCCTGACATGAACTGTAAAGGGTTTGTATTAGAAGCACCCAGTAAATGTCTGTATTAGAATCCATCAGTAAATGTAAAGCTATTTTCTAGCAGAGGAGAGAAACTTTTAAGGACCCAGTAATTGTATAAGGAGTTCTAGTTAAATACAGACTTCTGTATATAACTAGTATATAAGGATTTTTAGTGAAATAAAGAGTGAATCTTGATTTTATACTGTTGTTAGAAGTCTAAATATTTTTCTATCTACTGGCTAACATGGTACAAAGATATACATCTTTACTGCACCATAGAGGTAATTTATCTATGTGTGTGTTTCACACAGGACAAGTTCTGTGATCCGTCTTTTGTGTGGGAAAAGTCAACAATTTTTATTAAGGTCTAAAATACATTATCATGGATAAAAATCCAAAAGAGTGGGATATACAGCATGCAGAAAAAATAGCCAAATGCAGACAGGTGTGAATTACATTCAAATCAATATATAATAGTGCACATCGACATATCTTATATGTTATAGCGATAATAGACTAATCCGGGGCTATACAATAATAAACTCCATATATTTGTCCGTATATATGCAATCTATGTAACTCACAATATCCCCCAATAGGCAGACATATATGCACTATATATAGGATTATAAGTATCTCAATGAATCAGGTATATCAATAAAGTAACTTCTCCATCACAGTTGCTAATATAATGATGTTAGCATGCGAGTGCAGAGCTCACAATACATACTGTGCGTGCATATGAAGTCAATTAGCACATCCATATGAGGAGCTATATCAAAAAAGCAGCGCCATAGATGTGAGATCATACCTGAATGCTGCTTGGCACCCCTTGTGTATAGTCCTCATTTCTAACAGTGTTTTTCACAGATAGATCACTTCAAGAAAACTGTCCCGACAGTTCATCCCTATAGTGTAGTTTAATGTATCAAGGTGTGTGTACAAGGTTTGTGTTGTGTTAGAAGTCTAAATATTTTTTATCTACTGGCAGTGTTGACATGAATTGTCAGAATGAGTGAAGGTCGATGCTACGGTAATTCAGGCAAACAGTAAATAGTATTGCATTGTGTATAGTCAGTGGGATCTTTTAAAACCAACACATTTATGTGTATTCTGATAGCAGTGCCCATAGAATGAGTGAAGGTCGATGCTATTGTGACATGTTAGAAACCACATATACTAAATAGCCCTGTATTGTGTCATGATCTGTAAGTACAATGAGAGAAGGTCGCATGCATTCATGAATTCATTTGTCTCTATTTACATGTAAATGTGTGTAAAGGGGAAAGTCATGGCGAGATTGAAATAAATTGAAAAAGGAAGCTTTTGCAGTATAAAATACAAATTTTATTAAGGTCTAAAATACATTATCATGAATAAAAATCCAAAAGAGTGGGATATACAGCATGCAGAAAAATAATGAAGTCAATTAGCACATCCATATGAGGAGCTATATTAAAAAGCAGTTGTGTATAGTTGGCCAGTCAAATATTAGTTATGGTTCGCTACCACTGTCAACCATAGCAGCTCTCATGATGCTAGCTAATCACAGATGCTATATAATGATGTTAGCATGCAAGTGCAGGCTCACAATACATACTGTCGTGCATATGAAGTCAATTAATCACAGATGCTAATATAATGATGTTAGCATGCAAGTGCAGGGCTCACAATACATACAGTGCGTGCATATGAAGTCAATTAGCACATCCATATGAGGAGCTATATTAAAAAAGCAGTTGTGTATAGTTGGCCAATCAAATATTAGTTATGCGTTCGCTACCACTGTCAACCATAGCAGCTCTCATGATGCTAGCTATTCTGATCAGCTTATCATATCAAACATGAAGCCTCTTTTAACCCCTTCACAATAATGTACAGAGGAGTTTTTATGTTTTAATACTGATAGACATATCGTGAACTGACATATAGGGTCCATGTGAGACACCATATTTTCAACATTTTTGCTCCTTCACAGATTTATTTTACATTATTTTTTTTATTTTGCTTAAGGATCGTGTACAGAGGAGTTTTTATGTTTTAATACTGATAGACATATCGTGAACTGACATATAGGGTCCATGTGACACACCATATTTTTCAAATATTAGTTAAGCGTATATTTCAACATTTTGCTCCTTCACAGATTTATTTTACATTATTTTTTATTTTGCTTAAGGATCGTGTACAGAGGAGTTTTTATGTTTTAATACTGATAGACATATCGTGAACTGACATATAGGGTCCATGTGAGACACCATATTTTTCAAATATTAGTTAAGCGTATATATCAACATTTTGCTCCTTCACAGATTTATTTTACATTATTTTTTTATTTTGCTTAAGGATCGTGTACAGAGGAGTTTTTATGTTTTAATACTGATAGACATATTGTGAACGGACATATTGGGTCCATGTGAGACACCATATTTTCAACATTTTAGCTCCTTCACAGAATTATTTTGCATTATATATATTTTTTTTTTTATTTTGCTTAAGGATCGTGTACAGAGGAGTTTTTATGTTTTAATACTGATAGACATATTGTGAACTGACATATAGGGTCCTTGTGAGACATGCCTGGACAAGTCCGGGCATGTCTGGGCATGCCTGGACAAGTCCTGGTCACGGGACAGCCTTGGAAAAAACAATGCTGAAATTTAAAAACTATGTGCTGGCCGTTAACACACGCACAGTCATCTAGAAAATATTGAGCGAGTTGCTTCACAAATCCTCTCAAGGCATGTTGAATGTTAACGTTCCCGCTATGAGCTACACACATGACCAACTGTATAGCCTGGGATGCGTAGCGTTCTTGCAGCGCAGGCCTATTTTTAAAGACGCTAAGCCCCATCAGATATAAAAGACAGGCATGTTGAGACGTGTCCCGGACTATTTTGGCACAGAACCACAACTATGCAACAATTTTGACCAGCATTCAACAAAAAATCGGGTACAAATTTTTTAACATACCCGTGTTTCGGACCCTCAGACCATGCCAGAAGCACTCTGTGCCATGTACTCTAACTCATAATATTCGATTTTGATCAGCATTCAACAAAAAATTGGGTGCTAACTTTTTAGCATACCTGTGTTTCTATAGCGAATACACGGACCCCTACAGCGCATCCCTATAGTGTAGTTTAATGTAGGGGGCAAACAGATTATCGCTGGTGCTTGGAAAATACCACATTTCATAGATGGTGGTGATCCGCTGAATCATTTTTAAACATTTCACGCCACTCATGCACCCACAGCACACTTATGCTGTACCAGCACCGCTGCAACTAGTGCTTTTTAGCTAAAAAAGACCCTTATTTGCATCATTTTCATTATAGTACGACTGGTACATACCCACTCCTATGCAGCGATATTGAGTACCGTTCAACAAAAATCAGGTACAAACTTTTTAACATACCTGTGTTTCGGGCGCTCATGCCATACCAGAAGCACTCTGTGCCATGTACCATAGCCCATAATAATCGATCTTGATCAGTATTCAACAAAAAATTGGGTGCAAACTTTTTTAGCATAGCTGTGTTTCTGACTCCCATGTCGTACCAGAAAGACCTATTTTGGCACAGGCCTACACCTATGCAACGGTTTTGACCACTACTCAACAAAAATGGCTACAAACTTTTTAACATATCTGTGTTTCGGACTATCATGTCATAGCAGAAGCACCCTGTGCCATGTACTCTAGACCATAATATTCGTTTTTGATCACCATTCAACAAAAAATTGAGGCATGTTGAGACGTGTCCCGGCCTATTTTGGCACATGACAAATGTTTCTGACTCTCATGTCATACCAGAAGCACCCTGTGCCATGTACTCTAGACCATAATATTTCACAGCGGGTATTGGACCTACATAGCTTTGTTTTCTCAGCTATTAAAAAAAGTGTGGAAAACTGAAAATCCCGCGGTCTGTGGTAATTTAGTGAGAACCATATAGACAAATCGGGTATCGTCACACACGAGACCACGACACCTCGGGCTATCACATTTACCACTAGTTTTCAAAAATCAGCTCCTTAACAATAAAGTAAGAATCGTAGCGTCCTGCATTGTGGTCTATAAATGTATAGTTTGAAAATTTACCGTTGCTAAAGAACAGTAAAAAGTCGTGCGTACAACTATCAGCCCCCAAAACTCTCACCACTATCACAAACACTATTACCTACAGAGGCGCCCCGCGAGAATTTCTGTATGTGTGTGTATCAAGAGGCTCCATGCCTTGACCGATTGTTTGCTCGTGAATGCTGCCATCTCCAGGGGCATCAAGTTGTGTAAATGCGCTGGGGCACGTGTATCGATCCCCTAGGTTGTAATGCGTGATCATTTTAATTATTTTTCAATTCATAACCATACGTTCTCAGGCAGACAGGTTTATTTCACAGAAGTTGACTGTACAGTTGCATAATCTTTGTTTAAAATCATACATTTGCATAATTTTGTTTAAAATCGCACAGTTCTGCAATAATGTCGGGTGTTGGACACGCACTTATCAGTCTTTCATACGTGTCGCAGAAAGATTTTAGTCTGTTCTGCGAGAGTTTATTATGCACGTACTGTGCAGACATGTCAAGAAACATTTTGGTGTGTTCACCAGTCCATACGGGTGTTGGTGTGTAAGGCGATCGACCATCATCCTTCTGCTTCTTACTTACACGCCGGCGCAATACCGCGCGTTTCTTTGACGGTAATGCATCGGCTGAATTGGCAGCTGCTGCTTCTGCGTTGCTATTTGCAGATTCTGTAGCTTGACACAGACGTATATTCTTAAGCCGACTACTCTCAGTATTCCCGGGGTGCTCGGTTGGCGCGTCGTTTTCTTCACGATCTGCGACACACCCGTGTGAAAGAGGCTCCGTTCTCACTTCCGTTCTGTTCTCAAATCCATAATTGCGCTGCTGCAAAACTCGCGAATGACGATCCTCCGTAACTAAAGAAAAGATACGTGGTGTAGTTAACCGCTAAGTGGGGGAGATATAGGAAGAGCTACATGAGCCACTTGGCTCTGATTCAACGCGATATTTGTAAAGCTACTAGCACCGATTATCTGTGAAACCGATGCATGATTGTTTGTATAAGTACACTATAGAGCGGGCTAGACATATATACTTACAAGTATCCCCCGGGTGCTGATCTACAGAGAATGCTGAATTAACAGACATCTCGCTGTTCGGACGCCGCCGTATGGGGCTGTTTTCTCCCTCAAACTGCAACCTCACGGGCGATACTTTAGCAGCTGTAAATAAAATATAACATACATGAATGCGCACAACACATTCACAAAGCTAACTTGACACAGGTAAATAAAACTAGTTACCGCAGAAATTTTTATCTGCGTGTATAAGTACACTATAGAACTGCGTAGACATATATGCTTACAAGTATGAGACGTGTAGTGTAGTTCAGAGATTGGTGAATTAAACGGTGTGGAGGTGCTCGGGCGTTTTCGTATGGGTGTGTTTTCTTTTTCAAGCTGCAGCCTCCTGCTCGTTAGTTTAACATCTGTAAATAAAATATAACTATTACTCGCCACAGAAATGATATCTACGCGGGCCACACGCACAAAGCTAAATTCGCAAAGCTATCGTAACGCACGTAAATAAAATATATCCACTAGTTATTGGTGGCGTCACAGGGTACAGAGGGTACAAACACATATCACCCTGGTTTCATGGACCCGCTACCTTTTCTATTCCAGAGCCGTGTGCTTAGCGAATCACCCCATCTTTTAGGAGCGTTGGGAGGATTATAGTCCGGTTCTACGAACTCGACATCTGAATCCTGGGGATCCTCAACGATCTCAACATCGGAATCGCGATGCACGAGCGGCTCAGTCGCCACAGGGTTTCCAACCGTCCAGTCCGCTACAGCTGTATCTGTATGAGAAAATGTTTATATTATTAAAACATGTCTAGCTAACGACCCAGTCAGCTAAAATAAAATTAACTGTATGGATTTTAGCGGCAGGCTATATTAATTATTAATATTAATAGTAGACGTTATAAATTTACAGCTACCACGTTTACCCGTCTAGATACATAGGTTTAAAACATATGATATAGCTATAGGTTTCTTGCCTGTGACAGACTGGTGAGAGCTTGAGGCTCGGCGCCCGCTAGCAGAGTTGCCTTCCTCTAACAGGTTCTGCGTAATGAACCGATTCTCGTAGGAGTAGTCTGAATGGACTCCCTCTTCTTAAATAAGAATGAAATATATCGTTTATATATACAAAGCGCAGACTCAGACAGCCCGACACAATACGACGTACACTATATACGGTGTAAAATTTACCCGATTGTTCTGGTGAAAGCAAAGCAGAATATTGAACGCGAGAATATCTGGACTCCATCTTGAATAAAAAGGGTCCGCTATTAAATTAAAGCAAATAAAGATCAAGTATGAAAACACGACTAACCTATTCATGCAAATACTACACAAACTTAAATATAATTGAAACAAAAGACATAAAATAAGCACTTTAGCTCTAAAGATCAACTAAGAAAACACTGGTAACCTATTCATGCAAACACTACACAAACTTAAATATAGCTGAAACAAAAGACATAAAAATACGCACTTTAGCTCTAAAGACCAACTATGAAAACAAGGGTAACCTATTCATGCAATTACTACACAGACTTAAATATAATTGAGACGAAATCCGTAAAAATACTCACTATAGTCCTGTTCAGATCGGCGTTGTGGTCTGTGAGGTTTGGAGCCTTACAGGTGAGCTGTGTATCGCTTGGGAGCTGGTTGTATTTATTGGGGGCTAGCAGAGAGAACACGCCCTCTGTCAATGAGGGGTAGAAAAAAATCTATTAATGTTTTACAGGGCCATCATGCCGGTTAAGCACCTTGAAACAATATTTCACACCCTAAGCGTCACTATCATTACCCTCTAGCTGTAAATTTATAACGTCTACTATTAATATTAATAATTAATATAGCCTGCCGCTAAAATCCATACAGTTAATTTTATTTTAGCTGACTGGGTCGTTAGCTAGACATGTTTTAATAATATAAACATTTTCTCATACAGATACAGCTGTAGCGGACTGGACGGTTGGAAACCCTGTGGCGACTGAGCCGCTCGTGCATCGCGATTCCGATGTTGAGATCGTTGAGGATCCCCAGGATTCAGATGTCGAGTTCGTAGAACCGGACTATAATCCTCCCAACGCTCCTAAAAGATGGGGTGATTCGCTAAGCACACGGCTCTGGAATAGAAAAGGTAGCGGGTCCATGAAACCAGGGTGATATGTGTTTGTACCCTCTGTACTCTGTGACGCCACCAATAACTAGTGGATATATTTTATTTACGTGCGTTACGATAGCTTTGCGAATTTAGCTTTGTGCGTGTGGCCCGCGTAGATATCATTTCTGTGGCGAGTAATAGTTATATTTTATTTACAGATGTTAAACTAACGAGCAGGAGGCTGCAGCTTGAAAAAGAAAACACACCCATACGAAAACGCCCGAGCACCTCCACACCGTTTAATTCACCAATCTCTGAACTACACTACACGTCTCATACTTGTAAGCATATATGTCTACGCAGTTCTATAGTGTACTTATACACGCAGATAAAAATTTCTGCGGTAACTAGTTTTATTTACCTGTGTCAAGTTAGCTTTGTGAATGTGTTGTGCGCATTCATGTATGTTATATTTTATTTACAGCTGCTAAAGTATCGCCCGTGAGGTTGCAGTTTGAGGGAGAAAACAGCCCCATACGGCGGCGTCCGAACAGCGAGATGTCTGTTAATTCAGCATTCTCTGTAGATCAGCACCCGGGGGATACTTGTAAGTATATATGTCTAGCCCGCTCTATAGTGTACTTATACAAACAATCATGCATCGGTTTCACAGATAATCGGTGCTAGTAGCTTTACAAATATCGCGTTGAATCAGAGCCAAGTGGCTCATGTAGCTCTTCCTATATCTCCCCCACTTAGCGGTTAACTACACCAAGTATCTTTTCTTTAGTTACGGAGGATCGTCATTCGCGAGTTTTGCAGCAGCGCAATTATGGATTTGAGAACAGAACGGAAGTGAGAACGGAGCCTCTTTCACACGGGTGTGTCGCAGATCGTGAAGAAAACGACGCGCCAACCGAGCACCCGGGAATACTGAGAGTAGTCGGCTTAAGAATATACGTCTGTGTCAAGCTACAGAATCTGCAAATAGCAACGCAGAAGCAGCAGCTGCCAATTCAGCCGATGCATTACCGTCAAAGAAACGCGCGGTATTGCGCCGGTGTGTAAGTAAGAAGCAGAAGGATGATGGTCGATCGCCTTACACACCAACACCCGTATGGACTGGTGAACACACCAAAATGTTTCTTGACATGTCTGCACAGTACGTGCATAATAAACTCTCGCAGAACAGACTAAAATCTTTCTGCGACACGTATGAAAGACTGATAAGTGCGTGTCCAACACCCGACATTATTGCAGAACTGTGCGATTTTAAACAAAATTATGCAAATGTATGATTTTAAACAAAGATTATGCAACTGTACAGTCAACTTCTGTGAAATAAACCTGTCTGCCTGAGAACGTATGGTTATGAATTGAAAAATAATTAAAATGATCACGCATTACAACCTAGGGGATCGATACACGTGCCCCAGCGCATTTACACAACTATGATGCCCCTGGAGATGGCAGCATTCACGAGCAAACAATCGGTCAAGGCATGGAGCCTCTTGATACACACACATACAGAAATTCTCGCGGGGCGCCTCTGTAGGCAATAGTGTTTGTGATAGTGGTGAGAGTTTTGGGGGCTGATAGTTGTACGCACGACTTTTTACTGTTCTTTAGCAACGGTAAATTTTCAAACTATACATTTATAGACCACAATGCAGGACGCTACGATTCTTACTTTATTGTTAAGGAGCTGATTTTTGAAAACTAGTGGTAAATGTGATAGCCCGAGGTGTCGTGGTCTCGTGTGTGACGATACCCGATTTGTCTATATGGTTCTCACTAAATTACCACAGACCGCGGGATTTTCAGTTTTCCACACTTTTTTTAATAGCTGAGAAAACAAAGCTATGTAGTCCAATACCCGCTGTGAAATATTATGGTCTAGAGTACATGGCACAGGGTGCTTCTGGTATGACATGAGAGTCAGAAACATTTGTCATGTGCCAAAATAGGCCGGGACACGTCTCAACATGCCTCAATTTTTTGTTGAATGGTGATCAAAAACGAATATTATGGTCTAGAGTACATGGCACAGGGTGCTTCTGCTATGACATGATAGTCCGAAACACAGATATGTTAAAAAGTTTGTAGCCATTTTTGTTGAGTAGTGGTCAAAACCGTTGCATAGGTGTAGGCCTGTGCCAAAATAGGTCTTTCTGGTACGACATGGGAGTCAGAAACACAGCTATGCTAAAAAAGTTTGCACCCAATTTTTTGTTGAATACTGATCAAGATCGATTATTATGGGCTATGGTACATGGCACAGAGTGCTTCTGGTATGGCATGAGCGCCCGAAACACAGGTATGTTAAAAAGTTTGTACCTGATTTTTGTTGAACGGTACTCAATATCGCTGCATAGGAGTGGGTATGTACCAGTCGTACTATAATGAAAATGATGCAAATAAGGGTCTTTTTTAGCTAAAAAGCACTAGTTGCAGCGGTGCTGGTACAGCATAAGTGTGCTGTGGGTGCATGAGTGGCGTGAAATGTTTAAAAATGATTCAGCGGATCACCACCATCTATGAAATGTGGTATTTTCCAAGCACCAGCGATAATCTGTTTGCCCCCTACATTAAACTACACTATAGGGATGCGCTGTAGGGGTCCGTGTATTCGCTATAGAAACACAGGTATGCTAAAAAGTTAGCACCCAATTTTTTGTTGAATGCTGATCAAAATCGAATATTATGAGTTAGAGTACATGGCACAGAGTGCTTCTGGCATGGTCTGAGGGTCCGAAACACGGGTATGTTAAAAAATTTGTACCCGATTTTTTGTTGAATGCTGGTCAAAATTGTTGCATAGTTGTGGTTCTGTGCCAAAATAGTCCGGGACACGTCTCAACATGCCTGTCTTTTATATCTGATGGGGCTTAGCGTCTTTAAAAATAGGCCTGCGCTGCAAGAACGCTACGCATCCCAGGCTATACAGTTGGTCATGTGTGTAGCTCATAGCGGGAACGTTAACATTCAACATGCCTTGAGAGGATTTGTGAAGCAACTCGCTCAATATTTTCTAGATGACTGTGCGCGTGTTAACGGCCAGCACATAGTTTTTAAATTTCAGCATTGTTTTTTCCAAGGCTGTCCCGTGACCAGGACTTGTCCAGGCATGCCCAGACATGCCCGGACTTGTCCAGGCATGTCTCACAAGGACCCTATATGTCAGTTCACAATATGTCTATCAGTATTAAAACATAAAAACTCCTCTGTACACGATCCTTAAGCAAAATAAAAAAAAAATATATATAATGCAAAATAATTCTGTGAAGGAGCTAAAATGTTGAAAATATGGTGTCTCACATGGACCCAATATGTCCGTTCACAATATGTCTATCAGTATTAAAACATAAAAACTCCTCTGTACACGATCCTTAAGCAAAATAAAAAAATAATGTAAAATAAATCTGTGAAGGAGCAAAATGTTGAAATATACGCTTAACTAATATTTGAAAAATATGGTGTCTCACATGGACCCTATATGTCAGTTCACGATATGTCTATCAGTATTAAAACATAAAAACTCCTCTGTACACGATCCTTAAGCAAAATAAAAAATAATGTAAAATAAATCTGTGAAGGAGCAAAATGTTGAAATATACGCTTAACTAATATTTGAAAAATATGGTGTGTCACATGGACCCTATATGTCAGTTCACGATATGTCTATCAGTATTAAAACATAAAAACTCCTCTGTACACGATCCTTAAGCAAAATAAAAAAAATAATGTAAAATAAATCTGTGAAGGAGCAAAAATGTTGAAAATATGGTGTCTCACATGGACCCTATATGTCAGTTCACGATATGTCTATCAGTATTAAAACATAAAAACTCCTCTGTACATTATTGTGAAGGGGTTAAAAGAGGCTTCATGTTTGATATGATAAGCTGATCAGAATAGCTAGCATCATGAGAGCTGCTATGGTTGACAGTGGTAGCGAACGCATAACTAATATTTGATTGGCCAACTATACACAACTGCTTTTTTAATATAGCTCCTCATATGGATGTGCTAATTGACTTCATATGCACGCACTGTATGTATTGTGAGCCCTGCACTTGCATGCTAACATCATTATATTAGCATCTGTGATTAATTGACTTCATATGCACGCACAGTATGTATTGTGAGCCCTGCACTTGCATGCTAACATCATTATATTAGCATCTGTGATTAGCTAGCATCATGAGAGCTGCTATGGTTGACAGTGGTAGCGAACGCATAACTAATATTTGACTGGCCAACTATACACAACTGCTTTTTTAATATAGCTCCTCATATGGATGTGCTAATTGACTTCATTATTTTTCTGCATGCTGTATATCCCACTCTTTTGGATTTTTATTCATGATAATGTATTTTAGACCTTAATAAAATTTGTATTTTATACTGCAAAAGCTTCCTTTTTCAATTTATTTCAATCTCGCCATGACTTTCCCCTTTACACACATTTACATGTAAATAGAGACAAATGAATTCATGAATGCATGCGACCTTCTCTCATTGTACTTACAGATCATGACACAATACAGGGCTATTTAGTATATGTGGTTTCTAACATGTCACAATAGCATCGACCTTCACTCATTCTATGGGCACTGCTATCAGAATACACATAAATGTGTTGGTTTTAAAAGATCCCACTGACTATACACAATGCAATACTATTTACTGTTTGCCTGAATTACCGTAGCATCGACCTTCACTCATTCTGACAATTCATGTCAACACTGCCAGTAGATAAAAAATATTTAGACTTCTAACACAAACAAACCTTGTACACACACCTTGATACATTAAACTACACTATAGGGATGAACTGTCGGGACAGTTTTCTTGAAGTGATCTATCTGTGAAAAACACTGTTAGAAATGAGGACTATACACAAGGGGTGCCAAGCAGCATTCAGGTATGATCTCACATCTATGGCGCTGCTTTTTTGATATAGCTCCTCATATGGATGTGCTAATTGACTTCATATGCACGCACAGTATGTATTGTGAGCTCTGCACTCGCATGCTAACATCATTATATTAGCAACTGTGATGGAGAAGTTACTTTATTGATATACCTGATTCATTGAGATACTTATAATCCTATATATAGTGCATATATGTCTGCCTATTGGGGGATATTGTGAGTTACATAGATTGCATATATACGGACAAATATATGGAGTTTATTATTGTATAGCCCCGGATTAGTCTATTATCGCTATAACATATAAGATATGTCGATGTGCACTATTATATATTGATTTGAATGTAATTCACACCTGTCTGCATTTGGCTATTTTTTCTGCATGCTGTATATCCAACTCTTTTGGATTTTTATCCATGATAATGTATTTTAGACCTTAATAAAAATTGTTGACTTTTCCCACACAAAAGACGGATCACAGAACTTGTCCTGTGTGAAACACACACATAGATAAATTACCTCTATGGTGCAGTAAAGATGTATATCTTTGTACCATGTTAGCCAGTAGATAGAAAAATATTTAGACTTCTAACAACAGTATAAAATCAAGATTCACTCTTTATTTCACTAAAAATCCTTATATACTAGTTATATACAGAAGTCTGTATTTAACTAGAACTCCTTATACAATTACTGGGTCCTTAAAAGTTTCTCTCCTCTGCTAGAAAATAGCTTTACATTTACTGATGGATTCTAATACAGACATTTACTGGGTGCTTCTAATACAAACCCTTTACAGTTCATGTCAGGGCATTCTCTGCTAGAAAATAGCTTTACATCTACGGATGGAGTTAAAACTACCCTTTAATACACTAAAAACTCCACAGACTAATCAAAGGCACTGAATAAAAATCCAGCAGACCAGATTTCACAGCCTGAGCAAAGTTCAGCCACAGATTTCCCAGCCTGAGCAAAGTTCAGCCAGAGGGCGTGACGACCTGGATCAATCTGACAGGGAGACGGATAAAATGATAGGGGGCGTGTCGACCTGTCAGATTTGAGTTTGATGAGTAATACAGTTCCTATACTACTTAGGATAACTTTTATACAACATTGGAAGGTTTTTGACTGCTTTTACGCTTTTAAGAACCTCAAACAAGAATATGTTACATAGAAATAATAAATATTTTGCGCACAATAACCTATTTGACCACCTAATGCAAAGGAACAGAGTTTTTATCGATGACTATCTATTAATTATAAAAAATAGATTACAGTTATGATAGTGTATGGGTGTAAAAAATCCAAAAAAAAGGAGAGGAGGTGAGGGGGGAATGGATAAAAAGTATAAAAATGTTGCTATGTGGTCCTCTCAGAACCTCAAACAAAACTCAAGGATACAGAGTAATTAATGGAACGGATGGAACAAATGGATTACATTACAGTCATACTATCTAATATCTGAATAATAATCTGTAAATAGAGAAGAAGGTTAGATGTAGGTAGAAATAACCAGTGCTGGACTGGACAATATATATGGATAATGTGGATCGCCCGCTAGGGCAGTGGGATACTCTGTGCCGGGCCGGTGTATTGAGCGGATGTGTCACAGCAGCAGTGACCCGGTCCATGGCCCTGGGCGTCCAATAAAAGGGGAATATTTTCAGGGGATGTTTAGAGTTTGTAGTAAGGTATTCGTGATGCCACCTGTGGTATCTGGTCAATGGTGACCAGCGCTGCGATGCAGATTCTCTGGGATAGATAGTGTGATGCAGCAGAGTTGGTACAGCCTCCCACAGGTGAGGCTATGAGATACCAGGGCAGGTAGATGTTGTAGTATTAAGGTAATGGTGCTGAGAAATGCAGCTGAGTGTAATAGGAGACGCAGGAAGAAACTGAGAAACAGTCAGCGAGTTGCAGTTTCCAAATCTTTACTCACAGTTCAGTTGTCGGCAGTACAAATGCCCACTTGGTGCCACGTCCTCCAGGTGAGGAGTCCAGCCAACTCCCAGGTGGATGGAGAACACTAGTCCAAGGCTCCCTGTCAGTCTATGCCTTCTCTGGCCATCTCTCTGTGCTGAATTTCCCGCCGTCTCTCCTTCCAGCACCCTCACAAACAGTGTCCCAGATCAGCAGCTGCGAATCCTGTAGGACAACGTCTTACTTCTGCGTTCCTTTTGATTCTATATAGCTGCTTCTCCAGCGAAGATATTTGTGTTTTTTGTCTGTGATCCCTATGTTACCACAGCAGTCGACTTGCTAGCTGAATCGTAAAGTTCTTCCACTAGTCTAAGGGGTCGAGTTCCCTCTGCGACCTGGATTCTTCCAGCTGGCGTCCGCCAGTCCTGGAATGAGACACCTGTAGCTTTCAGCTCAGCCGTGTCTCTCTCTAAGAATCCCTTTTCTCTTCTAGAAAACCTCTCTTCTTTCTTTCTATGAGCAGCTCCTTGGGACTGGAGCCTGCTCCACAATCCTATCTCCGTCCCCTCTCCCCTCAGGGAGAGCTCTCTCAAACACGTCTGCTCTTTTCCTCCCCCAAGGGGGAACTCCCTTTCACTTCCCTCTAACTCCTGCTGTGACCCACAAGCTCCACCCACCATCTACACCCTTTGCTAGCTGAGGCAAGCTAGAGAACTCAACTAGTGTGTGTGATGAATGCAGTGTTGACAGAGCCAGGTGTAATGTCTCCACCTTACCTGAGAGTTGAAATACCACATCTCTGGCAGAGATGCAGTAACCTCTGTGGCGACTGGACCCTCAGGGGCACCACAAATGTCCAATACAGTTTTACTTTGAGAAAGGAAGAAAAAGTGACTATAGTGCAATAAAGTGACTTAAGGTGCAATCCCTATAGACTGAATCCTATAGATGCCTTATTCAAATAAATCGCAGATAAAATCAAGCAGTATACATGTTATAAAATGAGATGCCCCTGAGAGATAAAATATTATCTTATTTATTAGAAGATAAAAAAGTTAAATTGCTGGAAAGTTCATATGCTAAAAATGGCGATGCTTTAGACATCAGATATAAGTCCCAAAAAAAGCGTAATACGGGGCTGCCCCAGCCGGTGGCAATCCCCCTAAATCTGTCCTGAACCGATTGGTACCTTTACTTCAGGTGAAGATGTCTCCAAATAGGAATGCTGCTTGGATCAGGCGCCGCTTGCTCTCCCTTGAGCTTGCAGTGATATGCTTCCAATACTTCGCTTGGTGTTCCGGTGGCTGCGATCAGCCTCTTCCTGGTTCCAGATGATGGTGGGAGGAGCAGGACCTGACGTGATGTCAGGAGTCTCCGGCAATACTACCCCGATGGTCGGCACAAATTCCAGGCGGCAGCGATCTGCAGCCGTGTCCTTCCCAGTGCGGTGGAGGAAGCAGGACCTGGCGTGACATCAGGCGGCACGTGATCACACGTGATCAAAGAGCGTTCAGTGGGCTACGGATAGCAGAAAGGACCAAAGTTCCAACGCGTATCGGAAAGAATTTGCTTTCCTTCTTAAGGCATGGTCCCTTCTGCCTGTGGGGTTCTTTTAAATGAGCGTTGCGAGTCAGCTGCCATCAGTAGAAGCCGAACAGCTCCAATTCGCTATTAATCCCCTTGGGGATGAGAGTATCCAATATACAGTACAGAGCAAAAGTTTGGACACACCTTCTCATACAATGATTTTTCTGTATTTTCATGACTATGAAAATTGTAGAATCACACTGAAGGCATCAAAACTATGAAGTAACACATGTGGAATTATACATTACACTTTACAAGAAAGTGTGAAACAACTGAAAATATGTCTTATATACTAGGTTCTTCAAAGTAGCCACCTTTTGCTTTGACTACTGCTTTGCACGCAGAAAAAGTGAATGGATGGACTCTACATGCCTAGTTCCCACCGTGAAGCATGGAGGAGGTGATGTGATGGTGTGGGGATGCTTTGCTGGTGACACTGTTGGGGATTTATTCAAAATTGAAGGCATACTGAACCAGCATGGCTACCACAGCATCTTACAGCAGCATGCTATTCCATCCGGTTTGCGTTTTGCGTTTATTTATTATTAGAATAAGGCATCTATAGGATTCAGTCTATATGGATTGCACCTTAAGTCACTTCATTGCACTATAGTCACTTTTTCTTCCTTTCTCAAAGTAAAACTGTATTGGACGTTATCCATATATATTGTCAAGTCCAGCACTGGTTATTTCTACATACATCTAACCTTCTCTATTTACAGCTTATTATTCAGATATTAGACAGTATGACTGTAATGTAATCCATTTGTTCCATCCGTTCCATTAATTACTCTGCATCCTTGAGTTTTGTTTGAGGTTCTGAGAGGACCACATAGCTACATTTTTATACTTTTTATCCATTCCCCCTACCCCCCTTTTTTTGGATTTTTTCCTCCACTGGGCATTGTGCTACGCCGATACACTATCATAACTGTATTCTATTTTTTATAATTAATAAATTGTCATTGATAAAAACTCTGTTACTTTGCATTAGGTGGGTCAAATAGCGAGGTTATTGTGAGCAAAATATTTATTATTTCTTTATTCTTTATTCATTTACCTTTCTGGCAAAGTAGTGGTCTTTGTCTTATTTTTGCAGCACTTTAGTATTTACTCTAGCGCTACTGTACCCTTGATTACTCAAGAATATGTTATATGTCTATATAACCAATGGCAGATGGATCTCTTTTGATGTTGCTGAGCGGAGATGGAAGAAATCCCGCTCTGCTGAGCACTTAACCGCATACAAGCAGTCCCTCACCAGCTTCAAGTCCACACTCACTGCCGCAAAGCAAACTTACTTCTCATCTCTCATATCCTCCCTGTCTCGCAACCCTAAACAGCTCTTCAACACTTTCAATTCTCTACTCCGTCCCCCACCACCTCCCCCCTCTCATCTCATTACTGCTGAAGATTTTGCCTCCTTTTTCAAGCAGAAGATTGATACGATCAGGGAAAGCTTTGGCCCACAGCCCCCACTGCCCCTCTTAGCTTCTCAGCCCTGTTCCTCCAAAACCAACTTCTCCACCATGACAGAAGATCAGCTCTCCACCCTCCTTTCAAGATCACACCTCACCACTTGCACACTTGACCCACTCCCATCCCACCTCATCCCTAACCTCGCCACAGTCTTCATCCCTACTCTAACACACCTCTTCAACCTCTCACTTACAAATGGTGTGTTCCCCTCATCCTTCAAACATGCCTCAATCACACCCATTTTGAAAAAGTCCTACCTTGACCCATCCTCTGCGTCTAGCTATCGCCCGATATCTCTTCTCCCTTATGCCTCAAAACTACTGGAACAGCATGTCCATCTTGAACTATACTCCCACCTCTCCTCTTGCTCGCTCTTTGACCTCTTACAATCAGGCTTCCGACTGCATTACTCAACTGAAACTGCCCTAACTAAAGTCACCAACGACCTACTAACCGCCAAGAGCAAGCGACACTACTCTGTCCTCCTTCTCCTGGACCTGTCTTCTGCCTTCGACACTGTGGACCACTCCCTCCTGCTCCAGATTCTCTCATCCCTGGGCATCACAGGCTTGGCCCTATCCTGGATCTCATCATATCTTAACAGATCGAACATTCAGTGTCTGCCTCTCCCACACCACCTCCTCACCTCGCCCCCTCACTGTCGGTGTTCCTCAAGGCTCAGTTCTAGGACCCCTACTCTTCTCCATCTACACCTTCGGCCTGGGACAGCTCATAGAATCCCACAGTTTGCAGTATCATCTCTATGCCGATAACACGCAGATCTACCTATCTGGACCTGACCTCACCTCCTTTCTGACAAAAATCCCACACTGTCTGTCCGCTATTTCAGCTTTCTTTTCTGCTCGCTTTCTAAAACTGAACATGGACAAAACAGAATTCATCATCTTCCCCCCATCTCACTCTACACCTCCACCAGACCTATCCCTCAATGTCAAAGGCTGCTCACTTTCCTCGATCCCGCATGCTCGGTGCCTCGGGGTGATCCTCGACTTTGCCCTTTCTTTCAAGCCACATATCCAACCCTAGCCTCCTCCTGCCGTCTCAAACTCAAAAATATTTCCCTTATCCGTGCATTCCTTGACCACGACACCACAAAAACACTAGTGCATGCCCTTATCATCTCCTGCCTTGACTACTGCAACCTCCTGCTCTCTGGCCTCCCCTCTAGCACTCTGGCACCACTCCAATCCATCCTACATTCTGCTGCCCGACTAATCCACCTGTCTCCCCGTTATTCCCGAGACTCTCCCCTATGCCAAGCCCTTCATTGGCTTCCTATCGTTCAGAGGCACCAGTTCAAAACCCTAACTATGACATACAAAGCCATCCACAACCTGTCTCCTCCATACATCTGTGACATGGTCTCCCACTACTTACCCTCGCGCAACCTTCGATCCTCTCAAGATCTCCTTCTCTACTATTCCCTTATCTCTTCTTCCCACAACCGGATACAAGACTTCTCCCGTGCCTCCCCTATACTCTGGAATTCTCTACCCCAACACATCAGACTCTCGCCTACCATGGAAATCTTCAAAAAGAACCTGAAGACCTACCTCTTCCGACAAGCCTACAACCAGCAGTGATCCTCAGTCTACTCAGTCTACTGAGTCCGCACGACCAGTTCTACCCTCTCCTAGTGTATTCTCACCCATCCCCTGTAGATTGTGAGCCTTCGCGGGCAGGGTCCTCTCCTTTTGTACTTGTGTGTCCTGTATTGCTCATATTTATTGTACTTGCCTATATTCGCCCCCTCTCACATGTAAAGTGCCATGGAATAAATGGCGCTATAAAAATGAATAATAATAATAATAATGTCATACACACAGAGCCATAACTTTTTTTCTATTTACATATGAGCCACATGCTTGTTTTTTGCAGGTTGAAATTTAATTCATTTTTAAGATATAATCTCCAGAAAAAATTGCCACATAAATTCTGCCCTCTTTACAAGGTTTTATTTTTACGGTGATCACTTTTTTCGGCTGGAAGAGTTCTATGGAAGCATTTTTTCTCTTTCATAAACTTATTTTACTCATTTATATAGCGCCATTAATTCCACAGCACTTTACAGACATTATTGCCACTGTCCCCGATGGGGCTCACAATCTAAATTCCCTATCAGTATGTCTTTGGAATGTGGGAGGAAACCCATGCAAACACGGGGAGAACATACAAACTCCTTGCAGATTGTGTCCCTGCTGGGATTTAAACCTAGGGCCTCAGCGCTACAAGGCTGCAGTGCTAACCACTGAACCACTGTGCCGCCCCTTGTTGAATGAGCTACAGTTTTCATTAATACCAATTTGCCATGCAAATTACTGATCTCTTTTTATTCTACTTTTGGCAGCAGCTCACAGAAAATGCTAGAATTATTATATAATAAAAAGTGAGGGTTATAAAATAGAGAATTTAGGATTCACAAAACTACAAACACAAAGCCAAAATTACTCTCCCCTGATGAAAAGTGTTATTATTCACCAGTTAAAAAGTCTATAAATAATATCTCATCTACTGTTTGCAGCATCCATATGCCATTGATATCCATTATAGAAATTATGTTATGATCAAGTATGGTATTGGTCTTCACCAGGGGGTGAATTTACATACCAGACGTTATGTGTCATGTTATGGACACATAAAATACTGCATACAAATAAAGAAGATAGCAAAAAGTGTAGTTTGGCAATAATGCCAAATAAATCTCAGAATGAGCATATATCATCCACAATTTATGCACAATGTTAAAGTTATTGGTATGCTCCTGGGTTTGAACCCTTGAGCCTGTATTTTGTGGTAGGCATCTCTGTCCACCAAGCCAGAGCAGATACACCTATTCTTTGGGTGTTTAGGTTCTGTTATTCTGGCTGCAGTCTGTTTAGCATAACTCAGGTGTTTCATTTGTCTACCCTATAACATTTCGGGTGCTTCCTTATATTCTGTCCTGCTGCAGGCGTTTCCTGCTGATGATAGATTATTGTGGATGTTCAGCCATTCTGCTGTAGCTAAAAGCCAGTCAGTGAAATTCCAGCTAGGGTTTTTCTCTTAGCTGTTTCTGTGCTTTATTCTGCACCTGTCTTGCATACACTTGTATTTAGTAGAGACCGCACCCTGTCTAGTGATGTGCCCAGCCAGTGGGCATGTCCAACTAGAGGGCATGGCCTCGCTCCATACAAAAGTGTTGCTATAGCCCTAAATTTATTATTTTCACAAGGGTAACAAAATAAAATGGACCCTAAAATTTGTTAGGCAATTTCTCCTGAGTATGCCCAAACCCCATTTATCGTAAACTACTGTTTGGGTGCACTGCAGGAAGGGAAGGAGCTTTTGGAACTATTTTGGCACACTGCCAAGCTCCTAATTGAGTGAGTGACTTTTTGGAGCGCAGATTTTCATGGAATAATTTGCAAGCGCCAAGATGAATTTGCAGAGCTCTTGAGGTGCCAAAACAGAAGAAACCCCCCACTCGTGACTCCATTTTCTAAACTACACTCCTCAAAGAATTTATCTATAGGTGTGCTGAGCACCTTTACTGCACAGGTGCTTCACAGAATTTTATAATGTTGAGCCATGTAAATTAAAAATTACATCTTTTCCAAAAAATGTCGCTTTATGGTAACAGGTGAAAATGGACTCCAAAATTTGTTGTGCAATTTCTCCTGAGTACAACCATATGTAGTGGAAAACTACTGTTTGGGCACACTGGAAAGCTCCAAATGGAAGGAGTGACATTTTGGAGTGCAGACTTTGCTGTAATTGTTTTCAGGCTCCATTACACATTTGCAAAGCCCTTGAGGTGTCAGAACAGTAGAAACACTTCACAAGTGACCCTATATTGAAATTGATCTAGTGTTTTCCTGGTTTGTGAATTTTATAATGTGGTGGCATATGTGAGTTGAGTAGAGTACATCAAGTTGTGCAATGAACTAGAGTAAATTGGTAATAAATGTAGTAAAGAAACACCTAGTAAGAATGAAGAGGGTCTAGTATATAGAAAAAAACATAAGTAAAAAAGCGGCCCTATAAAATATAACTTTTATTGCTACCTAGCTGAAGAGCCCAGCGTTGCCCTGGCATAGTAACTAACTGTGGTTAGTTATAACAAATTATAATCATTATCCTCCATCTCATAGTCAGTGCCCATAAACCCATCACACATCCTCCATCCCATATTCCAGCACCAATATACCCATCATACATATCCTCCATCCCATAGTCCAGTGCCCATATACCCATCACATATCCTCCATCCCAAAGTCCCATGCCATGTAAACATTATACACATCCTTCATCCCATAGTCCCGTGCCCATATAGCCATCATACATATCTTCCATCCCATAGTCCATTGCCCATATACCCATTACACAAATCTTCCATTCCATAGTCCCATGCCCATATACCTATTACACATATCCTCCATCCCATAGTCCCGTGCCCATATAGCCATCATACATATATTCCATCCCATAGTCCATTGCCCATATACCCATTACACAAATCTTCCATTCCATAGTCCCGTGCCCATATACCCATCATAATTATTCATCATCATATAGTCTCATGCCCATATACCCATCATACATATCTTCTATCCCATAGTCCTGTGCCCATATATCCATCATACATATCCTCCATCCCATAGTCCCATGCCCAAATACCCATCATATATATCCTCCATCTCATAGTCCAGTGCCCATATACCCATCACACATCCTCCATCCCATAGTCCAGTACCCATATACCCATCACACATATCCTCCATCCCATAGTTCCGTGCCCACGTACCTATCATACATATCCTTCATCCCATAGACACGTGCCGATATAACCATCATACATATGCTCCATCCCATAGTCCAGTGCACATATACCCATCACACTTCCTCCATCCCATAGTCTCGTGTCCATATACCCATCACACATCTTCCATCCCTTAGTCCTGAGCCCATATACCCTCACACATTCTCCATCCCATAGTCCCGAGCTGGGTGGCACTGAGCATGGAGTTCCTGGAGATGTGCTGTTATGTTACCTGGCAGTGTGGCTCTGTGTACGGCCTTGTGTGCGGCCGCTGATGATGCGATTTTCTATGCCGGTATCAATAGAGCGAGGCAGTAATAGAGGAGGGGGAGATTCATTTCTGTTATGTGGTCTCTGCTCCTTTCTGGGGGCAGACAATGGCTGGAAGCTTATGTTCCCGGAGATGCTAGATTTCTCCCACCCGGTCAGTGTCTGCTGAGGTGTTGTGAAGTGGGAAAACTGTTGCTCATAGCAACCAATCACAGCTCAGCTTCTTTTAAACTGCTCTGGTGAAATGAAAGATGCTTAGTGTTTGGGTGGGGCTATGTGGAGTGGGTATGGCTGATACACACACACATACACACATACTGTACATACACTCATTGTTATATATAGACTAGCTGAAGAGCCCAACGTTGGCTGGGCATAGTAACTAACTGCGGTTAGTTATAACAGATTATAATGATCATCCTCCATCCCATTATCCAGCACCCATATACTATCACACATCCTCCATCTCATAGTCCAGTGCCCATATACTATCACACATCCTCCATCTCATAGTCCTTTACCCATATACCCATCATACATATCCTCCATCCCATAGTCCATTGCTCATATACCCATCAAACATCCTCCATCTCATAGTCCCGTGCCCATATACCCATCATACATATCCTCCATCCCATAGTCCCGTGCCCATATACCCATCATACATATCCTCCATCCCATAGTCCCGTGCCCATATACCCATCATACATATCCTCCATCCCATAGTCCCGTGCCCATATACCCATCACACATTCTCCATCCCATAGTCCCGAGCTGGGTGGCGCTGAGTAGGGAGTTCTTGGAGATGCACTCTTATGTAACCTGGCAGTGCGGCTCTGTGTGTGTTGCTCTGTGTGCGGCTGCTGATGATGCGATTTTCTATGCCGGTAACAATAGAGCGCGGCAGTAATAGAGGAGGTGGTGATTAATTTCTGTCATATGCTCTCTGCTCCTTTCTGGAGGGCAGACAATGGCTGGAAGCTTATGTTCCTGGAGATGCTAGATTTCTCCCACCCGGTTAGTGTCTGCTGAGGTGTTGTGGAGTGGGAAAACTGTTGCTCATAGCAACCAATCACAGCTCAGCTTCTTTTAAACTGCTCTGGTGAAATGAAAGATGCTTAGTGTTTGGGTGGGGCTTTGTGGAGTGGGCGTGGCTGATACACTTACACATCACAAATACATACACTCATTTTTATATATATAGACTAGCTGAAGAGCCCAGCGTTGGCCGGGCATAGTAACTAACTGCGGTTAGTTATAACAGATTATAATGATCATCCTCCATCCCATTATCCAGCGCCCATATACTATCACACATCCTCCATCTCATAGTCCAGTGTCCATATACTATCACACATCCTCCATCTCATAGTCCTTTACCCATATACTCATCATACATATCCTCCATCCCATAGTCCATTGCTCATATACCCATCAAACATCCTCCATCTCATAGTCCAGTGCCCATTTACATATCACATTTCCTCCAACCTATAGTCCGGTGCCCATATACCCATCACATATATCCTCCATCCCATAGTCCCGTGCCCATATACCCATCATACATATCCTCCATCCCATAGTCCCGTGCCCATATACCCATCATACATATCCTCCATCCCATAGTCCCGTGCCCATATACCCATCATACATATCCTCCATCCCATAGTCCCGTGCCCATAAACCCATCACACATTCTCTATCCCATAGTCCGAGCTGGGTGGCGCTGAGTAGGGAGTTCTTGGAGATGCGCTCTTATGTAACCTGGCAGTGCGGCTCTGTGTGTGTTGCTCTGTGTGCGGCTCTGTGTGCGGCTGCTGATGATGCGATTTTCTATGCCGGTAACAATAGAGCGCGGCAGTAATAGAGGAGGGTGTGATTTATTTCTGTCATGTGCTCTCTGCTCCTTTCTGGGGGGCAGACAACGGCTGGGAGCTTATGTTCCCGGGGATATTAGATTTCTCCCACCCAGTCAGTGTCTGCTGAGGTGTTGTGGAGTGGGAAAACTGTTGCTGATAGCAACCAATCACAGCTCAGCTTCTTTTAAACAGCTAAGGTGAAATAAAAGATGCTTAGTGATTGGGTGGGGCAATAGAGAGTGGGCGTGGCTGATGCACTCACACATACACACATACATACACTCATTTTTATATATATAAACTAGCTGAAGAGCCCAGTATTGCCCGGGCATAGTAACTAAATGCGGTTAGTTATAACAAATTATAATGATTACTATAAATAGGCCTGATGCTATTGCATCCAGAGTGCGTTGAAATGAAGATCTGTGTATCCTTAGTGGTGCTAACAGTGGTGCTTGGCAGAAAATGCAGATGCTTTTTTGATGAGTTTTTTCATGCGCATTTGTATGCGTTTTTGTAAGCTAAATAAAGATATGTTATTTAACTAAAAAAAAGGTTTGTGAAGTCATTTCTTGTCCAACCTGATCTTTTACATTTGTCCAACCCATGCTCCATTTCACACACAGATAGACCGATAGATAGATAATAGATAGATAGACAGATAGATAATAGATAAATATATGATAGATAGATAGATAATAGATAGACAGATAGATAATAGATAGAAAATAGATAGATAATAGATAGATATTACATAGATAATAGATAGAAAGGTACATAAATAGTTAAAGACACACGCGCACACACACACACAAAATCTTCACGCAATAGCGTTAATTTAAAAAAATGGGAAAAAAATGGCGTGGGCTCTCGCGCAATTTTCTGTGCCAGAGAGGGAAAGCCGACGGCTCAGGCCAATATTTCTAGCCTGGGAAGGGGTTAATACCCATGGATATCAGCCCGCAGCTAGCCTTTACTGGCTATTAAAATAAGGGGGCCCAAAAAAAAATGACATGAGGTCCCCCAGTAATTTATAGCCAGAAAGGCTACACAGACAGCTGCGGGCTGATATTCATAGCCTAGAAAGGGGCCATGGATATTGGCGCACCCCCCTGGCTAAAAATACCAGCACCTAGCCGCCCCAGAATTGGAGTATCTGTACAATGCGCCAATTCTGGCACTTAGCCCCTCCATTCCCACTCCCCTGTAGTCGTGGGATATTGGGTAATAAGGGGTTAATATCACCTTGCTATTGTAAGGTGACATTAAGCCTGGTTAATAATGGAGAGGCGTCAATAAGACGCCTCTCCATTATTAATCTTATATTAATAAAGGGTTAAAAAAACACATGCATAAGAATAAAGTATTTTAATGAAATAAAACACAACACGGTTTTCATATCTTTATTACACGCTCAGATCGAAGCGACGCCCTCGATCTCCTGTAATAAAAAGTTAAAAAATAAAACAACCATACACTCCCTGTCCAATGCAGTCCAATTAATAAAAAATGTCCCACGAGGTTCTCCCCTATTGAACAGACATCAGGTGATGCCACTGCTCTGTAGGGCCTCACAGTGATGCACTGACAGGAGACAATGGCTCCTGCAGTGCATCACTGAGGTTACCTGAGTTCATTCTCTCACTTTATGGCAATGCTGCATGGGAATTTTCTCACGCAGCATTGCAAGTGAGAGAATGAACGGAAGTGACGACATTTTCTCCCGGAGTCTGAGCGATACACACAGCGGAGGATTACCTCAGCTGTCAGTGTATCGCAGGGGCGGTGTAGAGCGCTGACATCACCCGATGTCAGTGCTCTACAACGGAGAGCATCGTGGGACACTCGGTAATAACTGGACTACGGCAGACAGGTGATGTATAGGTTGCTTTATTATTTTATTTTTATTACAGGAGACGATGGCATCGGGGATTAGGAGATTGGTGAGTATCTACTCTATGTTATGTGTTGTATGTGGCGCTTCCCACGGCTGTGGGGCGTCGGGACATGGCATAGCTTGCCTAGCTAGCCAATGCTCCCATGCCGCCAGTCCACGACGACGTGAGGCATGGGTCCCAGATGGTAAGAGAATGTGGACCCACTGGACCACGGAGGGAGACCCGGGCCTGCCCGGACTAGGGAAGGGCAGCGACCGGGATCCGTGGCAGCTGAGCATGTGGGCAAGGTGGCGACCTGCAGGACTAGACAACACCGCACAACTTCAGGTAAGAAGAAACATAAAGTTTACTTAAAGAAACACAGTACATAAAACAACATAAGACCGGGCTCCCGATTCCGCACATCAGAGAAGGGTACACGACTCAGGATCATAGACGAGTGCTGGAGGACATCACGGGTAGATGCAGTCCAGGGTTATCTGGCACGGGCATACTTGGACGGCCTCTCTCTCAGGCCTTAGGCGTAGCACAGGCTCAGCAGGAGAACATCAGACACCGACCTCAGACAGACTTCAGACGATGGCGGGGTCATCACGGGTTGATGAAGTCCAGGATCATCTGGCACGGGCATACTAGTATGGCCTCACTCTCAGGCCTCGGGCGTAGCACAGGCTCAGCAGGAGAACATCAGACACCGGCCCAGGACGAACGTCAGACGATGGCGGGGTCATCACGGGTTGATGAAGTCCAGGGTCATCTGGCACGGGCATACTAGGATGGCCTCTCTCTCAGGCCTCAGGCGTAGCACAGGCTCAGCAGGAGAACATCAGACACCGACCCAGGACAGACGTCATCACAGGGTAGACCAAGGAGGAACCGGCAGGACAGGCAGGTTGTCACGGCAAGTGACCAAGGCAGTCTCTGGGACAGGCAGGTTGTCACAGCAAGTGACCAGGCAGTCTCTGGGACAGGCAGGTTGTCACGGCTAGTGACCAGGGCAATCTCTGGGACAGGCAGGTTGTCACGGCAAGTGACCAGGGCAGGCAGGTTGTCACGGCAAGTGACCAGGCAGGCAGGTTGTCACGGCAAGTGACCAGGCAGGCAGGTTGTCACGGCAAGTGACCAGGCAGGCAGGTTGTCACGGCAAGTGACCAGGGCAGGCAGGTTGTCACGGCAAGTGACCAGGGCAGGCAGGTTGTCACGGCAAGTGACCAGGCAGTCTCTGGGACAGGCAGATTGTCACGGAAAGTGACCAGGGCAGTCTCTGGGACAGGCAGGTTGTCACGGCAAGTGACCAGGCAGTCTCTGGGACAGGCAGGTTGTCACGACAAGTGACCAGGCAGTCTCTGGACAGGCAGGTTGTCACGACCTGATATGGTGGAGCCTCAGGTAGGCTGCAGTCGGATGGCAGATGATCGCTCCAGGTGAGCAGGCAAGAGCCGGGGATCTCTGCAGATGATGTCCGAACTTCCGGATGGAGCTGCAGTCGGATGGCAGATGATCGCTCCCAGGTGAGCAGGCAAGAGCCGGGGATCTCTGCAGATGATGTCCGAACTTCCGAATGGAGCTGCAGTCGGATGGCAGACAGGCAAGCCGACAGGTAACAGGCAGGAAACTGGAATCAGGAGCTGATGGCTGAAACAGAGTTAGACTGCACAGGAACAACAGGACACGGATTGGATCTCAGGGAGTCAGGAACACGGACAGGAACATGGATTGGATCTCAGGGAGTCAGGAACACGGATTGGGTCTCAGGGAGTCAGGAACACGGACAGGAACATGGATTGGATCACAGGAACACGGACTGGAACACAGGCCTCGGACTCCGGACATCTGGCAATGATCGGCAGGATCCGGACATCAGGCAGGAAGGATAGGATCCGGACATCTGGAAGTGGTCGTCGGACATCGGACATCAGGCCATGGTCATCAGGCATAGGATCCGGACATCTGGCAGCGACCTGAAAAGGAACCCCAGCGGTCTGGTGCAAGCCCCGCCAGGCTCAACGGGAGCTGGCCGGGGATTGCACAGAGGCTGAGCACAGAGTAACAGAAACTCAGCACACACCGGACTCCTTCTTCCAAGATGAACTCAGGTTATATAGCAAGGATTCACAGTCACTGGCACAGGGTTCTGGACACAGCAGGATTTCAGGAACATAACACAAAGGACACAGTTCAGACAGTCAGGTACAGGATGCGATCCAAGATCAGGGGTTCAGGTAATTAGACACAGCAGGAACAGGCCTGGATATACAGCCTCCAGGAACGGCGATCTGGGTAATCAGCCCCCAGCATAGGCGGAAACACAAGACACAATTCAGACATTCAGGTACCGGGTTTGATCCAGGATCAGGGAACAAGACACAACAGGAACAGGGAATCAGCTCTCCAGAGCTGATCAAATACAGAGCAGGAGCTGAACACACAACCACATACGGCTAGGTTCAGGGATTCAGTGTGGATTCAATGTGAAGCTCTGGCAACGCCCACTAGGGCTGGGGAACTTTATATATGAGCTGCTTCACAGCGATAGGCTGGAGCAGTAATTCTAGTAAACACCCAATCCACATAAAAGCAGGACAGGTGTGGGCCGCGCCCCCTATGCAGAGCCAGACAGCACAACACAGAGGGAACCCAACAATGGCTGCTGCCAACCACGCAGCAAGTCATGCACCACTGCAGAGGACTCTTCAAGCTACGGACGGCCTTCACAGCAAGTCAGGAACCGCACATGCGGGCGGTCATGCAAAGCAGCGGAGCCACTCACGCAAGTACGGGTACGCAGCAGAGCCGGGAACTGAGCAGCATCCATATAGGTAACAGACAACAGTATCCCAGCTGGTTAGGGGAAAGGAGCAAAAGGGTTAATGCAAAAAACATGCAAAGTAACGCTGGAAAACAAAGTACAGACAATACCAGCGTTACAGTGTATGAATCATAGAATCATAGAATCATAGAATGGTAGAGTTGGAAGGGACCTCCTAGATCATCTGGTCCAACCCCCTGCTCAAAGCAGGATTCACTAAATCATCCCAGACAGATGTACGTCCAGCCTCTGTTTGAAGACTTCCATTGAATGAGAACTCACCACCGCTCGTGGAAGCCTGTTCCTCTCATTGATCACTCTAACTGTCAAAAAGTTTTTTCTAATATCTAATCTGTGTCTCCTCCCATTCAGTTTCATCCCATTGCTTCTAGTCTTTCCGTGTGCAAATGAGAATAAAGATAATCCTTCTACAATGTGACAGCCCCTGAGATATTTGTATACAGCTATTAAGTCACCTCTCAGTCTTCTTTTTTTCAAGCTAAACATTTCCAAATCCTGTAACCGTTCCTCATAGGACATGGTTTGCAGACTGGTCACCATTCTGGTCACTCTTCTCTGAACTTGCTCCAGTTTGTTGATGTCTTTTTTAAAATGTGGTGCCCAAAACTGGACACGGTATTCCAGATGAGGTCTGACCAAAGAGGAGTAGAGGGCAATAATGACTTCACGTGATCTAGACTGTATGCTTCAGTTAATACATCCTAGAATTGTATTTGCCTTTTTTGCTGCTGCATCACATTGTTGACTCATCTTCAGTCTGTGATCTATTATTATACCCAAGTCTTTTTCACATTTGCTGTTGCTTAGCCTTATTCCTCCCATTCTGTATACGCTTTTTTCATTTTTATTTCCCAGATGTAGTACTTTGCATTTTTCCCTGTTAAAAACCATTCTGTTAGTTGCTGCCCACTGTTCCAGTTTATTTATATATTTTTGAATATTCTCTCTCTCTTCTCTAGCATTAGCTATCCCTCCTAGCTTTGTGTCATCAGCAAATTTAATCAGTTTACCCTCAATTCCTTCATCTAAATCATTGATAAAGATGTCGAACAATACAGGGCCCAAGAGAGAGCCCTGTGGTACCCCACTTGATACATTCTTCCAACTCGATGTGCAGCCATTTACTACCACTCTTTGGGTCCTATCACTAAGCCAGTTATGAATACACCTAACAGTTGCCTTGTCCATTCCATACTTTGTCATTATTTCAATAAGGATTGTGTGAAATACTTTGTCAAATGCTTTGCTAAAGTCAAGATATAATATATCTACAGCAATTCCCTGATCCACCCAGTCAGTGATTCTGTCATAGAAGGAAATTAAATTAGTCTGACATGACTTATTAGTTACAAACCCATGCTGACTCTGGTTAATCACTTCATTCTTGTCCAGGTACTTACATACATGTTGTTTAATAATTTGTTCAAAGATCTTTCCTGGTATAGATGTCAGACTCACCGGCCTATAGTATCCTGGGTCCACCTTCTTCCCCTTTTTGAAGATAGGAACAACATTTGCTCTTCTCCAGTCTTCTGGGACTTCTCCTGTTCTCCAAGAATTTTCAAAGATTATGGAGAGTGGTTCAAAAATTTCTTCTGCTATCTCCTTCAATACTCTGGGGTGTAATTCATCTGGACCTGGAGACTTGAATTAATCATAAGTGTTTCCTCACTATTTTTCTGTTTATAGATATCGTGGATTCTTCAATTCGCTTAATAGGACAGTGAAGATCAATTGATGTTACATTTCCTTTCTGAGAGAAAACAGATGCAAAATAGGAATTTAAAATGAGCGGTGCCGCGCTGCTTTGGCGGGAGATTTGAATCCCGCGCCGCTCAAAGCCACGCGGCACCGTTCATTGGCTGAGCCCCCCGCCGGTTCAGCCAATGAGCAGCCTGGGATTAAAATCCCCTGTCAAAGCCGCGCGGCACCGCTCAGCCAATGGTGGGGGATTTGAATCCAGCGCCGCTCATTGGCTGAGCCACCCAAATTATAATGATTATCCTCCATCCCATAGTCCTGTGCCCATATACCCATCATACATATCCTCCATCCCAAAGTCCAGTGCCCATATACCCTTCACACATCCTTCATCCCATAGTCCCGTGCCCATATACCATCACACACATCTTCCATCCCATAGTCCCATGCCCATACACCCATCATACATATCAATTATCCCATAGTCTCGTGCCCATATACCATCACAGATATACTCCATCCCATAGTCCCATGGCAATATACCATCATACATTTCCTCCATCCCATAGTCCCATGCCCATATACCCATCATACATATCCTTCATCTCATAGTCCCATGTCCATATACCCATCATACATATCCTCCATCCCATAGTCCTGAGCCCATATACCCATCACACATTCTCCATCCCATAGTCCCGAGCTGGGTGGCGATAAGCAGGAGTTCCTGGAGATGTGCTGTTATGTAACCTGGCAGTATGGCTCTGTATGCGGCTTTGTGTGCGGCCGCTGATGATGGGATTTTCTATGCCGGTAACAATAGAGCGCGGCCGTAATAGAGGAGGGGGGTTTCATTTCTGTCATGTGCTCTCTGCTCCTTTCGGGTGGGTAGACAATGGCTGTGAGCTTATGTTCCCGGAGATGATAGATTTTTTCCCACCCGGTCAGTGTCTGCTGAGGTGTTGTGGAGTGGGAAAACTGTTGCTCATAGCAACCAATCACAGCTCAGCTTCTTTTAAACACCTCTGGTGAAATGAAAGATGCTTAATGATTGGGTGGGACTATGTGGAGTGGGCGTGGCTGATACACACACATACACACATGCATACACTCATTTTTATATATATAGACTAGCTGAAGAGCCCAGTATTGCCCGGGCATAGCAACTAACTGTGGTTAGTTAAAACAGATTATAATGATTATCCTCCATCCCATAGTTCAGTGCGCATATACCCATCACACATCCTCCATCTCATAGTCCAGTGCCCATAAACATATCACATTTCCTCCATCCTATAGTCCGGTGCCCATATACCCATCATACATATCCTCTATCCCATAGTCCCGTGCCGATATACCCATCATACATATCCCCCAACCTATAGTCCTGTACCCATTAAATCATCACACATATCCTCCATCCCATAGTGCCATGCCTATATACCCATCATACATATCCTCAATAACACAGTCCCATGACCATATACCCATTACACATATCGTCCATCCCATAGTCCCGTGACCATATACCCATCATACATATCATTCATTCTATAGTCCCGTGCCCATATGCCCATCATACCTATTCTTCATCCTATATTCCCATGCCCATATACCCGTTATACATATCCTCCATCCCATAGTCCTGTGACCATATATCCATCATACATACCCACCAACCTATAGTCCCATGCCCATATACCCAATATACACATCCTTCATCCCATAGTCCCCTGCGCATATACCTATCATACCTATTCTTCATCCTATATTCCCATGCCCATATACCCGTTATACATATCCTCCATCCCATAGTCCTGTGACCATATATCCATCATACTTATTCTCCATCCCATAGTCCCATGCCAATATACCCATCATATATATCCTCCATCCCATAGTCAGTGCCCATATACCCATCACACATCCTCCATCCCATAGTCCAGTGCCCCTACACCCATCACACATCCTCCATCCCATTGTCCAGTGCCCATGTACCCATCCCACATTCTTCATCCTATAGTCCAGTGCACTTATACCATCATAAATATACTCCATTCCATAGTCCCATGCCCATATAATCATCAAACATATCCTCCATTCTATAGTCCAGTGCCCATATACCCATCACACATCCTCCATCCCATAGTCCAGTGCCCATATACCATTACACATTCTCCATCCCATAGTCCAGTGCCCATATACCCATCATACATATCCTCCATCTCATAGTCCAGTGCCCACATACCTATCACACATTCTCCATCCCATAGTCCAGTGCCCATATACCCATCATACATATCCTCCATCCCATAGTCCCGTGCCCATATACCCCACATACATATCCTCCATCCCATATTCCAGTGCCCATATACCCATCATACATGTCCTTCATCCCATGGTCCAGTGCCATATAACTATCACACATCCTCCATACCATAGTCCAGTGCCCATATACCCATCACACATCCTCCATACCATAGTCCAGTGCCCATATACCCATCATACATGTCCTTCACCCCATGGTCCAGTGCCCATATATCTATCACACATCCTCCATCCCATAGTCCAGTGCCTTTATACCCATCATACATATCCTCCATCCCATAGTCTAGTGCCCATATACCCATCAAAGATCCTCCATCCCATAATCCAGTGCGCATATACCCATCACACATCCTCCATCCCATAGTCCAGTGCCCATATACCCATCATACATATCCTCCATCCCATAGTCCCGTGCCCATATACCCCACATACATATCCTCCATCCCATATTCCAGTGCCCATATACCCATCATACATGTCCTTCATCCCATGGTCCAGTGCCCATATACCTATCACACATCCTCCATACCATAGTCCAGTGCCCATATACCCATCACACATCCTCCATACCATAGTCCAGTGCCCATATACCCATCATACATGTCCTTCATCCCATGGTCCAGTGCCCATAAATCTATCACACATCCTCCATCCCATAGTCCAGTGCCTTTATACCCATCATACATATCCTCCATCCCATAGTCTAGTGCCCATATACCCATCAAAGATCCTCCATCCCATAATCCAGTGCGCATATACCCATCACACATCCTCCATCCCATAGTCCAGTGCCTATATACCCATTATACATATCCTCTATCCCATAGTCCAGTGCCCATATACCATCACACATCCTCTATCCATAGTCCAGTGCCCATATACCCACCATACTTATCCTCCATCCCATAGTCCAGTGTCAATATACCCATCATACATATCCTCCATCCCATAGTCCCGTGCCTATAAACCCATCATACATATGCTTCATTCCATAGTACCGTGTCCATATAACATCATACATATCCTCCATCCCATAGTCCAGTGCCCATATACCCATCCCACATCCTCCATCCCATAGTCCAGTGCCCATATTCCCATCACACATCCTCCATCCCATAGTCCTTAGCTGGGTTGCGCTGAGCATGGAAATACTGGAGATGTGCTGTTAAGTAACCTGGCAGTGTGGCTTTGTGTGTGGCTCAGTGTGCGGCTCAGTGTGCGGCTCAGTGTGCGGCTCAGTGTGCGGCTCAGTGTTTGTGTGATGTCCGCTCACGGCAGGTCTGAGCTGCAGGTAAGACAGCACCCCGAGAAACCCCGAGACCCTTTACCCCTATACAGGGATCTGGAATTACAGCGAAGCCCAGGGGGTAGCTGCCTATGAGAGCAGTGGACCAGAGTAGGATGGACGCTAGGAAGGGAATAAAAAGCGAGCCCAATTGCGAAGTCAGAAGTCCAAAGATCAAAACCAGGAGGGCAGCAAAGGTACAAAATCGGCAGGCAGAAGAAGGGTCAGAAATTCAGGCTAAAGTTAAAGTCAAAACCAGGAGGGCAGCAAAGGTACAAAATCGGCAGGCAGTAGAACAGTCAGAAATCCAAGCAAAGGTCAGAAATACAATAGCAAAACAAATTTAAACAGAAACAGCTGCATGGATAATCAACAACAAAAACAAAAACAAGGGAGGTATTTTTAACCCCTTAACGACCGCCGATACGCCTTTTAATGGCGGTCAGTAAGGGTACTTAAACCACATCGCCGTTAATTAACGGCTCTGTGGAAAAAGTGAATAGCGCCCCCCAGAGTCGCATTTTCTCCGGGGTCTCAGGTACCGGGGGTAGCAGAGACCCAAGAGAACATGAATCGGGTCGGTTTTTACCGACACCGATGTTGCGATCGCCGTTATTAACCCTATAACGGCGATCGCAACAAAAAAAAACAACAATGTGCCATTTAATTTCTCTGTCCTCTGATGTTATTGGACATCAGAGGACAGAGAAAAAGGTTCCCCGGGACCCCCACTGTGGCCCCCGAACCCTCCTTATGGCCCCAGGGCCCTCCGGTGTCCCCAGGTGCCGGCGCCATGCTTCAAAATGGCGGGCGCATGAGTGGTGCGCCCGCCGCAAAGTGATAAACTATCACAGTGATCAAAATAAAAAAAACAGTACATAAACCCCCCCTATATCACCCCCTTGGTTAGGTACATATAATAAAATAAAGAAACTTTATTTATTTTCATTTTTCCATTAGGGTTAAGGTTAGGGTTATAATTAGGGTTAGGGTTATAATTAGGGTTAGCATTAGGGTTAGGGTTAGGCTGGGTTCATACTGCGTTATGGCAGTCCGTTAGACGGACTGCATTACACCGCGGTATAACGCGGTGTAACGCAGTCCGTTAACGCTGCTATTCACCCCCATTTGAGGGCGCATCGCCACGCATGCCGTAAAGCGGCATGCGATTGCCACGTGCCGTCATTCAGTGACGGAGCCTCGGACGCGACCTGCATCGTCTGGGCTCCGTCACCGCTAGCGCAGATGAATCATCGCTGATTCCTCTGCGCTAGTGGGTATAGCATAACGCGATCGCGTTATGCTATACCGTTACCAGCCCGTCAACGCTATGTGTTAAACGGGCTGGTAAAATGCAATATGAACCTAGCCTTAGGGTTATAATTAGGGTTAGGGTTATAATTAGGGTTAGGGTTGGAAATTAGGGTTAGGGTTACAATTAGGGTTAGGGTTACAATTAAGGTTAGAGTTAGAATTAGGGTTGGAATTAGGGTTGGTATTAGGGTTAGGGTTGGGATTAGGGTTAGTGGTGTTTTGGGGTTAGGGTTGGAGCTAGAATTGAGGGGTTTCCACTATTTAGGCACATCAGGGGGTCTCCAAAAACGCCGTGGCGTTCAAAAAGTCAAATGGCGCTCCCTCCCTTCCGAGCCCTGCCGTGCACCCAAACAGTGGTCCCCCCACATATGGGGCATCAGCGTACTCAGGACAAATTGGACAACAACTTTTGTGGTCTAATTTCTCCTGTTCCCCTTGGGAAAATAAACAATTGGGGTGAAAAGATCGTTTTTGTGGAAAAAATATGATTTTTTATTTTCACGGCTCTACGTTACAAACTTCTGTGAAGCACTTGGAGGTTCAAAGTGCTCACCACACATCTAGATAAGTTCCTTAAGGGGTCTAGTTTCCAAAATGGGGTCACTTGTTGGGTGTTTCCACTGTTTAGGCACTTCAGGGGCTCTCTAAACGCGACATGGCGTCCAGCCAATTCTGCATTGAAAAAGTCAAACGGCGCTCCTTCCCTTGCGACCTCTGCCGTGTGCCCAAAAAGTGGTTTACCCCCACATATGGGCTATCGGGTATTCAGGAGAAATTGCACAACAAATTTGGTGGTTCATTTTTTCTTTTAACACTTGTGAAAATAAAAAAAATTGGTTCCGAAGTAAAGCTTTTGCAAAAAAAGTTAAATGTTAATTTTTTCCTTCCACATTGCTTCAGTTCCTGTGAAGCACGTAAAGGGTTAATAAACTTCTTGAATGTGGTTTTGAGCACCATGAGGGGTGTAGTTTTTTGAATGGTGTCCATTTTGGGTATTTTCTATCATATAGACCCCTCAAAGTGACTTCAAATGTGAGGTGGTCCCTAAAAAAAAATGGTGTTGTAAAAATGAGAAATTGCTGGTCAACTTTTAACCCTTATAACTTCGTAACAAAAAAAAATTTTGTTCCCAAAATTGTGCTGATGTAAAGTAGACATGGGGGAAATGTTATTTATTAAGAAATTTGTATGACATTTCTCTCTGATTTCAGGGCATAAAAATTGAAAATTTGAAAATTGCTAAATTTTCAAAATTTTCGCCATATTTCCGTTTTTTTCATAAATAAGCGCCAGTCATATAAAAAATTTTTTAAAACTAACGTGAAGTACAATGTGTCACGAAAAAACAGTCTCAGAATCAGCTGGATTCGTTAAAGCGTTCCAGAGTTATAACCTCATAAAGTGACAGTGGTCAGAATTGTAAAAATTGGCAAGGTCATTAAGCTGAAAAATGGCTGTCACTAAGGGGTTAAATCAGGGCTGCCACTAGCAATTTCGGGGCCCCATACTGGCAAAATTTGTGGGGCCCCCCTTGAGACTCCGCCCAGACTCCACCCCCCAGTTCCGCATCCACCCTAGCTCCTCCTCCACCATGCAAACCTTCCAAAATCCCTCCGCCCTTTCATGGAAAAACTTCACTTCTGCACCATGCCCTCACCAATGACACATTCAGGCTATGTGCACACATTCAGGATTATTTGCGTTTTTTTTCGCGGGAAAAAACGCGTAAAAAACGCATGAATTAAGCATCCTATCATTTAGAATGAAGTCTGCAATTTTTGTGCACATAGTGCGTTTTTTTCCGCGAAAAAATGCATCTCGGAAAAAGAACCAACATGTTCATTAATTTTGCGGAATTCTAGCCTTTTTCCCGCTATATTATTGACCTAGAAAGTTTACCGCGGAAAAAGTCAGTTTTTGCTCAGAAAAATTCTACAAACATTCCTGAACGTGTGCACTTAGCCTAACACCAATCACTCGATGAATATGCAGCATTTTGCTTGTTTAGTATAATACACCCCCATAGTCCTCCATATATTATAATGTGCACCACAGTCCTCCATATTGTAAAGTGCACACCACATAGTCCTCCATATAATATAATGTATCCATAGTCCTCCATACAGTATAATACACTCCTAATAGCCCTCAATATATTAAAATACACTCAGTCATCCATATAGCTATAATACACTACTCATAGTGCTCCATATAGTATAATGCACCGCCATAGTCATCCATGTAGTACAATTCACTTCCCATAGTATAATGCACCCCATAGTTCTTCATATGGTATAATGTATTCCCCATAGTCCTCGATACAGTATAATGCAGCCCACATATAGTATAATGCAGTCACCCTGTAGAGCATAATGCAGCCACCCCACAGAGCATAATGCAGCCACCCCACAGAGCATAATGCAGCCACCCCACAGAGTATAATGCAACCACCCCACAGAGTATAATCTAAACCCCCATAGAATATAATTGAGCCCCCTTATATAGTATAATGTAGCACCTCCATAAAATACAATGTAGCCCTACTCATATAGTATAATGCAGCCCCCATAGAATATAATGTAGCCCCCTCATAAAGTATAATGAAGCCCCCATACAATATAATCTAGCCCCTCATAGAATATAATGTAGCCACTTCATAGAGCAGTGATGGCTAACCTTGGCACTCCAGCTGTTGTAAAACTACAACTCCCAGCATGCCCTTGCAACCTGCAGCAGTTGAGGCATGCTGGGAGTTGTAGTTCTCCAACAGCTGGAGTGCCAAGGTTCGCCATCACTGTCATAGAGTATGATGCAATCACCCCTCATAGAATATAATAAATATAATACAGCCCCCCATAGAATATAATGTATCCCCGAATAGAATATCATACAGCCTGCCTCCCCAAAGGAATATAACGTAGCCCCCCATAGTATATAACACAGCCACAAAGTACATAACACAGCCACATCTAATATATAAAGCTGAATGTATGTATGTGTGTATGTATGTGGGTATGTTTGTCCGGGATTGGAATCCGCACCGTCGCACTTACGGGCATGAAATTTTGAACGCCCGCACGTCTCGACCCCGAAAGCGTCCTAGGCTATGTTTTGAATCGAAATTTTAACCCCGCGCGTTCCAAATCGCCAAACAATTTTGGCCCTATCTACATAATGGGGAGAAAGCTGAATGCTTGTGTGTATGTCCGGCATAGGAATCTGCATTTACGGGCATGAAATTTTGCACACCCGCACGTCTCGACCCCGGGAGCGTCATAGGCTAGGTTTTGAGTCGAAATTTTAACCCCGCGCATTCCAAATCGGCAAATAATTTTGGCCCGGGATAGGAATCTGCACCGTTGTACTTACGGGCATGAAATTTTGCATGCCCGCACATCTCAACCCCAGGAGCATCATAGGCTATGTGTTGAATGGAAATTTTAAACCCCGCACGTTCCAAATCGCCAAACAATTTTGGCCCTATCTACATAATGGGGAGAAAGCTGAATGCTTGTGTGTATGTCCGGCATAGGAATCTGCATTTACGGGCATGAAATTTTGCACACCCGCACGTCTCGACCCCGGGAGCGTCATAGGCTAGGTTTTGAGTCGAAATTTTAACCCCGCGCATTCCAAATCGGCAAATAATTTTGGCCCGGGATAGGAATCTGCACCGTTGTACTTATGGGCATGAAATTTTGCATGCCCGCACATCTCAACCCCAGGAGCATCATAGGCTATGTGTTGAATGGAAATTTTAACCCCCGCACGTTCCAAATCGCCAAACAATTTTGGCCCTATCTACATAATGGGGAGAAAGCTGAATGCTTGTGTGTATGTCCGGCATAGGAATCTGCATTTACGGGCGTGAAATTTTGCACACCCGCACGTCTCGACCCCGGGAGCATCATAGGCTGTGTTTTGAGTCGACATTTTAACCCCACGTGTTCAAAATTGCGCGCATTAAAAACACACACACGTCTGGTATTTTTATCTTTTAAAAATAAATATCTGATTAATAACCAGCCAAACTACAAGACCAATTTGTTATAAATTTGCCATATAGGGAAATAAGCCAGATGTCAGTCACATGAGCTGTATATTATTTGTATGTGTGAGGTAATATATACTGCCAGAGGGGAATGTTTTCTGTTGGCTGGAGAATTATCAGGCTGCCTATAGCAACCAATCACAGCTCAGCTTCTATTTTGCGACAGGACATTAATATGACCATATAGGGAAATAAGCCACATGTCAGTCACATGAGCTGTATATTATTTGTATGTGTGAGGTAATATATACTGCTAGAGGGGAATGTTTTCTGTTGGCTGGGGATTTATCAGGCTGCCTATAGCAACCAATCACAGCTCAGCTTCTATTTTGCCATAGGTCATTAATATGAGCTCTGTTTGGTTACTATAGGCAACAGAGGACATTGTCAGTATAAGAAAGCTTGTGTGAGGTAATAGGATTTCAGTTACTATGCTTGGCCAATGTTGGTGTAATGACTGATGTAAGTCACATCACCTGTATGTGGGAGGATATATATATAGTAGCAGCCACAGCTTTGTCCTTCTATGTTGCTATCCTGATGAGGGCACAGTTAAGTACATTAACCCGGGCGAAGCCGGGTACTACAGCTAGTATATTATATAACACAGCCACCCTATAAAATATAATATATCCCCCCATAGTATATAACACAGCCCACATAGTGTACAGCGTGGCCCACATAGTGTACAGCAGGGCCCACATAGTGTACAGCAGGGCCCACATAGTATATAGCAGGGCCCACAGTATATAGCAGGGCCCAAATTGTATATAACAGGGCCCCTATAGTATACAGCAGGGCCCACATAGTATATAGCAGGGCCCACATTGTATACAGCAGGGCCCACATAGTATATAGCAGGGCCCACATAGTATACAGCAGGGCCCACATAGTATACAGCAGGGCCCACATAGTATATAGCAGGGCCCCCATAGTATACAGCAGGGCCCATATAGTATATAGCAGGGCCCCCATTGAATATAGCAGCGCTCCCATAGTATATATCAGGGCCCACATTTACAGCAGGGCCCCCATAGTATATAGCAGGGCCCACATTGTATATAGCAGGGCCCACATAGTATATAGCAGGGCCCCCATTTTACAGCAGGGCCCACATTGTATATATCAGGGCCCACATAGTATATAGCAGGGCCCCCATTTTACAGCAGGGCCCACATTATATATAGCAGGGCCCCCATAGTATACAGCAGGGCCCACATAATATATAGCAGGGCCCACATTGTATACAGCAGGCCACATAGTATATAGCAGGGCCCACATAGTATACAGCAGGGCCCACATAGTATATAGCAGGGCCCCCATAGTATACAGCAGGGCCCACATAGTATATAGCAGGGCCCCCATTGTATACAGCAGGGCCCACATAATATATAGCAGGGCCCACATTGTATACAGCAGGGCCACATAGTATATAGCAGGGCCCACATAGTATACAGCAGGGCCCACATAGTATATAGCAGGGCCCCCATAGTATACAGCAGGGCCCCCATAGTATATAGCAGGGCCCACATAGTATATAGCAGGGCCCACATAGTATATAGCAGGGCCCCCATTTTACAGCAGGGCCCAAATTGTATATAGCAGGGCCCACATAGTATATAGCAGGGCCCCAATTTTACAGCAGGGCCCACATTGTATAAAGCAGGGCCCACATAGAATATAGCAGGGCCCCCATTTTACAGCAGGGCCCACATTGTAAATAGCAGGGTCCACATTTTACAGCAGGGCCCCCATAGTATATAGCAGGGCCCCCATAGTATATAGCAGGCCCACATTATATATAGCAGGGCCCACATAGTATATAGCAGGGCCCCCATTTTACAGCAGGGCCCACATTGTATATATCAGGGCCCACATAGTATATAGCAGGGCCCCCATTTTACAGCAGGGCCAACATTGTATATAGCAGGGCTCCCATAGTATACAGCAGGGCCCACATAGTATATAGCAGGGCCCACATTGTATACAGCAGGGCCACATAGTATATAGCAGGGCCCACATAGTATACAGCAGGGCCCACATAGTATATAGCAGGGCCCCCATTTTACAGCAGGGCCCACATTGTATATAGCAGGGCCCACATAGTATATAGCAGGGCCCCCATTTTACAGCAGGGCCCACATTGTATATAGCAGGGCCCACATAGTATATAGCAGGGCCCCCATTTTACAGCAGGGCCCACATTGTATATAGCAGGTCCCACATAGTATATAGCAGGGCCCCCATTTTACAGCAGGGCCCACATTGTATATAGCAGGGCCCACATAGTATATAGCAGGGCCCCCATTTTACAGCAGGGCCCACATTGTATATAGCAGGGCCCACATAGTATATAGCAGGGCCCCCATTTTACAGCAGGGCCCACATTGTATATAGCAGGGCCCACATAGTATATAGCAGGGCCCCCATTTTACAGCAGGGCCCACATTGTATATAGCAGGGCCCACATAGTATATAGCAGGGCCCCCATTTTACAGCAGGGCCCACATTGATATAGCTAGGGCCCACATAGTATTTAGCAGGGCCCCATTACAGCAGGCCCACATACAGTAGTCCATAATATTGGACAAGACAACATTAATCTAATTTGGTTCTAGACATTACCACAATGAATTTTCAACAAAACAATTCAGATGCAGTTGAAGTCCAGACTTTCAGCTTTCATTTGAGGGTATCCACATTAAAATTGGATGAAGGGTTTAGGAGTTTCAGCTCCTTAACATGTGCCACCCTGTTTTTAAAGGGACCAAAAGTAATTGGACAAATGACTCCAAGGCTATTTCATGGACGGGAGTGGGCAATCCCTTTGTTATGTCATTCTCAATTAAGCAGATGAAAGGGCCGGAGTTGATTTGAGGTGTGGTGTTTGCATTTGGAAGGTTTTGCTGTGAAGGAAACATGCGGTCACAGGAGCTCTCCATGCAGGTGAAACAAGCCATCCTTAAGCTGCAAGAACAGAAAAAAACCCATCCAAGAAATTGCTACAATATTAGAAGTGACAAAATCTACAATTTGGTACATCCTGAGAAAGAAAGAAAGCACTGGTGAACTCATCAATCCAAAAAGACCTGGGAGCCCACGGAAGACAACAGTGGTGGATGATCGCCGCATACTTTCTTTGGTGAAGAAGAACCCGTTCACAACATCAACTGAAGTCCAGAACACTCTCAGTGAAGTAGGTGTATCTGTCTCTAAGTCAACAGTAAAGAGAAGACTCCATGAAAGTAAATACAAAGGGTTCACATCTAGATGCAAACCATTCATCAATTCCAAAAATAGACAGGCCAGAGTTAAATTTGCTGAAAAACACCTCCAGAAGCCAGCTCAGTTCTGGAAAAGTATTCTATGGACAGATGAGACAAAGATCAACCTGTACCAGAATGATGGGAAGCCAAAAGTTTGGAGAAGAAAGGGAACGGCACATGATCCAAGGCACACCACATCCTCTGTAAAACATGGTGGAGGCAACGTGATGGCATGGGCATGCATGGCTTTCAATGGCACTGGGTCACTTGTGTTTATTGATGACATAACAGCAGACAAGAGTAGCCGGATGAATTCTGAAGTGTACCGGGATATACTTTCAGCCCAAATTCAGCCAAATGCTGCAAACTTGATTGGACGGCGCTTCATAGTACAGATGGATAATGACCCCAAGCATACAGCCAAAGCTACACAGGAGTTCATGAGTGCAAAAAAGTGGAACATTCTTCAATGGCCAAGTCAATCACCAGATCTTAACCCAATTGAGCATGCATTTCACTTGCTCAAATCCAGACTTAAGAGGGAAAGACCCACAAACAAGCAAGACCTGAAGGCTGCGGCTGTAAAGGCCTGGCAAAGCATAAAGAAGGAGGAAACCCAGCGTTTGGTGATGTCCATGGGTTCCAGACTTAAGGCAGTGATTGCCTCCAAAGGATTCGCCACAAAATATTGAAAATAAAAATATTTTGTTTGGGTTATGTTTATTTGTCCAATTACTTTTGACCTCCTAAAATGTGGAGTGTTTGTAAAGAAATGTGTACAATTCCTACATTTTCTAACACATATTTTTGTTCAACCCTTCAAATTAAACGTTACAATCTGCACTTGAATTCTGTTGTAGAGGTTTCATTTCAAATCCAATGTGGTGGCATGCAGAGCCCAACTCGCGAAAATTGTGTCACTGTCCAAATATTTCTGGCCCTGACTGTAGTATATAGCAGGGCCCCCATTTTACAGCAGGGCCCACATTGTATATAGCAGGGCCCACATTGTATATAGCAGGGCCCCCATTTTACAGCAGGGCCCACATTGTATATAGCAGGGCCCACATTGTATATAGCAGGGCCCCCATTTTACAGCAGGGCCCACATACAGTTAGGTCCATATATATTTGGACAGAGACAACATTTATCTAATTTTGGTTCTAGACATTACCACAATGAATTTTCAACAAAACAATTCAGATGCAGTTGAAGTCCAGACTTTCAGCTTTCATTTGAGGGTATCCACATTAAAATTGGATGAAGGGTTTAGGAGTTTCAGCTCCTTAACATGTGCCACCCTGTTTTTAAAGGGACCAAAAGTAATTTGACAAATGACTCCAAGGCTATTTCATGGACAGGAGTGGGCAATCCCTTTGTTATGTATATAGCAGGCCCACATTGTATATAGCAGGGCCCCCATTTTACAGCCCTCATCTCTCCTCCCCCCCAGGAATGTCCACACAGCAAACAGATTTATAAAAAAAAAACACTCCTCACCTCTCCTGGTGCCAGCGCTGCTCCCAGCTCCTGTCTCCTGCTCTGCCCGGCACACAGTGTGTGCGCTGTGTCAGAGGCAGAGCAGAGAATGATGGGAGAGGGAGCGTCAGCTGACGCTCTCTCCTTCATCATTGCTTTGAACTGTACCGGCGGACGCCGGTATAGTTCAATGCAGCGGCGGGGGAGTCGGCGCTGGGGGCAGGTGGGCCCCCCTGCCACACAGGGGCCCCCATAGAGGCTGCGTGATGTGCCGCTAGCTGGGGCCCCTTGAGGTGCAGGGGGAGCCTCAAAATGTTGGGGGTCCCGGGCCCGAGTGCGGACCTGCGTGCTCGGGCGGCGGGCCCCCCCTAATGACCGGGCCCCATACATCGGTATGGGTTGTCATGCCCTGATGGCGGCCCTGGGTTAATTATATGAGTCCCGAAACACCACTCAATCAATTATATTCAAACCAGGAGAACGAAGAGTCATTGGTGTTATTATAGTAAAATAGCAATTTTATTATTTATTTATACAAAATCACATAAATGGCATGGTAACATGAAAATACATGAACACAAGAGACAGTGCAAACAGAAAGGTGTAATGAACCTCCTGTATAATAGACAAAGTGTCATGGTGCAAAAATAGTATACAACTACTGAGACACCTCAGGGCATAAAAGCCCTAGAATAGCAAGGCAGAATTCAGAAAGTAAGTGACGTAACTAAGATGCCCTAAAAGCACACTAGCAAGGTAACCAGAGTACAAGACTTCCTAGATAGAATCACTGACTGCTAGGAGAAAAAAAGGGTGTGCTCACCGGTAACTGAGTAACAGAACAGGAGGAAGATCGCACCAGAGATGTCACCCCGACGTACGTTTCGCTGGCACAAAGGCACAGCTTTCTCAAGGGGATTGCTATTTTACTATAATAACACCAATGACTCTTCGTTCTCCTGGTTTGAATAGCAAAACAAACTAGCACACTGGGGAAACCAAGACTATATCTGGCGGCTTGCAAGCCAGGCTCCAAGGCATTTGAAGGGCATGGCTACCTCTCACAGGCTCACAGTCTGATGACCTCATCTGGACCGCCCCCAGAACCAGGCTAGATAGTGATGCATGACTGACACCAACCACTTCACCTTTGACAGCAGAGCGATGCCTGCACCCATCAGACTCCTGAGTCTGGGCGCCTCCCAGCGGCCAAGGCAGGAACACCAGCCACTGAATCCAACGGCGACGTGACAGTACCCCTCCCTCTAAGAGGGGCCTCTGGACCCTCAAAACCCGGTTTGTTGGGATGAAGGAGATGAAACTTCCTGATCAAACCCTTGGCATGGACATTACTGGCAGGCACCCTGGACCTTTCCTCCGGACCATAGCTGCCCTTCCAATGCACCAGATACTGCACGGATCCTCTCACTAAACGGGAATCAAGGATCCTTTGGACTTCGTATTCCAAAGCACCCCCTACCAAAACCGGAGGAGGAGGGGACTGGACAGGACGAATCGGAGAGCGGTACAATTTGAGAAGGGACTTTTGGAATACATTGGGCAGTTTAAATGATTGAGGGAGCTTCAGACGAAAGGCTACTGGATTAATCACCTCAATAATTTCATACCGACCAAAAAACCAGGGACATAGTTTGGCAGATGGCACTTTGAGCTTAATATTCCTGGTAGAAAGCCAAACTTTGTCCCCAACTCCCAGGTCCGGGCCCTTTGAGAGCCGTCTATTAGCAGACGAAGTCCGTCTAGTCTGAGCCCCTTTCAAGTTTACGTTGACTTCTGACCAGATAGTTTTTAACTGGTCTATGGTCCTTTCTACCCCAGGGACATCTGACATCCTAGAAGAGAGTGAACCAAAGCGTGGGTGTAGCCCATGATTACAGTAGAAAGGGGTAGTCTTGATGGACTCCTGGTACTGATTATTCATGGCAAACTCTGCTAGCAGTAAGTGTTCCACCCAATCGGACTGATGCTCAGAGATATAGCAACGTAGATTCTGATCAAGTGCTTGGTTGGTGCGTTCAGTTTGACCATTAGTTTCAGGGTGATAGGCAGAGGAAAAGGACAATTCCATTCCAATTCGTTTACAGAATGCCCTCCAAAATTTTGAAACAAATTGGGTGCCCCTATCGGACACGATATTCACAGAAATACAATGCAATCGCACAACATGAGTAATGAATAATTTGCTCAGGGTCTCGGAATTAGGTAATCCGGACAGAGGAACAAAATGTCACTGCTTGCTGAATCTATCCACCACCACCCAGATACACGTCTTCCCTTCTGAGAGTGACAGATCAGTAATAAAGTCCATGGAGATATGGGTCCAAGGACTTTCAGGGGCAGGCAGGGACTGGAGCCACACGGCAGGGAGATTATGGGGAGACTTAGCCCGAGCACAGGTTTCACAGGCCAGTACATAGTCCTTACAGTCCTTTACTACAGTTGGCCACCAAAAATTCCTAGTTACAATTCTGATGGTGTTTTTGATGCCTGGATGCTCTGCAAGGATGGAATCATGTGATTCTTTCAGAACTTGAAGGCGGAATGTGGCCGGGACAAATAGTTTTTGGGGAGGAATTGTGTCAGGTGCCTGCTCTGGGGATCTACGGATTTCTTCCAGAAGATCCAAAGATACAGCTGACATAATTCCCTTGGCTAGTATTGGAGTCAGTTCAGAGTCCTCGACCTGTGAGGGGCAAAAACTTCGAGAAAGGGCATCAGCCCTTACATTTTTAGTACCCGGTCGAAAAGTAATCACAAAATCAAACCTAGAAAAGAACAAGGCCCACCTTGCCTGGCTGGGATTCAGTTTTTTTGCTGACCCCAAGTAGGTCAGGTTCTTTTGGTCAGTAATTACAGTGATCCTATGTTTGGCACCTTCGAGGAAGTGGCGCCATTCTCCAAAGGCCCATTTGATTGCCAACAATTCTCGATTACCTATATCATAATTATTCTCGGTGGGAGAGAATTTTCGGGAAAAGAAGGCACACGGACGAAGTTGAGTGAGGGATGCAGTGCCTTGTGATAGCACTGCCCCGACTCCAATTTCAGAGGCATCTACCTCTACAATAAAGGGGTGGTCCAGATCAGGCTGAACCAATATCGGGTTAGAGGAAAAACATTTCTTTAAAGCAGAAAATGCCTGAATTGCTTCAGGCTTCCAGTTAACCACATCCGCCCCTTTCCTAGTCAAATCAGTGAATGGTTTGGCTATCTCGGAAAAACCTTTAATAAATTTACGATATTAGTTAGCGAAACCCAAAAATCGCTGTAGTGCCTTTAGAGACTGGGGTTGTACCCATTCCTTAATGGGTTGAATTTTAGAAGGATCCATGTGAAACCCTTTAGCCGACAAAATGTACCCCAGAAACTGTATCTCCTGTGTCATGAAGACACATTTCTCCCATTTTGGCGAATAAAGAATGCTCTCCGAGTCTCTGGAGGACAGAGCGGACGTGTTGGACGTGCGTCACAATATCAGAAGAGTAAATCAGGATGTCGTCCAAATAAACAACTACATAAACACCACTAATGTCTCTGAAAATCTCGTTCACAAAATTCTGAAACTCTGCAGGTGCAGTACTGAGCCCGAACGGCATTACAAGATACTCAAAGTGGCCGAGGGGTTGTCAAACACAGTCTTCCACTCATCTCCCTTACTTATACGGACAAGATTATATGCTCCTCGGAGGTCAAGTTTAGTAAACCAACGGACTCCCAACAGCTGATTATATAGATCAGGAATGAGTGGAAGCGATACTGGTTTTTCACAGTGATTGCGTTTAACTCACAATAATCAATGCAAGGCTTGAGACCACCATCTTTTTTTTTCCACAAAAAAGAACCCGGCCCCCACTGGTGAGGTGGATGGTCTAATGAACCCTTTTCACAAACTGTCTGTTATGTAGTCTTTCAAGGCCTGACGTTCTGGACCAGAGAGTTTAAATATTCTCCCCTTAGGGAGGCGAAAACCTGGTACTAAGTCTATGGGGCAATCGTACTTTCTACGAGGGGATAATTTCTCTGATTCCATGACAGAAAATACATCCTCATAATCTCTGAATGCATGGGGTCTAAAGGGAGGAGGTGTGACATTAACTTGGTTCACTGATAGCGATATACACTTATCCTGACACTCTGGGCTCCAGCGCACGATATCACCCAAGTGTCAGTCAATGACTGGATTATGTTTACGTAACCATGGCATACCCAGAACAACAGCAGATGATAAATTGTGGATAACAAAAAATGACACATGTTCAGCATGTAACGATCCCACTGACATTGATATTTCCTCAGTGATAAACTCCACTCCATTCTGGAAGATAGGAGTGCCATTAATGGCAGTGGTTTGAATGGGCGCATTAAGCTTTAGCAGTGGTACACCAAGATTTCTCACTACCAGGAAATCTATGAAATTCCCTTCTGAACCACTGTCCACATAAGCCTCCACACACACAGATTTCTTCAAATAAGATAAAGAAGTAGGTAAAAGGACTTTGGCCGCATCAGCGGGCAATATCTGGGCACCTGGGCAGGCATAGCCAGCGCTACCCAGGTGCTGACGTCCAGGGAGTGAAGGCTTCTGATGTCCAGTGTTCTCCCAGAGCTCTCCAGACTGTGGCTTGTGCAGCATGTTAGTAAGAGATGATGGGAGTGATCCTCCACAGGACTGAACAATGAAGCCGGACACATGTGCTTTAGCAACCCAATCAACTCAGAAAAGGAGAGGAAGGAAAAAAAAATTCAGAGAAAGGGTTAGGAAATGCTTTCATATATACAAAAACGGGTTTTTTTTTTTTTTTATATGGGCCAGATATAATGTGACGTCCCCTCACGGCAGGTCTGAACTGCAGGTTAGACAGCACCCCGAGAAACCCCGAGACCCTTTACCCCTATACAGGGATCAGGAATTACAGCGAAGCCCAGGGGGTAGCTGCCTATGAGAGCAGTGGACCAGAGTAGGATGGACGCTAGGAAGGGAATAAAAAGTGACCCAATTGCGAAGTCAGAAGTCCAAAGATCAAAACCAGGAGGGTGGCAAAGGTACAAAATCGGCAGGCAGAAGAAGGGTCAGAAATTCAAGCTAAAGTTAAAGTCAAAACCAGGCGGGCAGCAAAGGTACAAAATCTGCAGGCAGTAGAACAGTCAGAAATCCAGGCAAAGGTCAGAAATACAATAGCAAAATAAACTAGCACACTGGGGAAACCAAGACTATATCTGGTGGCTTGCAAGCCAGGCTCCAAGGCATTTGAAGGGCATGGCTACCTCTCACAGGCTCACAGTCTGATGACCTCATCTGGACCGCCCCCAGAACAAGGCCAGATGGTGATGCATGACTGACACCAACCACTTCACCTCTGACAGCAGAGTGATGCCGACGCCACCAGACGCCTGAGTCCGGCGCCTCCCAGCGGCCGAGGCAGGAACACCAGCCACTGAATCCAACGGCGATGTGACAATTTGTCTCAGTGTGTGGCTCAGTGTGTGGCTCAGTGTGTGGCTCAGTGTGCGGCTCAGTGTGTGGCTCTGTGTGCATCCGCTAATGATGCGATTTTCTAAGCCGGTTACAATAGAGCACAGCAGTAATAGAGGAGGGGTGATTTACTTCTGTCATGTGCTCTCTGCTCCTTTCTGGGGGGCAGACAATGGCTGGGTGCTTATGTTCCCCTGGATGCTAGATTTCTCCCACCCGGTCAGTGTCTGCTGAGGTGTTGTAGAGTGGGAAAACTGTTGCTCATAGAAACCAATCACAGCTCAGCTTCTTTTAAACAGCTCTGGTGAAATGAAAGATGCTTAGTGATTGGGTGAGGCTATGTGGAGTGGGTGTGGCTGATACACTCACACATACACACCTACATACATTCATTTTTATATATATAGATTTTAAAAGGACTGTACAAAAATACCTCAACCACTACAAATTGCTATCAAGAACTAGAGTGGAATATATACTCTGTTTCTACAAATTAGTGAAACCCAAATCGTGAATAAAGTGCAAATTCAATGCAATAAAATTGCCAATAACCATTTGGGTTGTTTTGGGCATATATAGGTACAAATGCCTATGCACAATGAATCCTGAGTCAGAAAAATTGGGAGAAGTAGAGGCCTGTATTTCCCTAGTGCACCCTACTAAATCTCCCTGCCTGACTGCGGAGGCTGGCACCCTACTCTGAAACGGTATGGCGCCCCGGCTCAACGTAGGTAACCCTAGGTGCCCTGGTAAGGCACTAATAAGATATTAAATCATAGATAGTACTCCCCTTCCCCAAGCATAGAATTAACACATACTGGTAAGTTACCCTTATATACGAATTTGAGCAAAGTCCACTGACCAGAGGGGCGAGAAGTTTAATAAAATACCATACTCTTTAGATAGACCAAATAGTTAATATGTATGAGATATGTCCTCGATGTCAGTATAATAGATAGCTAAAAAAAAAAGAGGCATCTTGTAGATATGAATATCCAAAACAGATTCAGGAATTCATATAGCTATAAGTATTCATAGCAAAAAGAGTGCTCCCCAATCAGGATAAAGGAAAAATATCCAATTCATAACACATAATTCCAGCTAATCCCACTGGGGTCATATACAATGGGCACGGAAAGTATTCAGACCCATTTAAATTTTTCACTCTTCGCTTCATTGCAGCCATTTGGTAAATTCAAAAAAGTTCATATTTTTCCTCATTAATGTACACTCTGCACCCCATCTTGACTGAAAAAAAACAGAAATGTAGAAATTTTTGCAAATTTATTAAAAAAGAAAAACTGAAATATCACATGGTTATAAGTATTCAGACCCTTTGCTCAGTATGAGGAGAAGCACCCTTTTGAGCTAGTAAAGCCATGAGTCTTCTTGGAAATAATGCAACGAGTTTTTCACACCTGGATTTGCGGATCCTCTGCCATTTTTCCTTGCAGATCCTCTCCAGTTCCATCAGGTTGGATGGTGAACATTGGTGGACAGCCATTTTCAGGTCTCTCCAGAGATGCTCAATTGGGTTTAGGTCAGGGCTCTGGCAGGGCCAGTCAAGAATGGTCACAGAGTTGTTCCGAAGCCACTCCTTTGTTATTTTTGCTGTGTGATTAGGGTCATTGTCTTGTTGGAAGGTGAACCTTTGGACAAGTCTGAGGTCCAGAGCACTCTGGAAGAGGTTTTCATGCAAGATGTCTCTGTACTTTGCTGCATTCATGTTTCCTTCAATGGCTGAAAAACACCCCCATAGCATGATGCTGCCACCACCATGTTTCACTGTTGGGATTGTATTGGGCAGGTGATGAGCAAGTGATGAGCAGTGCCTGGTTTTCTCCACACATACAGAGTACAATTATCACCAAAAGGTCTATCTTCAACTCATCAGACCAAAGAATCTTATTTCTCTTAGTCTGGGAGTCCTTCATGTGTTTTTTAGCAAACTCTATGCGGGCTTTCATATGTCTTTTACTAAAGAGAGGCTTACATTGGGCCTGACTTAAAGGCCTGACTGGTGGAGGGCTGCAGTGATAGTTGACTTTGTGGAACTTTCTCCCATCTCCCTACTGCATCTGTGGAGCATAGCCACAGTGATCTTGGGGTTCTTCTTTACCTCTCTCACCAAGGTTATTCTCCCATGATTGCTCAGTTTGTCTGGATAGCCAGGTCTAGGAAGACTTCTGGTGGTCCCAAACTTCTTCCATTTAATGATTATGGAGGCCACTGTGCTCTTAGGAACCTTGAGTACTGCATTAATTCTTTTGTAACTTTGGCCAGATCTGTGTTTTGCCACAATTTTGTCTGAGCTCCTTGGCCAGTTCCTTTGACCTCATAATTCTCATTTGGTCTGACATGGACTGTTGAACTGTGAGGTCTTATAAAGACAGGTTTGTGCCTTTCCAAATCAAGTACTATCAGTTTAATTAAACACAGCTGGACTTCATTGAAGTAGTAGAACCATCTCAAGGAGGATCACAAGGAAATGGAGAGCATGTGACTTAAATAAGAGTATCTGAGCAAAGGGTCTGAATACTTTTGGCCATGTGAATCTTCTGTTTTTCTTTTTTAATAAACTTGCAAAAATTTCTACATTTCTTTTTTTTCAGTCTAGATGGGGTGCAGAGTGTATATTAATGAGAAAAAAAATAACAATTTTGAATTTACCAAATGGCTGCAATGAAACAAAGAGTGAAAAATTTAAAAGGGTCTGAAATTGCAGCACGCTCTGCTGAAGCTCATCGGTTTAGGTGATAAAGCTCACAACCCAGCCAAGATGTTGAAAGGGATAAAAGAACAGACCTATCAGTGTCTCTCCCCCTCTGAACTTCTAACCAGGTGTAGTCTGCAACCAGATATGGGTTGCAGACTACACATAGCGGCTTTTGGCACAGTACTCCCACAGATATGGTTTGTTAAGTGCACACAGCTGCTTTTTTAGAAAGTGCTATCCCTACAGTAATGAGAAAATGAAACTCATACAACAAAACCACATGGTTGTCAGTATTTGCGTGATACACATTATGATATATGTAGTTGTCTCCATACTATGTGTGCACTAGATTTTTACAACTCATCATGTGATACGTGTTACTTCCCCCCAGTCCACACCCTGCTATTAGAGATGAGCGAATATTTCAATGTTCGGTTTGGATTTGGATCGTTGAATTTGCAATATTCGCCTATTAATTTGTTGAATATTAGCCGAACATAACCGAACGCCATTCAGCTCAATAGGAGGCAAAAACAAACGCATGCATAACAACTTATAACAGCCCCAAATGCTGCCAAAACATATCAAATGAGGGACAGACACCAGGACAGTAGCCTCAATTTACCCACAGTTCAAATTTTAGCATGGAATTGCAGCAATCAGCCAGGCATGAGGCATCGGGGTCTGGGACAGAATTTACAGCTTTCAAATGAACGTCACAGTAAGACAAGGTTGGTGAGGGATTGGTGTAGGCCCCCATAGCTGGGAGTCCTGATACCACATGCAACACCTCTACCTGTTTTCTTGCTGAGCCACACTCAGGTGGCACAAATATCAGTTTTTTAGACTACCATTGTCAGAAAAATTTAAAGAAAGTAACACGGTTAGTTGAGTAGGAAGTGGAGGCCTGATGGTGTCGGAGGCCTACTGCTACAGGCAACTATTAGGCCTCTTTCACACATCATTTTTTTTTACGTCAGGCACGATCCGGCATGTTGTTAAAAAACCGGATCCGGTACCGGGTGAGTTTTTTTGTAATTGACTTTCATTAGCGCCGTATCGCGCCTGATGTTTTTGCGTTGCATCCGTTTTTGGTCGGATCCGGCGGAAATGTGCATTCCGGCGGCCGGACAAGACGGTCACTGCAACGTTTTTTTTTCCGGACCCGACTGATAGTGCCTGAAGCGCGCATCAGGCGGCCGGAAATAATAGAAGTGTATGGAACACGACCAGTCTTTTGTGAAATCCGTCAAAAGACTGATCTGGATTCTGGAAACCAAGATCTCTCTCTCTCTCCTCCGTGCCAGACATGCGTACCTGCATTTTCCGGGTTGAAAAGGTCAGGTCGGATCCGCCAAGAAAACTGATCCGTTGCATCAGTTTTTCAAAATCCGCGCCGGATCCGTCCTATCAGGTATACGATGGATTAGGCCTGACACAAAAAACCTGATGTGTGAAAGTAGCCTAAAGGAGACCCAACCAGGAGTGTTCACATTTCCAAAAATTATTGGCAGACACCACCAAAGTGGCATCAATTTCTCCACAGTAGAAATAGTATAATAGGGACCAATATGTCTTCCACTACACCCAATCCAGCAGATGGACACCAAACCAGGAGTGTTCACATTTCCAAAAATCATTGGCAGACACCACCAAAGTGGCATCAATTTCACCACAGTATAGATAGTATAATGGAGCACCCCAAAGGGCCATGGGGAACTTGGTACCTGGCCAGGATGTTCTTAAAGGGGAAGTCACGGCGGCAGTGACCCAGTCTGTGGCCCTGGGCATCCAATAAAAAAGGGTAAGAAAAAGTAATAGTGAATAGTTTATAGGGGATTAGTTTGTGACGCCACCCGTGGTGTTCGGCAATAAGATGGCCAACGCTGCGATTCAGATTCCTCTGGGGCAGTTGGTGATGCAGCATAGATATTTCAGCTCTCCATGGGTAGAGCTAAACCCCAGGGCAGTTAAAGAGTTAATGATGATGGTAACAGTTGTAGTGCAGGGAAGATGACGCAGTAAATGAGTCTGAGGACACAGCAAGGTGCAGTCTTTTCACTTTACTCACAGTTCTTAGGTTATAATCCCAAGTCGGGGTGCGGTGTCCTCCGGGTTGGTGGTCCAGCCAGCTATCAGGTAGTTTGGGGTGCACTTTGCCAGATCTCCCTTCTTATGATTCTTTCTCTGGCCATCTCCCTGCACTGTATCACTCCCTCCTGCCCTGCGCCTCACACACAGTGTCCCAAGCCAGCAGCCTCAGATCCTGTCGGGTGACTCGGGCTACTTCCTCCGAGTCCCCTTGATTCTATGTGGCTGCCTTTTCAGTGAATGTGGGTGGATTTGGCTATAGCACATACAGTTTCCACATCCTCCGGTTTGCTAGCTTAGTCCTACAGTCTCTCCAATAGTCTGGGGCCGGTCCCCTACTGCGACCTGGTCCCTCCACCCGACTCCGGTCAGCATGGATTTGGGCACCCAGGGTGGATTCCTCACTTCCCTAGCCCCTAGGACCCCTTCTTCCTTCTAGAAGCTTCTCTCCACCTCACTGCTCCTGTCTGCAGCTCCTCTCTCTTCCCTCTCCTCAGAGCTTCTTCCTTCAACTCTCACACTGCCTTCTCGCTCTAACTGGGGCTCCTCCCCCTAAGCCTGAGGTCATGTGATATTGGATGCAAATGTGCAAGCACTGGGTAGTGCCCCTTCCTTACCCGAGAGCTAAGTACCACACCTTTGGCTGAGGTGCAGTACCTCTGTGGTGACTGGACTTTCAGGGTGCCACAATAATAGAGACTGAAAGGTCTTCCACTACACCCAATCCAGCAGATGGACATCCAACCTGGAGTGTTCACATTTAATCAAATGAAGGCCTTACACCACAGAAGTTTCATCAATTTCACCACAGTAGAAATAGTATAATATGGATCGATTTGTCTTCAACTACACCCAATCCGGCAGATGGACACCCAACCAGGAGTGTTCACATTTCCCAAAATTACTGGCAGACACCACCAAAGTGTCATCAATTTCACCACAGTAGAAATAGTATCATAGGGACCAACAGTTCTTCCACTCCACCCATTCCAACAGATGGAAACCTAACCAGGAGTGTTCACATTTCCAAAAATTATTTGCAGACACCACTAAAGTGGCATCAATTTCACCACAGTAGTAATAGTATAATAGGGACCGATAAGTCTTCCACTACACCCAGTCCAGCAGATGGACACCCAACCAGGAGTGTTCACATTTCCAAAAATTATTGGCAGACACCACCAAAGAGACATCAATTTCACCACAGTATAGATAGTAAAATAGGAACCCACAGGTCTTCCACTACACCCAATCCAGCAGATGGACACCAAACCAGGAGTGTTCACATTTAAACAAATGAGGGCCTTACATCACAGAAGTGTCATCAATTTCATCACAGTAGAAATAGTATAATAGGGACCAATAGGTCTTCCACTACACCCAATCCAGCAGATGGACACCCAACCAGGAGTGTTCACATTTTAAAAATGAGGACCTGACACCTCCGAAGTGGAATAACTGTCACAAGAATAGAAATAGTATAATTGGGACCAAGACGTCTTCCACTACAGCTAACCCAGCAGATGTAGGCCAACCATGACTGTTTACATTTCCATAAATTTGTGTTAACAGCAGCAGCAGCCACAGCAGGCATAGCAAGTACAGAAGCCACACTAAAGATATTAGAGTACAGTTACGTGACATTAATGAATCAGAGTTAAAAATGCAATATCACCTAGTCTATACAGTCTGTGATTGGGGTGCAAAAGTCCTTGGGGATCCATGACTTGTTTATCTTGATGAAATTTAGGAGGTCTGCACTTTCAGGGGACAGCCTACTGTGCTTATCCGTCTGGACACCACCAGCAGCGCTGAAGAATACGCTGGCTGCCAGGCACGATAAAACCTCCAAGGCCTGTGAGGCAAGCTCAGACCAAAATGTGAAAGTGTCCAAACCCTCCTTGATGATGTTTATATTCAGTTCTAGATACTCCTGCACCATCCTGTCCATTCGTTCACCAAATGTAAGACTTGGACTCTGTTGTGCTAGTGCATGAGTTGGTCTAAAAAAGATGTCAAAGGACTCACAGAAATTGCTTCTTCCACTTCCACCACTGCTGCTGCTGCTAATGTTTTGGCATTGATGAATTGACATGCTGAAAGTTGGAAGTGTAGAGCTGAGATGTGAACTGTGTGCATCACTGCTGCCTTGGGGAAAAGCTTTCTTAAGGTTGTCTAAAAGCATTTTTTTTGATACTCAAGCATTCGAGGGTCCCTTTCTAGGGTGAGAATCATCTGGCAAAATTTTGTTGTATAACATGGATCTAACAGAGTGGCAACCCAGTAGTCAGCATTATTCCTAATCATAACTATAAGGGGATCATGTTGCATATAGTTCAGCATGAAGGCACTCATATGTTGGGCTCTACCATGAGGTCCAAGCACATTCTATGTTGGTGGCTGGATAACAATGAGGCTCATTTCCATGCCTTCTCGCCAACCACGAACAACAGAGAGGAGAGGGAAGATTATCCTCTTCATCTGATAGTTGCTCGCCCATCACCTCTTCCTCAGATCTTGCACCTTCGATAACAGTTTGTCTGTTATCTTCAGCCTCTTCGATCGCAGTAATCCACCCTCCTTTTGCACCCATCTGTGTGACGACAGTCTTGAACTTAGAGACAATGTTATCCCTTCCTCATTCTCCTATGCTTCATCCTCTTCTTCTGAGACCACCATCTCCTCCCGCAGGCTATTCAAAGTCTGCTGCAGCATATAGATGACCAGAATAGTGATGCTGATGATGGTGTGATCACTGCTAACCATCTAAGTAGCCATTTCAAAACTGTTCAGAAGAGTGCAGAGGTCCTTAATTTGTGCCCACTCTTTTTAAACTTGATATGGGCCACGTCTGTACTGCGTTGGCCCAGGCTATATGACATGACATACTGCGTCAGGGCTCGTTGCTGCTGCCACAGTCTCAGCAACATGTGCAGAATGGAATTCAACCGTGTCGGCACATTGCATATCAACCTGTTAACTAGCATGGACAAAGACATCTGTATCGATGCAAGTCGATCACCAGAGAAGTGCGAATAGCATAAATGAGAAAAACAGCTTAGGTGCTTTCAGGAGCAGCTCACCAAGGCCAGGATAGTGGAGGAGAAAACACTGTATCACCAGGTTGAGGACGTGAGCCACGCAAGACACGTGTGTGAGCTTGCCTTGCCATAGGGCTGCCACCAGAATCGCACCATTATCGAACACAGCCTTCCCTTAATGTAGGTTCAGCAGTGACAGTTATTGATCAAACTCAGCCTGGAAAGCTGTCCACAACTCTTCAGTTGTATTACTGCGATCTCCAAGGCATAGCAATTTTAATACTGCCTGATTGCGGTAAGCCCTGGCTGCGCAGTACGGAAGTGGTGGAGATTCGCTCTGCACTGTTGGAATGCATGTCTTGTTAGGGCAAAGGTTGCGGACACAGGTACAGGTCCTATAGGAGATAGAGGAGGCAGAAGCAGTGGAGGAAGTGTTAAATGTAGAGATTTGTCCTGCGACCCTTGGGGATTCCAAGACTTGTGGAGCAGTGCCTGTCCTTACAGCCACCAGAGTCACCCAGTGCCCAGTCAGCAAGATGTAAGGCCTTGGCCTTGCTTACTCGTCCAAGTAACACCCTGGCAGTCAGAGATTTTGTCAAGGAACTGGTGATGTTGTCTGCGACATGCTGGTGTAGCGCAGTCACAGCTTTCTTAGAAAAGTAATGGTGACTGGGTAACTGGTAATGGAGGACTGCAATGGCCATCAGCTTTCGGAAACCCTCTGTAGCTATTAGGCAGAAAGGCAGCATTTCCGTGGCTAATAGATTGGAGATGGTGGAGTTCAACCTCTTAGCTTTGTCATGCGTAGGAGGAAAGAATCTTCTATGTGACCACAAGTGCAGATCCCTGGGCTGGCTGCAGTGCTGAGAGATGGCGGAGTACAGTGAACCGGACAAACTGCTGGACCGGGAGAGAGATGCAGGCGAAGATATTATGGTGGATCGAGAAACCTGTGGTGTGCTTGTTCTCTGAGATCGGTCAAAAACAGCAGGCATGTCCACTTCCATTACAGCTGAAGGTGGGCTCTCAGTCAGTCCGACTGGAGCGGGTAAAGAACCAAAGTTTCTGCAGTCGAAGACCTGCATCTCAATAGTTGGCTCGGTAACAGAGGAGGAGGAGGAAGAAGCAGCAGATGCGATTGATGGGGCAGCTGATGGTTGTTGATTAGTGTTGAGCGATACGATACTGCAAATATCGGATATCGGCCGATATTAGCTGTATCGGCCTTTCGATTCCGAATACCGATATTTTCGTCATATCGAATACCGGAATCGGATTTGTCACTGTCACTGTGAGTGTCCGTCGGTCGGGTCTGTCAGGAGTCAGTGGCACTTACCTGGCAGAAGATCTCCGGCGGTCACGTCCTGGACTGCTTGAGGCCGCCATTATCTTCTCCCTGGCGGTCACATTCAGTTTTTCGCGATAACTGCAGTGACTGCAGGGTAATCCCGGCCGTAAACCAGTCCGATGACGTCACCGCCGGGGAAGCAGGTAATCAGCTGTGCTGCGCCGGGATGACAGGCTCTGCCTGTCATTCTGATGTAGCAGAGCTGGATCGTCGTGGGACACTCGTTACTATGGACTGCGTCGGTCAGGTGGTATACTTTTTTTTTCATTTTTTTACAGGAGATCGATGGCGTCGCAGGATGAGACTGTAATAAAAGTAATGAAAAATGTTTTTTTTTTTTTTTTATTAAATTAAAAAACTTTTTTATGAACATTCACCCGTCCGGGTACATCAACAATTTAACTATTTATCAACAATTTAACTATTTACATACAGGGACCCTGTCCGGGTTATTTATACTTCTTTGGCCGGGGTGTTCCAGGTACCACCTGGTACTCTTCTGATGCTTGCCAAACATCCGAGGCACCAAGGACCACCAGGACCTGATGACGTCGTGTGGCCTGTACAGTCAAGTCGTGACCCGCTATCTGGGTCTGTGTGGCCACCTCTTTCATCTCCCTCCGGGTCTGGAACCCTATGTCCCGGACTGAACGAACCCCAGGGGGCCTAACAGGCGCCGGGTACGGGCCAGCTATAGTTATCATGTCCATAGCTGGGGCTGCTGAGGAGACCACTGAGGGAGGCTGTGGAGATTTACGGCGTGGGGTGGGCACTTTTGCAGAGGCCTGGATGTGGGAGGCTGAAGGCTCCGAGGGTCTCACAGGTTCCTGACACTCTGGGGAGTAGGGGTCGCACCTGGTAACATTTAGGGCGTACCACCCATTGTAACCCCAGTGTCGGGTGTAAGTCACCAAGTCTCCTGGCAACAGGTCCCTCCCCGGGTGTCCTTCTGGGAGGTGAGTCTCCACGTCCCGCCGGTTCACAAAAACTTCTAAATAAAGTCCAGGCTCCTGGATGAAGCCCCAACCACCTTTCAATTTAAAGCTCCGTACTGCACCCTTACGCCGCAGCTCCCTCACCGTACTTTTATCCTTTCTCATCCGGTCCTTATCTGCCCGGTCCTTCTCCACCTGACGTTGGCGAAGTTTTTGGGTTTCTCGCTGCTCCCTTTGTCGCTCTGCTTCCCGCTCCCAACGTCTCACTCTTCCTCCTGACGCCGGTTGAAATTCTCCTCCACCAGCAGCTCCATGTCTCCACCACTCCACTGCAGCTTGCGATGTCCGGTTTGCGGCAGCTCTCCTGGCGCCCCCCAGTCCTGGCGGCGCTCCCCTGCGGAGGAAGCAGACGGCTCTAAATCAGATGACAGTCGGGGCTCCGGTACAGACAGGTAGACCTCTGGTGCCTGCTCGGCCTCCTCCATGAGGACGGGTGTCGCTTCTTCTGTCTCAGCGACGGGGGCAGACAGCGGGATCTGGGGTGCTGACGGTGCTGCGGTTTTTGCAGGAACGGGTGCCTCCACTGCGACAGCGTCAACCGGATCACATTGCAAGGGCTCCTCTACTAGAACGGGTGCCTCACCTTCCGGTACAGACACTTCAGGTAAGAGGGATTGGCGCCGCACCAAGTTTATTTTTAGGGCACGCCAGCTCGCTTCCATCCTGGCGACCTCCTCCCGGTGCCGGGCCAGGCCTCTTAGGGTATCCTCCGCTTCTTGCAGCGTAGGAGGGTTTACAGGCCGGGTGCCCAACGGTGATTCCGTGGCGATCGGGTCGCTTCCGTGGGGGGAGAGCTCTGACTGCTCCATCCCTTCACACTTCTGCTCGTGTCCATTAGCCATCTCTGCCAAGTCACATGTGTCATTAGCATCTGGAGAGGGCCCCTCTTTTGTAGGGAGGCGGGACCTTCGTGTTAGTTTCCTGCACACTGAGGAGGATGAGGAGGCGGAACTCCAGAGCTGTGGGGCACGATCTTACATTGCAGTAACATTTACACTGGTCGGCCATCGTTTTCACGCCACTGAGTGAGTGTACACCCACGAAGAGCACGCCCTTCTTCTTCACCAGTGCCTCGTCGTGACGCAGATATGGCGGAAAAAATTGGCAAATACATTCTCTGATGATTTTAGCAATTCTCAAGCACAGAGTCTATTTTACTATGTAGAAGTGTATAAACTATAAATATATGTTTATATATATGTCACAATGACATGTATATATATATATATATGTATTCTATGTGTGTATATTTTGTATTTACAACGAAAGAAAGGGTTTTTTTTGTTGCGATATTTTGTTCCCATAGACTTACATGGGACTTCCGCTATCGGAATCGGATATCGGCGATATTTAGTGATATCGGTTATACCATTCCGATCTGATATTTTTCAATATCGAGCAGTATCGCTCAACACTATTGTTGATGTCTGCTGGTCCACATTTTTGCGCAGAGGAATTCCCACAGTAAAGCATGTTGATTGCGCATGTGAAGGTTTATACATGTAGTAGTCAAATTATTGCACTTTTTTACCTCGACTCAGTTTTTTTTGCAAAGTTGGCAGATTACGTGAGTTGTTTCATGCTTTGCAGCATCAAAAAAGGCCCAGGCTAGGCAACCCTTGCCGCACCCGCAAGCTCCAAGTCCATACATTTGTGGCTGAGGATGCATTGCTCGTCATGGCTGCATCAATACGTGTCTGCAACATACGGCGCAATGTAACCTCCTCGTCTTCCTCCTCATATTACCTACTCAGCTGTGTGCCTCTATGTTCATGCCAACTGGGATCTAAGACCTCATCATCATCATCCTCTGTGTTGTCACATTCCTCGCCCTTGGAGTCACTCTCCTCCTCTTCTTGCCCTGACACCACAGTACAGTCCACGTGAGCCTCAGATATCTGTGTTTCATCAGGATCACCTCCCCCCAGGGGTTAACGTCTGATGACGATGGTCAGGATGTTCAGACCGTACTTTGTCCTGCCTGGGTTCCAGACTAAAAAATGTTGGGAATCAGTGCAAATTTCCTCCTCTTGACTCTGAGAAGCTTTTTAGTACACTTCTGATGAACATGGCATGGAAAGTGTGAACAGCGCTTCAGACTTACCCATCTGTGGTTCCGTACAGTCAGTTGAATGGTTGGATAGTTGGGACACTGGGGAAGCAAGGGGAATTTGGGTGCCACCTCTGTGGACTGAACTGGGTGTGATGTTCAGGTGGAGGAAGAGGAGGAGAGGCCACTTGAAGCTTCGCTTGCCATCCACTTGAGTACATGCTCTTTCTGGGCGTCATCGACAAGGCGTACCGCTGTGCGTCTGCCAAAGAAAGGTAGTAGCCTGTCCAGTAACATAAGTTGTGAATTGTCTTTGCATAGAACATGACGTTGCTTCACTAGTGCTTTCACAAACATTACCACCTACCCCACGTACACCTTGAACACCAAGCCTAACTCCCCTTCCACCACAGCCTAACTTTTTCCCAGTCATGTTGCTCAGATAGTTTGGTAGAAGTACAGTATTAGCCACTACTCAGTATTCGCCCGAGTACCACGGTACTCTGTGTACTCGGCGAGCACCGAGCATTTCCGGGATTACTCGGCGGGAACTTGAGTCTCCACCCAGCATTTTTGGCAGACTTATGAGACCCATTCACACTGCAGGGATTGTCTGCCAGGCAATGAAACTTCGCAGCCATCTTTGCTGTGGTCATGCAGTAATTGGCTGGCCACACAGCATCATCAGGGGTATAAGAGACCGGATGCCGCCCTACTCGGTGGCTCCTTTCAAATATCTGTGTGGGGTTCTGTGTGGAGCTGTGCCAGGCGGGGCTCTGCCGGCCTCAGTCGGTGCTGTGCGGGGCCTGTGCCGCCTCTGCTGGCTGTGCGGGCATCGTCCAATGGGACTACTTGTTCCATCCGGCTATGGCCGCAACAGTGACAGCATTAGGGGATGATGGGAAAATAGTATTCCCATCATCCGGCTAATGTGGTGAATGTAAAAAAAATAAAACACATACAGAACATACAACATATAAAATACAGTACATACACATAAGATACAATACATAACATAGAGTACATACTCACCGCACACACCTAATTCCCTGAAGCTTTCATTACCTGCCAATAATATTAAAATAATAAACACAACCGTATACTCCCTGTGTACACCGTAATCCATTAATAATGAGGGACCGCTCTCTAGGGGCTCCAGCGATATAGTGATGGAGATAATAGTCCTCGCTCTATCACTCCACCGGGAGGTCACAGGAGTTCACCTGTGACTTATTTCAGCACTACAGCATGGGAATTTTCTCACGCAGCAGTGCTGCCATAAAGTGAGCTCCAATGACACACTGCGGGAGGGTTATCACCGGTCAGTGTGTCATTGGAGGCCCTGTAGAGCGGTCACAGCTCTCCACGGGAAATCGTCGTGGGACACTAATTTTTAAAGAGGGACTGCATCAGAAAGGTAAGTATAGGTTGGTTTGTTTTTCAAATTTTTTTGCAGGTGATTGATGGCTTCGCTAGGATCTGGGCGTACAATAAAAATTCTGAAAAACCTTGTAGTGTTTTATTTCATTAAATTTCTTTTTTCTGGCTGTGTCTTTTTTAACCCTTTATTAATATAAGATTAATAATGGATAGGCGTCTTATTGACGCCTCTTCATTATTAACCGGGTTTAATGTCAGCTTACAATAGCAAGGTGACATTAACCCCTTATTACCCCATATCCTATTGCTGCACAGGATAGGAAGAGAGGGGCTAAGTGCCAGAATTGGCGCATCTTATAGATCCGCCATTTCTGGGGTGATTGCGGGCTGGTATTTGTAGCCGGGGGGCCAATATCCATGGCCCCCTGCTAGGCTATGAATATTAGCCCACAGTTGTCTGCATTGCCTTTCTGGCTATAAAATATAGGGGAACCCCACATCATTTTTTGGGGGGTTCTCCTATTTTAACAGCCAGTAAATGTTATGCAGACAGATGCGGGCTGATATTCATAGCTTGGGAAGGAGCCATGGGTATTTCCACTTCACGGGCTACAAAAATTGGCCCCGGGCCTTTGTCTTTCCCCCTCTGGTGTAGAAAATTGCACGGGAGGCCCCCATTTTTTTTTAAATAATATATATAGCTATATATCTATAGATATATCTATGGATAAATCTATAGAAATATCTATGGATATGTCTATGGCTATATCCATGGATATATCTATAGATATATAGCCATAGATATATCCATAGATATTTCTATAGATTTATCCATAGATACAGTACAGACCAAAAGTTTGGACACACCTTCTCATTTAAATATTTTTCTGTATTTTCATAACTATGAAAATTGTAAATTCACACTGAAGGCATCAAAACTATGAATTAACACATGTGGAATTATATACTTACCAAAACAGTGTGTAACAACTGAAATTATGTCTTATATTCTAGGTTCTTCAAAGTAGCCACCTTTTGCTTTGATGACTGCTTTGCACACTCTTGGCATTCTCTTGATGAGCTTCAAGAGGTAGTCACCGGAAATGGTTTTCACTTCACTGGTGTGCCCTGTCAGGTTTAATAAGTGGGATTTCTGGCCTTATAAATGGGGTTGGGACCATCAGTTGTGTTGTGCAGAAGTCTGGTGGAATACACAGCTGATAGTCCTACTGAATATACTGTTAGAATTTGTATTATGGCAAGTAAAAAGCAGCTGAGTAAAGAAAAATGAATGGCCATCATTACTTTATGAAATGAAGGTCAGTCAATCCGAAAAATTGGGAAAACTTTGAAAGTGTCCCAAGTGCAGTTGCAAAAACCATCAAGCGCTACAAAGAAAATGGCTCAATGAGGACCTCCCCAGGAAAGGAAGACCAAGAGTCACCTCTGCTTCTGAGGATAAGTTTATCTGAGTCACCAGCCTCAGAAATCGCAGGTTTACAGCAGCTCAGATTAGAGACCAGGTCAATGCCACACAGAGTTCTAGCAGTAGACACATCTCTACAACAACTGTTAAGAGGAGACTTTGTGCAGCAGGCCTTCATGGTAAAATAGCTGCTAGGAAACCACTGCTAAGGATAGGCAACAAGCAGAAGAGACTTGTTTTAGTCAGTTCTTCTACTATATGACACTAGGAGCAGAAGATTTTTTTTGTGGCCTCTGGATCTGCAGCTTAATTTCAACCCAACCAAACGACAAAGTGTGATACATTGGGTTGTCTAAATTTTTGCAACTGAAAAATTATATATATTTTTAATGTGCCTTAGGTCTGCAGACAGGTTCATATCACCGCCACAAAATGACAACGTGAGAAACAGCAGGCTGTTTCACATTTAGCAACATAAAAAATAATAAATTATAAAATAATTTTTTTAATGTGCCTTAGGTCTGCAGATGGTTTTATATCACCACAGCACTAAGTGACAAGGTGGGATGAAGCAGGCTGTTTCACATTTAGCTAGTGAAAAAATATTTATTAGAATGCTATACTCGTGCATGGAGCACAAAAAAGCAGTGCACTTGTAGGACACATGCCCTGCTGGCTTTGTCTGTGGACCTCAGTAATGACAAAAAACAGAATGCTGGAATATAAATTTAACAGCCACACTGGACACTAGCTAGCTACAGTATCTGACTGATATACAACCACTAGAGATGAGTGAACGTGCTCACCACTACTCGTTCCTCACCCGAGTATCACGGTACTTGGTGTACTTGGCGAGCACCGAGCATTTCCGAGATTACTCGGCGGGAACTGGAGTCTCCACCCAGCATTTTTGCTGGACTTTAGAGACCCAATCACGCTGCAGGGATTGACTGCCTGGCAATATAACGCCACAGCCATCTTTGTTGTGGTCGTGCAGTGATTGGCTGGCTGCCCTGCTCGCAGCATTCAGCTCCCATTTAGTTAGTATAGGGAGAGCTGCTGACTAAATAGGGTCAGATTTGGCGATTTCTTAGCCAGTGTGGGGTCTACCCTCCTAAACTACTCAAATCCTGATAACCCAACAGTCCTTCTATGGACTAATTCCGGAGTATATAGGTTCCAGTGTTAGGTAGGCAGGGGAGTGAACTTCGCTCTATACACATCAGTGCAAGGCCTGCAGGCACTGTATGTGTGTATATAGATCATTGCATACATCAAGAGGGTCCATTCCCTTCCTGACTTTTGGTGCTGCTGCTGCTACTTGTAAGATATATTG
>JARQOD010000002.1:354779876-354823828 GCA_033576555.1 Oophaga sylvatica | reverse complement strand
CGATCAAGTGGGCACTGGAGTCGTTGCGCTACTATCTGTTGGGGAGAACATTTTGGTTGGTAACTAGAGTTGAGCGATACTTTCCGATATCCTAAAGTATCGGAATCGGAAAGGTATCGCCGATATCAGTAAAATATCGGCGATACCCGATACCGATACCGGAAGTCCCATGTAAGTCTATGGGAACAAAATATCGCAACTAAAAAAACCCCATTCTTTCCTTGTAAACACTAAATATACACACATAGAATACATATATATATATATATACATGTCATTGTGACATGTATATATATACATATATGTATAGTTTATACACTTCTACATAGTAAAATATCCTCTGATTCAATTGCCGGGTAAAGCCGGCTTCAGTGAAAAGACAGAAGCACCCGACATGAAATGACACTTGGTGTACATAGGGTTAACCATGTCTTTTCATGTCGTTTGCTATCTGATTTGCACAAACAATTAAATCAGACTATGTGTGCAAAATTTCACACCTGTAGGGGTTAATTAAAGGTGTAAATTCGTTGTAAAAAAAACGGACTTTTTTGCTACGAATTTACACCTTTAATTAACCCCTACAGGTGTGAAATTTTGCACACATAGACTGATTTAATTGTTTGTGCAAATTAGATAGCAAAGGACATGAAAAGACATGGTTAACCCTATGTACACCAAGTGTCATTTCATGTCGGGTTCTGCATTTTCACAAAAGCCGGCAATTGAATTAGCGGCTATTATACTATGTAGAAGTGTATGAACTACAAATATAAATATATATATAATGTGTCACAAATTCAATGACATGTATATATATATATATGAGGTGTAAAATTGCTGAAAAAAAATGCGTGGGCTCCCGCCCTATTTTCGCAACCAGACAGACAAAGCCAGTGAGTGGGGGCAGATAATAATAGCCCAGAGAGGGACCATTATTTTTGCCCCCCCCCGGCTACTAACATCTGCCCCCAGACACCCCAGGAAAGACAAATCTATAATTAGATTCGCCCTTTCTGGCACTTTGCCCTCTATTCCCATTGCCCTGTAGCGGTGGCGAATGGGTTAATATGGGGTTAAAGCCACCTTGCTATTGAAAGGTGACCTTAAGCCAGGTTAATAATTGAGAGCTGTCAATTAGACAACTATCAATTATTAATCCTATTGCATGAAATAAAAATAAAACACACACACTTTAATTAAAAATCATTTTAATGAAATAAAGACACATGTTTTTGACCATATTTTATTTTACTGCAAAAACCATTTCCTGTAATAAAAATAAAATAAAAAAGCAAAATTATTCTTACCTATCCCATGCACAGTCAGGTCCCACGGTGTAATCCTTCAGAAAGGGTTAATATTTACTGCAGGGACCGCAGCTAATGCTGCAGCCTCACAGTAAACCCCAAATGAATGAGTTCCTCTCCTGCCTGACAGGAGAGTAAAGGCTGGGTGTCACATAACGATACACCAGCGATCCCGACAACGATATGCACTTGTCAGGATCGCTGGTGTATCACTACATGATCGCTGCTGAGCTGCCAAACAGGCAGCTCAGGCAGCGATCTGGGACAGCGACACTGTGGGTAACATCGCTTAAGGGCCCGTCTCACATAGCGATATCGCTACCGAGATCGCTGCTGAGTCACAAGTTTTGTGACGCAGCAGCGAGCTCACCAGCGATATCGCTGTGTGTGACATTCAGCGACGATCAGCCCCCCTGCCGGGTATCGCTGATCGTCGCAGAAATGTCAGGACCTTTTTTTGATCGCTGGTTTCCCTCTGACAGGCACGCATCGCTGCGTGTGACAGGCGGGAGACCAGCGATCCGCTGGTAACCAAGGTACACAGCGGGTTTCCAGGCACCGCGCAGCGCTTGGAAACCCGCTGTGTACCTTGGATACCAGCTCCCTGCATCAGGGCGCTGGTATCCAAGGTACACAGCGGGTTTCTAGGCACAGCCCCGCGCCTGGAAACCCGCTGTGTACCTTGGTTACCAGCGGATCGCTGATCTCCCGCCTGTCACACGCAGCGATGCGTGCCTGTCAGCGGGAAACCAGCGATCAAAAAAAGGTCCTGACATTTCAGCGACGATCAGCGATACCCGGCAGGGGGGCTGATCGTCGCTGAATGTCACACACAGCGATATCGCTGGTGAGCTCGCTGCTGCGTCACAAAACTAGTGACTCAGCAGCGATCTCGGTAGCGATATCGCTATGTGAGACGGGCCCTTAAGTGGAAAGCTTAATTGATTGCTTTCCACTTTCACTTCAGGTCAGCCAGGGACACAATCAGTGACGTCAGAGGGAACTGATTAACAAAAATAGGGGTTCCCTTCAAAAAAAAATGGCGTGGGGTCCCCCCTATTTTTGTTAACCAGCCAGATGAAGCAGACCGCTGAGGCCTGGATTTTCAGGCTGTTAAGGAGCCAAGATCCATGGACCTTGCCAGCCTGATAATACTAGGCCACAGCAGTCTGCATATCTTGGCTGATTAACAAAAATAGGGGATCCCCTCGAAAAAAATTGGCGTGGGGTCCCCCCTATTTTTGTTAACCAGCCAGATGAAGCAGACCGCTGAGGCCTGGATTTTCAGGCTGTTAAGGAGCCAAATCCATGGACCTTGCCAGCCTGATAATACCAGGCCACAGCAGTCTGCATACTTGGCTGAGTAACAAAAATAGGGGATCCCCTCGAAAAAAAAACGGGTGGGGATCCCCCCTATTTTTGTTAACCAGCCAAGTAAATGCAGACTGCTGCGGCCTGGTTTTGTCAGGCCCTGGATTGGACCCAATAGCCTATAACCAGCACAGCAGCAATTGGCCACAAAGATTCCATTAGCACTTGACCTGGTTTACAAAAATAGGGGATCCCCTCGAAAAAAAAACGGTGTGGGGATCCCCCCTATTTTTGTTAACCAGCCAAGTAAAATGCAGACTGCTGCGGCCTGGTATTAAAAGACTGTCAAGGCCATGGATTTTGGCCCTAAACAGCCTGATAATACCAGGCTACAGCAGCCCCACATTTGGCGCATCAAAAGATGTGCCAATTGTGGCACTTTACCCGGCTCTTCCCACTTGCCCTGTAGCGGTGGCAAGCGGGGTAATAAGGGGTTATTGTCACCGTTGATTGCACGGTGACAATAAGCCCGGTTAATAATGGAGAGGCGTCAATAAGACACCGATCCATTATTAATCCCAAAGTTATTAAATGCATAAATAAAAGACACAGCAAGAAAAAAGTCTTTTAATGAAATAAAAGAGACAACACAGTTTTCATTTCTTTTATTGTACTCTCATTCCTGCGACGCCATCGATCTCCTGTAAAAAAAGAAAAAAAAACAAACCAACAGTATACCACCTGTCCGACGCAGTCCATAGTAACGACAGTCCCACGACGATCCAACTCTGCTACATCGCAATGACAGGCAGAGCCTGACATCTCGACGCAGCACAGCTGATTACCTGCTTCCCGGCGTTGACGTCATCGGACTGACTGCTTTACGGCCGGGATTACCCAGCAGTCACTGCAGTTATCGCGAGAAACTGCATGTGACCGCCGGGGAAAGAAGATGGCGGCCATGAAGCAGTCCAGCCCGTGACCGCCGGAGATCTTCTGCCAGGTAAGTGCCGCTGACTCCTGACAGACCCGACCGACGGACACTGACAGTGACAGTGACAGTGACAATCCCGATTCCGGTATCCGATAAGACGAAAATATCGGAACTCGGAATCGGAATTCCGATACAACCAATATCGGCCGATACCCGATATTTGCAGTATCGGAATGCTCAACCCTATTGGTAACTGATCATTCCCCTCTGACTGGCAGTGTTGTAGCCCAGGGAGTAAAGTTCAGGTGGTAGATAGATGAACATAACAGGAATCATGGATAACGTTGCCAACCAGTTATTTAATCGGAAAACGGACAGGCAAACTCAGGCGAGATCCATGCCTTGTTCATTTTCAGAAAAGTAAGCCAGTCTACATTATCGGAGGATAGTCGCATGCGACGGTCTGTTAGTACACCACCTGCTGCACTAAAGACGCGCTCCGATAATACACTGGCAGCAGGGCAAGCCAGCACCTCCAATGCATACTGGCTAAGCTCTGGCCATGTATCCAGCTTAGAGACCCAAAACTTGAAAGGGGAAGAGCCATCTGGGAGTACACTGATGGTCTGTCACCATCTTACGGAAACGTTGCCTCCTGGTGACTGGAGGCGTCTCGGATGGTGTAGACATTGGTGGCGCTGCCACAAAACTTCGCCACATTTGGAACATACTGGTCTTGCCTTGTGCAGAGGCGCTGCTTGTGCTCCCTCGTGTTGCAGAGCTGTCTCCACTGCCTCGACGCACAGAGCTGCTTTGTAAAGCAGTAGCAGCAGCGCTCTCGGCTGGAATGGAGAACATTATGGATTGCACCAGTGTGTCTTGGTACTCCCGCATTTTACGCTCCCGGTTCAACGGTGTGATGAGGCTTTGTAAGTTGTCCCGGTAGCGAGGGTCTAGGAGGGTGTACACCCAATAATCAGACGTGGTGAGAATGTGGGCGATGCGGCGGTCGTTTCTCAGGCACTGCAGCATGAAATCAACCATGTGCTGCAGACTCCCAACTGGCAAACAAACACTTTCCTCTCTAAGAAACGTCATCTCTGCCTGCTCTGCATCACCCCACCCTCGCTCTACATACTGACTAGAGCGTTGTGTACCTCCCTCTGTAGCGATTTCTTCCTCCTCCATTGACTCCTCCTCATCCTCCTCACAAAGTGAGCCCTGCCCAGCCCTTTGTGAGGAACCACGTTGCGCTGACTGTCCAGAAGGTGATGGAATTTGTGACTCCTCATCTTCCACCTCTTCCAAAACCTCATCCCTTAGTGCTTGCAGTGTTTTTTGAAGCAGGCAGATAAGGGGGACAGTCAGGCTGACTAGTGCATCATCTGCACTCGCCATCCGCGTTGACTCATCAAACGCACGCAAAACGTGGCAGATGTCCTTCATAGAGGCCCACTCAGTAGTGGTGAAGTGTGGACGGTAGGGTTGAGCATTCCGATACTGCAAATATCGGGTATCGGCCGATATTGGCTGTATCGGAATTCCGATTCCGAGTACCGATATTTTCGTCTTATCGGATACCGGAATCGGGATTGTCACTGTCACTGTCAGTGTCCGTCGGTCGGGTCTGTCAGGAGTCAGCGGCACTTACCTGGCAGAAGATCTCCGGCGGTCACGTCCTGGACTGCTTCATGGCCGCAATCTTCTTTCCCCCGGCGGTCACATGCAGTTTCTCGCGATAACTGCAGTGACTGCTGGGTAATCCCGGCCGTAAAGCAGTCAGTCCGATGACGTCACCGCCGGGGAAGCAGGTAATCAGCTGTGCTGCGTCGCGATGACAGGCTCTGCCTGTCATTGCGATGTAGCAGAGTTGGATCGTCGTGGGACTGTCGTTATGGACTGCGTCGGACAGGTGGTATACTGTTGGTTTGTTTTTTTTCTTTTTTTACAGGAGATTGATGGCGTCGCAGGAATGAGAGAGTAATAAAATTAATGAAAACTGTGTTGTCTCTTTTATTTCATTAAAATACTTTTTTCTTGCTTTGTCTTTTTTTTATACATTTAATAACTTTGGGATTAATAATGGATCGGTGTCTTATTGACACCTCTCCATTATTAACCGGGCTTATTGTCACCGTGCAATCAACGGTGACATTAACCCCTTATTACCCCGCTTGCCACCGCTACAGGGCAAGTGGGAAGAGCCGGGTAAAGTGCCACAATTGGCACATCTTTTGATGCGCCAAATGTGGGGCTGCTGTAGCCTGGTATTATCAGGCTGTTGAGGGCCAAAATCCATGGGCCTTGACAGTCTTTTAATACCAGGCCGCAGCAGTCTGCATTTTACTTGGCTGGTTAACAAAAATAGGGGGGATCCCCACGCCGTTTTTTTTTCGAGGGGATCCCCTATTTTTGTTAACCAGCCAAGCTAAGCAGACTGCTGTGGCCTGGTATTATCAGGCTGGCAAGGTCCATGGATATTGGATCCTTACCAGCCTGAAAAACCAGGCCTCAGCGGTCTGCTTCATCTGGCTGGTTAACAAAAATAGGGGGGACCCCACGCCAATTTTTTTCGAGGGGATCCCCTATTTTTGTTAATCAGCCAAGATATGCAGACTGCTGTGGCCTGGTATTATCAGGCTGGCAAGGTCCATGGATCTTGGCTCCTTAACAGCCTGAAAATCCAGGCCTCAGCGGTCTGCTTCATCTGGCTGGTTAACAAAAATAGGGGGGACCCCACGCCAATTTTTTTCGAGGGGATCCCCTATTTTTGTTAATCAGCCAAGATATGCAGACTGCTGTGGCCTAGTATTATCAGGCTGGCAAGGTCCATGGATCTTGGCTCCTTAACAGCCTGAAAATCCAGGCCTCAGCGGTCTGCTTCATCTGGCTGGTTAACAAAAATAGGGGGGACCCCACGCCATTTTTTTTCGAAGGGAACCCCTATTTTTGTTAATCAGTTCCCTCTGACGTCACTGATTGTGTCCCTGGCTGACCTGAAGTGAAAGTGGAAAGCAATCAATTAAGCTTTCCACTTAAGGGCCCGTCTCACATAGCGATATCGCTACCGAGATCGCTGCTGAGTCACTAGTTTTGTGACGCAGCAGCGAGCTCACCAGCGATATCGCTGTGTGTGACATTCAGCGACGATCAGCCCCCCTGCCGGGTATCGCTGATCGTCGCTGAAATGTCAGGACCTTTTTTTGATCGCTGGTTTCCCGCTGACAGGCACACATCGCTGCGTGTGACAGGTGGGAGACAAGCGATCCACTGGTAACCAAGGTACACAGCGGGTTTCCAGGCGCGGGGCTCTGCCTAGAAACCCGCTGTGTACCTTGGATACCAGCGCCCTGATGCAGGGAGCTGGTATCCAAGGTACACAGCGGGTTTCCAAGTGCTGCACGGTGCCTGGAAACCCGCTGTGTACCTTGGTTACCAGCGGATCGCTGGTCTCCCGCCTGTCACACGCAGCGATGCGTGCCTGTCAGAGGGAAACCAGCGATCAAAAAAAGGTCCTGACATTTCTGCGACGATCAGCGATACCCGGCAGGGGGGCTGATCGTCGCTGAATGTCACACACAGCGATATCGCTGGTGAGCTCGCTGCTGCGTCACAAAACTAGTGACTCAGCAGCGATCTCGGTAGCGATATCGCTATGTGAGACGAGCCCTTAAGCGATGTTACCCGCAGTGTCGCTGTCCCAGATCGCTGCCTGAGCTGCCTGTTTGGCAGCTCAGCAGCGATCATGTAGCGATACACCAGCGATCCTGACAAGTGCATATCGTTGTCGGGATCGCTGGTGTATCGTTATGTGACACCCAGCCTTTACTCTCCTGTCAGGCAGGAGAGGAACTCATTCATTTGGGGTTTACTGTGAGGCTGCAGCATTAGCTGCGGTCCCTGCAGTAAACATTAACCCTTTCTGAAGGATTACACCGTGGGACCTGACTGTGCATGGGATAGGTAAGAATAATTTTGCTTTTTTATTTTATTTTTATTACAGGAAATGGTTTTTGCAGTAAAATAAAAGATGGTCAAAAACATGTGTCTTTATTTCATTAAAATGATTTTTAATTAAAGTGTGTGTGTTTTATTTTTATTTCATGCAATAGGATTAATAATTGATAGTTGTCTAATTGACAGCTCTCAATTATTAACCTGGCTTAAGGTCACCTTTCAATAGTAAGGTGGCTTTAACCCCATATTAACCCATTCGCCACCGCTACAGGGCAATGGGAATAGACGGGCAAAGTGCCAGAAAGGGCGAATCTAATTATAGATTTGTCTTTCCTGGGGTGTCTGGGGGCAGATGTTAGTAGCCGGGGGGGGGCAAAAATAATGGTCCCTCTCTGGGCTATTATTATCTGCCCCCACTCACTGGCTTTGTCTGTCTGGTTGCGAAAATAGGGCGGGAGCCCACGCATTTTTTTTCAGCAATTTTACACCTCATATATATATATATATACATGTCATTGAATTTGTGACACATATATATATATATTTATATTTGTAGTTCATACACTTCTACATAGTATAATAGCCGCTAATTCAATTGCCGGCTTTTGTGAAAATGCAGAACCCGACATGAAATGACACTTGGTGTACATAGGGTTAACCATGTCTTTTCATGTCCTTTGCTATCTAATTTGCACAAACAATTAAATCAGACTAGTGTGCAAAATTTCACACCTGTAGGGGTTAATTAAAGGTGTAAATTCGTTGTAAAAAAAACGGACTTTTTTGCTACGAATTTACACCTTTAATTAACCCCTACAGGTGTGAAATTTTGCACACATAGTCTGATTTAATTGTTTGTGCAAATTAGATAGCAAAGGACATGAAAAGACATGGTTAACCCTATGTACATCAAGTGTTATTTCATGTCGGGTGCCGCATGAATGACACTTATGTACATAGGTTAACCATGTCTTTTCATGTCCTTTGCTATCTAATTTGCAACAAAATTAAATCAGACTATGTGTGCATAATTCACAACTGTAGGTTAATAAAGGTGTAAATATCGTAGCAAAAAATCGTTTTTTTTACAACGAATTTACACTTTAATTACCCTAAGTGTGAAATTTTGCACACATAGTTGATTTATTGTTGTTACAAATCAGATGCAACGACATAAATGGACTGGTTAACCCTATGTACACCAAGTTCATTATGTCGGGTGTCTGTCTTTTCACTGAAGCCGGCTTTACGGCAATTGAATCAGAGGTATTTTACTATGTGAAGTGAAATTAACTTATACATATATGTATATATTATATGTCACACAATGACATCATAAAATATATATGATATTATGTATACTATGTGTATATTTAGTGTTTACAAGGAAAGAATGGGTTTTTTAGTTGCGATTTTGTTCCATAGACTTACATGGACTCCGGTATCGGTATCGGTATCGCCGATATTTAGTGATTCGGCGATACCATCCGATCGATATTTAGGATATCGGAAAGTATCGCTCACTCTAGTGGACGTGCAAATTGCGACTTGATTGCGCCTGATGCAGCTGATACTCATTACTGCTGGCTGCTGCTCACACAACCGCTCCAAATATGTAACATGGATTCCACTGGTGGGTACGTCACATATGTTGCGATGTCAGGAAGCGAAATCTGCGTTGCAGAGCTGCAATGCGTGATCTGGCCATGCTGGAACGTCGCAAGTGAGCGCACTCTAGGCAGACCTTGTGCAGCAGTTCATCAGATGCGATATTCCTCAAAAAACTCTGCACGACAAGTGAGCACATTGCCAGACTGGTATGTAAGTGAGGTTGCCAAGGCCAGAGCTGCCACAGATTTCGCCATTGTCACACACTACCAAGCCTGGCTGTAGATTCGCTGGCAAAAACCACACGTCGCTCTCCTGCTTGATGGCATTCCAGACCTCCTGCGCTGTGTGGCTTCGATTCCCCATTGAAATTAATTTGAGGACGGACTGTTGACGTTTGGCCACGGCTGTGCTCATATCGGTCGCAACAGGTAAGCGTTCACGGGTCCATGTGGAGGTAGACCGTGACGGCTCCTGCAGCGATGATTCTGAGGAACTGGAGTAGGAGGAGGAGTCAATGTGTACAGACTGGATTCCTGCAATCCTTGGAGTTGGCAGAACACGTACAGCGCCACTCGCAAGATCTGTACCCGGCTCCACAACATTGACCCAATGGGCAGTGAGGGAAAGGTATCGTCCCTGGCCATGGGTACTGGTCCACGCATCGGTGGTCAGGTGGACCTTGCTACTGATGGCGTTTAGTAGCGCATGTTTAATTTTTCCCTCAACATGCTTTTACAGACCAGGGACGGCTTGCCTGCTGAAATAAAATCGGCTTGGCACATTGTATTGTGGGACTGCCAATGCCATTAAGTTCCGGAAACTCTCAGTCTCCACCAGTCTGAATGACAGCATTTCAAGGGACAGGAGTTTTGCAATGCGACCATTCAGAGCCTGTGCTCGTGGATGGTTTGCCGAGTATGGCCGTCTTTTATCCCATGCCTGTGCTACCGATGGCTGTTTTGTGGCCTGGGAGTGTGAGGATGACAGGGAACTTGCTGCTGTGGGTGGAATAACACTTTTGCTCTGGACAACAGTGACCGAGGTTCTTCCATGGCGATCCTGTGGGGAAGCCGAACCAGCTGTGTGTGATCTGGAGGAAGAGGCTCCAACACGAGCTGAAGATTTAGGTGCTGCTGTAGGTTGGCCTACATCTCCAGTGTGTCTTTGTAACTCAACTACGTGCTTTGTCCGCACATGTTTCCACATTAGGGTTGAGCGATACTTTCCGATATCCAAAAGTATCGGAATCGGAATGGTATCGCCGATACCATGAAAATATCGGCGATACCCGATACCGATACCGGAAGTCCCATGTAAGTCTATGGGAACAAAATATCGGAATTAAAAAAAACCCATTCTTGCCTTGTTGGTTAATTGTACATGAAGGAAAACAACAAAGAGTAATGTACAATGTATTGTGGAAGGTTGAGGAGACATTAAAGGCATAGATGTTTAACACAATCAAATAAAATAGCATAAATATTTTTTTTTTTAAAGATGTTCGGATTGACGAAGAAATTGACAATGTTGTTAACATTTTTTCTATTTTGGCAAATATGTATATTTCACTACTTCCATGCTCTTCACCTTCTTAACTTTTCACACACTTTCTCCTTCATAATCTTCAGCAGCATCATCTTTTTCATCAAATTATTCTTCATCTTCACCTTCTTTATCTTCTTCTTAAACTTCTTGCTATTCATCTTTTTGTTAACATTACTCATATTCTTCTTATTAAACTAGTATTCTTATTCATATTGTACTTCATCTTCTTCATCATATTCTTATTTGTGACAGAGATTCCTGTACTTGTAATCTGTCAAAGTATGAATTTTTCATCCTTCCGTTCTTGCTGTCACAAAAGATTTAAATTACAACAGTATTTGTCCGTGTTCAGTTTAGCCTGCAGCAGCAGGCATTTTCCAGGGGCACCACGAGGAGGAACGGACTCACCCCCATACACTGCTTAGTCTTCTGCTTAGAATTTAGAGCATATATTTTGCTCTTCATTTTGGTCTTATACTTCATGTTCTTCTGCTTTTTGATCTTCTGCTTATTGTTCTTAAGTCTCTTGTTCTGTATCTTGTAGTTTGTCTTAACCTTAGTCCTGTTTGGTAATCTTTTATTTCTTCTTTGTGATGGTGTTTAGGCTGGTTGGCTTCATGCTCGTCGTCCTTGTTGTCGTCATCTTCTTCTGGGTGGTCTTTAAGGTTGTCTAATTTCCGAGAACCAGCTGACGTTACTGGAACCCTGACGGGTATCAGATGGAGCAAGAGACAAAGGAAGTAACGAGGACCAGCTGACTGTGCTGGAACCCGGAGGGGCAGCAGAAGGAAAAGAGCCAATGGCACAACCGAGGACCAGCTGACGTTACTGGGACACGGTTACTAAGCAGGAGGTACCTGTGCTCCAAAGCACTACCAAGGACCAGCAGACATTGCTGGAACTCGGATACCGAGATGGAGGCACCTAGGCCAAAGGCACTGCGGAGAACCAGCTGACGGTACTGGAACCCGGACGGGTAGCAGAAGGTACAAGAGCCAATGCAAGTAACGAGGACCAGCTGACTGTGCTGGAACCCGGAGGGGCAGCAGAAGGAAAAGAGCCAATGGCACAACCGAGGACCGGCTGACGTTACTGGGACACGGTTACTAAGCAGGAGTTACCTGTGCTCCAAAGCACTACCAAGGACCAGCAGACATTGCTGGAACTCGGATACCGAGATGGAGGCACCTAGGCCAAAGGCACTGCGGAGAACCAGCTGACGGTACTGGAACCCGGACGGGTAGCAGAAGGTACAAGAGCCAATGCAAGTAACGAGGACCAGCTGACTGTGCTGGAACCCGGAGGGGCAGCAGAAGGAAAAGAGCCAATGGCACAACCGAGGACCAGCTGACGTTACTGGGACACGGTTACTAAGCAGGAGGTACCTGTGCTCCAAAGCACTACCAAGGACCAGCAGACATTGCTGGAACTCGGATACCGAGATGGAGGCACCTAGGCCAAAGGCACTGCAGAGAACCAGCTGACTGTACTGGAACCCGGACGGGTAGCAGAAGGTACCCATGGAAAATTAAGATGACCAGCCGCAGTTACCGAATCCCACAGTACTACAGTGGATGATTGTCCTATTGTCACAACGAAACAGCCTTTATTTGCATATCCCGCAGCACACATAGGAAGCACCTAAACTCCAAGCACCATAGAGTCGGCTAACCCGACCGCAACACGACAGGACAACTTATTGGAGGCTAAGTGACGTTTACACTGACAGGAAACAGATGGCGTGCTGTAACCAGTCTGGGCAGGAGTGAGTACCCGTGCCAATGACACTTCCGAGCAACAACTGGCGGTGTTGAAGCCAGGATGAGAAGAGAACATGGTGGAGGCAGCAGGACTTTTTGCCGTTATCACACGCAGGGGAACAGCTGACATTACTGAACCCCAGTAACACAGGAGCAAGTGTTCACTGTGCTAACAGCACTTCCAAGCTACAACTGGCAGTGTTGTAGCCCAGGGATGAGAAGAGAACAGGGTGGAGGCAGCAGGACTTTTTGCCGTTATCACAGCAGGGGAACAGCTGACATTACTGAACCCCAGTAACACAGGAGCAAGTGTTCACTGTGCTAACAGCACTTCCGAGCTACAACTGGCAGTGTTGTAGCCCAGGGATGAGAAGAGAACAGGGTGGAGGCAGCAGGACTTTTTGCCGTTCACACAGCAGGGGAACAGCTGACATTACTGAACCCCAGTAACACAGGAGCAAGTGTTCACTGTGCTAACAGCATTTCCGAGCTACAACTGGCGGTGTTGTAGCCCAGGGATGAGAAGAGAACATGGTGGAGGCAGCAGGACTTTTTGCCGTACACACAGCAGGGGAACAGCTGACATTACTGAACCCCAGTAACACAGGAGCAAGTGTTCACTGTGCTAACAGCACTTCCGAGCTACAACTGGCGGTGTTGTAGCCCAGGGATGAGAAGAGAACATGGTGGAGGCAGCAGGACTTTTTGCCGTTCACACAGCAGGGGAACAGCTGACATTACTGAACCCCAGTAACACAGGAGCAAGTGTTCACTGTGCTAACAGCACTTCCGAGCTACAACTGGCGGTGTTGTAGCCCAGGGATGAGAAGAGAACAGGTGGAGCAGCAGGACTTTTTGCCGTTCACACAGCAGGGGAACAGCTGACATTACTGAACCCCAGTAACACAGGAGCAAGTGTTACTGTGCTAACAGCACTTCCGAGCTACAACTGGCGGTGTTGTAGCCCAGGGATGAGAAGAGAACATGGGAGGCAGCAGGACTTTTTGCCGTTACACAGCAGGGGAACAGCTGACATTACTGAACCCCAGTAACACAGGAGCAAGTGTTCACTGTGCTAACAGCACTTCCGAGCTACAACTGGCGGTGTTGTAGCCCAGGGATGAGAAGAGAACAGGTGGAGGCAGCAGGACTTTTTGCCGTTATCACAGCAGGGGAACAGCTGACATTACTGAACCCCAGTAACACAGGAGCAAGTGTTCACTGTGCTAACAGCACTTCCGAGCTACAACTGGCGGTGTTGTAGCCCAGGGATGAGAAGAGAACAGGTGGAGGCAGCAGGACTTTTTGCCGTACACAGCAGGGGAACAGCTGACATTACTGAACCCCAGTAACACAGGAGCAAGTGTTCACTGTGCTAACAGCACTTCCGAGCTACAACTGCGGTGTTGTAGCCCAGGATGAGAAGAGAACAGGGTGGAGGCAGCAGGACTTTTTGCCGTTCACACAGCAGGGGAACAGCTGACATTACTGAACCCCAGTAACACAGGAGCAAGTGTTCACTGTGCTAACAGCACTTCCGAGCTACAACTGGCGGTGTTGTAGCCCAGGGATGAGAAGAGAACAGGTGGAGGCAGCAGGACTTTTTGCCGTTACACAGCAGGGGAACAGCTGACATTACTGAACCCCAGTAACACAGGAGCAAGTGTTCACTGTGCTAACAGCACTTCCGAGCTACAACTGGCGGTGTTGTAGCCCAGGGATGAGAAGAGAACATGGTGGAGGCAGCAGGACTTTTTGCCGTTATCACAGCAGGGGAACAGCTGACATTACTGAACCCCAGTAACACAGGAGCAAGTGTTTACTGTGCTAACAGCACTTCCGAGCTACAACTGGCGTGTTGTAGCCCAGGGATGAGAAGAGAACAGGGTGGAGGCAGCAGGACTTTTTGCCGTTCACACAGCAGGGGAACAGCTGACATTACTGAACCCCAGTAACACAGGAGCAAGTGTTCACTGTGCTAACAGCACTTCCGAGCTACAACTGGCGGTGTTGTAGCCCAGGGATGAGAAGAGAACAGGGTGGAGGCAGCAGGACTTTTTGCCGTTCACACAGCAGAGGGAACAGCTGACATTACTGAACCCCAGTAACACAGGAGCAAGTGTTGACTGTGCTAACAGCACTTCCGAGCTACAACTGGCGGTGTTGTAGCCCAGGGATGAGAAGAGAACAGGTGGAGGCAGCAGGACTTTTTGCCGTTATCACAGCAGGGGAACAGCTGACATTACTGAACCCCAGTAACACAGGAGCAAGTGTTCACTGTGCTAACAGCACTTCCGAGCTACAACTGGCGGTGTTGTAGCCCAGGGATGAGAAGAGAACATGGTGGAGGCAGCAGGACTTTTTGCCGTTATCACAGCAGGGGAACAGCTGACATTACTGAACCCCAGTAACACAGGAGCAAGTGTAGACTGTGCTAACAGCACTTCCGAGCTACAACTGCGGTGTTGTAGCCCAGGGTCAAGGAGGATGTTTAAATACTATATCAAGTATTTTCCTTGTTACGTGTCAATTAAAAATGTCTATACTCCAAACAAGAGAAATATAAACTTTAGTACCATAAGATGATGATTTAACTTAAAAAAATATATGTAAATTAAAAATTTACAAACATAAACGCATACATTAACATGTTGAAAAGCAATGCAAACCACAATTAAAATAGGTTAAATAATCTGCTATACGGTTTAAAATAAAAGCATACAAGTACACATCAGAATCCATTAATGATGGGTAAGTAACAGTATGTACACCATTTTTATTGTGTAGACAATGAATGGCTGACTTAAAAACATAATCAGCATTACAAGTTTTCTTTGACATTCATAAAACTTTACATTTGGTGAATAATATAACTACAATTTTTTAAAAAATATCTAAAATTTCCATCATGTAATACTGATAATATGTGCCAATCATTTATATTAACAAAACGAAAATTTAAAAAGTGCATAGTGCAGAGTGAAAACAGATATTATGCCTGACTGTGGACTTGCAAGCATGACAACGGATAGATAAGGTATATATAGATGAGACTGCATAGCCACAGATGGTGAATGGCGATGTAATACTGTACCTCAATAAAGTGTGCGTTACTACATCCTTTTTTTTATCTAGCTTTATAAAAGGTTACGTGCATGTATGGTTGCGCCTCTGTTTGGACGCACAGACTGGCTTCCTGCTGTGACGCGTTGGGTATTGGAGCGTCTGTACGTCTTATGACGCAGACTAACATTCACGGTGCGCATCGTTCATCATCGCAAGCGTACCGACAACACAAAGGCGTTGTCATGACTGCTTTACTCAGTAAACATGCACCTATGATGAAACATACACGCATGTGCCCTATTACATAACAAGCTACAAGAAAAACGAGTGTGAGGTGTGACACAGCTGTTTTGTTAAGGTACAGTATTATATCGACATTGTACAGATGTCGCTATTCAGTCTGATAAATATATATCATTCACGTATTCTATCAGTTGTCGTTCTTTCAGCACCACTTACAGGTATATATTTTGCTATTGTGACTATGCACTATTGACTTTACCAAGGTAATGCATGATTTTTGTAAGCGATTATCATGTTTACATGAAGGACCTTTATGATATGGGCTGTTAACTTTCTAATCAAATATGTATTTTTTAAAATGACACAAATATAAGTAATGTTGAAGAGGACTATTCCTACATGCATTGTTTGCACAATATTACACGTGTACATCACGTCCCTTAATCAACATTGGATTATTATATTAACTTGTATGCTTTTATTTCAAAGGCAAGAACACTGAAGTATAACCTTCGCACTGCAGCAGTTGTCAAAGTTCAACCCACATTATGCACTTCCAACATTGCAGCATTGGAGTCATCATGATGTGAGTTGGATTTGTCTAAGCTATGGAGTGACAAGGTTGACCATCAGTATCCTATAGCATAAGTAGGATTTTGTGTTTGCATTGTTTTCGACATGTGCATATCTGTAATAATATGTCACATTTATTTGTTACAGATTTGTGACAAAGACTAATCATTTTATGGTTTGAAAGTTGACGTTTCAAATGTTTACAGCTTAGAAATCAGGGTGTAGCCTCATATCTATGTGTAGCACTAGACACTTTGAGATGTCAGGTTTTTTCACCATGATTAGGTAGCTAGCAGTAATTTTTGCCGGACACACAGCAGGGGAACAGCAGGCGTTACTGAACCCCACAAACACATCAGCGATTGTTTTCATCTGTGCATCTAACACTTCTGAGCAGCAACTGGCGCTGTTGAAGCCCAGGGTCAAGGAGGGTGTAGGCAGAGGCCTAGTATGAGACGTTTGAAGTTGAAGTTGTAGTTAGCAGCAGTAATTTTTGCCAGACACACAGCAGGGGAACAGCAGGCGTTACTGAACCCCACAAACACATCAGCGATTGTTTTCATCTGTGCATCTAACACTTCTGAGCAGCAACTGGCGCTGTTGAAGCCCAGGGTCAAGGAGGGTGTAGGCAGAGGCCTAGTATGAGACGTTTGAAGTTGAAGTTGTAGTTAGCACATATTTTTGCACACAGCAGGAACAGCAGCGTATGACCACAAACATCAGCGATTGTTTCATCTGTGCATCACATTGACACACGGCGGTGAAGCCAGGTCAGGAGGTGTAGCAGCCTAGTAGGACGTTGAAGTTGAAGTTGATTGCACGTAATTTTCACAAAGCAGGAACAGCAGTTACTGAACCACAAAATCAGGATTGTTTTCATCTGTGCATCTAACACTTCTGAGCAGCAACTGGCGCTGTTGAAGCCCAGGGTCAAGAGGAGGCTCTAGCACAAAATATTGCAACCATTACATTACGCCCCTTCGAGTTCACGTGAACCATCTGCAACGATCGTAGGTGTAGCTTATAAGCAAGAGATAAATGTATCAGTTTTTTACTAGGACAATAAAATGATGAATTTCAATTCCAAGAATAGAAAAATATTTATACTTGAGAGTCCTCTGTGGTTGATACCGTTTAATGGCTAACTGAAAATATGGTAACAAATTCAAAGCTTTCGAGACTACTCAGGTCTCTTCATCAGGCTAAGACTAAAAAAAAAATGGAAGAATCACATATTTGTACACACACAGGACACAGGAATAGGTAAGACAAGTGAGGAGGACAAGTGAGGGTAGACCGGCCAAAAAATGAGAACAAGGATGAATTATCAGCGCCACACGATAAGACAAAAAATAATGGATTTACCTGTGGCAAAACACTTTGTATGCCCGGTCATAGCATGATGGATATGGAATTACTGGTATTAAAATATAACTTCAAATATGACAAAGATACAAAGGTTTCAGAATATAAGCTCATCATGACCTTTGACACTGTTAGTGATGGAATGAATAGATCACACGGATTTATGTCATTCTATATCAATTAAGGAATCTGCGTCTCTGCCCTTCCAGGGGCATTAAAACACAAAAACCAGACCCCAATCAGAGGGCAATAAAACTTTCTATCCTTATCTAGGAACTGTTCCAATATTTATGTTCATCCCTCTGTGATAATGACAGTTCTGCTACACGTCACTTACTTGTCTTACCTATTGCACTATTCCTGTGTCCTGTTGTGTATAGAAATATGTGATGCTTCATTTTTTGTTTTAGTCTTTGCCTGATGAAGAGACGTGAGTAGCCTCGAAAGCTTGCAATTTGTTACCATCTTTTCAGTTATCCATTCAAAGGTATCAACCACTGTGGACTCTCAAGTGTAAATATTTTTCTATCTAATGGCTAACACGGTACGAAGATACACATGTTTCCTAACTTCAATAATAAAAATAAATACACTGCAAATATAAACGCATATATGCACATGCCAACAAGAAATGGAACAACACACCACCCAAAAAATTGGTTACAAAATATAGTGTTGTAAATTTAAGAATAAAAGTCCATTTTTGTATTTATGAATAATGCTTAAGGAACGCTATGTTAAACCATAACATAGTGAAGACAATGGATTTTGTAATCGTCACTCATCATCATCATCATTGCAATTTAGATGTGACAGTCACAGACATTTCAATTATTTAAGTTAATAAAATCGTTACTTTGTACAGCATGTATGACATGTCCAGCATGGACTCATCAATGTGATGACACAATAATGTACGATAAAAAATAACCATTTAAAAAACATAATGCATTGTCACAATTTAAGTGTGTGCCTGCAAGTGTAGGTGAAAGAAAGGCTACGGATAGCAAAGGTATATTCTATGTCTGTATCAGACAGTGGACAGCCTCTGATGGGTAATGGCGATGTTATACTGTACGTCAATAAAGTCTGCGGCTGCAATCATGCATTTTTTGCTTGGACAGTGTTGAAGAGGGTAAAAGCATGTCTGGTTGCGCAAGGCTTTATCCGTCAACACTACCTTCCTACTGTCACGCGTAGGGTAGGGTAGCGTGTGTCAATTAGATGACTCTATAAAATGTGACGTTACGCAGCGTTATTGCGCCCTAGGGACGCCAAAAATACAACAGCAGTAATCATTTACTGTCTAATACTCCACCTATGACCAACAAAAAAAGACCGTTCCCTCTTTAACAATCTACAAGACTAACAAGCATAATGGTTCACGCTGACTTTATTGAGGTACAGTATTACATCGACATTGTCCATGAGTAACTATGCACTGTGATACCTATATACCATTATTAATTTATATCTGTTGTGGTTGTTTCAACAGCACTTGCAGGTATAACTAGTACTACCTATTGTCAGTATGCATGATGCACTTTATAGATGTAATAATTTATTATTGCACATTATTACCAGGTTTAGATGCTGGCCATTTCATATATGGTGTGTGAAGTTACAGTTGGCATCAGTATGTGTATTTTATAATGTCTGTCATAAATAAAAATCGTGATGATGATGATGAGGATTTTATGATTTGTACATCCATTGACTGCATTATCTTACAGGTACAGATAAAGTTCCTTAAAAAGCATTAATTGATAAGTATGAAATGTACTTTTATGCATTAATTTCAAAAAGTGAAGACTATGTTTTAGTTTTTGTTACCATTTATAATAGACATGTGCAGATATGCGCTGTGATGACAAATTATTATTTGTCCATATTTGTCATAAAAATTTATCATTCTAGGCCTGGAAAACTTCACAATTTCCTGTTTTAAGCATAACAATCAGGGTGACGGCTCTTCCCTATTTGGAGCATGTTCGACATGGGTTTTTCTGTGCATGTGTAGGGAACAGGAGACATGGATAACGTTGCGAACCAGTTATTTAATCTGAAAACGGACAGACAAATTCTGGCGAGATCCATGCCTTGTTCATTTTCAGAAAAGTAAGCCGGTCTACATTATCGGAGGATAGTCGCATGCGACGGTCTGTTAGTACACCACCTGCGGCACTAAAGACGCGCTCCGATAATACACTGGCAGCAGGGCAAGCCAGCACCTCCAATGCATACTGGCTAAGCTCTGGCCATGTATCCAGCTTAGAGACCCAAAACTTGAATGGGGAAGAGCCATCTGGGAGTACACTGAGAGGGAAAGACATGTAGTCTGTCACCATCTTACGGAAACGTTGCCTCCTGCTGACTGGAGCCGTCTCGGATGGTGTAGACATTGGTGGCGCTGCCACAAAACTTCGCCACATTTGGAACATACTGGTCTTGCCCTGTGCAGAGGCGCTGCTTGTGCTCCCTCTTGTTGCAGAGCTGTCTCCACTGCCTCGACGCACAGAGCTGCTTTGTAAAGCAGTAGCAGCAGCAGTGCTCTCGGCTGGAATGGAGAACATTATGGATTGCACCAGTATGTCTTGGTACTCCCGCATTTTACGCTCCCGTTCAACGGTGTGATGAGGCTTTGTAAGTTGTCCCGGTAGCGAGGGTCTAGGAGGGTGTACACCCAATAATCAGACGTGGTGAGAATGTGGGCGATGCGGCGGTCGTTTCTCAGGCACTGCAGCATGAAATCAACCATGTGCTGCAGACTCCCAACTGGCCAAGAAACGCTGTCCCCTGCAAGAGGCGTCATCTCTGACTGCTCTGCATCACCCCACCCTCGCTCTACATACTGACTAGAGCGTTGTGTACCTCCCTCTGGAGCGATGTCTTCCTCCTCCATTGACTCCTCCTCATCCTCCTCACAAAGTGAACACTGCCCAGCCCTTTGTGAGGAACCACGTTGCGCTGACTGTCCAGAAGGTGATGGAATTTGTGACTCCTCATCCTCCACCTCTTCCAAAACCTCATCCCTTATTGCTTGCAGTGTTTTTTGAAGCAGGCAGATAAGGGGGACAGTCAGGCTGACTAGTGCATCATCTGCACTCGCCATCCGCGTTGACTCATCAAACGCACGCAAAACGTGGCAGATGTCCTTCATAGAGGCCCACTCAGTAGTGGTGAAGTGTGAACGACGCAAATTGCGAGTTGATTGCGCCTGATGCAGCTGATACTCCATTACTGCTGGCTGCTGCTCACACAACCGCTCCAACATATGTAACGTGGAATTCCACCTGGTGGGTACGTCACATATGATGCGATGTTCAGGAAGGCGAAATCTGCGTTGCAGAGCTGCAATGCGCGATCTGGCCATGCTGGAACGTCGCAAGTGAGCGCACTCTAGGCGGACCTTGTGCAGCAGTGCATCAAGATCCGGATAGTCCCTCAAAAAACTCTGCACGACCAAGTTGAGCACATGTGCCAGACATGGTATGTGAGTGAGGTTGCCAAGGCCCAGAGCTGCCACCAGATTTCGGCCATTGTCACACACTACCAAGCCTGGCTGGAGATTCGCTGGCAAAAACCACACGTCGCTCTCCTGCTTGATGGCATTCCAGAGCTCCTGCGCTGTGTGGCTTCGATTCCCCATGTAAATTAATTTCAGGACGGCCTGTTGACGTTTGGCCACGGCTGTGCTCATATCGGTCGCATCAGGTAAACGTTCACGGGTCCATGTGGAGGTAGACCGTGACGGCTCCTGCAGCGATGATTCTGAGGAACTGGAGTAGGAGGAGGAGTCAATGTGGACAGACTTGATTCCTGCAATCCTTGGAGTTGGCAGAACACGTACAGCGCCACTCGCAAGATCTGTACCCGGCTCCACAACATTGACCCAATGGGCAGTGAGGGAAAGGTATCGTCCCTGGCCATGGGTACTGGTCCACGCATCGGTGGTCAGGTGGACCTTGCTACTGACGGCGTTTAGTAGCGCATGTTTAATTTTTCCCTCAACATGCTTTTGCAGACCAGGGACGGCTTGCCTGCTGAAATAAAATCGGCTGGGCACATTGTATTGTGGGACTGCCAATGACATTAAGTCACGGAAACTGTCAGTCTCCACCAGCCTGAATGACAGCATTTCAAGGGACAGGAGTTTTGCAATGCCAGCATTCAGAGCCTGTGCTCGTGGATGGTTTGCCGAGTATGGCCGTCTTTTATCCCATGCCTGTGCTACCGATGGCTGTTTTGTGGCCTGGGAGTGTGAGGATGACAGGGAACTTGCAGCTGTGGGTGGAATAACACTGGGTCTCTGGACAACAGTTACAGAGGTTCTTCCATGGCGATCCTGTGAGGAAGCCGAACCAGCTGTGTGTGAGCTGGAGGAAGAGGCTCCAACACGAGCTGAAGATGTAGGTGCTGCTGTAGGTTGGCCTACATCTCCAGTGTGTCTTTGTAACTCAGCTACGTGCTTTGTCCGTACATGTTTCCACATATTTGTGGTATTGAGGTTACTGATATTTTTACCTCTTTTAACTTTTTGATTACACAGCTTGCATTTGACATAGCAAATATCATCTGCAAGTGTGTCAAAAAAGGACCACGCAGTGCAAGTCCTGGGAGCGCCCGGTTTGGCTGTTGGAAGAGAACTGCTACGAACGGGTGCCAAACTGGAGGGTACAGGCAACCGAGTCTGCAGCCTACCTCTCCTTACTGTTTGGACCGTTGGGGCAATCTCTTCCTCAGAGCTGCTACCACCACCTTCCTGTTCCTCACGCCATGTTGGGTCTTGGACCTCATCATCTCCACTACCTCTTCCAACACCTGCTGCTGTTGGGTGGTCTGGCCAGCACCTTGCTCAACAGAAAATGGCACCTGAGTCTCATCATCATCAGATGCGTTCTGCGGTGTGCTGACCATCGGCACTGGCTCACCCGCCTCTTCACATTCAGAGAGACACAGCTGTTGCGCATCACTGCATACTGCCTCTTCTTCACATTCCAGAATGCTGCTTGGCTGGGCCCCTGTTTCCAAGCCAACAGATTCTGAGAACAGAAGCAGAGACTCAGCTGGCTCCAGTTCATAACTCTCTGACTGCCTGGGCAATTTGGCAGGCGGTGAAGAGACAGATGGTTGTTCAACAGTGCTGTGGTCCTGAGAGGAGGTGGAAGCAATTGAAGTCGATGCATTGGCTGCCATCCAACCAACAACGGCTTCAATTTGTTCTTCCCGCAGCAGAGGGGTACGCTGAGCTCCTACAAAAGTGCGCATAAAGGAACGCTCACGGGGAAAACTGGTGGATGCTGTGTCACTGGGTGCGGCAGCAGCCACAGAATCCCCACGTCCTCTCCCTGCTGAAACTCCCGGCCACGACCACGTGCCTTACTCCCTGCCTTCTTCATCTTGGTAGATTGATAAAGAAAGTCAGAAAAGTTATAAGGCCTAAGTGTGGTTATTCCTCAGAGACTGCAGTGAACACTGCAGACAACTGTTCAGTAGCTGTGAAAGGCCCCTTTGTGTACTTCTATAGTGTTTGCAACCAATGTATTGTATACGGATGGAAGCGCGTCACACTAATAGATTAGATTTTTTTCAAATATAATGGAGCAGCACCAATTAGTGAAGGATGAGGCAGTGACACACGCTCAGCAGACTACAACCAGCAGTAGTTGAAGAACTAACTGGAGCGTGATCTGCACTCAAAAAATGAAAAGCTCACAGACTACAGTGAACACTGAAACACAACTTTCAGTAGCTGTGAAAGGCCCCTTTGTCTACTTCTATAGTGTTTGCAACCAATGTATTGTATACGGATGGAAGCGCGTCACACTAATAGATTAGATTTTTTGGCAAATATAATGGAGCAGCACCAATTAGTGAAGGATGAGGCAGTGACACACGCTCAGCAGACTACAACCAGCAGTAGTTGAAGAACTAACTGGAGCGTGATCTGCACTCAAAAAATGAAAAGCTCACAGACTACAGTGAACACTGAAACACAACTGTTCAGTAGCTGTGAAAGGCCCCTTTGTCTACTTCTATAGTGTTTGCAACCATGTATTGTATACGGATGGAAGCGCGTCACACTAATAGATTAGATTTTTGGCAAATATAATGGAGCAGCACCAATTAGTGAAGGATGAGGCAGTGACACACGCTCAGCAGACTACAACCAGCAGTAGTTGAAGAACTAACTGGAGCGTGATCTGCACTCAAAAAATGAAAAGCTCACAGACTACAGTGAACACTGAAACACAACTGTTCAGTAGCTGTGAAACGCCCCTTTGTCTACTTCTATAGTGTTTGCAACCAATGTATTGTATACGGATGGAAGCGCGTCACACTAATAGATTAGGTTTTTGTTAAATATAATGGAGCAGCACCAATTAGTGAAGGATGAGGCAGTGACACACGCTCAGCAGACTACAACCAGCAGTAGTTGAAGAACTAACTGGAGCGTGATCTGCACTCAAAAAATGAAAAGCTCACAGACTACAGTGAACACTGAAACACAACTGTTCAGTAGCTGTGAAACGCCCCTTTGTCTACTTCTATAGTGTTTGCAACCAATGTATTGTATACGGATGGAAGCGCGTCACACTAATAGATTAGATTTTTGGCAAATATAATGGAGCAGCACCAATTAAGTGAAGGATGAGGCAGTGACACACGCTCAGCAGACTACAACCAGCAGTAGTTGAAGAACTAACTGGAGCGTGATCTGCACTCAAAAAATGAAAAGCTCACAGACTACAGTGAACACTGAAACACAACTGTTCAGTAGCTGTGAAACGCCCCTTTGTCTACTTCTATAGTGTTTGCAACCAATGTATTGTATACGGATGGAAGCGCGTCACACTAATAGATTAGATTTTTGGCAAATATAATGGAGCAGCACCAATTAGTGAAGGATGAGGCAGTGACACACGCTCAGCAGACTACAACCAGCAGTAGTTGAAGAACTAACTGAGCGTGATCTGCACTCAAAAAATGAAAAGCTCACAGACTACAGTGAACACTGAAACACAACTGTTCAGTAGCTGTGAAACGCCCCTTTGTCTACTTCTATAGTGTTTGCAACCAATGTATTGTATACGGATGGAAGCGCGTCACACTAATAGATTAGAGTTATTTTATATAGAATGGAGCAGCACCAATTAGAGAAAAATGTCAAGGATGAGGCAGTATATATCAAAAAACTGACCGGCACATCCAAACTTAGATTCAGTGTGAACAGGTGCTAAACCTAGAGTCACCAACTCATATACATACAAGAAGAAAAGGTAGCACACTGTAGCGCTATAGCTTGCAAACACGAAATATGAAAAATATGAAAAATGAATTACATCATTACCTTAGAAATATGAAAAATTGAGAAGTCTTAGCGCATAAGATGGCCAAATTATGTGAGCCTGATAGCCACGTCAAGGCTCTTCTCGTATATCAGGTCCCTAACTAATGCCTATCCTCGCTTTAGAAAAGTCTGTCTGCATGGGAACCTATGAATCCTCTTTTCAGACTAAAATCTACATCTCTGTGGAGGGGTGATGAACCTGCTGTAATTAAAAGGCCTGTGACCACCAGGTGGAGTGCTCAGGCAGAAGGTAAATGAATACATATCAAAAAACTGACCGGCACATCCAAACTTAGATTCAGTGTGAACAGGTGCTAAACCTAGAGTCACCAACTCATATACATACAAGAAGAAAAGGTAGCACACTGTAGCGCTATAGCTTGCAAACACGAAATATGAAAAATATGAAAAATGAATTACATCATTACCTTAGAAATATGAAAAATTGAGAAGTCTTAGCGCATAAGATGGCCAAATTATGTGAGCCTGATAGCCACGTCAAGGCTCTTCTCGTATATCAGGTCCCTAACTAATGCCTATCCTCGCTTTAGAAAAGTCTGTCTGCATGGGAACCTATGAATCCTCTTTTCAGACTAAAATCTACATCTCTGTGGAGGGGTGATGAACCTGCTGTAATTAAAAGGCCTGTGACCACCAGGTGGAGTGCTCAGGCAGAAGGTAAATGAATACATATCAAAAAACTGACCGGCACATCCAAACTTAGATTCAGTGTGAACAGGTGCTAAACCTAGAGTCACCAACTCATATACATACAAGAAGAAAAGGTAGCACACTGTAGCGCTATAGCTTGCAAACACGAAATATGAAAAATATGAAAAATGAATTACATCATTACCTTAGAAATATGAAAAATTGAGAAGTCTTAGCGCATAAGATGGCCAAATTATGTGAGCCTGATAGCCACGTCAAGGCTCTTCTCGTATATCAGGTCCCTAACTAATGCCTATCCTCGCTTTAGAAAAGTCTGTCTGCATGGGAACCTATGAATCCTCTTTTCAGACTAAAATCTACATCTCTGTGGAGGGGTGATGAACCTGCTGTAATTAAAAGGCCTGTGACCACCAGGTGGAGTGCTCAGGCAGAAGGTAAATGAATACATATCAAAAAACTGACCGGCACATCCAAACTTAGATTCAGTGTGAACAGGTGCTAAACCTAGAGTCACCAACTCATATACATACAAGAAGAAAAGGTAGCACACTGTAGCGCTATAGCTTGCAAACACGAAATATGAAAAATATGAAAAATGAATTACATCATTACCTTAGAAATATGAAAAATTGAGAAGTCTTAGCGCATAAGATGGCCAAATTATGTGAGCCTGATAGCCACGTCAAGGCTCTTCTCGTATATCAGGTCCCTAACTAATGCCTATCCTCGCTTTAGAAAAGTCTGTCTGCATGGGAACCTATGAATCCTCTTTTCAGACTAAAATCTACATCTCTGTGGAGGGGTGATGAACCTGCTGTAATTAAAAGGCCTGTGACCACCAGGTGGAGTGCTCAGGCAGAAGGTAAATGAATACATATCAAAAAACTGACCGGCACATCCAAACTTAGATTCAGTGTGAACAGGTGCTAAACCTAGAGTCACCAACTCATATACATACAAGAAGAAAAGGTAGCACACTGTAGCGCTATAGCTTGCAAACACGAAATATGAAAAATATGAAAAATGAATTACATCATTACCTTAGAAATATGAAAAATTGAGAAGTCTTAGCGCATAAGATGGCCAAATTATGTGAGCCTGATAGCCACGTCAAGGCTCTTCTCGTATATCAGGTCCCTAACTAATGCCTATCCTCGCTTTAGAAAAGTCTGTCTGCATGGGAACCTATGAATCCTCTTTTCAGACTAAAATCTACATCTCTGTGGAGGGGTGATGAACCTGCTGTAATTAAAAGGCCTGTGACCACCAGGTGGAGTGCTCAGGCAGAAGGTAAATGAATACATATCAAAAAACTGACCGGCACATCCAAACTTAGATTCAGTGTGAACAGGTGCTAAACCTAGAGTCACCAACTCATATACATACAAGAAGAAAAGGTAGCACACTGTAGCGCTATAGCTTGCAAACCTGAAAAGAGGATTCATACACTGATTCAACACTGAAACACAACTGTTCAGTAGCTGTGAAACGCCCCTTTGTCTACTTCTATAGTGTTTGCAACCAATGTATTGTATACGGATGGAAGCGCGTCACACTAATAGATTAGATTTTTGGCAAATATAATGGAGCAGCACCAATTAGTGAAGGATGAGGCAGTGACACACGCTCAGCAGACTACAACCAGCAGTAGTTGAAGAACTAACTGGAGCGTGATCTGCACTCAAAAAATGAAAAGCTCACAGACTACAGTGAACACTGAAACACAACTGTTCAGTAGCTGTGAAACGCCCCTTTGTCTACTTCTATAGTGTTTGCAACCAATGTATTGTATACGGATGGAAGCGCGTCACACTAATAGATTAGATTTTTGGCAAATATAATAGAGCAGCACCAATTAGTGAAGGATGAGGCAGTGACACACGCTCAGCAGACTACAAACAGCAGTAGTTGAAGAACTAACTGGAGCGTGATCTGCACTCAAAAAATGAAAAGCTCACAGACTACAGTGAACACTGAAACACAACTGTTCAGTAGCTGTGAAACGCCCCTTTGTCTACTTCTATAGTGTTTGCAACCAATGTATTGTATACGGATGGAAGCGCGTCACACTAATAGATTAGATTTTTGGCAAATATAATGGAGCAGCACCAATTAGTGAAGGATGAGGCAGTGACACACGCTCAGCAGACTACAACCAGCAGTAGTTGAAGAACTAACTGGAGCGTGATCTGCACTCAAAAAATGAAAAGCTCACAGACTACAGTGAACACTGAAACACAACTGTTCAGTAGCTGTGAAACGCCCCTTTGTCTACTTCTATAGTGTTTGCAACCAATGTATTGTATACGGATGGAAGCGCGTCACACTAATAGATTAGATTTTTGGCAAATATAATGGAGCAGCACCAATTAGTGAAGGATGAGGCAGTGACACACGCTCAGCAGACTACAACCAGCAGTAGTTGAAGAACTAACTGGAGCGTGATCTGCACTCAAAAAATGAAAAGCTCACAGACTACAGTGAACACTGAAACACAACTGTTCAGTAGCTGTGAAACGCCCCTTTGTCTACTTCTATAGTGTTTGCAACCAATGTATTGTATACGGATGGAAGCGCGTCACACTAATAGATTAGATTTTTGGCAAATATAATGGAGCTGCACCAATTCCACAAAATCAAATAAAAAAAAAGAGTCAGTGAGTGACACGTGCAGATGCCTACAAACAGCGGTGGATGCAGAGCAAACTGCAGCGTCACCTGCACTCACACACACCTTGCACAGAGCTGTTAAAACAACACTGGCAAAAGGAAGCTTTACACAGCGGTTGGTAAACTAGCCTGCCTAAAGCACAGTAGAGTACACAAAATCGCAATGTCTAACTGTCCCTCAGAGTCAGCACAGCAGCGTTCTGTCCCTAACTGAGTTCACAGCACAGTGACGCTAAAATGGAGGCGGCGCCTTTTATAGTGCATTCTGACATCATTTCAGCAGCCAATCACAGCCATGCCATTAGTTAAGATGACCGCAGCATTACAGGATGTGCCCACACTTCATAAGATTCCTCATTGGCTGACTAAAATCACATTACCTCTCAAAGAATTATGGGAACTTCCGATTCCGGTATACGATATATGAAAAATATCGGAACTAAGTATCGGAATTCCGATACAGCGAATATCGGCCGATACCCGATACTTGCGGTATCGGAATGCTCAACACTATTCCACATATTTGTGGTTTTGAGGTTACTGACACTTTTACCTCTTTTTACTTTTTGATTACACAGCTTGCATTTGACATAGCAAGTGTGTCAAAAAAGGACCACGCAGTGCAAGTCCTGGGAGCGCCCATTTTGACTTTTGTAAGAGAACTGCTCCGAACAGGTGCCAAACTGGAGGCTACAGGCAACCGAGTCTGCAGCCTACCTCTCCCTCCTGTTTGTACCGTTGGGTCAATCTCTTCCCCAGAGCTGCTCCCACCACCTTCCTGTTCCTCACGCCATGTTGGGTCTTGGACCTCATCATCTCCACTACCCTCTTCCAACACCTGCTGCTGTTGGGTGGTCTGGACAGCACCATGCTCAACAGAAACTGGAACCTGAGTCTTATCATCATTAGATGCGTTCTGCGGTGTGCTGACCATCGGCACTGACTCAACCGCCTCTTCAGATTCAGAGAAACACAGCTGTTGCGCATCACTGCATACTCCCTCTTCTTCAAATTCCAGAATGCTGCTTGGCTGGGCCCCTGTTTGCAAGCCAACAGATTCTGAGAACAGAAGCAGAGACTCAGCTGGCTCCAGTTCAGAACTCTCTGACTGCCTGGGCAATTTGACAGGCGGTGAAGAGACAGATGGTTGCTCAACAGTGTTGTGGTCCTGAGAGGAGGTGGAAGCAATTGAAGTCGATGCATTGGCTGCCATCCAACCAACAATGGCTTCAATTTGTTCTTCCCGCAGCAGGGGGGTACGCCGATCTCCTACAAAAGTGCGCATAATGGAACGCTCACGGGGAAAAATGGTGGATGCTGTGTCACTGGGGGCGGCAGCAGACACAGAATCCCCACGTCCTCTCCCTGCTGAAACTCCACGGCCACGACCACGTGCCTTACTCCCTGCCTTCTTCATCTTGGTAGATTGATAAAGAAAGTCAGAAAAGTTATAAGGCCTAAGTGTGGTTATTACGCAGAGACTGCAGTGAACACTGCAGACAACTGTTCACTAGGTGTGAAAGGCTCCTTTGTGTACTTCTATAATGTTTGCAACCAATGTATTGGATACGGATGGAAGCGCGTCACACTAATAGATTAGAGTTATTTTAAATAGAATGGAGCAGCACCAATTAGAGAAAAATGTCAAGGATGAGGCAGTGACACACATTCAGCAGACTACAACCAGCAGTGGTTGAAGAACTAACTGGAGCGTGATCTGCACTCCAAAAATGAAAACCTCAGACTAGAGTGAACACTGCACACAACTGTTCACTATCTCTGAAAGGCTCCTTTGTGTACTTCTATAGTGTTTGCAACCAATGTATTGGATATGGATGGAAGCGCGTCACACTAATAGATTAGAGTTATTTTAAATAGAATGGAGCAGCACCAATTAGAGAAAAATGTCAAGGATGAGGCAGTGACACACGTTCAGCAGACTACAACCAGCAGTGGTTGAAGAACTTACTGGAGCGTGATCTGCACTCCAAAAATGAAAACCTCAGACTAGAGTGAACACTGCACACAACTGTTCACTATCTCTGAAAGGCTCCTTTGTGTGCTTCTATAGTGTTTGCAACGAATGTATTGGATACAGATGGAAGCGCGTCACACTAATAGATTAGAGTTATTTTAAATAGAATGGAGCAGCACCAATTAGAGAAAAATGTCAAGGATGAGGCAGTATATATCAAAAAACTGACCGGCACATCCAAACTTAGATTCAGTGTGAACAGGTGCTAAACCTAGAGTCACCAACTCATATACATACAAGAAGAAAAGGTAGCACACTGTAGCGCTATAGCTTGCAAACACGAAATATGAAAAATATGAAAAATGAATTACATCATTACCTTAGAAATATGAAAAATTGAGAAGTCTTAGCGCATAAGATGGCCAAATTATGTGAGCCTGATAGCCACGTCAAGGCTCTCCTCGAATATCAGGTCCCTAACTAATGCCTATCCTCGCTTTAGAAAAGTCTGTCTGCATGGGAACCTATGAATCCTCTTTTCAGACTAAAATCTACATCTCTGTGGAGGGGTGATGAACCTGCTGTAATTAAAAGGCCTGTGACCACCAGGTGGAGTGCTCAGGCAGAAGGTAAATGAATACATATCAAAAAACTGACCGGCACATCCAAACTTAGATTCAGTGTGAACAGGTGCTAAACCTAGAGTCACCAACTCATATACATACAAGAAGAAAAGGTAGCACACTGTAGCGCTATAGCTTGCAAACACGAAATATGAAAAATATGAAAAATGAATTACATCATTACCTTAGAAATATGAAAAATTGAGAAGTCTTAGCGCATAAGATGGCCAAATTATGTGAGCCTGATAGCCACGTCAAGGCTCTTCTCGTATATCAGGTCCCTAACTAATGCCTATCCTCGCTTTAGAAAAGTCTGTCTGCATGGGAACCTATGAATCCTCTTTTCAGACTAAAATCTACATCTCTGTGGAGGGGTGATGAACCTGCTGTAATTAAAAGGCCTGTGACCACCAGGTGGAGTGCTCAGGCAGAAGGTAAATGAATACATATCAAAAAACTGACCGGCACATCCAAACTTAGATTCAGTGTGAACAGGTGCTAAACCTAGAGTCACCAACTCATATACATACAAGAAGAAAAGGTAGCACACTGTAGCGCTATAGCTTGCAAACACGAAATATGAAAAATATGAAAAATGAATTACATCATTACCTTAGAAATATGAAAAATTGAGAAGTCTTAGCGCATAAGATGGCCAAATTATGTGAGCCTGATAGCCACGTCAAGGCTCTTCTCGTATATCAGGTCCCTAACTAATGCCTATCCTCGCTTTAGAAAAGTCTGTCTGCATGGGAACCTATGAATCCTCTTTTCAGACTAAAATCTACATCTCTGTGGAGGGGTGATGAACCTGCTGTAATTAAAAGGCCTGTGACCACCAGGTGGAGTGCACAGGCAGAAGGTAAATGAATACATATCAAAAAACTGACCGGCACATCCAAACTTAGATTCAGTGTGAACAGGTGCTAAACCTAGAGTCACCAACTCATATACATACAAGAAGAAAAGGTAGCACACTGTAGCGCTATAGCTTGCAAACACGAAATATGAAAAATATGAAAAATGAATTACATCATTACCTTAGAAATATGAAAAATTGAGAAGTCTTAGCGCATAAGATGGCCAAATTATGTGAGCCTGATAGCCACGTCAAGGCTCTTCTCGTATATCAGGTCCCTAACTAATGCTTATCCTCGCTTTAGAAAAGTCTGTCTGCATGGGAACCTATGAATCCTCTTTTCAGACTAAAATCTACATCTCTGTGGAGGGGTGATGAACCTGCTGTAATTAAAAGGCCTGTGACCACCAGGTGGAGTGCTCAGGCAGAAGGTAAATGAATACATATCAAAAAACTGACCGGCACATCCAAACTTAGATTCAGTGTGAACAGGTGCTAAACCTAGAGTCACCAACTCATATACATACAAGAAGAAAAGGTAGCACACTGTAGCGCTATAGCTTGCAAACACGAAATATGAAAAATATGAAAAATGAATTACATCATTACCTTAGAAATATGAAAAATTGAGAAGTCTTAGCGCATAAGATGGCCAAATTATGTGAGCCTGATAGCCACGTCAAGGCTCTTCTCGTATATCAGGTCCCTAACTAATGCCTATCCTCGCTTTAGAAAAGTCTGTCTGCATGGGAACCTATGAATCCTCTTTTCAGACTAAAATCTACATCTCTGTGGAGGGGTGATGAACCTGCTGTAATTAAAAGGCCTGTGACCACCAGGTGGAGTGCTCAGGCAGAAGGTAAATGAATACATATCAAAAAACTGACCGGCACATCCAAACTTAGATTCAGTGTGAACAGGTGCTAAACCTAGAGTCACCAACTCATATACATACAAGAAGAAAAGGTAGCACACTGTAGCGCTATAGCTTGCAAACACGAAATATGAAAAATATGAAAAATGAATTACATCATTACCTTAGAAATATGAAAAATTGAGAAGTCTTAGCGCATAAGATGGCCAAATTATGTGAGCCTGATAGCCACGTCAAGGCTCTTCTCGTATATCAGGTCCCTAACTAATGCCTATCCTCGCTTTAGAAAAGTCTGTCTGCATGGGAACCTATGAATCCTCTTTTCAGGTTTGCAAGCTATAGCGCTACAGTGTGCTACCTTTTCTTCTTGGATGTATATGAGTTGGTGACTCTAGGTTTAGCACCTGTTCACACTGAATCTAAGTTTGGATGTGCCGGTCAGTTTTTTGATATGTATTCATTTACCTTCTGCCTGAGCACTCCACCTGGTGGTCACAGGCCTTTTAATTACAGCAGGTTCATCACCCCTCCACAGAGATGTAGATTTTAGTCTGAAAAGAGGATTCATAGGTTCCCATGCAGACAGACTTTTCTAAAGCGAGGATAGGCATTAGTTAGAGACCTGATATACGAGAAGAGCCTTGACGTGGCTATCAGGCTCACGTAATTTGGCCATCTTATGCGCTAAGACTTCTCAATTTTTCATATTACTAAGGTAATGATGTAATTCATTTTTCATATTTTTCATATTTCGTGTTTGCAAGCTATAGCGCTACAGTGTGCTACCTTTTCTTCTTGTATGTATATGAGTTGGTGACTCTAGGTTTAGCACCTGTTCACACTGAATCTAAGTTTGGATGTGCCGGTCAGTTTTTTGATATGTATTCATTTACCTTCTGCCTGAGCACTCCACCTGGTGGTCACAGGCCTTTTAATTACAGCAGGTTCATCACCCCTCCACAGAGATGTAGATTTTAGTCTGAAAAGAGGATTCATAGGTTCCCATGCAGACAGACTTTTCTAAAGCGAGGATAGGCATTAGTTAGGGACCTGATATACGAGAAGAGCCTTGACGTGGCTATCAGGCTCACATAATTGGCCATCTTATGCGCTAAGACTTCTCAATTTTTCATATTTCTAAGGTAATGATGTAATTCATTTTTCATATTTTTCATATTTCGTGTTTGCAAGCTATAGCGCTACAGTGTGCTACCTTTTCTTCTTGTATGTATATGAGTTGGTGACTCTAGGTTTAGCACCTGTTCACACTGAATCTAAGTTTGGATGTGTCGGTCAGTTTTTTGATATGTATTCATTTACCTTCTGCCTGAGCACTCCACCTGGTGGTCACAGGCCTTTTAATTACAGCAGGTTCATCACCCCTCCACAGAGATGTAGATTTTAGTCTGAAAAGAGGATTCATAGGTTCCCATGCAGACAGACTTTTCTAAAGCGAGGATAGGCATTAGTTAGGGACCTGATATACGAGAAGAGCCTTGACGTGGCTATCAGGCTCACATAATTTGGCCATCTTATGCGCTAAGACTTCTCAATTTTTCATATTTCTAAGGTAATGATGTAATTCATTTTTCATATTTTTCATATTTCGTGTTTGCAAGCTATAGCGCTACAGTGTGCTACCTTTTCTTCTTGTAAGGATGAGGCAGTGACACACGTTCAGCAGACTACAACTAGCAGTGGATGAAGAACTAACTGGAGCGTGATCTGCACTCCAAAAATGAAAACCTCAGACTAGAGTGAACACTGCACACAACTGTTCACTATCTCTGAAAGGCTCCTTTGTGTGCTTCTATATTGTTTGCAACCAATGTATTGGATACGGATGGAAGCGCGTCACACTAATAGATTAGAGTTATTTTAAATAGAATGGAGCAGCACCAATTAGAGAAAAATGTCAAGGATGAGGCAGTGACACACTTTCAGCAGACTACAACCAGCAGTGGTTGAAGAACTAACTGGAGCGTGATCTGCACTCCAAAAATGAAAACCTCAGACTAGAGTGAACACTGCACACAACTGTTCACTATCTCTGAAAGGCTCCTTTGTGTACTTCTATAGTGTTTGCAACCAATGTATTGGATACGGATGGAAGCGCGTCACACTAATAGATTAGAGTTATTTTAAATAGAATGGAGCAGCACCAATTAGAGAAAAATGTTAAGGATGAGGCAGTGACACACGTTCAGCAGACTACAACCAGCAGTGGTTGAAGAACTAACTGGAGCGTGATCTGCACTCCAAAAATGAAAACCTCAGACTATAGTGAACACTGCACACAACTGTTCACTATCTCTGAAAGGCTCCTTTGTGTACTTCTATAGTGTTTGCAACCAATGTATTGTATACGGATGGAAGCGCGTCACACTATAATTTCAATTGAATGGAGCAGCAAGAATTACACTAAAGAAAAAAAAAAAAGAGTCTGTGAGTGACACGTGCAGATGCCTACAAACAGCGTTGGATGCAGAGCAAACTGCAGCGTCACCTGCACTCTCACACACACACCTTGCACAGAGCTGTTAAAACAACACTGCAAGGCAAAAGGAAGCTTTACACAGCGGTTGGTAAACTAGCCTGCCTAAAGCACAGTACACAAAATCGCAATCTCTAACTGTCCCTCTGAGTCAGCAGAGCAGCGTTCTGTCCCTAACTGAATTCACAGCACAGTGACGCTAAAATGGCGGCGGCGCCTTTTATAGTGCATTCTGACATCATTTCAGCATCCAATCACAGCCATGCCATTAGTTAACATGACCGCAGCATTACAGGATGTGCCCACACTTCTTAGGATTCCTCATTGGCTGACTAAAATCACATTGCCTCTCAAAGAATTATGGGAACTTCCGATTCCGGTATACGATATATGGAAAATATCGGAACTAAGTATCGGAATTCCGATACAGCGAATATCGGCTGATACCCGATACTTGCGGTATCGTATCGCTCAACTCTACTCATGACATTTTGTTTGAGATTCACCAGTGCATGCTGGTATACTTGAATAAGCCGTCATCAGGGAGCAGAAGCTGCTGTCACTGCCGCACACTCTGCACCCTCTCTGAAATGGGGAGCCATCAGTGATGTCTGTTTTGGAGGCTGGGCTAGTCCTGCTTACCTGATAATGTGTCAGTTGTAAATTCTGACGTATACCAGTATGAGCTTCCTGTGCTATATTCTTTGAATGTACAGTGACAGTGCTCTCCCTTGCTGGCGCTAAGGAGAAGAGATGACCCGGCAGGGACCAGTCCTGTCTCTGAAACAGATGACGCTTTATTTTATGGTGGGGAAAGCAGCTGTGGCAGTGACAGCAGCCTCTGCCCCATAATGACATCCCGTGTGAATACCCCAAAATGCACTGGGATACTCAAAAAAAATGTCATTGGAAGTAAAAAAAAAAAACAAGTAGAGAGGGAAAGGTAGAAATGTTTTATTTGAAAAATATTAGAAAAGTGATTAGATTGTTGAATTAAATTTAGTATGAAATTCACCTTCGTTTTCGGATCACCCTTTAATTCTGCATAATATTACTGTCATCACTTTATAAAAAGCAGTTGCTTATGTGATTAAGTTTACATTAGCAAATAAAAAACGTTATTTTCATCCAGAAAAAGACGATTTTCCATCTCTATTGTCCACCGTATTGCATTCATTTTTATACATCAGAAATTAATAACATTTCCAAAATACAGTGTCCATTGTTAGTAATGTAAAGGTGGCATGGTGACTCAGTGGTTAGCACTGCAGCCTTGCATCGCTGTAGTCCTGGGTTCAACAACAACTGCAAGGAGTTTGTATGTTCTCCCGTGTGTGCGTGGGTTTCCTCAGGGTACTCCGGTTTCCTTCCGAACTCCAAAGCTATATTGATAGGGGATTTAGATTGTGGGCCCCATCAGGGGACAGCGATAATAATGTGTGCAAACTGTAATGTGCTGCAGAATATGTTAGCACTATTTAAAAATAAAGATTATTATTATTATTATTTATTAAAAATCAGATGCTATACGGATGATTCATATGGTATCCATTTTTTTTTTATTTTTGCACATCCATAGACTTCAACAAGCGAGTCTGATCTGAAATACAGAAGAGACCGATGTGTGCTGTGACGTTTCTCACACAGACATTCTCAAACTGTAATCTGGATAGCCCAATTGCATAACATTGCTGCTAGTGCACATTTGAAAAGGACTGGACTCAAATGTTTCCAGTGGCAGAAAACACAGAAATGGCCGCAAATTACTTCCATGACATAAGAAAAAACTGCGTATGCCGGCGCATGCGCACTACTGATTTTTGATTTTGCCCGCAGGTGGGCAAAGCATACTGCTCAGGTACGAGGTCATATTTCAATGCACACGTGCAAAATCTGTACGCAATCTGTGATATTCACAGCAAAGAATGCGTACAGCAAGCCGAGAAGGATTGGAGTGAGGAAACAAAGGCAACGCCTATCGGACCGGACAGAACAGATTAACATACAGCACGGGACAAATAAAAAAGGTTTTATGGGTGATACATGGGGAGTCAGGGGGTTTCAGAAGTAGTTGTGGAACACATAGCTGACACTCAATTAAATATTTTTAGCTGGTAGGCCAAAAATGTGGTGACAGGTTCCCTTTAATATCAGCCCACAGCTATCTGCCTAGCCTTTGATGGTAATTAATTAAAGGGGGCTCCCACGTAATTTTTGTGGGGGGTCCCCCATTTTAATAACCAGTAAAGGCATAGTTTATAACTGTGAGCTGATATTAGTAGCCTGGTAAGCTCGATATGTATTACTCCCTTCCCAGGCTAGAAACAAGAGACCCAAGCTGTCCGCTTTCCCTCTGCTGGTTATTAAAAATTCAGGGGACACCACACCATTTTTTTCTTTTTTATTAGCTAAATCCATGAACATTAAACTACACACGCACTGCACTAATTATATATGGAACAGACATCTTTCTATCTGTTCTATGTATATATCTATTCTATCTATTCTTTTCTGACAGGTCACACAATGAATTTACTTTATTCTGCTGATGAAATGTCAGGTTTTCTAGGAGATGGATGAGGAAAAATCAGATGATACTCGCACGGTCCGAGTGTAGTGCGATTTTTTTCTTGCAACTACTGACTTGCATTGGCGAGTCTCATCTGATATACGCAGCAAATTGCAGCACCTGCAATTTTTTTTCTCAGTCCAATCTGAACTGAGAAAAAAATTGCAGATAAGCTGGGAAGCATAGATTCACATTAGTCAAAGTGCAATCCAATTTCTTATCGGATTGCACTCATGCGTTTTCTCACAAATGAGTATGAGCCCTAATGTTTGGCTCCGCCATGAAGCACCGGGCACCAGTACTTGCTTTGAACAGTCATTGCTGAAAGAGTCCCTTTAATAATATTTTATGTGGCATTCTCACACCTGTAATAATAACTCATACCATAAATAGATGACATTATGTAAGGCAGGGATTGTAGGCTAGCTTCCTGGAGTGGACCCTCTGGATAACGGCACCGAGCCACCCCTGTGTGAGCGTACCAGGTGGAACCGACCCCTATACAGGGACGGTTAAGGGCGGGCCCGGGGGGGTCTGGAGCCGCGACAGCCGGTGCCAAGAGGGACGGCTCGTAGCGAAGCTGAGGATGTAATGACTAGAGAATTAACAAGAAACTCGGCTCTCAACTCAAGAAATTTTTAATGATGTCCATGCAGAGTAGTACAAAAGGGAACGTTTCGGTCACATGACCTTCATCAGCTACTACAAAATATATACAAAATAAAAAAACAATAAAAATAAAGAAAATAAAGAAGGTATATACAATCAATTTGGTCAATGTACAATGATATAAAGATAATTATTTAAATTGCAGTTAGATCAAGTATCAGAGAACAGACCTAAGAGACAAATGCCCTGCCCTGAGGAACAGCAAAACCAGTACAGTGAAATAGATAGAAAATTGATATGAAAGGGGTACCGTACCCAGTTGGCGTATATGGACTTATTTCCAAATCACTTGTGGAATAGTTGTTTAATGAAAAAAATTGAAAAAAAATATATAGAAAAGAAGTATAAAAATATGGTAGTGGTTGAAAAAGTAATGTTACATACCAAAATGCCATAGGTGTAAACTCTCTAAGGTAAAAGGTGGGACAGACAGCGTTAGAGGTGGCCATCCTGAGGAAAAAGACACGCTTACTAGTATGTCAAGGTCCAAAAAAATGGTTAAACAGTTTGTATAAATAAAGAAATATCTGTGAAAACTGACTTGTAGTAGGGTGAGCAGCATGTCCGCTGTGCCCGGTAGCGCTATGGACTCGATATCCACCGCTAGTCATGTGCTAAAGGGGCGCTATCCCTTCCCGAGTGAAATAAGGAAGGGGAGGGACAGGTAGTTACTATGGACCAATTAGCCGGCGGAATGGAAAAAGCCGGCCATGACGTCACAGGAAGTGAATGGCCGTGCGTGTCAGCGGCAACTTGTGCGTTCCAACAGTGCTGGAGGCAGCCCAATCTAAAAATAGAGGAGGCAAGAGGACCATGATATATTCACTAAGGGGAAGGCCGTTATATTGCGTGCAGAGAAGGTTATAGGTGAATCCAAGCAGTGGAGAGACGATCATGTTTAATATAAGCGACTTTAAAAAAGAGAGAAAAGAAACGGAGTTAGTAATTGGAGTTAATAGACAGCATATAGTAATTGGAGATAATGGGCAATATATAATAGGCAGCATATATGTACCAATCATAAAATATGAGCCGTTATATAAACCACATATAGAGCAAGTAAAAATATGAGCCAGTTTATAAACCATATATAGAGCATGTAAAAATATTGAGCATGTAAAAATATTATGGCAGGACTTGCAAAAAGAATATAAATGAACAAGAGGATGATATTATTAAATGGAAAATGTCGCAGGTAGAGAAATCAGGATTGAACAGACAATAATTATAAGTACTGTAACAAATCATATATGCGATGGTGTATAAATAGTGGTGGGAATATCGAATGCAGTCAGATAAGATTAAATGCTAAACGCCTCAGGTAAAAAAGTTAGGGTTGAACCGAAGATCATAGTAAGTACAGTAACAAATCATATATACAACAGACTATACAAATGGTGGTTATGCCAGATAGCATTGGAATGGAATTGGATTAGATAAAGGACAGAAGGTCGTAGTCCCTATTGAGGCCCCTTGGTGATAAGGTATCCAGAGTATGGATCCAGAAGGCCTCACGTCTTTAGAGCTGCCTGACTCGATCACCGCCCCTTCTAGGTTGTGGTACATGTTCCAGGATCTGGAATCTGAGTTGGGCTATTTTATGTCCATGGGTAATGAAATGGTGAGGAATAGGGAGTAACAGATTTTTGCATCGGATAGTGGATCTTTTACCGATTGTGTCGTTTTCCCAACACAAAATTACCCACAGAGGCACTTGATGACATAGATGGCGAAAGAGGTATCGCAGGTAAAAAAAACCACAAATTTTGTACAACTTCCCAGTGTAGGGATGATGAATACTGTCACCTTTTTGTACATTATTGCACTGTGTGCAACTAAGGCAGGGAAAAGTGCCCACCTTAGGACGTTGCAGGAACCGTTGTTTTGTGTGTTGTCTGTTAGATCCTATGTCGGCCCTGACTGAGGGCGTCCCTGAAATTGGGGGCTTGCCTAAAGCATGGCAAAAATGGACTGGAAAATTCGGTGATGTTGGGATGTGCTCTAGAAAGAAGAGGCCAATGTTGACGGATGGATTTGTGTATTATATATGCAAACAGATGGTAAGAATGGACAAATGCAATCCTATTGCCTGGTTTTGGGTTCGGATCGGTTTTTGTGGTTGTGGACCTATTCAGAATATTTTGTGGGCACCCCTTTCCCTGAATTTAGTGTTCATTTCACCGAGTCTGGCTTCACGGATTTCATTATTGGACACTATGCGTTTGACCATTTGAAATTGTGATTTCGGTATTGAGTGCTTCATAGGGGTAGGATGGAAGCTGTCAAAATGTAACAGGCTATTGCATTCTGTGGCCTTAGTGTACAAGTCGGTAGACAGTGCACCGTATTGGTCTTTAATGAGCAGTGTGTCCAGAGAATTGATTTTACATTTGTCATGAGAGACAGTGAAACTAAGGCCAGGCCAAGAATGGTTAAGAAGATTGTGAAAAGCGGACAGGGGCTCGAACGTGCCACCCCAGATGCAAAAGACATCATCTATATACAGTTTCCAGACAATGACATTGTCTAGAAAAAGACAACTAGTGTAAATTATAGGCTCTTCGGAATTGGCCATGTAACAGTGTAAGGGGTTGCCACGTTCAAGCCCATAGCAGTCCCACGAATCTGCAAGAAGAAATCGTCCTGGAACATACAGAAGTTCTTGGTTAGTACCAAAGTGAGAAGTTCCACACACATGTCAACCTGTGCCGTGTTAAAATTAGATGACGTTAATAGGCGTTTGACTGAAAGTATACCCTGATTGTGAGGAATCGAAGTGTATAAGTCCTTAATATCTAAAGTGACTAAAATGGATTCCTTTGGGACCCGACCGATGGTGTTGATGACCTCAAGTAAAGATCAAGTGTCTAGAAAATAGGATCTAGAAGATTTTATCAGAGGAGTGAGGATCCTTTCAAGGTAGATGGAGATGGGTGATAGAATCGACTCAGTAGAGGCTGCTATAGGCCTACCTGGGGGGTGATGGAGATTTTTGTGGATTTTCAGGAGAGTGTAAAATACTGGAATCACCGGATTGGTCTTAGTGATAAATTCACTGTTTTTTTGTCCAATGTCCCCCTATCTATATATCTCTGTAGAGTATCAGTAATGATGGATCTAATTTGGCTCGTGGGGTCATGCGGTAATTTCATGTAAATAGTAGTGTCCCCAAGCTGTCTAAGAGCTCCTGTAATGTAGTCTGATCGATCCATGATCACTATAGCGCCCCCTTTGTCTGCAGGTTTTATGATTAAATTGTTATCCTCCCTTAAGGATGGTAATGCTTGTTGTTCAACTGCAGTGAGGTTGGGAGGGTAGAATAATCTGCCTTTCTCCATATTGGTTTTAAGGTCTTGGAAAGAGGCTTGTATAAAGCCTATAAAAGTCTCAAGGGTTTTTCCTCAGGCTGGCCACCTCTAACGCTGTCTGTCCCACCTTTTACCTTAGAGTGTTTACACCTATGGCATTTTGGTATGTAACACTCCTTTTTCAACAACTACCACATTTTTATACTTTTTTTGTTTATATTTTTTTCCATTTTTTTCATTAAACAGCTATTCCACAAGTGATTTGGAAATAAGTCCATATATGCCACACAGTACTAACAACTGGGTATGGTACCCCTTTCATATAAATTTTCTATCTATTTCACTGTACTGGTTTTGCTGTTCCTCAGGGCAGGGCATTTGTCTCTCAGGTCTGTTCTCTGATACTTGATCTAACTGCGATTTAAATAATTCTCTTTATATCATTTTATATTGACCAAATTGATTATATACAGTATACCTCATTTATTTTTTTATTTTTTATTGTTTCATTATTTTGTATATATTTTGTAGTAGCTGATGAAGGTCACGTGACCGAAATGTTCCTTTTGTACTACACTGCATGGACATCATTAAAAATTTCTTCACTTTGCAATTCAATTAAGTTGAGTGCCGAGTTTCTTGCTAATTGTTAAATGGTTTGGTCACCAACTCTGGCACCTTCTTGAGGTTGTGCACACGTTACTTCACTCCACTGGTAATGACTAGAGAAGGCAGGGGGATAGTAGCAGGTTAGGCCTAACAGGTATGGGGTACAGGGAAGAGAATCCACTAAGGGAGGGCGGCCTGATATATGCGGCTACAGCACCTGATTGGACCGCAGATGGTCCAGATCAGGTGTAAGACCTTAAACAGCTGGCAAAGCGTGCGGTCGCGGCCTAAGGCGCATGCGCAGGTCCACCGTTGGGCGAGCGGCCGACAGAGCTGAGAGGAGACGCCAGGACCCTGGAACAGAAGGAAGACGCGCCGCAGGAGCAGCGCGGTGAGCACGAGGAGTCAGGACGGGCGCGGCGGCAGAGTCAGGCGCAGCAGCAGCCGCAGACCTGACACATAATTTATTTTCAGCATACAAAATAAAAAAAGTCATACCAAAATAATACTAATACTAATACTAAATATATACAAAATAATACCAATACTAATAATAAATTATTATAAGTGCCAACTCTGAATTGTCTCATACAGTTATGTTGAGAAATAATAATAATAATAATAATAATAATAATGTACAATACATATGATTTATTCCTTTTTAACTGCTCAGGCTAGAAAGCCAAATTTACGATAAACAATACATCAATTTTAAAAATTTTAATTGATATTGATAGATTGAAGAACTTTTACACATTTATAATAATAATAATAATAACTATTCATTATTATTTTTAGTTTGGGGGCAATGCTGCATTGTCCCACAATTTTAAAGGTCTCATACAGCTATGTTGAGTAAATAATAATAATTGTTGTGATCATTATTGTTAATGTTGTTGCAATTTGTGGGACAATTCAATATGAACTATTAATATTATTATTAAAAATAATTGTCTATAAATTCTTCAAGCTCTCAATATCAATTAAAACTTATTTTTATTTTTTATTGTATTATATGCTTTCTAGTTTCTGAAAAGACCAAGCAGTTAAAAAGGAACATTACTTGCATTGTACATTGTATTAGAACCTCTTAATAAATTCAGATTTTTCCCTCGGTCCCATCACTGCAGGTGTATACAATCTAACACCAAGCCATGCAGTCTGCTTTTATAAAAGAATAATTTGTTCTAAATGTTCACAGAACTTGAGCGTGGTACTGTGATCAGATGGCACCATTGTAATAAGTTCATGAAATTATTTTGCTCCAGAATATTTCAAAATTATCTGTAAATGGTTTTGTAGAAAAGTGGAAGCATTTAGGAACCACAGGAATTTAGCCACACGGTGGAAGACCACATAACATTACAGGTGCATAGTGCAAAGTTCCAAATCACCTCTGGCATTAACATCAGCATAAAGTCTGTGTGCCAGGAGTTTCATGTAATGGGTTTTTCATGACAGAACAGCTGTATCTCTCTGTCTAGCAGTCTGATGGACGAGTCTTGGTTTGCGAATTTGGTGTGGAAGAACTTGACTGGTCTGCACAGAGACATGACCTCAAACCCACTGAACACCTTTGTGTAGACCCTAAACTGGTTTAGGGA
>JARQOD010000002.1:354731191-354779776 GCA_033576555.1 Oophaga sylvatica | reverse complement strand
CCAGGCACTCTTTCTCTACAATGCTGTATCTGGTTTCAGCTGGAGTAAGCTTTCGACTCAGGAAACTAATGGGATGCTCCTCCCCGTTAACCTCCTGAGACAACACGGCACCCACACCTACCTCTGACGCATCTGTCTGGACAATGAATTCTCTTTTGAAGTCGGGTGTGATCAAAAATGGTGACACACACAGTGCCCCTTTTAGTTTTACAAACGCTTCTTCAAGCTGATCATTCCATCGCACCATTACTGACTTCCTGCCTTTTAGGCAGTCAGTTAACGGCGCCGACAGGGTTGCAAAATTGGGAATAAACCGCCGGTAATATCCCACTAACCCCAAAAACCCTTTCACTTGTTTTGTGGTGAGGGGACGGGGCCAGTTTTGGATTGCCTCCACTTTGTTTATTTGGAGTTTGATAACTCCTCTCACAATCACATACCCCAGGTACCGAGCTTCCTCCAACCCTATGGAACACTTGTTTGGGTTGGCAGTTAGCCCTGCTTGTCTCAGCGAATGTATCACCGCCTGTACCTTGGCTAAGTGACTTTCCCAGTCTGTACTGTACACCACAATATCGTCCAGATTGTCCGCGGCATATCGGCGATGAGGACAAAGAACAACGTCCATTAACCTCTGGAATGTCGCTGGAGCCCATGCAACCAGAAGGGTAGGACTATATACTGGAACAGTCCCTCAGGTGTTACAAAAGCCGTTTTCTCTCTCGCTGCTTTTGTTAGGGGCACCTGCCAATACCCTTTTGTGAGGTCAATGACTGAAAAATAACGGTCCTGCCCAAACCGCTCTATTAACTCATCGACCCGGGGCATGGGGTAGGCGTCAAACTTTGAAATTTCATTCAGTTTTCTGAAGTCATTACAGAACCTTAGTGTCCCATCTGGCTTTGGTATTAGGACTATTGGGCTGGCCCACTCACTCTGGGACTCTTCAATGACCCCTAACTGCAGCATCTTCTTGACCTCTTCCTTGCTGGCTTGTCGCCAGGCCTCAGGCAGCCGATATGGCTTTAATTGTACTTTGCCCTGCGGCTCAGTGACAATGTCATGTTGGATTAGGGAGGTACGACCAGGAAGTTCTGAAAAAACATCTGTATTTCAGCTAACAAACTCTCGGACTTCCTGAACTTGTCTGGGCGACAAAGTGTCTGGTATTTTGACGGCGGAGAGGACTTCTCTTGCCTTCTCCTGAGGCAAAGAAGCCATCTGTACTGGAAATGCAGGCCGTGGACAATCCTCACCAAGCATGTCTCTGTCTTTCCATGGTTTGAGCTGATTCACATGGTATACCTGTTCTGGCTTTCTCCGCCCTGGTTGCTGTACTTTATAGTTTACTGTTCCCACCTTCTCTATAATGTCGTAGGGTCCCTGCCACCTTGCAAGGAACTTACTATCCACTGTAGGCACAAGTACCAACACCCGATCCCCAGGGTTAAAGGACCTTACCCGTGCCTCCCGGTTATAGACCTGCCTCTGTGACCTTTGTGCTGCTTCCATATGTTCTCGGACTAATGGTAGGACTGTCTCCATTCTCTCTTGCATTTTGGCCACATGTTCTATCACACTTTTGGGGAGTTGGATGGTTTTCCCAGGCCTCTTTTGCTATATCGAGTAAGCCATGGGGATGTCTGCCATATAATAGTTCAAAGGGCAAGAACCCCGTAGATGCCTGGGGCACCTCCCGCACTGCAAACATCAGATATGGCAACAAGAGATCCCAGTCCAAAGCATCTTTCGAGACTGGTTTTTTAAACATATTCTTCAGGGTTTTTAATTGAACCTTTCTACTAAACCGTCTGTTTGGGGATGATAGACCGATGTGCGCAACTGTTTAACACTTAACAAGTGGCACAGTTCCTTCATGATTTTTGACATAAAGCGGGTCCCCTGATCTGTTAAGATTTCTTGACGGATTCCCACCCGAGAGAACATACCCATGAGTTCTTTTGCGATCTGTTTGGCCGAGGTGTGTCGCAGGGGAATAGCCTCAGGATACCTGCTAGCGTAATCTAGAACTACGAGGATGTGTTGATGACCCCTTGGTGATTTATTAACCGGACCCACCAGATCCATGGCTATTGTCTCAAACTATACCTCTATAATTGGTAATGGTAATGGCACCAAGGGACTCAGAAAATGAGGCTGCGGACTGGTTACCTGGCACACGGGACAAGAGTTACAATACTGTTTAACTTCTTCATAGACCCCTAGCCAGTAAAACCGTTATAGAATTCTGTCTAGGGTTTTCTTTTGTCCCAAATGTCCCCCTAGTACATGCGCATGCGCTAAGTCCATTACCAACCTCCGATATGACTGCGGTACCAGCAATTGCTCGACAATTTCCCCATGTATTTTTTCAACCCGATACAGCAAATCTTGGTTCATCTCGAATTGGGGAAATACTGTAGCTGCCCCGGGGTGTTGGGGTTCCCCATTGACAACCAGAACATTTTCACGGGCTGGAGTCAACGTAGGGTCACGTAGTTGCGCCGTAACAAAATTGTCACCTGCCACATTTAACTATGAGAATTCTGGTCCCGGTGGCAAATCTTCCATCTCCCCAGCTAACACTTCTATAGGAGAGGGGTTTTCCTCCTCCACCGAAGGCAAAGGTACTCCTACCGCCAGTACCTCCTCTGGGCCACCAGGTTCATGCCCGATTTCAGGAGAATGCAACCTGGTTGCCACTGGTGCCGACGACTGTTCTGTGGGAGGGGTAATTACAGGCCAAAGCACAGAAAACAACGGAAAATCTCTCCCCATTATTACTTCATAATGCAAATTAACCACCACCCCCACCTCGTCTCACCTCCTCCCCGCTGACGTGTTTATCATCACCAGGGCGGTAGAATAATGTTTTAAGTCCCCATGAATACACAACACACCCATTTTCAGAGCAGTATACTCACTGATTTGGACGTGGCTGGCTCGTATTAGGGTCACGAGACTACCTGAGTCCAGTACAGCCACAGCAGGGTTACCCTCCACCTCCACTTTACACAAATGGTTCATACTGGGTCCCTCTGGTTTGCCCACTGCACACATGTGTTCTGCATAGTGAGACTGATAGTAGCCAAAGTTGTTGTCCATGGGCTCAGTCAGGTGGGGGCAATCAGCTCTCACATGTCCTGGTTCTTGGCACCGCCAACAGATTATGGGGCCCCTTTCGTTCCCCGACCCGTCCTGGGCGGCCCTCCGAGTCTCTGCTCGCCGAGCTGTGGGTGAAGGTTTGGGGAATTTACTTGATACCTTCCGGGTAGTCTCTCCCTGTATCTCCTTGGTAGCCCCATATCTTTCCATGAGGTCTACCATTTGGAGACCATCAGTAGGGGCTGCCTGTCCAACCCATGTTTGAAGGGTGTGGGGCAAAGTTCTCCAGAATTTATCAGTCACTATACGATTCCAGCATAGCGCGGGGTGACAACACCTCCGGCTGCAACCACTTTTCTATCAGGTGTATCAAGTCATAATACTGGTACCGAGCTGGCTCGGAAGGGGAAAACTTCAACTGGTGTACCCGCTGGGCCCGGACCAAAACATTTACCCCAAGATGTGCAAGTATCTCACCCTTGACGCCCTCATAGTCCTCCTGTTGCTCGGGGGGTAGGTCCCTATAGGCTTTTGCGGGTCCTGAAGTTAAAAACGGAGCCACGATCTCGGCCCACTGGTCCCGGGGCACTCTCCCCCTTTTTGCCATGCCTTCAAACATCTCCAGGTACACCTCGACATCATCTGATTGCTCCATATTTCGGATCGGTGTACGCACCGCTTTACGGACATCCTGGCATCCCCGGGCAGCTCCTGCTGTCTGCGGTCTGTGATGTGCTGCATCAGTAGACTATTGTTTTCCTGTTGCTGTCGATTAAATATCTGCTGCTGCTCCATAGCCTGCTGCTGTATAGCCTGCTGCCGCTCCATAGCCTGCTGCTGTATAGCCTGCTGCTGCTGCATAGCCTGCTGTTGCTGCTGTGTAGCCTGCTGTTGCTGTCGCATGGCCTCCACCAGCATTTTTACGGTGTTCTCCATCTTCGGACAGTTATCCACCGGGTTTTGCGTCACTTTCTTTACCCAGGACATTTAGTGTCATGCAGGAAAAAACAGCCTGACCTCACTGCGTTGCCCGCATTGAAGCCACCAATTGTAGGGATCCGCTCTGGTAGGCAGGGCTGGGCCGCAGTAATGAGGCAAACACACAGCCTTTTAGTTCAAATTTCAGTGGTTTTAATCATGATTTCAAAAAAAAGTCCAGATAACAAAATAAAAACAGAACATAAATCACTACAGTTTGGAGAACCACTGGTCCCAGACTCACCCTTGCTTGGGACGGGCTTAACTAAGCGGCTGCAGGTCAGCAGAGACCGCCAGGTCCTATTACGGGTGGTCTGGTACTCGCTTCCTGGTGCACACTGGCACACAGTAACAAAACAATCTTCCAGGCTGACTCCAGCCAAACTCCTTCCTTCCACACACCAACTACAACAGCTCCTTATTTTATAGGCCTACTCCACACCCTCAGGTGAGGTACACATGAGCTGACCAATTCACGTTACTATGACCTTATCACAGGTCCTTGTGATCATGTAAAATCATGAGCAAACTTCAGTCTGCTAGAAGAAATATATCTCCCATCCAGCAAGACCCCCTTTGGTGTACCACACCGGCAAGAAGTCTCCTGTTCCCTACACATGCACAGAAAAACCCATGTCGAACATGCTCCAAAAAGGTAAGAGCCGTCACCCTGATTGTTATGCTTAAAACAGGAAAGATTGAAGTTTTCAAGGCCTAAAATGATAAATTTTACTAAGAAATATGGACAAATATTTATTTGTCATCACAGCGCATATCTGCACATGGCTAGTAGAAATGGTAACAAAAACTAAAACATAGTGTTTACTTTTGGAAATTAATGCATAAAACTAAATTTCATAATTATCAATTAATGGTTCTTAAGGAACGTTATCTGTACCTGTAAGATAATGCAGTCAATGGATGTACGAATCATAAACATCATCATCATCATCATCACGAGTTTTATTTATGACAGACATAATAAAATACAAAGACTGAGGACAACTGTAACTTCACACACCATATATGAAATGGCCAGCATCTAAACCTGGTAATAATGCGCAATAATAAATAATTACACCTAGAAAGTGCATCATGCATACTAACAATAGGTAGTTAGACCTGCAAGTGCTGGTGAAACAACCACAACAGATATAAATTAATAATGCTATATAGCTATCACAGTGCATAGTTACTCATGGACAATGTCGATCTAATACTGTACCTCAATAAAGGCAGCGTCACCCATCATGCTTGTTTTGTCTTGTAGATTGTTGAAGAGGGAATTTTTTTTTTTTTTTTTTGTTTTTTTAAATTCCTTTTTATTTGTATTTTCAAAACAAAAATGCCACATAAGGTGTTACACATCTCGGTCGCAGCCGATATGGTCATAAAAAAAACATTGTAAAAGTCAAAGTAACAAGAGAACAGAAAACCGAAACTCGTTAATAATTGTAAGGAAACCCCTAAGTTCTAGGATTCCTCCCGTCATCTTCCTTCTCTAACTTTGCTGTGATCCTGATTAAACTATTTCACTCGTCACCCTTCTCTGGCATGTATTTTTTAAAATTCTCGCCACCTTTACCTTCATTTATGCGATCATGTTAAAATATAAGGCTTTCCTCAATATCAGCATGATCGATCATGATCCCATGTTTATTCGTTAACGCTGTAATATGTTGATGAATGTGATTTCCTTTCGCTAGTCGTGATAATAGTCTCCCTGATTTGCTACCATAACGATATAGATCGGCTCTATAATTCATATTACTGGTTCTCTCGCGTCGATCTAGCCATAGGTCAAAGTCTGCTTCCATCTATTTTTATCCTGTGTCGATGAAGTTCTCAGGTATGCCGTGTAGCTATCGCGTAATATCCTGGTAGCCTGCGAGTAGTTTGTCGCTATCTTCTTTTTTAGGGTTGTCTGATAAGCTATTAGTTTCCCGCGCATTACTGCCTTCCCTGCTGCCCATAAAAGTTCCTGCCTATCCCTACTATCTCCATTATACCTTACATATTGCAACCACCATTGCTTCACCTGATCTCGAAAATTCTCATCCGTTAACAAATAGGAAGTGAAGCGCAAAGTTTGGTCTGGCCCCATCTGAACCATATCTGGCAGGGTCACTGATACGGGTGCGTGGTCAGATATAGCTACGCTGTGCACATGTGCCTCTTCCACTCCCCTTACTAGCTCCTGTGATAGCAATATATAATCTATTCTTGACCAAGAGTCATGTGCCGACGAATAGAAGGAATATTCACTGCCATCTGTGTTCAGGTGTCTCCAAATGTCTACAAAGTTAGTCGTGTCTAGCAAGGGTTTCAAACGTGTGTCATGTGATCGCACAGTCGTTCGCATCGACCGACGGTCTTCACTAGTGTTGAGCGATATTGCTCGATATCTAAAAATATCGTATCGAAATTGTATCGCCGATAGCACTAAATATCGTCGATATCCGATTTCGATACCGGAAGTCCCATGTAAGTCTATGGTAACAAAATATCGCAACAAAAAAAACCCTTTCTTTCGTTGTAAACACAAAATATACACACATAGAATACATATATATATATATACATGTCATTGTGACATATATATATACATATATTTATAGTTTATACACTTCTACATAGTAAAATCGACTCTAATTCAATTGCCGGGTAAAGACGTGACATACCCCATAGAAGTCGACGGGCTCGGTGCCGAGTACCCCGAAAACCTCTGGCTCTGTGCGACTCAACTTGGGCGTCACGAACAGGATTCTGTAGCTCGCTATAAGCGAGTCCTGTGTGCCTGAATTGCACTGGTTTTGTGCTTGAGAATTGCTAAAATCATCAGAGAATGTATTTGCCATTTTTCCGCCATATCTGCGTCACGACGAGGCACTGGTGAAGAAGAAGGGCGTGCTCTTCGTGGGTGTCACTCAGTGGCGTGAAAACGATGGCCGCCCACTGTAAATGGTACTGCAATGTAACATCGTGCCCCACAGCTCTGGAGTTCCGCCTCCTCATCCTCCTCAGTGTGATAAGGTCCCGCCTCCCTACAAAAGAGGGGCCCTCTCCAGATATGACACATGTGACTTGGCAGAGATGGCTAATGGACACGACGAGCAGAAGTGGGAAGGGATGGAGCAGTCAGAGCTCTCCCCCCACGGAAGCGACCCGATCGCCACGGAATCACCGTTGGGCACCCGGCCTGTAAACCCTCCTACGCTGCAAGAAGCGGAGGATACCCTGAGAGGCCTGGCCCGGCACCGGGAGGAGGTCGCCAGGATGGAAGCCAGCTGGCGTGCCCTAAAAATAAACTTGGAGCGGCGCCAATCCCTCTTACCTGAAGTGTCTGTACCGGAAGGTGAGGCACCCGTTATAGTAGAGGAGCCCTTGCAATGTGATCCGGTTGACGTTGTCGCAGTGGAGGCACCCGTTCCTGCAAAAACCGCAGCACCGTCAGCAGCACCCCAAATCCCGCTGTCTGCCCCGGTCGCTGAGACAGAAGAAGCGACACCCGTCCTCATGGAGGAGGCCGAGCAGGCACCAGAGCACTACCTGCCTGTACCGGAGCCCCGACTGTCATCTGATTTAGAGCCGTCTGCTTCCTCCGCAGGGGAGCGCCGCCAGGACTGGGGGGCGACAGGAGAGCTGCCGCAAACCGGACATCGTAAGCTGCAGTGGAGTGGTGGAGACATGGAGCAACTGGTGGAGGAGAATTTCAACCGGCGTCAGGAGGAAGAGTGGAGACGTTGGGAGAAGGAAGCAGAGCGACAAAGGGAGCAGCGAGAAACCCTAAAACTTCGCCAACGTCACCTGGAGAAGGACCGGGCAGATAAGGACCGGATGAGAAAGGACAAAGGAACCCTGAGTGAGCCGCGGCGTAAGGGTGCAGTACGGAACTTTAAATTGAAAGGTGGGTGGGGCTTCATCAAGGAGCCTGGACTTTATTTAGAAGTCTTTGTGACCCGGCGGGACGTGGAGGCTCACCTCCCAGAAGGACACCTGGGGAGGGACCTGTTGCCAGGAGACTTGATGACTTACACCCGACACTGGGGTTACAATGGGTGGTACGCCCTAAATGTTACCAGGTGCGACCCCTACTCCCCAGTGTGTCAGGAACCTGTGAGACCCTCGAAGCCTTCAGCCTCCCACATCCAGGCTTCTGCAAAAGTGCCCACCCCACGCCGTAAATCTCCCCAGCCTCCCTCAGTGGTCTCCTCAGCAGACCCACCCATCGACATGATATCGATACGTGGCCCGTACCCGGCGCCTGTTAGGCCCCCTGGGGTTCGTACAGTCCGTGACATAGGGCTCCAGACCCGGAGAGAGATGAAAGAGGTGGCCACACAGACCCAGATAGCGGGTCACGACTTGACTGTACAGGCCACACGACGTCATCAGGTCCTTGGTGCCTCGGATGTTTGGCAAGCACCAGAAGAGTACCAGGTGGTACCTGGAAGAGGCCAGCCAAAGAAGTCTAAATAACCCGGACAGGGTCCCTGTATGTAAATAAATAGTTAAATTGTTTATGTACCCGGACGGGTGAATGTTCCAAAAAATTTTTTTAATTTAATAAAAAAAAAAAAAACACAGTTTTCATTTCTTTTATTACTGTCTCATCCTGCTGCGATGCCATCGATCTCCTGTAAAAAAATGAAAAAAAAAGTATACCACCTGACCGACGCAGTCCATAGTAACGAGTGTCCCACGACGATCCAGCTCTGCTACATCAGAATGACAGGCAGAGCCTGTCATCCCGGCGCAGCACAGCTGATTACCTGCTTCCCCGGCGGTGACGTCATCGGACTGACTGCTTTACGGCCGGGATTACCCTGCAGTCACTGCAGTTATCGCGAAAAACTGCATGTGACCGCCAGGGAGAAGATAATGGCGGCCATCAAGCAGTCCAGGACGTGACCGCCGGAGATCTTCTGCCAGGTAAGTGCCGCTGACTCCTGACAGACCCGACCGACGGACACTCACAGTGACAGTGACAAATCCGATTCCGGTATTCGATAAGACGAAAATATCGAAACAAATTATCGAAAGGTCGATAGAGCTAATATCGGCCGATAGCCGATATTTGCATTATCGTATCGCTCAACACTAGTCTTCACTGGTTCAATTCACCGTATTTAAGTCACCACCTACTATTTTCAGTGAAATTGTGTCTTGAAGTATACGTGCCTCCAATTCTCGGAAAAATGGTCCATTGTCTTCTGTGGGTCCGTATATGTTATAAATACTATAGGTTTTGTTGTCAAGTGATACTGATATTCTCACCCAACGACCATCTGTGTCATTTTCGGAGTCAATCACCTTGCCCTTGAAGTGCTTGCTGATTAATGTCAATACCCTGTCTTGCGCTCCGTGCCCTGTGACCCGTAACTGTCTCCCACCCAAAATTTGTGCATGGGAGGAAAATCAGTCACCTTCAGATGTGTCTCTTGGAGAAGTGCTATGTCCGGCTTCCACCGGCGGAGGTACCTCAGAATCATTGTGCGCTTCTCCGGCGCCCGCAAGCCTTTGACATTGCAGGAGATGATCTTCATATTGAATGGGCGGCAGAAAAGTTATGAGTGTGCTGGAGGAGACGGTGTACCCTCTTATGGCCGTCGTTGGCACCAACCTGCGAGGAAAGGAGGAAGTAGCACCACAATATCAAATACCAAATCAAGATATATTGACAATTCCAGGATTAATTATTGGAGAGAGGTCCCTTGCTACCCTTTTCTAGTAACTCTTGTTTAACAATAAACCGCTGTAAGCGGTCGTAGTCTCTCCACCACTACCTCTGTTTATGTGACTTCCTTTTTTCTAAACTGTGAGGAGATTACCCACATCCTCCCAGGCTATTCAGTGTACCCCCCAATGTGTCCAAAGCATGAAACCCCAATAGCCTGCTTCACTTATTGTCCCTCCATATATAATGTTGAAGTCAGTTGTCCCACGTGTATCAAGATACCCTCTCTTATGAGAGATCTTCAACATCTAATATCAATTAACTAATTTAACCATCTAAAATTGCAGCAAAGCTATCATGCTTTAGCATAGGTATGAAGGAACTCCAATAGAAACGGCTCAAACAGCAAATATATCTCATATGTAATTTAACGTGGAGAGAATCTCTTTCATCTTTCCTGATCTCCTTCATGAACTGCCATCTTGTCGTCGTCTGCGTGGGGAGAACCTGGAACTGCCTCGCTGTACCTCCCTATCACTTTGTGGATTTCGTTCCAAGGCTGCTTCGGCTTGTTCTGGTGTGTCATAAATTACATATGTCCCGTCAGATCTTTGTAACCGCAAACGCGCTGAGAACAGTAGTTGAAAGCGAACAACTCGCTCAAACAACGTTGTGCAAATGGAACTGAACGCCCACCTCTTCTTTGAGACCGATACTGAGAAGTCCTCAAAGAGCAGAATCTCATAGCCATGGAGTAGCATTGGGCGCTTCGCTTCTCTGAATGCCCGTAACAATGAAACTTTGTCGTTATAATCTAACAGCTTCATTATTACTTGCCGTGGTCTGTACATCGTTGGTTTCGATGCCTCCCCTCGCCAGTTGATGTTTTGCGGCGGTCCCACACGATGTGCACGTTCCACACGACAGTAGTACTTAAGTCACAATATTTTTGTTAGATCATTCTCACAGATGGATTGTAAGTCTGCTGATTGAAACGATTCAGGCAGTCCTACGAGACGTAAATTGCTTAGTCTCGAGCGATTTTCCAAGTCCTCTGTTTTGTCTATCAAATTTTGTAAGTTCTGCTGAAGGTTCTGTTCTCTGTCTTGGGAAAGTTGCTTCTCCTATTGTAGCAGCGCCACATCCTGTTGCAGCTTGGTAATTGCAATGGTATTCAGATCTACAGACTTTTGTATGGAAGACAATGACGATTGCAATGCCGACTCCAGCAGCTTCTGAATGTCTGGTAAGAGAAGGACTGTGACCTCTTCAGCCATTTTCTGGGAATCAAATTCCTGAGGAACTCTCAGGTCACATGGTGCTTCTGATAATAGCTCTTGATGCATGTCTATGGCAGCGCTCAGCATCGCGCCTCTTTCCTCTTTCTCTCCTCCATGCGCCATCTTGTCCTTCTGCTTCAGTTGGATAGGTAAACCGTTCGGGGTCTGTTGTGAACTCCGTAGCAAGTAGCGCTCCATAAATTATGTCCCCACGAATGTAAAAGGTGTCACTGTTCCCGGGGGTGGTTTTACTGCTCTCCTATCAGCCCGATATGCTTGGATACCTGTAAGGAATTCATGAGCGTCTCCAAACTCCCTCCTCACATGTCAGCGCAGGAACCGGAAGAGGGAACGTGCTTGTTTTGTTGCTCATAGGTGGAGTTTTATACAGTAAATGATTACTGCTGTCGTATTTTTGCCGTCCCTAGGGCAGAATAAGGCTGCGTAATGTCACATTTTAGAGAGAGTCATATAATAGACACACGCTACCCTACCCGTGACACAAGGAAGGTAGTGTTGCCGGATAAAGCCTTGCGCAACCAGACATGCTTTTACCCTCTTCAACACTCTACAAGCAAAGAATGCATGATTGCAGACGCAGCCTTTATTGACGTACAGTATAACATCGCCATTACCCATCAGAGGCTGGCCACTGTCTGATACAGACATAGTATATACCTTTGCTATCTGTAGCCTTTGTTTCACCTCCACTTGCAGGCACCCACTTAAATTGTGACAATGCATAATGTTTTTTTAAAATGTTTATTTTTTATCGTGCATTACTGCATCATCTCATCACTTTGATGAGTCCATGCTGGACATGTAATAAATGCTGTCCGAACTAACAATTTTCGTAAGTGAAATAATTTTAATCTGTGTGACTGTCACATATAAATTGTAATGATGATGATGAGTGACTATTACAAAATCCATTGTCTTCACTATGTTATGGTTTAACATAGCGTTCCTTACGCATCATTCCTAAATACAAAAATGGACTTTTATTCATAAATTTACAACACTATATTTTGTAAAATAAATTTTGGGTGGTGTGTTGTTCCATTTCTTGTTGCCATGTGCTTATATGCGTTTATATTTTAAGGGTGTTTATTTTTATTCTTGGAATTGAAATTCATCATTTTATTGTCCTAGTAAACATTCATGTTTTCTTGTTTGAAGTACATACATTTGCAATGGCCACGTAACAAGGTAATAACTCAATATTTTATTTCAAAACCCTTCTTGACCCTGGGCTTCAACACCGCCAGTTACTGCTCACAAGTGTTGGATGCACAGATCAAAACAATCGCTGATGTGTTTGTGGGGTTCAGTAACGCCTGCTGTTCCCCTGCTGTGTGTCTGGCAAAAATTTATGCAGCTAACTACAAATTTAACTTCAAACATCTCATACTAGGCCTTTGCCTACACCCTCCTTGACCCTGTGCTCCAACACCGCCAGTTGTTGCTCGGAAGTGCTGTTAGCACAGTCAACACTTGCTCCTGTGTTACTGGGGTTCAGTAATGTCAGCTTTTCCCCTGCTGTGTGTACAGCAACAAAAAGTCCTGCTGCCTCCACCCTGTTCTCTTCTCATCCCTGGGCTCCAACACCGCAGGTTGTTGCTCGGAAGTAATTGGCAGGGGTACTGACTCCTGCCTAGCCTGGTTACAGCACGACAGCTGTTTCCTGGCAGTGTCAACGTCAATTTGCCTCCAATAAGTTGTCCTGTCGTGTTGCATTCGGGTTAGCCGACTGTATGGTGCCTGCAATTTAGGTGATTCCTATGTGTGCTGTGGGATAAGTAAATAAAGGCTGTTTCCGTTGTGACAATAGGACAAGCACACACTGTAGGACTGTGTGATTCGGTAACTGCGGACGGCTTGCGGCCTGTCAACTTACATTTTCATGGGTGCCTTATGCTACCCGTCTGGGTTCCAGTACCGTCAGCTGGTTCTACCCAGTACCTTTGGCCTAGGTGCCTCCATCTCGGTATCCGAGTTCCAGCAACGTCTGCTGGTCCTTGGTAGTGCTTTGGAGCACAGGTACCTCCTGCTTAGTAACCGTGTCCCAGTAACGTCAGCTGGTCCTCGGTTGTGCCATTGGCTCTTTTCCTTCTGCTGCCCCTCTGGGTTCCAGCACAGTCAGCTGGTCCTCGTTACTTGCATTGGCTCTTGTACCTTCTGCTACCCGTCCGGGTTCCAGTAACGTCAGCTGGTTCTCGGAAGTTAGTCAGCCTTCTTGTACCTTCAGCTACATTTACAAATTTAAGATTTTTTAAATGTTTTTTTGGGTAATCACTCTGGATCTCCAACAATGAAGACGACGACCCTGATGACCACCCCGAAGAAGATGACGACCACAAGGACGACGAGCATCAAGCCAACCAGCCTGAACACCATCACAAAGAAGAAATAAAAGATTACCCAAAAGAAGATCACCAACAGGACAAAGAAGGTTAAGACAAACTACAAGATACAGAACAAGAGACAGAAGAACAATAAGCAGAAGATCAAAAAGCAGAAGAACATGAAGTATAAGACCAAAATGAAGAGCAAAATATATGCTCTAGATTATAAGCAGAAGAAGACTAAGCAGTGTATGGGGGTGAGTCCGTTCCTCCTCGTGGTGCCCCTGGAAAATGCCTGCTGCTGCAGGCTAAACTGAACACGGACAAATACTGTTGTAATTTAAATCTTTTGTGACAGCAAGAACGGAAGGATGAAAAATTCATACTTTTACTGATTACAAGTACAGGAATCTCTGTCACAAATAAGAATATGATGAAGAAGATGAAGATGAAGTAGAATATGAAGAAGAATAATAGTTTAATAAGAACAATATGAGTAATGTTAACAAAAAGATGAATAGCAAGAAGTTTAAGAAGAAGATAAAGAAGGTGAAGATGAAGAATAATTGGATGAAAAAGATGATGCTGCTGAAGATTATGAAGGAGAAAGTGTGTCAAAAGTTAAAAAGGTGAAGAGCATGGAAGTTGTGAAATATACATATTTGCCAAAATAGAAAAAAGTTAACAACATTGTCAATTTCTTCGTCAATCCGAACATCTTTAAAAAAAAAATATTAATGCTATTCCATTTCATTGGGTTAAACATCTATGCCTTTAATGTCTCCTCAACCTCCCCCAATACATTCTACATTACTCTTTGTTGTTTTCCTTCATGTACAATTATTCCAACAAGGCAAGAATGGGTTTTTTTTTAATTCCGATATTTTGTTCCCATAGACTTACATTGGATTTCCGGTATCGGTATCGGGTATCGCCGATATTTTTTGGGTATCGGCGATACCATTCCGATTCCGATACTTTTGGATATCGGAAAGTATCGCTCAACTCTAGTCATGGGACATTAAAAAAAATAAAAAAAAAAGACAAGAAGTCAGAATGTAGAGGGTATGTTAGAAAAATATTTAGACTTGAGAGTCCTCAGTGGTTGATACCTTTTAATGGCTAACTGAAAAGATGGTAACGAATTGCAAGCTTTCGAGACTACTCAGGTCTCTTCATCAGGCATAGACTAATACAAAATCTGAAGAATCACATATTTATACACAAGAGGACACAGGAATAATGCAATAGGTAAGATATGTGACGTGAAGCAGAACTGTCATCATGGCAGAGGGATGAACATAAATATTGGAACAGTTCATAGATAAGGAGTGAGAGTTTTATTGCCCTCTGATTGGGGTCTGGTATTGTGTTTTGATGCCCCAGGTCAGAGAAGCAGATTCCTTAATTGATGTACACAGACATGAATCCATGTGACACGTTCATTCCAGCACTAAGAGTGTCAAAAGTCATCATAAGTTTATATTCCCAAGTCTTTCTATCTTTCTCAGATTTGAAGTTAGATTTTAATACCAGTAATTCCATATCCATCATGCTATGACCGGGCATACAAAAGTGTTTTGCCACAGGTAGATCCATTCTTTTTTCTCTTATTGTGTGGCGATGAGAATTCATCCTTGTTCTCAGTTTTTGCCCGGTCTCCCCCACATACAGACCCCCAGTTGGACATTTCGTACAAATAATTAGGTACACCACATTAGATGTGATGCAGCTGAAAGTACCTGGGATCTTGTAGTCCTGATGGGAGTTGGGGATCTTTATCTTGTCCGTGGTCATTATAGATGGACAGGTTTTGCACTTCTTCTGTTTGCAAGGAAAGGTTCCTGCAGCTGTTGAGGAGGACAGGGAGCTTCTGACGATGATGTTTCTTAGATTTGGGGGCTGCCTAAAACATAATAGTGGGGGGTCTGGAAATATGGATTGTAATCGGGCATCTTTTTGTAGTAAAGGTTGTAGTTTCCGTGCAGCTCCCCTTAGCATCTCCAGATTTGGATTGTAGGTGACCACTAGAGGCACCCGGATATTTTCTTCTTTAGCTTTGTAATGTAGCAGGTGATTCCTTGATATTCTGGTGGCTCTTGTAATTTGGTTCTCAATTGTTCTTGGATGGTAGCCTTGGTTCAAAAAGGTCTTTCTGAGGCGAATAAGGTGTTCATCTCTATCCATGGGGTTGGAACATATACGGTTGTATCTGATGGCTTGGCTGTAGACAATAGAGTTTTTTATGTGTTTTGGATGGAAACTGTCCCATTTAAGGTATGTTGGACGGTCGATTGGCTTCTGATACAGGGATGTCTCTATTTCATTGTTCTTTAGCTTAATGGTGGTGTCTAAAAAGTTAATTTCAGTGCTGGAGTAGTTAAGTGTTAAGTTGATGGTGGGATGAAATTGGTTGAACTGTTCATGGAACGTCTTTAGCTGTTGTTCAGACTCCATCCAGATGATTAAAATGTCATCAATGTAGCGGTAGTAGGCCCGAGGCCTGATGGGGCATGAGGACAAAAATTCGCTTTCAAGCTTGGCCATGAAAAGATTTGCATACTGTGGAGCCATTTTACTTCCCATCGCTGTGCCAGTCTCCTGAAGATATATCTTGTTGTCAAATTCAAAGTAATTGTGGGTGAGGATGAATTTTGTGAGTTTCACCACAGAATCAGCATCATTCCCGGTGTTTCCCATGAAGACTTTGCAGGCATTTAATCCATCCTGGTGTGGGATATTAGAGTACAAAGATTCCACATCCATGGTGGCCAGGATGGTTCCTTCTGGTAAGGGACCTATTGCTGCTAGTTTATTCAGTAGGTCAGTTGTGTCCTGAATGTAGCTGGGTGTATCCTTTACCAGGGGTTTAAGAATACCCTTTACCCATCCAGATACCTGCTCAGTAAGGGTGTCCACACATGAAATAATCGGCCTCCCTGGATTCCCAGCTTTGTGGATTTTGGGAAGCATGTAAAACGTCCTGTTCTTGGACTTTCTGGTATCAGGTCATCAGCTCTTATGGATTTGTCAGACAGACAAGATACCAACTTGCTTAGTACCTTGTAATAGTCCTGTGTAGGGTCCGACTCCAGTTTTCTGTAGTAGCGTGTGTCCGTAAGTTGTCTGTTTGCTTCCTTCATATAGTCTGATGTGTTCATCATGACTATTGCACCTCCCTTGTCAGCAGGTTTAATGATGATTTCTTTGTTGGTTTTCAGAGACTGTATGGCCTTTCTCTCTGGGCACTGATGTTGGAGGCTTGTCTCTTGTTGGTGGCTATGATGGTGGATTTTATCAAATGTCTGAATGAGTCTATATATTTATCCAAATGAGGGTTACGTCCAGGTGGAGGTGTCCAGTCTGACGTCTTCTTGATTGTTGGGATCCCTTTTCCTTCAGTCCGAATGTTTTCTGAAGAAGAAAATAACGGGTGCCTCTAGTGGTCACCTACAATCCAAATCTGGAGATGCTAAGGGGAGCTGCACGGAAACTACAACCTTTACTACAAAAAGATGCCCGATTACAATCCATATTTCCAGACCCCCCACTACTATGTTTTAGGCAGCCCCCAAATCTAAGAAACATCATCGTCAGAAGCTCCCTGTCCTCCCCAACAGCTGCAGGAACCTTTCCTTGCAAACAGAAGAAGTGCAAAACCTGTCCATCTATAATGACCACGGACAAGATAAAGATCCCCAACTCCCATCAGGACTACAAGATCCCAGGTACTTTCAGCTGCATCACATCTAATGTGGTGTACCTAATTATTTGTACGAAATGTCCAACTGGGGGTCTGTATGTGGGAGAGACCGGGCAAAAACTGAGAACAAGGATGAATTCTCATCGCCACACAATAAGAGAAAAAAGAATGGATCTACCTGTGGCAAAACACTTTTGTATGCCCGGTCATAGCATGATGGATATGGAATTACTGGTATTAAAATCTAACTTCAAATCTGAGAAAGATAGAAAGACTTGGGAATATAAACTTATGATGACCTTTGACACTCTTAGTGCTGAAATGAACGTGTCACATGGATTCATGTCTGTGTACATCAATTAAGGAATCTGCTTCTCTGACCTGGGGGCATCAAAACACAATACCAGACCCCAATCAGAGGGCAATAAAACTCTCACTCCTTATCTATGAACTGTTCCAATATTTATGTTCATCCCTCTGCCATGATGACAGTTCTGCTTCACGTCACATATCTTACCTATTGCATTATTCCTGTGTCCTCTTGTGTATAAATATGTGATTCTTCAGATTTTGTATTAGTCTATGCCTGATGAAGAGACCTGAGTAGTCTCGAAAGCTTGCAATTTGTTACCATCTTTTCAGTTAGCCATTAAAAGGTATCAACCACTGAGGACTCTCAAGTCTAAATATTTTTCTATCTACTGGCTAACACGGTACGAAGATATACATCTTTCCTATATCAAAATGGAGGGTATGTTAGGAAATTTTTCATTGAAGTATATTAAAAAGGAGATTAGATTATTATACTGAATAGATAAACATTTAATATGAAATTCACCTTTGGTTTCGGACTGCCCCTTTAAGTTAAGCCGATTGGTTCGGCCCTCCACAGCAGTGACAGTTTCTCATACGCCCCTAGGGAACATTAATTGCCCACCCCTGGAGCAGATCCAGCCCACATTTTACTCTAGCTTTTCATGGCAAATTTCGGAACTTCTCCCCCTAGTATTTAAAAGTGTAAAATATCAAACTTTTAAAATTATATTTCACATTTTAATCCATTAAAAACAAATGATAACATTAGAAAAAAATTAAATCATTAATACTTTACATTTTTTCAATTGTTGAAAAAATATTTTGGGGGATAAGTATAAAAAGGCCAAATCTCCAACCAACATGTAGCCAATGGATACCTGATTTTGAAACAAAACTGTGCTGCCATTGGCCACTGATGGTGTGTGAGTATAGTTTTCGTCACTCATTATCAACTGTGTTCTCTCTTATATCAACTCTAGATCCTGTTTTCTCACCCCATAACGAGGGCAACATTTTTTTACACTGAATATAAATAATGAAAATTCTCACTGGATGATTTTAAAAATTCTGAAAAAAAATAATAGAGAAAGTACATTGGATTGTTTTATAACATTTTATTATATACACTGTATAAAACCAATAATTATATCAATTTATTGAAACCAGTATACTCCTAAAACCTTCTTAAAAAAGATAAGGAAATAAAATAAATTGTTTAATCTTTGTCTTGCATTTATCCAAGACTAAAGTTCAGAATGTTTGGTAGCAATTAAGAGTCAGCGTAGAAAGCAAAGCAAGCGTTAATTTGCAGGTAGTGACCACAGAATATCATGGGTAGCCATAGATGAGTGACCAGGGATTATGGCACCAACAGCATTTCCAAGGGAAGGATTATACGTATTTTTTCTGTAGTTCATACTGCCCTAGGTACTGAATTCACACTTATCAATATATATTTATATATATAGTTACACTAGACTTGCTACTGCATAAAAAATGGTGGTGCAATTGCGATGTTTTCTATCATGTTTATGAAATCATAATGCTAACATATGAAATGCCCCTATAAAATATTGCAAATGTATTAGGTATGCATTAAAATTGCATATGAGATTACTATAAAGGAAATTGTCTTCTGGTTACATGTAATTCTGCTCTCATTTTAGAATTTTAGAATTGAGACTACAGCCTTGCAGCGCTGGGGTCCTGGGTTCAAACCCCACCAAGGACAACATCTGCAAGAAGTTTGTATGTTCTCCTCGTGTTCACGTGGGTTTCCTCTGGGATAGGGATTCTAGATTGTGAGCCCCAATGGGGTGACAGTGCCAATAATGTTTGTAAAGTGCTGTGGAATTAATGGCGCTATATAAATGAGTAAAATAAATAAATAAACATCTCTATGAAGTGTCTGTATAATATCACAATACACTAAACTATAGTACCACCATGTAGTCTATAGACTAAATAATACCACCATCTACAGGCTGTGTAATACTGCCACACAGTAACTGAATAATTACTTTAAGTAAGTACTTTAACTGAATAATGCCACCATAAGTGACATCAGTGAACACAGATTTTCAGCACACAGAGGTAGAAGATAACAGCTCAAAAGAAGAAACACTCGTCAGCTCAACCTTCCTGTAGTATTTGTAGAGCACGCAAGGTTCAGGACATTCTTAATGCCAGATGGATATCTAAGAAGTATCGTTTCTCCTTGCGGAGATTGACATGCTAAGCATGACGAGATGAGGAGGCTTAAAGCCGCAATGCTCCTCTGGGAAATATGCAAATTGTCTCTTCAGAGAGAAAGAGGACTAGAACGCTAGTGCCACCTATTGGAAGTAGCAATCCTAAAAGTCAATGTCGACCCTTTAACGAGCCTTGTTACATGACTTAGAATAAAAGCCAAACCAGAGTCTCAATTTGAAGACACTGTGTTTTGGTGTACTGACCCTCGTCAGTGCAAAGTGTAATATCTGGGTTGGCTGTGTGAGAGGCTTCTGACCGATATCCAAGAAGTATCGTTTCTCCTTGTGGAGATTGACATGCCAGTCAGATGGCAACACTCTACAAATTTAGGTAAATGATTGATAAAGTCTTCTTGTTTTGATTGATAGCTATATCTGTATGCACAGTCACACAGGGAGATTGTTAAAGGGAACCTGTCACCTCGTTTTTCACCTATAAGCTGCGGCCACTGGCTTTCGGGGCTTGTCTACAGCATTCTATAATGCTGGAGATAAGCCCTCAATCTAACCTGAAAGAAAACAAAAACAAGTTTTATTATACTCACCCGAGGGCGGTCCGGTCCAATCGGCGTCGCAGGTCCGGGTCCGGCACCTTCCTTCTTCATACGATGTTGTCATCCTCCTTGCTTCATGTCACGGCTCCTGCGCAGGTGTACTGATCTGCCCTGTTGAGGGTAGAGCAAAGTACTGCAGTATGCAGGCGCCGGGAAATGTCAAAGAGGCCCAGCACCTGCGCACTGCAGGAATCTGCTCTGCCCTCAACATGGCAGATCAGTATGCCTGCACAGTAGCCACGACACGAAGCAAGGAGGATGACGACATCATATGAAGATGGGAGGCGCCAGACCCAGACCTACGACGCCCATCGGACCAGACCGCCCTCTGGTGAGTGTAAACTTGTTTTTGTTTTCTTTCAGGTTAGATCGAGGGCTTATCTACAGCATTACAGAATGCTGTAGACAAGCCCCGAAAGCCAATGGCCGCAGCTTATAGGTGAAAAACGAGGTGACAGGTTCACTTTAACAATCTCCCTGTGTGACTCCCAGAATGCTGTAGATAAGCCCCGAAAGCCAGTGGCTGCAGCTTATAGGTGAAAAATGAGGTGACAGGTTCACTTTTAATTACTACATAGGAACGCCCACTGGACTCAATTGTACACAAACACCAGTCATTTCAATGAATACGTTTTAAATAAAGTTTTACTGAAACTTTTCCAACAGAAATGTATAGCAACTCCTCTTGCTCTATAACATCCTCCTTGAGACTCAGGTGCCATTTCAGGTTCCCCTTAAAGGGAACCTGTCACCAGGTTAGGCCGATATAAGTTACGGACATCACCTTTCAGCCCACATATACAGCATTCTATAATTCTGTATATCAGCCCCCAACCCGACCTCTAAGAGAAGAAAAATAACTTTTATTATACTCACCTGCATGGCTGTCTGGACCTAGGGGTGTCGTTGGTCCTGGTCCGACACCACCCATCTTCATGCTGTCCTCCTGCTTGCTTCATGTCGTGCTCCTGCGCAGGTGTTACTTATTCGCCCTGTTGAGAGCAGAGCAAAGTACTGCAGTGCACAGGTGTCGGGAAAGGTCAGAGAGGCCGAGCACCCTCGCACTGCAGTGACCTCAACAGGGCAGAAAAGTACAACTGCACAGGAGCGCGATGCCAATGAGACTGTGTGGATGAAGCAGTTACGCGTCATCCACATGAAGCAAGAAGAAGGACGACATCGCATGAAGATGGGAGGCACCTGACCAAGACCAGCGACACCCTTCGAACCGGACAGCCTCGCAGGTGAGTATGATAAAAGTTATTTTTCTTCTCTTCCAGATCGGGTGGGGGGCAGATATACAGCATTATAGAATGCTGTATATCAGCCCTGAAAGGTGATGTCTGTAACTTATATCTGCCAAAATTGATGAAATGTTCCCTTTAAATGCAAAAGTCACACAAATAAAAATACTAAATATTAGGTTAACTTCCTTTAAGTATAAATAAGACATGTTTCCTCCCACCAAAAAGAAAATATATATATGTACAGTATGTATATATATATATATATATATATATATATATATACAGTGGGAGAATAAGTATTTGACAGGGTCAGTGAATCTGGTATTTATACTATAACTCATTATTACTTCCTTTAATACCACCTATTTTCTATGAAAAATACCATATACACCGTATATATATATATATATATATATATACACATATAGTATATTTGTATTAATACTTCTAAATATATTAAAGGTTAATCTTTAAGGGTTTTTATTTCTGTGTAGTTGTTTTTTCTGATATTGGATCCCATTGATTTCAATTATTCATATTTTTTTTTCTAACCTGCAGCATGATATGTCGCCTTTAGTGTCCTTGCCTTGTGGCTCTTAAAATATGGATAATAAAACCTGAATATTTTTATCTTTAAAGACTCCCCTTTTGTTCTTTTGTTGAATTTCCTTAAATATGCAGAAAAGTCTACATAAATATTTCAGAGGTAGACTATGTTACATTTTCCAGGAATGAGAAAGCATTTGTCCGTGTGACAATGCACAGAACTTCGGCACATGTTAAACAAGGACATTTACCCTTTACTAATATCCCTAGATAACTTCTAGAAATGCATGTGTTCTTGTTTGTACACAGACAATGCTAAATAGAATATCTCAACATAAATCAACAATATAGGGCAGGCAATCTGAATTACAAATTGTGAAGCAAGCACTACATCTGAGTCTCTGTCCTATCTATAATAGAGATCTTCGTCTGAACCTACTGTGTTACATGCTCTGCCAAACCTAATCGACTGACATACCAGAGCTCATATGACAGTTTTAGACATACGTCACTCATGGTCCAAGTGCAGGACAAGATGAAAGAAATAGTCATAGGTCTCCTAACCTGAACTCAACAGTTTCATGCAGTGGCTTGCAAAATTTTTTACACTTTTTGGCTTTTTGCCTATTTTATTTCATTACAACCTGTGTTTAAATATTTTTGTAATCCGATGTGTTTTGATGCATCAGCACTAAATAGTCTAAATTGGTAAAGTGAAGTGAGAAAAATATAGGTCTATATTACATTTATGGGATCAAATAACTAAAAAATGGTATGTGGATATGTCTTCACCCCTTTTGCTAAGAAGCCCTTTAAATTTTGCACGCAATTATCTTCATAAGTGACATGCTTAGTGAAAAGAAATCCACCTGTGTGTAATCTAAGAGTCACATGGTCTATCAGTATATACACACCTTTTCTAAAAAGTCCATGGATGCCACAACACTATTAAGTAAGAGGCACCACTAACCAAACAACACAATGAAGACCAAGGAGATCTCCAAACAAGTCAGGGAAAAAGTTGTTGAGAAGTACAAGTCAGGGTTGGGCTATAAAAAAAGTATCTCAATATCTGATGATCCCCTTGGAGCACCATCAAATCCATTATCATCAAATGTAAAGAATATGGTACCACAATAAACGTGCCAAGAGAGGTCTGCTCAACAAACATCATAGCCAGCGAAAGGAGGGCATTAACTATACAGGCAGCACAGAGATCAAAGGTAACCCTGAAGGAGCTACAAAGTTCCCAAGCAGAGACTGGAGTATCTGTCCATGTGACAACAATAAGCCGTACTGTCATGTATAGTGTACAGTTCCTATAGCATCTTGTGCTTGGGTGCGAGGAAAACACAGGAGACATAGGTTGAAATGAAATGACTTGTATTACTTCATACAAGCATGTTGAAAAGTTCACACAGTTTGCAGGAACAGCGACAGGAGACACAGCAGGCCAGAGTAACTTCAAGCACTACAATAAATCTCCAAAGCAGGTTCAGGATCTCTTCTCTGTACCGTAATTCCTCTGCAAACATGGATTCACCAAACAGCAGGTTTCCAGAGTTCAAAAGTGTTCCAAGGTTCCTCAGTAGGGAATAGCTGGAGTACAAGTCCAAGGCTTCCAGGAGTCAGGTCACAGACTGACTGAGGCTTGATTCAGGAGCACTGATTGTTCAGCTGAGGCTGCTTAAGAAGCAAGAGGGAAGAATCAGGGCAGGAACATGAAAACTGGAAACTCCATATTAACTGAGGGCAAGAGCTGCAGAAAGACAGAAAGCAAAATGGCCGACGGAAAACTGAGTTTCAAGGAACATGTCAACAGAGACAAAGAACCTTACATTACTCCTCCCTTAGGGACAACCTCCGGATGACCTCAGACCAGGCTTGTCAGGGTACCTCTGATGAAACTGGCGGAGCAGGCGAGGAGCATTTACATTATTGACTGGTTCCCATGAGTTGTCCTCCACTGGGTAGCCCTGCCATTTAATCAAATATTGCAACTGATTTCTGTACAACCTGGAATCTAGAATCCTTTCCACCATAAATTCTTCCTGACCATCAACCAGCACTGGGTCAGGGCAAGGAGAAGAACGTCCAGGAAACGTATTGGGTGTTGCAGCCTTTAGTAGGGATACATGAAAGACAGGGTGGATTCTCATAGTTCTGGGCAGTTGAAGACGACAAGCAACAGCACTTATAATCTTATTGATCTTATAAGGTCCAATGTACTTATGTCCCAATTTAGACGATGGAATCTTTAATTTAAGATTTCTGGTTGACAGCCAGACCAAATCTCCTACCTTGAAAGCTGGTGCAGGTTTACGAAATTTATCTGCTGCTTTCTTGTACCTTTCCAGAGCCAATTCTAGATTTTCCTTTAGAAGATCCATATTCTTTTGTAAAGAAGTGATTCTTTCAGCCACTGCCGGCAAGGGCGTATCTATGGGAAATCGAGGAAGAATGTTAGGATGATAACCTAGATTGGAGTAAAAAGGAGACTGCTTAGTGGAGGAGCTCTGAGAGTTGTTATAAGAGAACTCAGCCAGTGGAAGTAGATCCACCCAATCATCCTGTAGGTGGCAGATAAAACAGCGGAGATACTGCTCCAGGGTCTGATTGGTTCGTTCTGTCTGTCCATTAGTCTGGGGATGAAAAGCAGAAGAAAGGTTTACTTTAATGTCCAATGCTGCACAGAAATTTTGCCAAAACCTTGAAGTGAATTGCACCCCTCGATCCGAAATGACCTCATCCGGTACTCCATGTAAGCGAAACACATTCTTAATCATCAAGTCTGATGTCTGTTTTGCAGTGGGTAAGCCGACACAAGGGATAAAATGAGCTGCCTTTGTTAGACGGTCAACCACCACTAGAATGGTGTTCTTCCCTTGAGAGGTTGGTAACTCCACAATGAAGTCCATAGAAATGGATCCCCACGGGCGGGACGGGGTGGGAAGAGGTTGCAACAGACCAGTTGGTGAGGAGCGAGGTGTTTTGCATCTTGCACAGACTTCACATAAAGTGACATAGTTTAAGACATCTTTCCTGTAAGTGGGCCACCAAAAGAAACGAGAAAGAAATTCTTGTGTCTTTAGAATTCCCCTATGCCCGGCTATCTTGGAATCGTGGATGAGTTGCAATACTCTCAATCTGACTGTTTCAGGTATATACAGACGTTGTCCCTGAATCCACACACCATTCTTAAAGACAAGACTTACGTCCCTTGGGGGTTGAGCCAACAAAGAATCCGCATGGTATGCTTCCTTGATGTCCTTAAGTAGGTCTTGATTATGAATCACTCCCAGGAATCTAGAGTCAGGAAGAATAGTCTTAGGAGGAGTAAGTGGACGTGTCTCTGCTGAATGAATCCTAGAGAGTGCATCAGCCTTTCCATTGCGCGATCCTGGTCTATAAGAAATGACAAAATTAAATTGGTTTAGGAAAAGATTCCAGCGAGCCTGGCGAGGAGTCAGGCACTTAGCCGACCTGATAAATTCAAGGTTGCGATGGTCTGTCAGGACGACTATTTGCTGTGCAGCTCCCTGAAGAAGGTGTCTCCATTCCTTGAAGGCGGCAATAATGGCCAACAATTCTCTATTGCCCACATCGTAGTTCCTCTCAGCCGAAGACAACTGCTGGGAAAAGAAGGCACAGGGATGCAAGACATTCTTCTCACCTGTTCTCTGAGAGAGTATAGCTCCAACGGCACAGTCTGAAGCATCCACCTCTATTATGAAGGCAAGCTCTGGGTTGGGATGTACTAAGATAGGTGTGGTGGTAAATTTATCCTTTAAACAGGAAAATGCTTCCTGAGCTTGCGGGGTCCAGGAGAACCTAGACTGTTTCCGGGTAAGTTGGGTGATAGGTGACACTACCTCAGAAAAATTCTTAATGAAACGTCTATAGAAGTTGGCAAACCCGATGAAACGCTGCACCTCCTTCACATTTCTAGGAATTGGCCAATCCTTGATGGCTTGGGTCTTGCTTCCATCCATACTAATCCCTTGCGTAGATAGTACATACCCCAGAAATTGAATTTCGGTCCTATGGAATTCACATTTTTCAAGCTTGATGTAGAGATGGTTTTGTCTTAGGCGTTCTAAGACCATTCTCACATGTCCATGACGTTCCTCTGTGGAGTTAGAAAAAATTAGAATATAATCCAGATAAATCACCACAAATGTATCTAGGAGATCCCTGAAGATATCATTCACGAAGTTTTGGAAAGTGGCTGGGGCGGTACTCAGACCAAAAGGCATAACTAGATATTCAAAGTGTCCATAGCGTGACCTGAAAGCAGTCTTCCATTCATCCCCAGGTCTAATACGGACCAAGTTATAGGCCCCACTGAGATCCAGTTTAGAGAAAATTTTGGCATGCCGCACTCTCTCCAACAACTCAGGGATTAAAGGCAATGGATAACGGTTTCTAATAGTAACCTTATTGAGTTCCCTATAGTCTATGCAGGGTCTCAGAGATCCATCTTTCTTCTTCACAAAGAAGATGGGTGCATCTGTGGGAGATGAAGAGGGGCGTATGAAGCCCTTGGCTAAATTTTCGTCTATATAATCCTTCAAAGCTTTTAGCTCGGGCCCCGCTAAGGGTAGATCTTACCAAAAGGTATCTCGGCTCCGGGCAATAATTCAATTGGACAATCATATGGACGGTGAGGAGGAAGCTGATCAGCGTTCTTCTTGTCACATAAATCCACATAGTCCTGGTATACAGCTGGTAGTTCAGGGACTGACATGGTTCCTTTAGGAACAGAGCAAGCTGAAACTCCTTGACTCATCTGTTTCTCCGGAAAGTGTAATTCCTTGGTCTCCCAGTTAATCGTAGGATTCTGCGCCTGCAGCCATGGTAGCCCTAGAATGATGGGAAAGTGGGGAGAAGAGATAAGCAAAAAAGACATTTTCTCCTGATGATCTTTACCCATAAGGACCCTCAAAGGCTCTGTTTCTTGATCCACTGGTCCAGAAGTCAGTAGAGAGCCATCCACAGTCTCCATCTGTACTGGAGTAGCCTTCTTCACTGAACGTATCCCCTGTTTCAGAGCAAAGGAGATATCCATAAAATTTCCACTTGCTCCTGAGTCGATCATAGCAGAGCTAGACACCCAGACTGAGTCAACCCAGAGTTTGATGGAAAGGAAGCAATGAGAATTGTTTCTTTTACAACTCAGCTGGGACACCGCTGAGGAAACTTGAAAAATTGCAGCGTTTATACCGTCATCGTCCCCAGAACTAACAGAGTTTAAGTCCGAGAAATCAAGATCTCTTGCAGCAGATCTCTCTGGAGCCTGAGGCTCGGACATGACAGAGCTCCTCTCGCAACACTCACAGTGAATGACTGCTGCAGTAGTCTTACGAGAACGGCTGGGGCAGTTTATAATGAAGTGCCCTGACTTACCACAGTAGAAACATAGATTTTCCTTTATACGATGTTCTTTGCGTGCATCACTAACCCGTATTTGTAAAGAGTCCACCTGCATAGGTTCAGGTTCTGGTTCCCTTGTGATCCTACTCAAAGGTTCCTTAGCTGAGGAGGGAGGTAGTAAAAGGTTAGTGCGATTATTTTCGAACCATCTCTCTTGTCTGCGTTCAGTCAGACGAGCATCAATACGGATACAATAGTTAATAAAGTCACCTAACACAGTGGGAGGGTCGGCACGAGCAAGTTCATCCTTAATCAGTGGAGACAACCCTTTCCGAAAAATAGATTTTTTAGCGGAAGTGTCCCAAGTGGTATCAAGAGCCCATCTCCTGAAATCCAGGGCATATTCGGCTACTGAACGCTTACCTTGGCGCAAAGTTAACATGGCTGCTTCAGCTGTTGCACCTCGATTGGGGTCATCAAACACCTGCCCCATGGCTGAAATAAAAGCATCAAGGTGATTCAAACAATCATTCTCAGTCTCAATCAGAGGGTTTGCCCACATCAAAGCCTTATTGGTAAGCAACATGATTATAGTAAGCACTTTGGATCGTTCAGTGGGAAATTGTGAAGCATGTGCAGAGAAAAATAAATTGCATTGATTAATAAATCCCCTGAATTTCTCACGTTCACCGCCAAAACGAAAAGGAGGTAATTTGGGGATCCCAGAACTTGGGGTTATGGCAGGAGCCTGGGCTCGTTCCTCTAGAACCTCAATCCTGGCTCGCAATTCCTGGGTAGTCTGTTCAAACACTTGCAAATTATGATTAGTGAGGTCCTGTAGGCTTGCAAAACGGGTTTTTAAAGTCTGTACATCTGAAAGGATTGTATCAGTCACTCCGCAAAGTTCCTTTATGCGGGCCTCCATCTTCCAGATCTTTTAAGGCAGAGGTGCTGGAAGGAGAAGAGGAAAGGAAAAAAAAAAAACAATAGTGTTTACCTGTGGTAACACTCCAGAGTAAAATTTTAAGGGAATGCGCTCACCTGGAATGGTTGTGAGAAGTCACAACCACTGTCATCACATAAGGTATTAAACGGACATCTGATATCCACAGTCACAGCAGACACGGCTTTCCCAGACCCAGCAGACACTAAACATTGGCTCCTGAATCTTGTCATGTATAGTGTACAGTTCCTATAGCGTCTTGTGCTTGGGTGCGAGGAAAACACAGGAGACATAGGTTGAAATGAAATGACTTGTATTACTTCATACAAGCATGCTGAAAAGTTCACACAGTTTGCAGGAACAGCGACAGGAGACACAGCAGGCCAGAGTAACTTCAAGCACTACAATAAATCTCCAAAGCAGGTTCAGGATCTCTTCTCTGTACCGTAATTCCTCTGCAAACATGGATTCACCAAACAGCAGGTTTCCAGAGTTCAAAAGTGTTCCAAGGTTCCTCAGTAGGGAATAGCTGGAGTACAAGTCCAAGGCTTCCAGGAGTCAGGTCACAGACTGACTGAGGCTTGATTCAGGAGCACTGATTGTTCAGCTGAGGCTGCTTAAGAAGCAAGAGGGAAGAATCAGGGCGGGAACATGAAAACTGGAAACTCCATATTAACTGAGGGCAAGAGCTGCAGAAAGACAGAAAGCAAAATGGCCGACGGAAAACTGAGTTTCAAGGAACATGTCAACAGAGACAAAGAACCTTACACGTACACTCCACAGATGTGAACTTTAGGGAAGAGTGGGCACAAAAAAAGCCTTTACTTACACACAAAAATTGTAAGGTTCATTTTGAGTTTGCCAATAGACTTATGGGAGACTCCCCAAATGTATCGATAAAGGTGCTGTGATCAAATGAGACCAAATGCCTGGCGCCAAACAAACACAACTCATCACCCCAAGGCAAAATTGCTCCATCTCCTTAAAGTTAGATGGTTTCCTCTAATGAATAGCAATCTTCAAGTCGGACCATAGATTCTCATTTGGATTAAGATCTGGGCTTAGATTAGGCCACTTCAAAACATTTACGTTTCCCCTTAAGCTACTCGAGTGTTGCTTTAGCAGTACGCTTTGGGTCATTGTCTTGCTGGAAGGTGAACCTCTGTCCCAGTCTCAAATCACTGACAGACTGAAACAGGTTTTGCTCAAGAATATCCCTGTACCATCGATCTTTTCCTCAACTTGGACCATTTTTCCTGCCCCAGCTGCAGAAAAACAACCCCACAGCATGCTGCTGCCACCACCATTTTCACCTTGGGGATGGTGTTCTTGGGGTGATGAGCTGTGTTTGATTGGCACCAGACATAGTGTTTTTTGTGGCCAAAAAGTTACATTCTTGTCTCATCTGACCACAGCATCTTCCCCCATATATTGGGGAGTCTCCCACATGTCTTTTTGGCAAACTCAAAATGAGTCTTACAATTTTGTGTGTAAGTAAAGGCTTTTTTCTGCCCACTCTTCCATATAGGCCACCTATGTCTAGTGTATGGCTTATTGTAGTCATATGGACAGATACTCCAGTCTCTGCCTGGGAACTCTGCAGCTCCTTGAGGGTTACCTGTGGCCTCTATGGTACCTCCCATATTAATGCTTTCCTTGCCCAGACTAAGAATTTTGGTGGGCAGCTCTCCCTTGGCAGGTTTGCTGTAATGCAATTTGTGCCTATATTTTTCAACTTACATTATTCAGTGTTGATGCATCACACACAAATCGAAATACAAAAATATGTAAACACAGGTTGGCACCAACCAATAAAATAAGTAAAGCACCAAGGGGGTAGAGGAGGGGAATACTTTTGAAAGCTACTGTAGAATGGAGGTGATTGCAGGAGCTCCTCATAGTCACTCCACTCTAGTCTCCTCATTATATGACGGGCTACTAAATGGAGTTACTGCAATGAGGAGCCCAGGTTATAAAGAGAGCAGTAATAATTGAAAGCACAGGAGTTTTTTTTCTTGAATAGGAACTAAGATAAATGTGCGTGCGTACATATGTGTGTTTGAATATACATTCTAAATCAGAGGTCTGAAACTGCATTCCTCAAGGGCCGCAAACAGGTCATGTTTTCAGGATTTCCTTGTATTGCACAGGTGGTGATTTAATCACCTGCACAGATAATGATTCCAGCATCTAGTGCAATGCTAAGGAAATCTTGAAAACATACACTGCTTGCGGCCCTCGAGGAATGCAGTTTGAGACCCCTGTTCTATATGAACCAACTTTATAAATTATTATGATTATTATTATTTATTATTATAGCGCCATTTAATACATGGTGCTTTACATGAGAGGTGGGGTATACATAATAAATACAAGTACAGTAATCTTAGACAATACAAGTTACGACTGGTACAGTAGCAAGAGTACCCTGCCCGTGAGGGCTCACAATCTACAAGGGATGGGTGAGGATACAGTAGGCGAGAGTAGAGCTGGACGTGCAGTGGTTTGGTGGATCGGTGGTTACTGCAGGTTGTAGGCTTGTTGGAAGAGGTAGGTCTTCAGGTTCCTTTTGAAAATTGAATGGGAGGCTAGAGTTTGATGTGTGGGGGTTGAGAATTCCAGAGTATAGGGGAAGTACAGGAGAAATCTTGTATGCGATTTTGGGAAGAGGAGATAAGAGGGGATTAGAGAAGGAGATCTTGTGAGGATCGGAGGCAATGTAATGATTTCATGCCTTTTTAATGCTTTTTGGTTATTGCTCAAGTTTTTAATGGAGTAAACATCCAAAATTGTACATTATTTGTTTACGCTTTTATCATGTATATTTATATAGCCATCAGATTCTTCAAAATTCAGGTTTTTTTCTGATACAAAATTAAGCATAGCGCTGATTGTTCAGTTTTGATAGAATTTGACTTTTGCCATATGTATACAAGTCTAGGTAACGTCCATATGTAAAAATGTGCAAAGCTTTGCAGGGAGGGGCGCAACAGAGCAAAGCCACAGTCATCATAATTTACAACATAAGTGATGTAAATTATGACAGAAATGTCCAGGATCACTGGAGTAGGTTTCTGTTGCAATTTATGCCATTTTGTGATGTAAATTATGATGATTTTGTCTGCTGTACTCCGAAAAGAGATTTCCCATTTCTACATAAGAGCTTAGGATTAAATTAGTCAGCTTTTAATCATATGATGTCATAGATTTAATGGAAAAGAGAAGAACTAACTGAGTAGAAAGGCAAAATGAGCAACACAGTAATATATAATATGATGTACACAGTAATATATAATATGATGACCGCAATAAATTAAGAGTGAAGTCTTATGGGGTGCATTCTCCAACCAAGTGCAAAAATTGCACAAAGATGTGGTATATTATATAAACCCTCTCACAGAAGAAAAAAGCTCCCAAGAATAATAATAATAAATAATCATTTTATTTAGATAGTACCAACATATTGTGCAGCACCTTTCTTTATCCTTTCAAACCAAGAGGTCAAGGCAAGGGTTAGGGATAGCTGCATCTCCTATTTAATAGGTCTACAGTCATGGCCAAAAGTTTTGAGAATGAAACAAATATTATATTTTCACATGATCTGCTGCCCTCTGGTTTTTATGTGTGTTTGACAGATGTTTTTATCACAGACAGAAATATAATAATTGCAAACATATGAGTAACAAAAGCTTATATTGACAGTTAGAATGAGTTAATGCAGCAAGTCAATATTTGCAGTGTTGACCCTTCTTCTTCAGGACATCTGCAATTCTCCGTGGCATGCTCTCAATCAACTTCTGGACCAAATCCTGACTAATAGCAGTCCATTCTTTCACAATCAATGCTTTCAATTTGTCAGAATTTTTAGGTTTTTGTTTGTCCACCCGTCTCTTGATGATTGACCACAAGTTCTCAATGGGATTAAGATCTGGGGAGTTTCCAGGCCATGGACCCAAAATCTCTATGTTTTGTTCCCTGAGCCATTTAGTTATCACCTTTGCTTTATGGCAAGGTGCTCCATCATGCTGGAAAAGGCATTGTTGATCGCCAAACTGCTCTTGGAGGGTTGGGAGAAGTTGCTCTTGGAGGACATTCTGGTACCATTCTTTATTCATGGCTGTGTTTTTAGGCAAGACTGTGAGAGAGCCGATTCCCTTGCTGAGAAGCAACCCCACACATGAATGGTTTCAGGATGCTTAACAGTTGGCATGAGACAAGACTGGTGGTAGCGCTCACCTTGTCTTCTCCGAATAAGGCGTTTTCCTGATGTCCCAAACAATCGAAAAGGGGATTCATCAGAGAAAATAACTTTACCCCAGTCCTCAGCAGTCCACTGCCTGTACCTTTTGCAGAATATCAGTCTGTCCATGATGTTTTTTCTGGAGAGAAGTGGCTTCTTTGCTGCCCTCCTTGAGACCAGGCCTTGCTCCAAGAGTCTCCGCCTCACAGTGCGTGCAGATGCACTCACACCTGCCTGCTGCCATTCCTGAGCAAGCTCTGCACTGCTGGTAGCCCGATCCCGCAGCTGAAACACTTTTAAGAGACGGTCCTGGCACTTGCTGGTCTTTCTTGGGTGCCCTGGAGCCTTTTTGGCAACAATGGAACCTCTCTCCTTGAAGTTCTTGATAATGCGATAGATTGTTGACTGAGGTGCAATCTTTCTAGCTGCGATACTCTTCCCTGTTAGGCCATTTTTGTGCATTGCAATGATGACTGCACGTGTTTCTTTAGAGATAACCATGGTTAACAGAAGAGAAACAATGATGCCAAGCACCAGCCTCCTTTTAAAGTGTCCAGTGGTGTCATTCTTACTTAATCATGACAGATTGATCTCCAGCCATGTCCTCATCAACACCCACACCTGTGTTAATGGAGCAATCACTGAAAAGAGGTTAGCTGGTCCTTTTAAGGCAGGGCTGCAATGATGTTGAAATGTGTTTTGGGAGATAAAGTTCATTTTCTAGCCAAATATTGACTTTGCAAGTAATTGCTGTTAAGCTGATCACTCTTTATAACATTCTGGAGTATATGCAAATTGCCATTAGAAAAAGTGAAGCAGTAGACTTTGTAAAAATTAATATTTGTGTCATTCTCAAAACTTTTGGCCATGACTGTACTTATCATCTTACCCCAAAGGCAGAACATTAGCCACCATACTGTGTTTTCCCAATGAATCTGCTTTACTCCTGCTGTGATAAGGTAATTTCATGGAAAACATTGCTACAATTTCACACATGCGGCAAGAGATTCTGGGTTATGAAATGCAAATTAGCCATCACAAAGAATCACTTCACTTGTTGCTTTTATCTACTGGAATTAGTTAATTGTAGTATTTGCTGCTTGGTGGTTATTAATGTCTACACCTTTTATCGTTTTGAGTGCTCAATTATTTTAGATGGTATATGTTTATTCTTAAATAGAAAAGCTATGAAATGGAAACACATTTATTAAATACACATTCTAATAAAACAGCTTTTTTCAAAGATATAATTAAAGAACGCAATTATAAATACTTGTAAGCAAAATACAGTATATAGGGAAGCATCCTTGCACAGTGTATGAATAATGCAATATTACATTAATGCATGATATGCTGTGCTGTGCATGCTGAGCTTATTGAGTTACACAGCTTCTGGTTGCAAAAACATGCAAACACACAGTTTAATCTTTTAGGATATGTTCACATGATGTGATTGCACTGCTTTTGAAAATGCAGATAAACGTTTTCAAAATGAAGATGAAATTATACTTTTTTTCCTATAATATTTACAAAAATTAAAAAATGCAGTGCTCTTGCATTTTGCGAATACACCCTAAATCGGACCTGAAGTGCCCCAGGACAGGACTGTTTATTGGACTCAGTTGAAGTAAGAAAAGATTTAAATAACTGAAAGTTATAATGATTTTTTTCTTACAAAACCATATTCTTCTAAGGAGTTTTAAGGAGATTGGTCTAATGCCATTGGCTGTGTGTTTTACAGATCATAATACAGTACAACTTTCAGTTCAGGACTATATTGTGCACTGTATTAGGTTTATATATTTCGGCATTATGTTCAGTACTATGAAATATTGGCATACTGCTAATATGGGCACATCAATTGGCCACTATAGTGCTTGTGAGTCAAGGGGGCCCAGTACCCTTTCTCCTGCCCAATGTCACAATTTCAATGGTATTTGTCATATAGTCATTACAATAGTGGAACAGGGAGCGGTAGCTCCGTGTGCCACTATTCAGTCTGTGCAACAAATGTTAGGTCATCAGCTGTATTGACATCAGTAGATCATACAATATATGCTGAATGGAGCCTCTGTCCCCATGCTGCAGAAACCTAAGCAGTGCAGTGGAAAGATGAGTAATTTTTATTTGTTATTTTCTTGATTCAGTTGGGAGGAATTGTGGGTGCATTATATCGTGTGTGGAGGATGTGATTGGTATTATACTTTGTGTGGGGTCTATGAAATCTATCATTTGGTAAGAGGGGCTGTGAGGATGTCATGTTGTATGGGAATGCTGCAGGAGACATCATACGGTGTTAAGGGACTGTTGGAGTCATTATAATGTGTTAATGTGTGTATGGGCCAGGAAGCGCCTTGTTATCATACTGTGTAGAGTGACTTTCCGGGCCATCATACTGTGTGGGGGGTTGTGAGGGAAATAATACTATCTATGAGGGGCTGTGGTAGCTATTATGCTGTATAATGGGCTGTGGATATCACTGAATTGTGGGGGCAATCCAGTGGCGTAGCAACTGTTTGTGGCGCCCGGGGCGGCAAATTTTAGGCCACACCCCCTGGCCACACCCATTTCACTGGTCACACCCATATCCACGCCCTGACCACACCCACTTAGCACTGCTGATCACACTGTTTCATAAACAATAATTATAAACACATACCTCTCAACCGTCCCGGTTTCAGCGGGACAGTCCCGATTTCGGGACCCTGTCCGCTGTCCCGGCCAGGCGGTTTACTTTCCACATTAGAATCGTACATACGGAAACCCCGGGGACCTCCCACACATTCTGGCAGCCACATGTCAAGTTCCATCGCTGACCTCATTTCCCCAGGATGTGGGGATCTCACCAGCTATGAGGCGCTCCATTCAATACCCGGCTCTCACTGAGCGAGACAGGCAGGATCTGGGGATCTCTTCATCTGTTGAACAGATCCCATGTTGAGATCCCCACATCCTGCTTGTCTCGCTTAGTGAGAGTCGGGTATTGTATGCAGCGGTCCGTACAATACCCGGCTCTCACTCCAACAGATCCAGCGGCTTGATGCGTCACCGTTCTGAAGACTCTCCCGAGAACGAGTTACAGTACCTGCTGCTGTAAGCTGACCGCCGGAAATGAGGTCAGCAGTCATTTCCAGCGTTCAGCTGACTTACAGCACGTCACCTCCGGTGGAACGTGACATGTGGCTGCCAGAACGTGTGGGAGGTCCCCGGGTTTCCGCATGTACGATTCTAATGTGGGAAAGTAAACCTCCCGGCCAGGACAGCGGGACAGGGACCCAGCCCTACACAGATAACAGCATTCGCTCCGTCCCCACGCAGACCCATGCACATAATGGCACCTCTCCTTCCCCCCTGCAGCCCCCAAGCACACAGATCCCGCAAGTAACAGGACCCTTGTACATGCGCGGCTCCGCTCTTTGTGGCCCTGTACACACACGGCTCCGCTCCACACACCTCACACGCACAAGGCTTCGCTCCGTACACCTCGTACACACACGGCTCCGCTCCGTACACCTCGTACACACACGGCTCCGCTCCGTACACCTCGTACACACACGGCTCCGCTCCGTACACCTCCGCTCCATACACCTCGTACAGACACGGCTTTGCTCCGTACACCTCGTACACACACGGCTCCGCTCCGTACACCTCCGCTCCGTACACCTCGTACACACACGGCTTTGCTCCGTACACCTCGTACACACACGGCTTTGCTCCGTACACCTCGTACACACACGGCTTTGCTCCGTACACCTCGTACACACACGGCTTTGCTCCGTACACCTCGTACACACACGGCTTTGCTCCGTACACCTCGTACACACACGGCTCCGCTCCGTACACCTCGTACACACGGCTCCGCTCCGTACACCTCGTATACACATGGCTCCGCTCCGTACACCTCGTACACACACGGCTCCGCTCCGTACACCTCCGCTCCGTACACCTCGTACACACACGGCTTTGCTCCGTACACCTCGTACACACGGCTCCGCTCCATACACCTCATGCACACACAGCTCAGCTACATCCACACTGTAAACCCCTTATGATCCCACATATAAACTTACCATCATCCAGCACCATGACGACCAGTACAGCAGCTTCTTGCACACAGGGCCCTGATCATATGACACCTAACTCCTCCCCTCCTGTGACCTCATCACAGGTCCTGGTAGAACCTTTACAAAGGACAGCACAGCAATGGTAAATGCTGGCTGTGCGAAGTTGGGAGGGCAAGGAAGGGGTGCATGGGGGGCGTGGCGACTTCTCACTGCAGGACACATAGTGTCCTGACCGAGCCAGCGGGCGGTGGGAGGGGTTAGAATCGGGACTGTTGGGGTATGGAATTGCTGCTGCTGCTGCGCCGCCCCCACACACACACGTGCCGCCTGGGCGGACCGCCCCCCCACGCTACGCCACTGGGGCAATCATACTGTGTGGGGGCTACAATAATGTGTGTGGGACTATGGGAACAACATACTGTGTAGGTTGAGGCAATTAGGGGCCATCATACATGTTGAGGGAGCTGTGCAGATTATTGTATTGTATAGAGGGCTCTAGGAGCCATTGTACTGCGTTGTGGGCCCATAGTACTACTGTATGTTTATGATTATGGGGGCCATCATACTATGTGGAGAACGGCAGCACGGTGCACCAGTTAACTTACTCTGGATTTTCTTTGCAGCATGTAAATAAGGATTGTTATGCTCTTCTAAACATTTAAATCATATGTGAGAAGCAGATGTATGGAGCAGATTAGGAAGCTGAGCTCATTCTGTACACAGCTGGTGCTACTGTGTTACACAGCCTGCACTTGCCTCTAACACTAGTGGCTTTAGAGAAGATTGTTAATTTAAATTTTGCCATATAGTGTCTTAGTCCCTAGGAAGTCTTCAAAAGTATGTAAAAAATAGATTAGTAAAAATTAAAAAAAATAAAAAAGCTTAGTTTAAATCACTCCACATTAGAATTCCAAAGATAGAGAAAAAAGCATATTTGGCATGACCTAAAGATTAGCAAACCTCTGTGAAGTGCATTGAATTTGCCTCAAATTGTATAAAAAAATTCAAATTCTTTTTAACTCCTTACCGACATGCGCCATATAAGTATGGCGCTGCGGGAGCTGAGTTTTGGCAAACCGCTATGCATACTGCTTCACATTTGCTCTCAATTAGTGCCGCGAAGATCAAATGCAGGTGTCAGCTCTATATGAGAGATGACACCCTGCAGCAATGCCCACAATCAGTGCTGTCATCGATCGTAGGCGTTTAACCCCTCTGATGCTGCTGTCAATAATGATGGCAAAATCAATGGTCATCGCAGAGGGAGCTCCCTCTCTGCCCCATTTGCACAACACAATTGCGAGGTCACTCTGGAACGGTGGCCTGTTAGCTCCTTGAAATTTTCCCAAAAATTGAAGCATTTCTCCCTTAAAATTATTTCAATTGCACATGTTTTGTTACACACATTTATGTTGTGGGTCTGATTCCTAGGGAGACCAGATCTTAAAAAAGAAGATAATTGTTTATTTAATGAATGTAAGTTTGTGCAGAGAGATGCTGGCTTCCTGAAGAAGGGGAACTACAGAGCGATGAAGACAACATGAGAATGAGGAAAAGTTGGGAGAAAGCCCTGACCCACCAGTACAGCGGGATTGCCCCCTTAAAACATATACTGTCATGGCTTGAAATCAATCCAGAAAATGAAGTATTTCTACCAGAATATTACTGCAATTACACATGTTTATGTTCTTTGTGTGTATTGGAACAACACAAAAAAGCAGAAGAAAAGTTAAATTGGACATAATTTCACACAAAACCACCAACAAAGGAGGACAAACTTGGCACATTTTCAAAATTTTGGCTAAGTAACTTTGTTTCATGCATGTGAAGTTCGTTCAAACTCACCTGTGGCAAGTAAGAGATGTGGGCAATATTAATATCACACCTGAAACCAGATAAAAAGGGGAGAAGTTGACTCAATATTTGCATTGTGTGTCTGTGCATGCCACACTAACCATGGAGAACAGGAAAAGGAGAAGACAATTGTCGGAGGACTTGGGAACCAAAATTGTTGAAAAATATTAACAATCCAAAGGTTACAAGTTTATCCCCTGAGAGCTTGATGTGCCTTTGTCCACAGTGTGCAACACAATCAAGAAGTTTAGAACCCATGACACTGTAGCTAATTTCCCTGTATGTGGACGGAAGAAAAAAATTGATGAAAGGTTGCAATGCAGGATAGTCCGGATGGTGGATAAGCAGATCCAATCAAGTTCCTAAGAAATTGAAGCTGTCCTGCAGGCTCAGGGTGCATCACTGTCAGCTTGAACTATCCGTCGACATTTGAATGAGGTGAAATGCTATGGCAGGAGATCCAGGAGGACTCTAATGCTGACGCAGAGACATAACAAAGCTAGACTGCCGTTTTCCAAAATATATGTGAGTAAGCTAAAATCCTTCTGTGAAAGTGTCTTGTGGACAGGTGAGACCAAGATATAGTTTTTTAATAAAGCACATCATTCTACTGCTTACTGAAAACAGAATGAGGCCTACAAAGAAAAGAACAGTACCTACAGTCAAATATGGTGGAAGTTCAAAGATGTTTTGGGGCTGTTTTTCAGCATCTGGCACTGGGTGCCTTGAATGTGTGCATGACATAATGAAATCTGAAAATTACCAAAGAATTTTTGGTCGCAATGGAGTGCTTAGTTCCAGAAATCTAGGTTTGTGCCCTAGATCATTGGTATTCCTGCAGGAAAATGACTCAGAAATTGATAGAAATAAAGCATTGGAGAGTTTTGCAGTGGCCAGCAATGAGTCCGGATCTAAATCCCAATAGAAAGATCTTATATTGCTGTTGGGAGAAGGCACCCTTCAAATACGAGAGACCTGGAACAGTTTGCAAAAGAAAAATGGTCCAAAATTCCAGTTGAAAAGTGTAAGAAGCTAGTTGATTGTTATAGAAAGCGATTCATTGCAATTATTTGTTCCAAAAGGTGTGCAACCAAATATTATGATGAAGGTGCCAAAAATTTTTGGGGTTTTGCTTGAAATTATGTCTGTTTTTTTTTTTTTTCTTTGTGTTCCAATACACATAAAGGAAATAAGCATCTATATAATGAAACATGTGTAATTGCAGTAATATTCAGAGAGAAATACTTCATTTTCTGGAAAATTTTCAAGCCATGACAGTATATGTTTTCAGGGGGCAATCTCACTGTACTGGCAGGTCAGAGCTTTGTCCCAATTTTACTCATTCGCTTGTTGTCTTGATCACTCTGTAGTTCCCCTTCTTCCGGGATCAATGCCACCATCTCTCTGCACACACTTACAATCTTTAAATAAACAATTATCTTCTTTTTGTGATCTGGTTTCCCCAAGAATCAGACCCACAATGTTCATCATTGCAGGCAATAGATAAAACTGAGAGCCACATCCTCCACCAAACAGTATGCAAGAATTTCGTATACTTGAAGTTGCATTGCTGACTCTGAAACCATAGCCAGCTGATACTGATGCATAGAGATACATGTGTATAAAGCAGTGTATTTCTATGTTAACTGTATTCTAGAGGGAAAATTAATGTCAGATTTTTTTCCTCAAATAAGAATACTAAAAATATTGACAAGCAATTACAAAAATTTTATTTTCTCTTCTTTTGATTTGGTCTCCCTTGGAATCAAACCTACAGCTTAAATCATTACAGAAAGCAGTTAAAGCTTAGAGCCACAGCCTCCATCAAACAGTAAGGGAAAATTTTGTATACTTAAAGTTGCATTGCAGGCTCTGACCCTACAAGTAGATTATACTGGAACGTAGGGATACATCTGGATATAGCATTATATTTTCATGTATCTGTATTCTAGAGGTAAAGAAAAAGTCAGGTTATTTTCTTTCTATAAAATTACTAAAAAAAAAAAACAATGACAATAAAGTTATTTTTAATGCTCTATTTTAAAAAATAATAAACATCACAAATCAGCAGATAAAAGACATATTTGGTGTCACTGTAATTGTAAGAACTCACAAAACACAGCGATCAGAATATTTACACTGATCGGTAAGTGGCATAAAAGTGTTTTTTTTTATCCGTTAAGCCCATAACAAATGTAATAAAGAAAAAATATAATGCTGAGGCAGTATATGCTACTTTTTTCTTCACATTTTTTGCAGGTATTCTCACCACAAGATGCAATAACAATCTCTAATTATTGCATGTTTGCTGTGTTTATTTTCTGCATTTTTCCTCTTATTTGATGTTTTTGGTATAGATTAGTATACTTTCAAACAGCAAACTGGTGGGTACAGGTGCAAACTGAGAGTAGCCATCTCTATACGTAACAAACAAACTAAATTGCACTCTGTAGTGCTATAGCATGTAAAAATTAAATATAGGAAATTTGAATTGCATTACTTCTCTAGATAATAACAAAAAATGGAGAGACTTAGCACATAATTTGGCCAATTCATGCATCCCCAGCAGCCAATGACAAGGCGATCTCCTTTTGCTGGTAATCTATTCAATGTGAATCCTCTCCTAGGCTGAAGCCTACATTTATGGGTAGCTACTAGGTAGGACCTTGCTGCAATTAATACCTCCACCCGCTGGTGGGTGGAGTGCTTGGTCAGAGAGCCAATATAAAGTGGCGACCAAAAGTTGTTGTTTTTTTTAAATGTGATTACTTCTGTCTGGTTGTTGTAATGTCATTTTCATAGTAATGAATTGAAAGTACATGAAGTTGTCATCATGCAAGACCTTAATTTTAACCAAAATGGTTTAGAATATAGGCATGGTCGTTTAATGAAATAAATCTGACTACCAAAAGTTTTGCATATACTATTTATTGATCACAACATAGAAAGTAATTCATTGTTACAATGCCATAACTTAGTATTTTGTAGCATAACCTTTTGCTTTAATTACTTCACCACACAGAGGGGGCGTTGAATTCACTAGGGTATTCAAGATATCCTGAGGGATCTTGCTCCACTCCATTTGCAAATCTGCAAACAATTCAACTTTATTGCTGTGGGTACAAGCCTTAACTCATCACCCTAACTCATCCCAAATGTGCTCTATAAGGTTTAAATCCAGTGATTGGTGTTGTGAATGTGCTAGAAATGAATTCTGAGCAGAAGCTCCCTCTGGTGGTTACAAACAGTACTGAACTATCCAATGAACATTGTGAAGATTGGCGATCAGGTGTTACTGACTGGTCTTATATAGTGTTGAGCGATACTGCTCGATATCTAAAAATATCGGATCGGAATGGTATCGCCGATATCACTAAATATCGGCGATATCCGATTCCGATACCAGAAGTCCCATGTAAGTCTATGGGAACAAAATATCGCAACTAAAAAAACACTTTCTTTCCTTGTAAACACAAAATATACACACTTAGAATACATATATATATATACATGTCATTGTGACATATATATATATACATATATTTATAGTTTATTCACTTCTACATAGTAAAATAGCCTCTGATTCAATTGCCGGGTAAAGCCGGCATTTGTGAAAAGACAGAAGCACCCGAGGGTCCAGTCGCCACAGAGATGTTGCATCGCACCCAGCGGTGTGACAACTTACTCTCAGGTAAGGAGGAAACACCCCATTGACTCCAACCACTGCATTCAACAGTACACTATGCCAGCTGAGTGTAGGCGGACCCAATGGGATGGTCTAGCTCAGGCTGGTTAGAACAGGGTGTAGCTATTTGGATGGGAGGGGTTGAGGCAGCCTTATGCTGCATGTCTTTGTAGTAAGAATTGTTTCCTTTCCTGCTTTCTTACTACGTCGCATACTCCACTCTGCTACATCACTCTGCACCATTGCTCTATCTCACATCTATCTGCCCTGGAAGGATACCGTCTTACCTGTACAAGACTTATCACCTAACTGCACTACACCATCCCTGCCAGAGGACCTGCACAGCAGCGCTGGTCACCCTGACCAGGTACTACAGGTGGCGTCACGACAAACTACACAAACATTCTATCATCCCCTGGAAATATCCCACATTCCAGTGAGCGACCAGGGCACGGACATAGCTGTGCTACCCGTCACATCCCCCATAGAAGTCGACGGGCTTGGTGCCGAGTGCCCCCAAAACCTGTGGCTCTGTGCGACTCAACTTTGGCGTCACGAACAGGATTCAGAAGCTTGCTATAAGCGAGTCCTGTGTGCCTTAATTGAACTGTTTTTTTGCTTGAGAATTGCAAAAATCATCATAGACTGTATTTGCCATTTTTCCGTCATATCTGCGCCACGAGGCACAGGTGAAGAATAAGGGCGTGCTCTCGTGGGCGTACACTCACTCCGTGGTGAAAACGATGTCCGCACACTCTAAATGTTACTGCAATGTAAGATCGTGCCCCACAGCTCTGGAGTTCCGCCTCCTCATCCTCCTCAGTGGGCGGAAACGAACGCGAAGGTCCCGCCTCCCTACAAAAGATGGCGCCTCTCCTTATGCTAATGACACATGTGACTTGGCAGAGATGGCGAACGGACGTGAGCAGAAGTGGGAAGGGATGGAGGAGTCCGAGCTCTCCCCCCACGGAAGCAACCCGATCGCCACGGAGCCACCGTTTGGCACCCGGCCTGGAAACCCTCCTACGCTGGAAGAAGCGGAGGATACCCTGAGAGACCTGGCCCGGCACCGGGAGGAGGTCGCCAGGATGGAAGCGAGCTGGCGGGCCCTAAAACTACAATTGGAGCGGCGCCAATCCCTCTTACCCCCTGAAGTGTCTGTACCGGAAGGTGAGGCACCCGTTCCAGTAGAGGAGGCCGTGCGGGCATCCCAGCCCTTGCAATCTGAACCGGTTGACAGTATCTCAGTGGAGGCACCCGTTCCAGTAGAGGAGGCCGTGCGGGCATCCCAGCCCTTGCAATCTGAACCGGTTGACAGTATCTCAGTGGAGGCACCCGTTCCAGTACAGGAGGCCGTGCTGGCATCCCAGCCCTTGCAATCTGAACCGGTTGCCAGTATCACAGTGGAGGCACCCGTTCCTGCAGAAAATGCCGCACCAGCAACCCAGATCCCGCTGTCTGCCCCCGTCGCTGAGGCAGAAGAAGCGACACCCGTCCTCATGGAGGAGGCCGCGCAGGCACCAGAGCTCTACCTGCCTGTACCGGAGCCTCGAACCGTCATCTGTTCCAGAGCCGGCTGCTTCCGCCACAGGTGAGCGCCGCCAGGACTGGCGGGCGCCAGGAGAGCTGCCGCAAACCAGACATCGTAAGCTGGCGTTTGATGGTGGAGACATGGAGCTGCTGGTGGAGGAGAATTACAACCGGCATCAGGAGGAAGAGTGGAGACGTCGGGAGCGGGAAGCAGAGCGACAAAGGGAGCAGCGAGAATCCTAAAAGCTTCGGCAACGTCACCTGGAGAAGGACCTGGCAGAGAAGGCACGTATGAGAAAGGATAAAAGTACGGTGAGGGAGCCGCGGCGTAAGGGTGCAGTACGGAACTTTAAGTTAAAAGGTGGTTGGGGCTTCATCCAGGAGCCTGGACTTTATTTAGAAGTTTTTGTAACCCGGCGGGACGTGGAGGCTCACCTCCCAGAAGGACACCCGGGGAGGGACCTGTTGCCAGGAGACTTGGTGACTTACACCCGACACTGGGGTTACAATGAATGGTACGCCCTAAATGTTACCAGGTGCGACCCCTACTCCCCAGAGTGTCAGGAAACTGACAGACCCTACGAGACTTCAGCCTCCCCCAACCAGGCCTCTGCACAAGTGCCCACCCCACGCCGTAAATCTCCCCAGCCTCCCTCAGTGGTCTCCTCAGCAGCCCCAGCTATGGACATGATAATGATAGCTGGCCCGTACCCGGCGCCTGTTAGGCCCCCTGGGGTTCGTTCAGTCCGGGACATAGGGGTCCAGACCCGGAGGGAGACGAAAGAGGTGGCCACACAGACCCAGATAGCGGGTCACGACGTCACTGTACAGGCCACACGACGTCATCAGGTCTGGGTGGACCCTCCTGTCACGGATGTTTGGCAAGCTCCAGAACAGTACCAGGTGGTACCTGTAAGAGGCCAGCCAAAGAAGTCTAAATAACCCGGACAGGGTCTCTGTATGTAAATAGTTAAATTATTGATGTACCCGTACGGGTGAATGTTCATAAAAAGAAGTTTATTGTTGCCTTAATATACCCAGGTTGGGTAATGGTTTGATGTACCCGGACGGGTGAATGTTCAGAAGAACAAGTTTATTGTTGCCTTAATATACCCAGGTTGGGTAATGGTGTTTCAATGTAATGAAAATGTTGAACTTTGAAGCCATGAACTGTACTGGCTCACAAACTTTTCTGTAAATAGTTGGCACTTCGGTGCTCCATCTTGGTTTTACAAAAAACTTAACTGTGCACTATTTTCAACTACCTCAGAAACTAAAAACCCGTTTGGTGTGGCCGAAAGTGAGGTCTGCTCAAGGAAAGTCTTGCAGCCCACCCAAGACCACAGTTGGAGGTTTGGAGCGGGTCCTCCACAAGCACAAGTAAAGGACACTGTGAAGTTACCCCGGTGGGGGTAGTCCTAAGAAGTCTCCACGAACTTCGGCACTAATGCTATTTGCACTTTTGTAATGTTATTATTAAAAATTTTATTATGCAACGTTTAACTTGAAGTGTTTCCTGCTTTCTTACTACGTCGCATAGTCCACTCTGCTACATCACTTTGCACCATTGCTCTATCTCACATCTATCTGCCCTGGAAGGATAGCGTGTTACCTGTAGAAGACTTTTCACCTACCTGCACTACACCATCCCTTCCAGAGGACCTGCACAGCAGCGCTGGACACCCTGACCAGGTACTACAGGTGGCGTCACGACAAACTACACGAACATTCTATCATCCCCTGGAAATATCCCACATTCCAGTGATCGCCCAGGTCACGGACCGAGCTGTGCTACTCGTGACATCCCCCATAGAAGTCGACGTGATCGGTGCCGAGTACCCCAAAACCCCTGTCTCTGTGCGACTCAACTTCCCTCACTGTGCTGGCACTTTACATTTACAATGCCTCTGGGTTTTTTTTTTGGGGAGGTGGGGAACATTCAGACTTTTGCTATGGGGCCCCATGATTTATATGTACGCCCCTGCTGCTGAGGCATGGTATTTAAGGCTGTTAAGGAGCCAACATACATGGACCTTGCCAGCAGCGTCGGACTGGAGTACCTTGGGCCCACCAGAGAAAATATATTCTTGCGGCCCAACATCATACTTCCCAACCTTTGAATAAGGGAAAGAGCGACAAAGGCTGTGGCACGCTGTGCATGCTGCAGAAAATTTTAGGCCATGCCACGTTGCACCACAGACTGTCCAGGAGTTGGTGGATGCTTTAGTCCAGGTGTGGGAGGAGATCCCTCACGAGACCATCCGTCGCGCTCATCAGGAGCATGGCCAGAAGTTGTAGGGAGGTCATACAGCATACCTCCCAAATTTGGAAGACAGGAAAGAGGATTAAAGGCTGCGGCGCGTGTTGAGCGCCACTGAAAATTTTAGGCCACGCCCCGACAACACCCATTTCACAGCTAATCACACCCATATCCTCGCCCCAAGCGTAACCATTTAGCACTGCTGATCACACTGACTGGTAATGAGGGCACAGTGGCTGGTACTGAGGAAAAGAAAGAAAGAGCAGCGAGAGAGAAAGAACAAACAGAGAAAGAAAGAGAGGAAAGAAAGAAAAGAGAGAAAGAAAGAACAGAGAGAAAAAAGAACAGAAAGCGAGAAGGAAAGAACAGAGAGCGAGAAAGAAAGACTAGAGAGAGAGCCATAGGCGTAGCTAGGGTTTTGGTTTAGTGGGGGCAAAACTTCTGAGTGGGCCCATCATCAGAGAACTTCAGCAAATGACCGCGCTGTTGGCCAAAATAATCTATATATAAAAAGACCAATATTGATATTACCGTCATATGGTCTGTGTTAAATAATACCAGTCCTACAGAACATATAATAGATTACAGCACAGGTACAGATAATGACTTACCGCTGATGTTCTTTCTAATGGAATTGTTCACTTTTCATGTCTTTTCCATCTGGCCCACACCGACATGACGACTTCTCCAGCCAGGACTCGACTGCACCCCCATTAAAAAAAAAATAAAAAAAAAACTCACCTCCCGGCTCCTGTGCTGCTCACTGGTCTCCCTCTCAGCGTCTGACAGCGGGCGCCGGCAGGTGATGTTATTGCGCCCGCTGTCATACGCTGAGAGGGGGATTATGGGAGAGAAGGAGCGCTCGCTCCTTCTCTCTCCATGCGGTCAGCTTTATCGGCTGGATGCCGATACAGCTGACCCTCCGATGACGGGTGGGGGGCCCACTGCTGGCACTGGGCCCCCCCAACGCCTGTTCAGGCCCCATAGCTTCCGGGCGGCAGAGCAGGGAGAGCGATTCTCCCTGCTCTGCCGCAGAATGTAACTGTATCGTAGCTCCGGGTGGGCCCCCTCAGAGCGCGGGCCCCGGGGCCACCGCCCCCTCTGCCCCGCGACCTATCCTTTCAAATCAGGGCCCACCACGCAGGAGCTGGGGCCCACCGTAGGTTTCTCCGGTCTCCCGGTGCCTCAGTCCGACCCTGCTTGCCAGCCTGATAATACCAGGCCACAGCAGTCTGCATATCTTGGCTGGTTAACAAAAATAGGGGATCCCCTCGAAAAAAATTTGGCGTGGGGTCCCCCCTATTTTTGTTAACCAGCCAGATGAAGCAGACTGCTGAGGCCTGGTTTTTCAGGCTGGTAAGGATCCAATATCCATGGACCTTGCCAGCCTGATAATACCAGGCCACAGCAGTCTGCTTAGCTTGGCTGGTTAACAAAAATTGGGGATCCCCTCGAAAAAAAAAACGGCGTAGGGGTCCCCCTATTTTTGTTAACCAGCCAAGTAAAATGCAGACTGCTGCGGCCTGGTATTAAAAGACTGTCAAGGCCCATGGATTTTGGCCCTCAACAGCCTGATAATACCAGGCTACAGCAGCCCCACATTTGGCGCATCAAAAGATGTGCCAATTGTGGCACTTTACCCGGCTCTTCCCACTGCCCTGTAGCGGTGGCAAGTGGGGTAATAAGGGGTTAATGTCACCATTGATTGCACGGTGAGAATAAGCCCGGTTAATAATGGAGAGGTGTCAATAAGACACCGATCCATTATTAATCCCAAAGTTTTTAAATGTATAAAAAAAAAGACACAGCAAGAAAAAAGTATTTTAATGAAATAAAAGAGACAACACAGTTTTCATTAATTTTATTATACACTCATTCCTGCGACGCCATCGATCTCCTGTAAAAAAATAAAAAAACAAACCAACAGTATACCACCTGTCCGACGCAGTCCATAGTAACGACAGTCCCACGACGATCCAGCTCTGCTACATCGCAATGACAGGCAGAGCCTGTCATCTCGACGCAGCACAGCTGATTACCTGCTTCCCTGGCGGTGACGTCATCAGACTGACTGCTTTACGGCCGGGATTACCCAGCAGTCACTGCAGTTATCGCGAGAAACTGCATGTGACCGCCGGGGAAAGATGATGGCGGCCATCAAGCAGTCCAGCCCGTGACCGCCGGAGATCTTCTGCCAGGTAAGTGCCGCTGACTCCTGACAGACCCGACCGACGGACACTGACAATGACAGTGACAATTCCGATTCCGGTATCCGATAAGATGAAAATATCGGAACTAAGTATCGAAAGTCCGATAGAGCTAATATCGGCCGATACCCGATACTTGCGGTATCGTATCGCTCAACACTAGTCTTATATAAGGGAGGTTCCCTCCCAACAGGGTTGCCGGTGATCAATTGTTCTGGTCTCATCTTTGATTCCTGTTCACTTTGTAGCTTGCTGTTTCGTGCCTGCATCTTCTGCTAACAGATAAGACATTTTCTTCTTTTAGTTTTTTGTGCTTGCTTTTTGCATTTTGTCCTGCACTTCTGTGGGGGTTTGCCGGGTCCCCTCCGGGGGCTTGTGCTCCTCTCAGTTTAGTTCAGCCACTGTTGTTTGTTCATTTGCCTTTTCC
>JARQOD010000002.1:354656864-354731091 GCA_033576555.1 Oophaga sylvatica | reverse complement strand
TTTTGGGAGCGTAGAGTATGCGGGGAAATTGTTTTCCCTGTGGCAGCTTCTGAACCCAGTTGTGATAGAGTGGTTTGGGGCCAGCTCAGGTTCGAAAACGCAATGGGTTATGTTTCTACTGTAGGATGCCTCTCTGCTATTTCAGTTGCCAAATTGGGGAAGGTTTTGCCGCTCGTTGTTTGGGTAGTGTTCGACTAAATTTTTGTTGCTGTTCCCCTGATTTGCCCCCTGTCCACTTTTTGCTAGGCTTTCATGATTCGGGAGGCTTTCCCTGATGGATTTTGATTTTGTAAACTTTGGGGGTTTCCCTTGATACCCTACGGAAGTCTTTTCCCCCTACGGGGATCGATTCAAACCCTTTGGCTGAGAATAAACCTCATTCTCTACTCAGGTTTAAGAGGTTGAGCCTGATCAGGAGAGTTGAAAATTTTTTTGGTGATTATAATCGATAAATTTATGTATGGGTTTCCTTGGTTACAGTCTCAAAATCTTTTTAAATTTGGAATCTGTTCTGTAACAGTTGGGGCTGCCAAGTTTTAATACAACATTTTTTTTTTCTGCCTCCCCCGGCAGGATTTTCCCCGACTTTTTTTGTTTTTTTTGATGGTTTGCGAAAGTAAATCTGCATCCTTACCCCCCCCCATAGGGCTTGACTGCGCTATTAAATTGGCCGGGTAGAAAATTCCCCAAAAGGTCGCTTTTTACTTGTTTCCTGAACATGAGCTATGGGGTCTTATATAAGGAGTCTTGGAGAAGGGTCATTAGACCTCTCCTCCCCCTTTGGGTGCCGGTTTTTCTTTGTGGCCAAAAAGGATGGGTTTATTAAGGCCGGTATTGTTTTGTCTCTTGAACAATACATGTGAAAAATTTAATATCCGTTACCCTTTATTTCAGCCTGTTTTCCAGGGTGAAAAGTGTTTTGGTTTTCCAAAATTGACCTAGGGGGGGATATAACCTTATTCGCTTTTGCCCGGGGATGAAGGAGACGGCATTTAATACCCCAGGGGGCTTTTTGAGTACCTAGTGAGCCCTTTGGGTCACTAAGCTCCTTCTGTCTTCCGTCCTTCTGAATGACATTTTCGGGATTTTATGGAACATTTTGTTGTTTTTTGGTGATATCTTGATTTTTTCCAATGACGGGACTCTCATGTGAAACTGTTCGGACTTGTTCCGATTTTGGAGAGAATGCTCGTATTGAAGGGATCAAAGTGTCTTTTTGGCGCAAGAGGATCCATTTCGGGATTCATTTTGTCCCATCTGTTTTGAAATGGACCGGTCAAGGTTCAGGCATCTGTGTTGGGTCCAACCTATTCATAAAGGCCTTCAAAGTTCTTGGGTTTTGCAATTTTTATCGTAAATTTTTATTTGTAATTTCTTGTTTTGTTAAACCCTTGACTGTTTGACAAAAGGGTTTGATGTGGTGATTGGCCTCCTGAGGCGTCTTGCGTTTCAGGAATTAAGAGAGTTCCTTTGCCTCCTGTTTCGGCAGCCTGATGTTTCGCCATTTCAGGGGAGTTGATGCCTTGAAATTGGGGAGGTGCCGTTTTGTCCCAAAAGGACAGAGACCTCTAAAAGTAATTTGGGCCTTTTCTTCGAAAATTTTCTCCAACTGAACGTAATTTGCGGGGGTAATCGGGGTTATTGGCCATGAAGTGGGCTTTTGAAAGTGGGACATTGGCGGAGGGGCCAAAACATAGGTGGTGGTCCCAGGACCATAAGAATCTGGTTTATTCTCGTCCCCAAGCGACATAATCCTGCGGCCGGTGGGCCTTGTTTTTCACACGTTTTAATTTCTGGTTTCTTTTTCCTGGACTAAGAATGTTAAGGCGGATGCCCTTCGAGGAGTTTCCTTGGGACTCTCCTGGTTATCTGATCCTGCTTTATTTGAAAGGGGTGTAGTTCTTTCCGCCATCTCGCCAATTTGGATGGTTGGGGGTTCAGGAGGATAAACCCGAGCGTGCCCTTTTGGGGGAAATTTTTGTCCAGACCGTGGAAAAAGGTTGTGTGTCTGGATTCATTGTTCCGGTTGGGGTCATCCGGAATTTTTGGTACCATAGACTTGGTTAGTCGGTCCTTTTGGTGCCTACTTTGTCTCGTGACGTCAGGGAATTTGTGCGTCCTGCGGGACTTACCTCGCTCCAAGCCTTGCTTCGCTTGTGGTTTGTTGATGCCATTGCCTGTGCCCAGAGACTGGACCCTACTCTATGGATTTCTTTTTCCAACCTCCCGTTTCTAGAGAATGACGTTCTGGGTGATTTGTGATAGGTTTTCCAAATGATTTACTCTTGTCCATTCCTAAGTTGCCTTCCTCCTCTGATTGGTGCCTTTGTTCCTTCAGCACGTGGTTCGGTTACACGGATTCCTGGAACATTGTGTCTGACAGAGGAGTCCAGTTTTTTTTCCAGATTTTGGAGGAGTTTTGTTCTAAACTTGTGTTCAATTGTCTTTCTCCTCGCTTTTCACCTCAGACCAAGGGACAAAGAGAGAACAACCAGACATTGGGCTTATCGAGTGTTTGGTCTGTGATCAGGTGACTGGGTCTCTTTTTTTCCTTTGGGGTTTGCTCTTAATAATAGGGCTAGTTGCCCTTTGAATGTCTCCATTTTTTGCAATTTTGGTTTCACCTCGATTTTCTTTTAGGACGCGGGGCTTCTGTCTGTCCAGGGGACTTGTTGGTAGGTATGCAGAGATTTGGGGACCAGGTAGTGGAGAGGTTGTCCCTCTCTCAGGAGGGGCCCGCGTTTGCCAACCGGATAGGATTTGGTCCTCGGTTTGAAGTGGGGGAAATTGGTCGGTTGTCCTCAAGAAATATCCCTTGAGGTTGCATCTCCTAAGTTTAAGCCTGGTTCTTGGACCTTAAAGACAGGGATTCTTAACCTGTTCCTTTCGTTTACTTCTTCCAGGGCATTTAAGATCCATACGGTTCCACAGTCCTTGTTGAAGGTTTGTCGGCCAGTGGTTCCTTTGGCGTGCCTCTTGACTCTGTTTTGGTTGAGGGTAATCTGGAGTATGTGGTTGAGAAAATTTGAATTCTCGTTTTTCTGCGGAAACTCCAGTTTTGGTTAAGTGGGGGTTAGGAGGAGGACAATTCTTGGGTTTTGCTTCGGAATCCTGCTGGAGATCTCCGTGGTATACAAAGTCATCCTGACCGACCTGGTTGCTCAAATGAGGGTTCGGTGACCCCTCCTGAAGGGGGGGCTACTGTTGTGAATGTGCTAGAAATGAATTCTGAGCAGAAGCTCCCTCTGGTGGTTACAAACAGTACTGAACTATCCAATGAAGATTGTGAAGATTGGCGATCAGGTGTTACTGACTGGTCTTATATAAGGGAGGTTCCCTCCCATCAGGGTTGCCGGTGATCAATTGTTCTGGTCTCATCTTTGATTCCTGTTCACTTTGTAGCTTGCTGTTTCGTGCCTGCATCTTCTGCTAACAGATAAGACATTTTCTTCTTTTAGTTTTTTGTGCTTGCTTTTTGCATTTTGTCCTGCACTTCTGTGGGGGTTTGCCGGGTCCCCTCCGGGGGCTTGTGCTCCTCTCAGTTTAGTTCAGCCACTGTTGTTTGTTCATTTGCCTTTTCCAGTTTTTTCAGTGGCTGCTGTTTAGTTTTGTTACACCAGAGAACTAATTTAGGTGGTAGAGGTCATGTGATCTCAGGTGTTTTTGTAATTAGTAGAGTTGGTACTTTTCAGGGTTTTTTGGGATTGCAGTAAGTGTCCTTCCTATCCTTTTCTATTTAGGAAGTTTGGGCCCCAACGTTTGCTCATACTATTTTCTGTCTGTGTCTGTATTTCCCTTTTCTAACCGCCATTACATGTTTGGGAGCTTTCTATGTTCTTTGGGGATCTGCTCCGGGGCAGATAGTTTTCCTCTTTCTGTCTTTAGGTGTAGTTAGCTTCTCAGGCTGTGACGAGGCGTCTAGGACCAACGTAGGTACGCTCCATGGCTGCCTTTAGTTGTGGTGGTTAGTCAGGGTACTGCAATCCCATAGATTCCAACCTCTCTGGTGTATTTTCTTTTTTGCCTGCTCTCCTCAGCTACCAAATCATAACAGCTGGCCGTGTGGATCAGCTTGCCACTGAAGTTCGGAGTATTGCTACCTATCTTGCAGGGTTGCCTGTTGTGGAACCTAGGATTCCCATGCCAGATTTGTTTTTAGGGGATCGAGCTAAATTTCTGAATTTCAAAAATAACTGTAAGTTGTTTTTTGCCTTGAAATCTAAGTCCTCAGGGAACGCAGCACAGCAGGTTCAAATTGTCATCTCTCTCCTGCGCGGCAATCCTCAGGATTGGGCTTTTTCCCTGACACCTGGGGATCCTGTTTTGAGTAATGTTGATGCATTTTTTCAGGCTCTGGGGTTATTGTACGATGAGCCTAATGTCACTGTTCAAGCTGAAAAAGCCTTGTTGGCATTAAATCAGGGGCTTGAGGATGCTGAGTTATACTGTCAGAGATTCCGAAGGTGGGCAGTCCTGACCAAATGGAATGACGATGCTTTGGCAGCCCTTTTTCGGAAGGGTCTGTCAGAGAATGTAAAGGATGTTATGGTGGGATTCCCTGTCCCCTTGGTCTCAATGATTCTATGTCATTAGCGATTCAAGTTGACAGACGTTTGCGTGAGCGTAGAGGTATGCGTGGAATAGTGTTGCCTTGTGGACCAGCTTCTGAACCCATGCATTGTGATAGAGTGGCTTCTGGGGCACAGCGTCATGAGTTTCGAAAACGCAATGGGTTATGTTTCTACTGTAGTGATGCCTCTCATGCTATTTCAGTCTGCCCTAATTGGGGAAGACGTTTTGCACGCTCAGTTGTCTTGGGTAGTGTTCAGACTAAATTTTTGTTGACTGTTACCCTGATTTGCTCCCTGTCCACATTTTCTGCTCAGGCTTTCATTGATTCGGGAGCAGCTATTAACCTGATGGATTTTGATTTTGCTAAACGTTGTGGGTTTCCCTTGATACCCCTACGGAAGTCTATTCCCCTACTGGGGATCGATTCTAACCCTTTGGCTGAGAATAAACCTCAGTTCTCTACTCAGGTTATAATGAGGGTTGAGCCTGATCATCAGGAGAGTTGCAAATTTTTGGTGCTGTATAATCTGCATGACATTATCGTACTGGGTTTCCCTTGGTTACAGTCTCATAATCCTGTTTTGGATTGGAAATCTGTGTCTGTAACCAGTTGGGGCTGCCAATGTGTTAATACCAACACTCCTGTTTTTTCTGCCTCCCCCCAGGCTCAGGATGTTCCTGACTTTTTGACTGATTTTTCTGATGTGTTTAGCGAAAGTAAATCTGCATCCTTACCCCCCCCATAGGAGCTATGACTGCGCTATTGAATTAGTGCCTGGTAGTAAATTCCCTAAAGGTCGCCTTTTTAACTTGTCTGTACCTGAACATGACGCTATGCGGTCTTATATCAAGGAGTCATTGGAGAAGGGTCATGTCAGACCATCCTCTTCACCCTTGGGTGCCGGTTTTTTCTTTGTGGCCAAAAAGGATGGTTCATTAAGGCCGTGTATTGATTATCGTCTCTTGAACAATATCACTGTGAAATATCAATATCCGTTACCCTTGATTTCAGACCTGTTTTCCAGGGTGAAAAGTGCTATTTGGTTTACCAAGCTTGACCTCAGGGGGGCATATAACCTTATTCGCATTAAGCACGGGGATGAATGGAAGACGGCATTTAATACCCCAGAGGGCATTTTGAGTACCTAGTGATGCCCTTTGGGCTCACTAATGCTCCTTCTGTCTTCCAGTCCTTCATGAATGACATTTTCAGGGATTTTGTGGATACATTTCTGATTGTTTATTTGGATGATATCTTGATTTTTTCCAATGACTGGGACTCTCATGTGAAACATGTTCGGACTGTGTTCCAGATTTTGAGAGAGAATGCTCTGTATGTGAAGGGATCAAAGTGTCTTTTTGGCGTACAGAGGATCTCATTTCTGGGATTCATTTTGTCCCCATCTGTTATTGAAATGGACCCGGTCAAGGTTCAGGCCATCTGTGATTGGGTCCAACCTACTTCATTAAAGGCTCTTCAAAGATTCTTGGGTTTTGCCAATTTTTATCGTAAATGTATTTGTAATTTCTCTGTTATTGTTAAACCATTGACTGATTTGACCAAAAAGGGTTCTGATGTGGTGAATTGGCCTCCTGAGGCAGTCTCTGCGTTTCAGGAACTTAAGCAGAGATTCACTTCTGCTCCTGTTCTACGGCAGCCTGATGTTTCTCTGCCATTTCAGGTGGAGGTTGATGCCTCTGAAATTGGGGCAGGTGCCGTTTTGTCCAAAGAGATCCAGAGACCTCTAAAAGTAACCTTTGTGCCTTTTTCTCTCGAAAAATTTCTCCAACTGAACGTAATTATGACGTGGGTAATCGGGAGTTATTGGCCATGAAGTGGGCTTTTGAAGAGTGGAGACATTGGCTGGAGGGAGCCAAACATCAGGTGGTGGTCCTCACGGACCATAAGAATCTGGTTTATCTCGAATCAGCCAAGCGACATAATCCTAGACAGGCCAGGTGGGCCTTGTTTTTCACACGTTTTAATTTCATGGTTTCCTTTCTTCCTGGCACTAAGAATGTTAAGGCGGATGCCCTCTCGAGGAGTTTCTTTGCGGACTCTCCTGAGTTATCTGATCCTGCTGTTATTTTGAAAGAGGGTGTAGTTCTTTCCGCCATCTCGCCCAATTTGAGACTGGCTCTGGAAGGGTGTCAGGAGGATAAACCCGAGCGCTGCCCTATTGGGAAATTGTTTGTCCCAGACCGGTGGAAAAAGAGTGTGATGTCTGAGATTCATTGTTCCGCGTTGGCCGGTCATCCCGGAATTTTTGGTACCATAGACTTGGTTAGTCGGTCCTTTTGGTGGCCTACTTTGTCTCGTGACGTCAGGGAATTTGTGCAGTCCTGCGGGACTTACTCTCGCTCCAAGCCTTGCTCTCGCTCTAGTGGTTTGTTGATGCCATTGCCTGTGCCCAAGAGACCATGGACCCATATCTCTATGGATTTCATTTCCGACCTCCCTGTTTCTCAGAGAATGACCGTTATCTGGGTGATTTGTGATAGGTTTTCCAAAATGATACATCTTGTGCCATTACCTAAGTTGCCTTCCTCCTCTGAATTGGTGCCTTTGTTCCTTCAGCACGTGGTTCGGTTACACGGCATTCCTGAGAACATTGTGTCTGACAGAGGAGTCCAGTTTGTTTCCAGATTTTGGAGGAGTTTTTGTTCTAAACTTGGTGTTCAATTGTCTTTCTCCTCAGCTTTTCATCCTCAGACCAATGGACAAACTGAGAGAACAAACCAGACATTGGAGACTTATCTGAGATGCTTTGTGTCTGCTGATCAGGATGACTGGGTCTCTTTTTTGCCTTTGGCTGAGTTTGCTCTTAATAATAGGGCTAGCTCTGCCACTTTGATGTCTCCATTTTTCTGCAATTTTGGGTTTCACCCTCGATTTTCTTCAGGACAGACGGAGGCTTCTGTCTGTCCAGGTGTTGACTCTGTTGTGTAGCGTATGCAGCAGATTTGGGACCAGGTAGTGGAGAGGTTGTCCCTCTCTCAGGAGAGGGCCCAGCAGTTTGCCAACCGGCATAGGACTGATGGTCCTCGGTTTGAAGTGGGGGACTTGGTCTGGTTGTCCTCAAGAAATATCCCTATGAGAGTTGCATCTCCTAAGTTTAAGCCTAGGTTCATTGGACCTTATAAGATCATGGAGATTCTTAATCCTGTTTCCTTTCGTTTACTTCTTCCAGGGACATTTAAGATCCATAACGTGTTCCACAAGTCCTTGTTGAAGAGGTTTGTCGAGCCAGTGGTTCCTATGGCTGTGCCTCTTGACTCTGTTTTGGTTGAGGGTAATCTGGAGTATGTGGTTGAGAAAATATTGAATTCTCGTTTTTCTAGACGGAAACTCCAGTATTTGGTTAAGTGGAGAGGTTATGGTCAGGAGGACAATTCTTGGGTGTTTGCTTCGGACATCCATGCTAGGAGACTCATCCGTGCGTATCACAAAGCTCATCCTGACCGACCTGGTTGCTCAAATGAGGGTTCGGTGACCCCTCCTGAAGGGGGGGCTACTGTTGTGAATGTGCTAGAAATGAATTCTGAGCAGAAGCTCCCTCTGGTGGTTACAAACAGTACTGAACTATCCAATGAAGATTGTGAAGATTGGCGATCAGGTGTTACTGACTGGTCTTATATAAGGGAGGTTCCCTCCCATCAGGGTTGCCGGTGATCAATTGTTCTGGTCTCATCTTTGATTCCTGTTCACTTTGTAGCTTGCTGTTTCGTGCCTGCATCTTCTGCTAACAGATAAGACATTTTCTTCTTTTAGTTTTTTGTGCTTGCTTTTTGCATTTTGTCCTGCACTTCTGTGGGGGTTTGCCGGGTCCCCTCCGGGGGCTTGTGCTCCTCTCAGTTTAGTTCAGCCACTGTTGTTTGTTCATTTGCCTTTTCCAGTTTTTTCAGTGGCTGCTGTTTAGTTTTGTTACACCAGAGAACTAATTTAGGTGGTAGAGGTCATGTGATCTCAGGTGTTTTTGTAATTAGTAGAGTTGGTACTTTTCAGGGTTTTTGGGATTGCAGTAAGTGTCCTTCCTATCCTTTTCTATTTAGGAAGTTTGGGCCCCAACGTTTGCTCATACTATTTTCTGTCTGTGTCTGTATTTCCCTTGTCTAACCGCCATTACATGTTTGGGAGCTTTCTATGTTCTTTGGGGATCTGCTCCGGGGCAGATAGTTTTCCTCTTTCTGTCTTTAGGTGTAGTTAGCTTCTCAGGCTGTGACGAGGCGTCTAGGACCAACGTAGGTACGCTCCATGGCTGCCTTTAGTTGTGGTGGTTAGTCAGGGTACTGCAATCCCATAGATTCCAACCTCTCTGGTGTATTTCCTTTTTTGCCTGCTCTCCTCAGCTACCAAATCATAACAGATTGGCTTGGCCATTGCAACAGGCGAACATTTTTCTTTGCTAACCAATTTTTCACTAAATTGGATGTATGCTTAGGATCATTGTCTTGCTGGAATTTCCAGCCTCTGCCTACTTTGGTTTTACCATGTGGCAGCATTACATTTTGCAGTATATCCTTGTACATGGTAGCATTCATATTTCCATCAATTCTATGCATAGAGCCAATGGCAGATGCAGAAAAGCAGCCACAATCCATGACATTGCCACCCCTATGTTTTACGGTAGGTGTTTGGTACCTTACGTCTTTATGTTTTCCAATTGGGCAGTATATATAGTGCTTGCCATAACTTCCAAACAGATTGTACTTGGATTCATCCAACCACAACACCTTAGACAAATCGGTCTCTTTACATTGGCTGTGTCTTTGGTAACTCAAGTCGGACCTTCCTGTTCTTTGTAGAGTTGAAAGACTTCTTGACTGAAACTTGTGCATTCAACCCTATTGCTCTTAGCTGTCACTCTCCAAATAATAAGTTTCCTGACATCTGGTGATAAATTTAGCTTTGTCTTTGCCATGTTTTAACCGAAAATTCACAGAAAAAAAAAATTTAGGCAAAATTTGACTGCCCATGACAAAATATGCAAAACATTTGGACCAGCAAATGTTGAAAACTAACACATAAAGGGAAAAAACAATATGACACAAAATTTTCATCTTTATAGCTGATAACCATTTGCTTCTGGTTTACTAAAATCACGAAGATAATGGCATCACAACAAGTAGACAGAAGTTACCACACTTTAAAAAAAATGCAAAACTTTTGGTCACCACTAGAGTTGAACGAAACAGGTCGGTCAGATTCATAAGTCGTTGACTTTCGGCAAAGTCGGGTTTTTGCCAAAACCAGACCATAGCGTCAAGTCGGCCATGCGTTCGGCAAAACAAGCGCCAAAGTCGGTTTTCCATAATGCTTGCAGGTGCCTTTTTTCAGCCAATGAGCAAGGAAGTACACTGTGGGCAACGAGATGACATGGACAGCATCCACCACCATCTTAGAAAAGGGCATTGCAGTGATTGGCTTGCTTTGGGTGGCGTCATAGTGTCTATAAAAGCCCTGACCGCCGACCGCCATTTTACTTCTGCTGATCTTAACAGTAGGGAGAGGTTCCTGATGCTGTTTATCAGTAGGGAGAGAGTTTGGGCTGGAAAGAGAAGTTCTTCAGTGCTTGTGCTGATAGCAATTATGCTGTACACTTACTGTGCAGTGACAGGGGAGGATTCTCTTGTGTGCAGCTGCCTTTGTTATTAGGCATTCCATACTGTGATGTCTGTGTGTATCGGTATATGTGAGATGTTTTTCCCACAGCAGCTGTCGCACTGATACAGTACTTTTATTGCTTTTGTTTGTGGTCACATCCAACGAGAGCATCATTTGTGGACAAATATATAGGGGCTGTTTCGCTCACTCACACACTCTGATGTACCCGCCTTGGTATACGGTCAAATCCATACTGAGACTCTATGTGTGACTCCGAAAATTATACAGAGATTTCAATTTCCCCTACACTTATACACGGTACTTCTGATACAGTACCTTTTTTCTGCCTTTTGTATTATGGTCAAATCCATACTGAGAGAGCGTCTGTGTGGACTCCGGAAATATATACGGAGATTGACATTTTCCCTACACTGTATACAAGCTGTCACTTCTGATACATTACCTTTTTTCTGCCTTTTGTATTAAGGTCAAATCCATACTGAGAGAGCGTCTGTGTGTGACTCCGGAAATATATACGGAGATTTACATTTTCCCCTACACTGTATACAGCTGTACGCTTCTGATAACAGTACCTTTTTTCTGCTTTTGTATTACGGTCAATTCCATACTGAGTGAGCGTCTGTGTGTGACTCCGGAAATATATATGGAGATTTAAATTTTCCCCTACAGTGTATACAGCTGTACGCTTCTGATACAGTACCTTTTAATTGCTTTTGTATTGTGGTCAAATCCATACTGAGAGAGCATCATTGTGGGACTCCGGAAATATATACGGAGATTTACATTTTCCCCTACACTGTACACAGCTGTACGCTTCTGATACAGTACCTTTTTTCTGCCTATTGTATTACAGTCAAATCCATACTGAGAGAGCGTCTATGTGTGACTCCGAAAATATATATGGAGATTTACACTTTCCCCTACACTGTATACAGCGGTACGCTTCTGATACAGTACCTTTTTTCTGCCTTTTGTATTACGGACAAATCCATACTGAGTGAGCGTCATTGTGGGACTCCGGAAATATATACGGAGATTTACATTTACACCTACACTGTATACAGCTGTACTCTTCTGATACATTACCTTTTTCTGCCTTTTGTATTAAGGTCAAATCCATACTGAGAGAACGTCTGTGTGTGACTCCGGAAATATATACGGAGATTTACATTTTCCCCTACACTGTATACAGCTGTACGCTTCTGTTAAAGTACCGTTTTTCTGCTTTTTGTATTACGGTCAAATCCATACTGAGATAGCGTCTGTGTGTGACTCCGGAAATATATACAAAGATTAAAATTTTCCCCTACACTGTATACAGCTGTACGCTTCTGTTAAAGTACCGTTTTTCTGCTTTTTGTATTACGGTCAAATCCATACTGAGAGGGCGTCTGTGTGTGACTCCGGAAATATATACAAAGATTTAAATTTTCCCCTACACTGTATACAGCTGTATGTTTCTGATACAGTACCATATATCGGCTGGTATTTTGGGTACATTTTCCCAAACATGAGGAAGTTAGGTAGAAGAGGCTGCAGACGTGGGCACTTGGGGCCAGCTGGTACTGATGGTGGTGGTGGTGCATCTGCTAGTAGTGCCAAAAGCACAATAGCACCGAAGGCAGGAGGTGTTGAGCCTTCGTCATCGTCTGGTTCCAGAAGGCAGCAAGGATCCCTTTTCTGGGAGTAGGTAAACCGCTTTTAAAGCCGGAGCATCAGGAACAGGTCTTGGCTTACATTGCCGAAACAGCCATCAGCTCTATCGCCTCCTCTTCTGAAGTTTCAAAACTGCAAGCACTGAGTCATCAGTGCACGCTCCTGGTCAGGAATGACACCTTTCCTTGTGTCCTTCATCCCAACAAAAGTGAAGGATGCAGCATGCCACACTTCAGATTACTCCATGGAGCTCTTTTCACATACCATGCCTGGGTTATCAAGTCAAATCCTGAATTCCCCAGTCCAAGATGAATATGACATGTAGTGCACTGAAGCACAGCCACTGCTATATGATTCTGCTTGTACATTCACCCAGAGCACTGCATTGCCCTCACAGTCTACTGAGCCAGATTCTGACCCTGATGAAACTCAGGTGCCCCTTCCCGCATACTCTAACACCTTACACGGTGACACAGAGGAAGGTGCAGATGAAATTGAAGAGGAGGTGAAGGATGACCCAGTTGTTGACCCAGATTGGCATCCATTGTGGGAAGAGGGTGCCGCTGACAATAGCTCAGAAGAAGAGGAGGATCCGCAGCAGGCATCGACATCGCAGCTGCAGTTATCTGGCAGGTCCCTAGCAGTCCAAAAATGCGTTAATAAACTAAAAAAGTTGCAGGACAGCTTGTTAGAGATCGAGTTCCAACTGCTGCACAAGGGGAATCTCAAGCCAGTCCCGCTGCGGTCCCCCATCCATCTCTGGCAGCAGTGGAGCCGGCTCAGCAGAGACGTCGGTCCCAGCATCTCGCCCGGTTTAATACTGTGCAGAGGCTTGCTACTGCCTCTCCTGGTTCCTCTATTGTAACCAGTGCTGGAGCAGGCAGCTCTGGGACTAAGTCCTCTGTTTCTCTGTCTGAGCATGCCCAGGACAAGATCTCCCATTGGAGATCAGGGGTCACATGCTCGATTACAGCAGCGACTCCCATTGGTCCTCCTGGAAGGTCCTGAAGCTGTTTGTGCTCTGGAGCAGTTTCCCATTGGTCCTTTCTGGAAGGTCTTGTAGTTGCTGCTGCTATAAAAGGCTTGCATGACCGCACGGCCATGCGCTAGTATCAAACTTGTTACGTGCTTTGCGCCAGTGTGGTCATGTATGCATGTGATTAGGGCTCGGCTGTAAAACGCCATTAGAATACCGGCACCTCCGGTGAGGAGTTTGTATGCACGTGTTCAGGGCCCGGCTGAAAATAAGCCTCTAGAATACTGGCTACTCCGGTGAGGAGTTGGTTGTCTGCGTTTCTGACTGCATGACCACGGACTGCAATTTGCTAAGCAGTTATTTGTGTCTCCTCTGAGGTTAACAGGACACAGTCTCTATCACAGCGGCTCTGTGGAGTAACAGAGTCTGCTCATACCGCCATATAGTGCCACAGCGTCCATGTCTGTGACTCTGTGGAATGGCAGAGTGCGCTCATACTGCCAATTAGCGCCATCTTACTAGCAGCAGGCTCTGCCTGCTTGGTGGACCCCGGGCTGCGAACGCACCTCATTTATTTCTATTAGGTGCGTTCCAAAGACCTTAAGATAATGCTAGCGCCAGGGTCTGGCTAGTAAAATGGCGGACGACCAGCGTCTAAAGCGGTACATCCAGCAACTGGAGGGTAGGTTGGCGGCTCTAGAGCGCACAACCTCAGCTATGGATGTTACCGCAGTCGCTGTTCAGGCTGCTAGCGTGGCTGCAGCCAGTTTGTCCTCTACCACCCCTGCTCCGATTTTATCCTGTCTCCCGCTACCAGACAAGTTTGCTGGTGACAGCAAGCAATTTCGGGGATTCATGAGTCAGTGTTCCATTCATCTTGAGCTTCTGGCTGCACGTTTACCCACGGAACGGGCGAAAGTGGGTTTTGTCTTATCCCTCCTGTCGGGCAGGGCGTTGGAGTGGGCAACGCCGCTGTGGGAGCGCAACGATCGTGTGGTGCAGAGTGCTCCTCTCTTCCTGGACGCTCTGAGACAGGTCTTCTTAGGATCTCGTGTCACCCATGATACGGCGCTACAACTGCTGGCAATATCTCAGGGTTCATCCATGGTCAGCCAGTCTGCCGTCCAATTTCTGACTCTGGCCTCTAAGCTAGAGTGGCCGGATAATGTCCTCATTCCGGTGTACTGGAGAGGACTGGCGGACCATATGAAGGACGCCTTGGCCACCAGGGAGATTCCTGCCACACTGGAGGAGCTCATTTCCTTATCTACCCGTATTGACCTCCAATTTAACGAGCGGAGGTTAGAGCGGACCCAGTGCAGGCAGAGGTTTCGGCTGGCTCCCACCTTCGCCAAACCTCTGGAATCTTCCGTTCAGGCTTCCGACTCCCTCGAAGCCATGGAGGTTTCTCGAGCGGGACCTAAGTCCCGGGCCGCTCGAGTACCCGTGGTCTGTAATTCTTGCCAACAGTCAGGACACTATGCTAACAGATGTCCACAGTAGGGTTGAGCATTCCGATACTGCAAATATCGGGTATCGGCCGATATTGGCTGTATCGGAATTCCGATTCCGAGTTCCGATATTTTCGTCTTATCGGATACCGGAATCGGGATTGTCACTGTCACTGTCAGTGTCCGTCGGTCGGGTCTGTCAGGAGTCAGCGGCACTTACCTGGCAGAAGATCTCCGGCGGTCACGTCCTGGACTGCTTCATGGCCGCAATCTTCTTTCCCCGGCGGTCACATGCAGTTTCTCGCGATAACTGCAGTGACTGCTGGGTAATCCCGGCCGTAAAGCAGTCAGTCCGATGACGTCACCGCCGGGGAAGCAGGTAATCAGCTGTGCTGCGTCGCGATGACAGGCTCTGCCTGTCATTGCGATGTAGCAGAGTTGGATCGTCGTGGGACACTCGTTACTATGGACTGCGTCGGACAGGTGGTATACTGTTGGTTTGTTTTTTTTCTTTTTTTACAGGAGATCGATGGCGTCGCAGGAATGAGAGAGTAATAAAATTAATGAAAACTGTGTTGTCTCTTTTATTTCATTAAAATACTTTTTTCTTGCTTTGTCTTTTTTTTATACATTTAATAACTTTGGGATTAATAATGGATCGGTGTCTTATTGACGCCTCTCCATTATTAACCGGGCTTATTGTCACCGTGCAATCAACGGTGACATTAACCCTTATTACCCTTTTTTTTACAGGAGATCGATGGCGTCGCAGGAATGAGAGAGTATAAAATTAATGAAACTGTGTTGTCTCTTTTATTCATTAAAATACTTTTTTCTTGCTTTGTCTTTTTTTTATACATTTAATAACTTTGGGATTAATAATGGATCGGTGTCTTATTGACGCCTCTCCATTATAACCGGGCTTATGTCACCGTGCAATCAACGGTGACATTAACCCTTATTACAGGGCAAGTGGAAGAGCCGGGTAAAGTGCCACAATTGGCACATCTTTTGATGCGCCAAATGTGGGCTGCTGTAGCCTGGTATTATCAGGCTGTTGAGGGCCAAAATCCATGGGCCTTGACAGTCTTTTAATACCAGGCCGCAGCAGTCTGCATTTTACTTGGCTGGTTAACAAAAATAGGGGGGATCCCCACGCCGTTTTTTTTTCGAGGGGATCCCCTATTTTTGTTAACCAGCCAAGCTAAGCAGACTGCTGTGGCCTGGTATTATCAGGCTGGCAAGGTCCATGGATATTGGATCCTTACCAGCCTGAAAAAACAGGCCTCAGCGGTCTGCTTCATCTGGCTGGTTAACAAAAATAGGGGGGACCCCACGCCAATTTTTTTCGAGGGGATCCCCTATTTTTGTTAATCAGTTCCCTCTGACGTCACTGATTGTGTCCTTGGCTGACCTGAAGTGAAAGTGGAAAGCAATCAATTAAGCTTTCCACTTCCTCTCCTGTCAGCCAGGAGAGGAACTCATTCATTTGGGGGTTTACTGTGAGGCTGCAGCATTAGCTGCGGTCCCTGCAGTAAACATTAACCCTTTCTGAAGGATTACACCGTGGGACCTGACTGTGCATGGGATAGGTAAGAATAATTTTGCTTTTTTATTTTATTTTTATTACAGGAAATGGTTTTTGCAGTCAAATAAAAGATGGTCAAAAACATGTGTCTTTATTTCATTAAAATGGATTTTTAATTAAAGTGTGTGTGTTTTATTTTTATTTCATGCAATAGGATTAATAATTGATAGTTGTCTAATTGACAGCTCTCAATTATTAACCTGGCTTAAGGTCACCTTTTAATAGCAAGGTGGCTTTAACCCCATATTAACCCATTCGCCACCGCTACAGGGCAATGGGAATAGACGGGCAAAGTGCCAGAAAGGGCGAATCTAATTATAGATTTGTCTTTCCTGGGGTGTCTGGGGGCAGATGTTAGTAGCCGGGGGGGGGCAAAAATAATGGTCCCTCTCTGGGCTATTATTATCTGCCCCCACTCACTGGCTTTGTCTGTCTGGTTGCGAAAATAGGGCGGGAGCCCACGCATTTTTTTTCAGCAATTTTACACCTCATATATATATATATACATGTCATTGAATTTGTGACACATATATATATATATATTTATATTTGTAGTTCATACACTTCTACATAGTATAATAGCCGCTAATTCAATTGCCGGCTTTTGTGAAAATGCAGAACCCGACATGAAATGACACTTGGTGTACATAGGGTTAACCATGTCTTTTCATGTCCTTTGCTATCTAATTTGCACAAACAATTAAATCAGACTATGTGTGCAAAATTTCACACCTGTAGGGGTTAATTAAAGGTGTAAATTCGTAGCAAAAAAGTCCTTTTTTTTTACAACGAATTTACACCTTTAATTAACCCCTACAGGTGTGAAATTTTGCACACATAGTCTGATTTAATTGTTTGTGCAAATCAGATAGCAAACGACATGAAAATACATGGTTAACCCTATGTACACCAAGTGTGATTTCATGTCGGGTGCTTCTGTCTTTTCACTGAAGCCGGCTTTACCCGGCAATTGAATGAGAGGATATTTTACTATGTAGAAGTGTATAAACTATACATATATGTATATATATATGTCACAATGACATGTATATATATATATATGTATTCTATGTGTGTATATTTAGTGTTTACAAGGAAAGAATGGGGTTTTTTTAGTTGCGATATTTTGTTCCCATAGACTTACATGGGACTTCCGGTATCGGTATCGGGTATCGCCGATATTTTAGTGATATCGGCGATACCATTCCGATTCCGATACTTTAGGATATCGGAAAGTATCGCTCAACTCTAGTCCACAGCGATCGGGGAGGTGATCGCGTCTAGTGACCCTGAGAGGTAGCTCGCTAGAAATAGCGGCATTTTCCTCCAAGATGACATTCAAAGGGACAATCACTGTAGGCTCTTCCACTCTCACAGTCAAGCTTTGTGTGGACTTGGGAGCAGAGAGGAATTTCATGTCCTCTAACCTTGCTCGCCGTCATGCAATACCTCTGGTGGCACTCAACAAATCTGTGACTGTCCTGGTAGTGAATGGGTCGACATTGCCCTCACAAATTACACACCAGACTGTTCCTCTTGCATTGTTTGTATCCCCTTGCCATCAGGAGATTATTTCCCTTCTCGTCCTTCCCGAGGGAATAGACGAGATCCTACTAGGAATAGCCTGGCTCCATTTCCACTCCCCACATATAGAGTGGACCTCTGGTAGGATACTGGGTTGGAGTGATTCATGTAGAGGCAAATGTGTCAGGGAGTGCGTTCAGGTTACCGCTACTGAGTTACCCGCAGATCTTACTCCTCTTACCAAGTGCTATTGGTCATATGCAGACGTGTTCTCCAAGAAGGTTGCGGAGACTCTTCCACCTCATCGCCCCTATGACTGTCCTATCAATCTCTTGCCTGGAGCAGAACCTCCTGGGGAAGGGTCCATCCCCTCTCTCTTCCTGAGACGGAGGCTATGTCGCAATATATTCAGGAGAATCTAGCAAGAGGGTTCATTAGGAAGTCGGTGTCACCGGCAGGGGCGGGGTTCTTCTTCGTGCAGAAGAAGAATGGAGAATTACGTCCGTGCATTGATTACAGGGGTCTTAACGCCATGACCGTTAAGAACAAGTAACCGTTGCCCCTGATTTCTGAGCTCTTTGATACGCCCTGGGGAGTAAGGGTATTTACTAAACTAGATCTGCGCGGTGCCTATAACCTGATTCGCATCCGTGAGGGGAACGAATGGAAGACGGCTTTTAATACCAGTGATGGGCATTACAAATATCTGGTGATGCCCTTCGGGCTCTGTAATGCCCCAGCCATTTTCCAAGACTTTGTCAATGACATCTTCCGGGATATGCTCTCCACCTCAGTCGCAGTCTATCTGGATGATATACTCATCTTCTCTTGATATTGACTCCCACCGGAGAGATGTCTGCAGAGTCTTCGACCTCTTATGGGCAAATTCCCTTTACTCAAAGTTGGAGAAATGTGTGTTTGAGCAGGAGTCTTTACCTTTCCTGGGCTATATCATCTCCACCCAAGGATTGGCTATGGATCCTGCCAAACTACAGGCAGTGATGGACTGGCAAGAACCCCATTCTCTTAAAGCGGTGCAGCGCTTTATGGGGTTCATTAATTACTATCGCTAGTTCATTCTGCATTTCTCAACTTTGGTAGCTCCCTAGGTAGCCCTCACCAAGAAAAGAGCAAACCCCAAATTGGGGTCTGAGGAGGTCTCCAAGGCTTTCTCTTCAATCAAGTCACATTTTGCTCGTGCCCCCATCTTATACCGCCCCGATGTGGATAAACCGTTCATATTAGAGGTGGATGCCTCATCTTTTGGTGCTGGAGCAGTCCTCTTTCTAAAGGATGCTCAAGGTCTGAAGCATCCCTGCTTCTTCTTTTCTAAGACCTTCACACCAGCTGAGAGGAATTATTCCATCAGGGACAGGGAGTTGCTAGCAATGAAGTTGGCCTTCTCTGAGTGGAGACATCTGTTGGAGTGGGCTGGCTTTCCCTTCCAAGTCTACACCGATCACAATAATTTGGTGTGTCTACAAACAGCCCAGCGGCTTAATTCCTGCCAGGCTAGATGGTCCTTGTTCTTCTCCCAATTCCATTTCACCCTCCATTTCCTCTCCGGTGAGAAGAACATTCGTGCCGACGCTCTCTCTCACTCCGTGGTGTCTTCTGTGGAGGAGTAAGAGGAGCCTCGGCTTATTGTCCCCACCGAGAGCCTGAGAGCGGTAGCCCCGGTTTCACTAGAGTCTGTGCCTCCGGACAAGACTTTTGTGCCCACCAATTTGCGACCGGAGGTACTCTCTTGGGCACATTCGTCCTGGGTGGGTGGACATTTTGGGGCAAAGAGGACATCTGAGTTGCTGGCGAGGTCGTACTGGTGGTCCGTTATGTCGGGGATTATGTTCTGGCGTGCGTCTCCTGTGCCCAGAATAAGTCCCCTCGACAACGGCCAGCTGAGTTACTGAGTTACTTTACCCTTTGGCAGACAGGCCCTGGGAGATGGTCGGGATGGACTTTGTTGTGGGCTTACCCAAGTCTCGGGGCTACACCATCATTTGGGTGATCTCTTACCATTTTTCCAAAATGGTGCACCTGGTGCCGTTACCACGGTTACCTTCTGCACGGGCCCTGGCAGCGTTGTTCATTAGACATATCTTTCATCTACACGGCATGCCAGACAAAATCGTCAGTGATCGAAGTCCCCAGTTTGCGTCTAGGTTCTGGAGAGAGCTTTGTCATCTACTCAGTATTGAGTTAAATCTCTCTTCAGCATATCATCCCGAGACGAATGGGTTGGTAGAGAGGGCAAACCAAACCTTGGTCACATATCTAAGACACTTTGTCTTTGCCAGGCAGGATGACTTGGCATCTTTGCAACCATGGGCGTAGTTCGCACTTAACAATGCTGTAGCTGATTCTACCGGACAGACCCCATTCCTCCTAAACTACGGTCAGCATTCGCGGGTTCCGGTGCCCATGCCCGTGTTTTCCGCTGACTCCAGGGTGGCAGACTGGGCTGTGGAGGCACGGGATATTTGGGACCACACTCAGGATGCCATTCAGGCCTCCAAGGAGAGGATGAGGTTTTCCGCCAAAGCACATCGGCGCCCCGGTCCGACATTTGCTCCTGGCGACCTAGTGTGGCTCTCCGCCCAAAACATCAGGCTGCGAGTGGAGTCCACTAAGTTGGCACCCCGCTATTTGGGTCCCTTCAAGGTCCTCGAGCAGGTTAACCCTGTGGTCTATCGTTTGGCCCTTCCGCCACGCCTAGGTATCTCCGATACCTTTCATGTGTCCCTACTAAAACTCGTGGTCATGTCCTGGTTTTCCAAGTCATCTGCTGGGACATCGGGTTCGTCTCCGGACGATCACGAGGTGAACGCTATTGTAGGGTGCAAGGTGGTACGGGGAAAAAAAATTTATTTGGTGGACTGGAGGGGTTATGTGCCTGAAGATAGGTCCTGGGAGCCTGCAAAAAATGTTCACGCTCCGCAGCTCATCGCTGAGGGGGGGCCCTAGGAGGGGGGGTAATATTAGGGATCGAGATCCCACTGCTGCACAAGGGGAATCTCGAGCCAGTCCCGCTGCGGTCCCACATCCATCTCCAGCCGCAGTGGAGCCTGCTCAGTAGAGACGTCGGTCCCAGCGTCTCGCCCAGTTTAATACTGTGCAGAGACTTGCTGCTGCCTCTCCTGGTTCCTCTATTGTAACCAGTGCTGGAGCAGGCAGCTCTGGGACTAAGTCCTCTGTTTCTCCGTCTGAGCATGCCCAGGACAAGATCTCCCATTGGAGATCAGGTGTCACATGCTCGATTACAGCAGCGACTCCCATTGGTCCTCCTGGAAGGTCCTGAAGCTGTTGGTGCTCTGGTGCAGTTTCCCATTGGTCCTTTCTGGAAGGTCTTGTAGTTGCTGCTCATTTAAAAGGCTTGCATGACCGCACGGCCATGCGCTAGTATCAAACTTGTTACGTGCTTTGCGCCAGTGTGGTCATGTACGCATGTGATTAGGGCTCGGCTGTAAAACGCCATTAGAATACTGGCACCTCCGGTGAGGAGTTTGTATGCACGTGTTCAGGGCCCGGCTGAAATAAGCCTCTAGAAAACCGGCTACTCCGGTGAGGAGTTGGTTGTCTGCGTTTCTGACTGCATGACCACGGACTGCAATTTGCTCAGCAGTTATTTGTGTCTCCTGTAAGGTTAACAGGACATAGTCTCTATCACAGCGGCTCTGTGGAGTAACACAGTTCACTCATACCGCCATATAGTGCCACAGCATCCATGTCTGCGACTCTGTGGAATAATAGAGTGCTCTCATACCGCCAGTTAGCGCCATCTTACTAGCAGCAGGCTCTGCCTGCACGGTGGACCCCGGGCTGCGAACGCACCTCTTATTTATTTCTATTAGGTGCTTTCCGCAGACCTTAACACAGCTTGGCCAGATGGTCAAATTAGCACAGCGTGAAAGCCCTGAAAATTTATCCCATAGTAGGAAGAGTGCAGTGTGGCACTTTTTTGACCAAAATCCTATTGATGAGGCAAAGGTTATCTGTAAGAAGTGAGGAAGGACCTTTAGCCGAGAGAAAAATCTCCGAAATTTGAATACCAGTTGCATGCTTAGACATTTAAACACCATGCACTTGCAAGCGTGGACAGGACTACAAAGCCTCAGGTAGCACATGTGCACCTGCTCCGACTGAAGGCAGCCAGCAACGCGGCATCACTTCCCCCACTGTAAGCCCACCGGTTAGCACACCACCAGCAAGAAATGTTGAGGTGTCATTGCAAGGCCAAAGCAGTCAGGGACTCACAATGCTTTTCCAACGAAAGACTGAATCTAGGCCATCTGTTGAGAACGTTTTGGAGACGACTTCGGAGCTGAAGCTACCTCTGGTGGTTGCTGAGGGTATTGAACCTATGTTGAATACCATGAGTCCTACACCTGCAGATAACGAGTGGTTGTCAGGTGGTACTGACTGGCCTGATATAAGTGAGCTGATGTCCCATGATCCTTGCCGGTGATCAATTGTGCTTCCTGGTCTAGTTTGGCATTCAGCTTGCTTTCCTGCTGTCTCCTGCTTGCGTTCAGATAAGTCTCTTTCAGTTTTTTTTACTGTGGTTTGAATTCCTTGCTTTGTGCTGCATTGCTTTTTGTCTTCAGCCGAGTCCCCTTTGGGGGGCTTTGGCTGGTCTCCGTTCGTTTTTTGTATTTGTTCATTTGCTCAGTTCTTGTGATATTTTACTGCTGGGTAGCTACGTGTCCACACCAGAGATCTGATATAGGTGATCGAGACCATGTGGTCTCAGTGTTTTTGGATTCAGAAGTGTTGGAGTTTTTCCTAGGGTTTTTCTGGGTTGCAGAAAGTATTCTCTCCTGTGCTGTCCTATCTAGACAGTTTTGGGCCCCAGCGTTTGCTCAATCTATTTTCTGTCTGTGTTCTTATTTTCATCTTGTCTAATCGCCATTATATGTTTGGGGGCTTCCTACTCTTTTGGGGTCTACTCCGGGGCAGTTAGCTTTCCTCTTTCCATCTTCAGGGATAGCTATCTCTCCGGCTGTGCCGAGGCGTCTAGGACCACCGTAGGTACGCTCCACGGCTGCATCTAGTTGTGTGGTTAGTTTAGGGGTCTGCAACCTATTAGTTTCCAACCTCTCTGGTGTTAGGCAGCCTATGCGGTTTTTTGATCCTGCCTCCTCAGCTACCATAACATAACAGCCATCACCACCATCACCATCACCAACCCCCTCTCAGTCCGTCATGTCCTCCGATAGTTCCACCGTATGCAGCTCTCAAGTCCAGCTCACTCTACCAGACACTCTGAGTAGGACAAGAAAGTACTCATGCTCTCATCCGCGTACACTGGCTTTGAACGCCTAAATTGCCAAACTGATCTCATTAGAGATGATGCCCTTCCATTTGGTTGAAAGCGCAGTGTTCCGAGACCTCTTGGCCTACGCTGTCCCACTCTATGACCTACCCAGTCGGCACTTCTTTTTTAGAAAAGCCATCCCTGCCCTCCACCTGCATGTGAAAGTCAGCATTATCCATGCACTCAAACAATTAGTGAGTGGAAAGGTGCACTCACAACAGATGCATGGGCCGTTACGTGTCCATCACTGCGCATTGGGTTAATGTGGTGGATGCAGGGTCCACAGGGGACAGTGTCGGTGGGACAGTGCTGCCTAGCCCATGGTATAGGCAAGAGTTGGCTGTAGGTGTTCGACCCTCCTCCTCCTCCAGAAGCGAAAGCTCGTCGACAGAGCGCAGTCGCACGAGCACTGCATCCGCAGCTGCCAGTGTTGCACACGAGGTGTCCCACCTGTTTTAAAGATTATGTCTTTGGGCGACAACAGACACACCGTGGAGATACTGGCCTACTGCTTGCAGCAAGAAACTGAGTCATGGCTGGGCAGTCTACATCTTGAGCCAGTCAAGGTAGTCAGTGATAACGGCTGTAATTTTGTGGCGGCCATAGCCCTGGCAAAGCTCAGACACATACCTTGCCTGGCTCACACCTTGAACCTGGTGGTGCAGTACTTCATAAATAATTATCCAGAGTTACCAGCCCTGCTCCATAAGGTGCGAAGACTGTTCTCGCACATCCGTCGCTCGCCTGTAGACTCCAGTCGTATGCAGAGGCTGCAGCGATCGGTCCACCTCCCAAGCACCGCCTAATCATAGACACTGCAACAAGGTGGAACGCCACCATGCACATGGTTGAGAGGCTGTGCGAACAGAGTCAGGCTGTAATATATTGGTGGGAGGATACACGGGCAGGCAGTTTGAGGGCAGACATGGAGTTGTCAGGTGTGCAGTGGTCAAAGCTGAAAGACCTCTGTAAAGTCCTTCAGTGTTTTGAGGAATGCACATGGCTGGTAAGCGCAGACGATGCCATCATAAGCATCAGCATCCCACTTATGCGTCTGCTCATTCAAACTTTGATGCACATTAAGGATCAGGCATCTGCAGTGGAGGAGGAAGAGGATGGAAGCCTTGATGACAGTCAGCCATTGTCTGCTCAGGGAACTGTCCTGGACGAGGTGGAGGAAGAAGAGGAAGAAGAGGAGGATAAGGGGATGATTATTTTGGGGAGGAGGATGCATCTCAGGGGGCAAGAGAAAATGTTGGCTTGCCAAGGTCAGGTACAGGGTTTGTGTGTGACTGGAGGGATGTGGATTTGGTAGAAAGTGCTCCTCCACCCACCACTGGCAGTGCATCAATGACACCTGGAACATTGACCCACATGTGTGAATATGTCTTGTGGATCCTAAAAAGAGACCCCCGCATTGCCAAAATTATGAAGGATGACAACTACTGGTTGGCCAGCATCCTCGATCCACGCTATAAAGGCAAATTACAGAACATCATGCCATAGGAGAACCTAGAGCTAATATTGGTAAACAAGCAAGCAACTTTGGTAAACTGTTTGTTAGAGGCATTCCCAGCACACAGCAGCGGTGTAGGTTCTACCACGAGCCGTACTGGGTAACATGGAAGAGTTGTTTGTGGTGCACACAGCCGAAGTGGCGTTGGAGACAGGGGTTTCATGACCATGTTGTGGACTGATTTCTCGAGTACCGCTCACACAAACTGTTAATACTGAATTGATTGCAACAGACAGGAGACAGCAGTTGTCAAAATTACCTCTCCTCCCCTATCGATGTTCTCCCTCACAGTTCATTCCCCTTTGACTACTGGGCCTGTAAACTGGACACCTGGCCTGAATAGGCACAATATGCCTTACAGGAGTTTGCTTGCCCTGCAGGTAGTGTGCTATCAGAAAGAGTCTTCAGTGCTGCTGGATCAATCCTGACAGAAAGAAGGACCCGGCTGTCGACCCAAAATGTTGGTGATCTCAACTTCATTAAAATGAACCATGCCTGGGTTTCAAAGGATTTTGTACCACCTTCCCCTGATGACACATAGGTTGCCAGCAAAATGGATCACTTTGTCATCCTCTTCCTCCGACTTCTCCAATTCCTCCATTTGCAGCTGCCTACACCTCAACATATTCCGGTTTTTCCACCTCCCTAGCTGGGCTGTACACCCCAGGGCCAGTGTCAGCATCTGGCGCACCCGTGCAAGTGCCGGGGCCCTGAGCAGGTGGGAGTCCCACTCGCCATCAGAGAAACCGGCGTACTATGAGGCATTCTGTGCCAGTGCTGGTGCCCAAGAGTGGGCCCTCCTGCTTGCTAAGGGCCCCAGCATTTGCAATACTTACCTCTCCCTGCTCCACCGCTGTGACGTCTTCCGCGTTTTCTGACAGTGACATTCAGGACAGAGAGCGCGATGACGTCACATCTTTGTGCCCTCTGCCTGAACAGTCACAGTGCATAGAGCTGGAAGATGGCGACGCTGAGGAGTCCAGAGTAGAGCAGTGCCCAGCAAGGAGAGATATTTCATTTTTTTAATGTTTGGAGCAATATATGGGGAGCATTATACACTGGAGAATTATATATGAGGCCCATCATACACTTGAGCATCATAAATAGGGCTCATTATACACTGGAGCATTATATACTGGGCACATCATACACTGGATGTCATGGGTGTATCGCCACGAGGATCGTCGCGATTACACACTCTGACTTCTCACAGCTGAGTTGCTGTTTCTTTGTGTTTGGTAATGAGGGAGTTAATTTTACCTAGCTCTTTGCTAAGACTAGGTCCAGCCTCGCCCGGCTGCTTTTGATTATGTTCTAATTAGCTTCCTTTATATAGCTGCCAGTCTGGGTGTTAGATGCCGGTGAAAGCATTCATGTAGTCTAGCAGACTGGATCGGTTCTGAGAATACTTAAGCTAAGAGTTCCTTAGTTGTTTTTACTCTTACAGCTTATAGTTTATCTCTGAGACCTTAGGTGTTCCTACTGTGTGTGAGTGTTGTATGTAAGACTTTATTTACTTTATTTCTTGTCTTTCTTGTATGTCTTTCTGTTCATTAACCGTTACCTGTTCATTCCCTTTGGTGGTAATCAGGGTCCTTCTTAGGACTAGATTACAGTTGGCAGGGATTGATAGGAGACAGGGTTTACGCTGGTGGCCTGGACCTCTGTACCTTTAACAGTACCTCCAGGTAGAGGGATTAGTTAGGACCCCAGTTTAGGGTCAGCATAGACCCGGTCACCCTCTAGCCGGAGACAGCGTATAACGGATTCCGTATTGACCCACTGGACATTCTGTCAGGTAATTCTATGTTATCATATATCTATGCGCATGTTATATAGTATGTTGCCCTTTTGATATAGATTACTGACATCACATATATATATATCTGCTATACAGCGTGACATTTTCACCGGCCCATACTAAAGATTCTCCCAGCTGTCATGGATCCAGTAGCCCAGCTGGCCCGGCAGTTGCAGGGGTTGTCCATGGAGTTTGCAGACATTAAGTCCAAGGTTTTGTCCCCCCCGGAGCAAACCAGATCTGAACCTAAGGTTGCTCTCCCGGACAGGTTCACTGGTGGGCGGGACAAATTTTTTACCTTCCGGGAGGCATGTAAATTGTACTTTCGGCTGCGGCCTCGGTCATCTGGGAGTGAAGAGCAGAGGGTGGGAATTGTTATCTCGCTCTTAAAAGGGGACCCTCAATCTTGGGCTTCTCTATTCCTCCAGGCTCCCCAGATCTCAGTCAGTGGATCGATTTTTTACTGCCCTGGGTCTGGTATATGATGATCCGGATCGAGTTTCCCTTGCTGAAACAAAGTTACGTAAAATACGGCAAGGAAATCGTCCAGCGGAGGAATATTCTTCTGAGTTCCGTAGATGGGCAACAGATACTCAGTGGAATGACCCAGCTCTTAGGAGCCAGTTTTGTCAAGGGTTGTCTGACAAATTAAAAGATGTGTTGGCTCAGTATGATTCTCCTCCATCACTGGAGGCTGCTATGGCCCTCGCTATTCGCATTGATAGACGAATTCGGGGAAGACGCGAGGTAACTCCGCCTCCTGTGATGACTCCACCTACTACTAAAGTCCCTTATACTGAGGTTCCCCTGGTCTGTTCTGAGGAACCCATGCAGTTGGGAGGGACATCTTTTTGTAGGAGGGAATCGGCGGTGCACTGCAAGACTAGAAGGTGTTTCTTTTGCGGGAGAGAGGGACATTTTGTTGGGGGGGGTGTCCATCCGGGCCTCTTTGAGCAAAGGAGTTAACCTGGGAGTGTGTATTTCGTCCCCAAATCCCTCTCAGTTTCTCGTGCCTGCGGAGGTGGTGATTGGTACTAGAACTGAGAGGATTTCTGTTTTTCTTGATAGTGGGTCCGGGGCTAATCTGGTGGACGCTCGGTTTGCCCAGGTGCATGGTATGCAACTGAGTGTATTGGCCAAACCGGTCCCTATAGTATCTATTGATTCTAGACCTCTCGGTCAAGGTAGCTTGGTACAAGCTGTTCATAACATAGATCTTCGAGTAGGGGCAATACATAAAGAGCAATTGTCTTGTTATGTGTTGGAGGGTCTACCCACTCCTATTGTGTTGGGACTTCCTTGGTTGGCTAAACATAACCCAGTGATTGATTGGCAATCCGGAAAGATAAGCCAGTGGGGTGAATTTTGCAGGAATAACTGCATGAGCACGGTCATCGGTGCGGTTGTGCCTAGGACTTTGTCTCCTTTTCTGGAGGACTTTGGGGAGATGTTCTCAGAGGAGGGGTGTAAAGAGTTACCTCCTCATCGCGCATATGACTGCTCAATAAAGTTGCTTCCTGATGCCTTATCTCGTACTTTCCCAGGGGCCGGGAAGACGGATGATCCGGTTCCTATTCCTCAGGAGGGAGTTGTAGTGTCAGCTGTATGCTCTGAGCTTGAGGGGGAGGTATTGGGGGCTCAGGGGGACGCCCCTGGGGGACTTCCAGGTAGACTGATAGTTCCAGATCGGTTAAGACTGAAGGTTACGGGGAACCGTTACAAACGGATGGCTGATAGGGGGAGAGTTTCTGGTCTAGATCTGAAGGTGAACGATCTGGTTTGGTTGTCTACCAGGAATATAAAACTTAAAGTTTCCTCCTGGAGGTTGGGTCCCAGATTCATCGGGCCGTACAGGATCAGTTCCATAATTAATCCTGTGGCATTTCGTCTGGACCTTCCTCCTACGTTTAAAATTCATAATGTGTTTCACAAGTCATTACTTAAAAAGTATGTGGCACCAGTCATACCGTCACCTCTACCTCCTCCTTCAGTGGTGGTCAATGATAACGTGGAATTTCATGGGTCGAAAATCATTGACTCACGTCTCAGTCGCCGATCCTTTCAGTACTTGGTTCATTGGAGGGGGTATGGTCCTGCGGAGAGGACGTGGGTCCCTGCATCTGATGTTAACGCAGATCGATTGGTTCGGACCTTTCACACAACTCACCCGGGCAGACCTGGCCCTGAGGGTCCGGAGTCCCCTCGTAGAGGGGGGGTACTGTCATGGGTGTATCGCCACGAGGATCGTCGCGATTACACACTCTGACTTCTCACAGCTGAGTTGCTGTTTCTTTGTGTTTGGTAATGAGGGAGTTAATTTTACCTAGCTCTTTGCTAAGACTAGGTCCAGCCTCGCCCGGCTGCTTTTGATTATGTTCTAATTAGCTTCCTTTATATAGCTGCCAGTCTGGGTATTAGATGCCGGTGAAAGCATTCATGTAGTCTAGCAGACTGGATCGGTTCTGAGAATACTTAAGCTAAGAGTTCCTTAGTTGTTTTTACTCTTACAGCTTATAGTTTATCTCTGAGACCTTAGGTGTTCCTACTGTGTGTGAGTGTTGTATGTAAGACTTTATTTACTTTATTTCTTGTCTTTCTTGTATGTCTTTCTGTTCATTAACCGTTACCTGTTCATTCCCTTTGGTGGTAATCAGGGTCCTTCTTAGGACTAGATTACAGTTGGCAGGGATTGATAGGAGACAGGGTTTACGCTGGTGGCCTGGACCTCTGTACCTTTAACAGTACCTCCAGGTAGAGGGATTAGTTAGGACCCCAGTTTAGGGTCAGCATAGACCCCGGTCACCCTCTAGCCGGAGACAGCGTATAACGGATTCCGTATTGACCCACTGGACATTCTGTCAGGTAATTCTATGTTATCATATATCTATGCGCATGTTATATAGTATGTTGCCCTTTTGATATAGATTACTGACATCACATATATATATATCTGCTATACAGCGTGACACTGGAGCATTATAAATGGGGCCAATAATACAATGGAGCATCAGATACGGGACCCATTATACACTGGAGCATCATATGGGGCCCATTATATATGGAGCATTATATAGGCCCATCATACACTGGAGCATCATCCATGGGGCCCATCATATACTGGAGCATCATATGGGGCCCATTATATATGGAGCTTTACTTAGGCCCATCATACACTGGAGCATCATCCATGGGACCCATCATATACTGGAGCATCATTTGGGGCCCATTATATATGGAGCATTATATAGGCCCATCTTACACTGGAGACTAGAGATAAGCGACTTTCTCTTTTTTCGGGTCGAGTCGGGTTTCACAAAACCCGACTTTCGCAAAAGTCGGGTCGAGTGAAATCAGCCGACTATCGCGAAAAATCGGCTGGTCAATCGAAACACGAAACCCAATGTAAGTCAATGGGGAAGCAGAAAACACACCTACAGTGCCCATTTCAATGTCAACAACATCAATCATTATTACTTAAGCTTGGCAACCTTTATTCACTTTATAATAATGTTTACGCATTGAAAAATGGGGATTATTTGGCTCAACTTGTGGGGGGGTTGGGATGGCTCCCGGTATTCATGTGCCCCTGGGCAAAGAGTATCAGTGGGCCCTTTAATACATACCACAATTAATGATGCTCTGTAACGGCACAGAAATCTAGATATACTACAAATGCATAATACTTCACTTCTTACATGACATGACGGCTATCTATGTAAACATGTACAATAGCTAGTAAAAAGGACACTATATTCCTCCATAAAGTATTATGGCCACCATATAGTGTGCCATACATAAGAATGAGCCCCATTTAATGCTCCATACAGAGTAGGGCCCATATGATCCTCTATACCCTACATGATGGGCCATAAATAATGAACCCCATATGATGATCCAGTATATGATGGTCCACATGGATGATGCTCCAGTGTATGATGGGCCAAAATCAAGCTCCATATATAATGGGCCCCATTATTAATGTTCCAGCGTGTAATGGGCCATGTAAATGCTCCTCCAGTGTCTGATGTCCCCCATTTTGAATGCATCAGTATATGATGGGCCCTATGCCTGCTGCTCCAGTCTCTGATTGGCCCATGGCTGCTGCTTCAGTCTCTGATTGGCACCATGCCTGCTGCTTCAGTCTCTGATCTGCCCCATGGCTGCTGCTTCAGTCTCTGATTGGCCCCATGGCTGCTTCTTCAGTCTATGATTGGCCCCATGCCTGCTGCTCCAGTCTCTGATCTGCCCCATGGCTGCTGCTCCAGTCTCTGATCGGCCCAATGCCTGCTGCTCCAGTCTGTGATCAGCCCCATGGCTGGTGCTTCAGTCTCTGATTGGTCCCATGCCTACTGCTTCAATCTCTGATTGGCCCCATGGCTGCTGCTCCAGTCTCTGATTGGCCCCATGCCTGCAGCTCCAGTCTCTTATCTGCCCCATGGCTGCTTCTTCAGTCTCTGTTTGGCCCCATGGCTGCTGCTCCACTCTCTGATCTGCCCCATGGCAGCTGCTCCAGTGTGTTATGGACCCAAATCATGGTCCATATTATTAAATTTCCACTGTATAATGAGTCCCATAAATGCTGCTCCACTCTCTGATTGGCACCATGCCTGCTGCTCCAGTCTGTGATTGGCCCCATGCTCGCAGCTCCAGTCTCTGATTGGCCCCAAGCCTGCAGCTCCAGTCTCTGATCTGCCACATGGCTGTTGCTCCAGTCTTGATAGGTCCCATGACTGCTGCTCCAGTCTCTGATAGGTCACATGCCTGCTGCTCCACTCTCTGATAGGTCCCATGACTGCTGCTCCAGTCTCTGATTGGCCCCATGCCTGCAGCTCCAGTCTCTGATCTGCCTCATGGCTGCTGCTTCAGTCTCAGATTGGCCCCATGCCTGCTGCTCCAGTCTCTGATTGGCCCCATGGCTGCTGCTTCAGTCTCTGATTGGCCCCATGGCTGCTGCTTCAGTCTCTGATTGGCCCCATGGCTGCTGCTTCAGTCTCTGATTGGCCCATGCCTGCTGCTCCAGTCTCTGATCTGCCCCATGGCTGCTGCTCCAGTCTCTGATCGGCCCCATGCCTGCTGCTCCAGCCTGTGATTTGCCCCATGGCTGCTGCTTCAGTCTCTGATCGGCCCCATGCCTGCTGCTCCAGTCTCTGATTTGCCCCATGGCTGCTGCTTCAGTCTCTGATTGGCCCCATGGCTGCTTCTTCAGTCTCTGATTGGCCCCATGCCTGCTGCTCCAGTCTCTGATTGGCCCCATGCCTGCTGCTCCAGTCTCTGATCGACCCCATGGCTGTTGCTCCAGTCTCTGATATGGCCCCAAGGCTGCTGCTCCATCTCTAATAGGCCCCATGCCTGCTGCTCAGTCTCTGATTGGCTCTATGGCTTGCCTCAGTCTCTGATCGGCCCCATGGCTGCTATTTCAGTCTCTGATTGGCCCCATGCCTGCTGCTCCAGTCTCTGATTGGCCCCATGCTGCTGCTCCAGTCTCTGATTTGCCCCATGGCTGCTGCTTCAGTCTCTGATTGGCCCCATGGCTGCTTCTTCAGTCTCTGATTGGCCCCATGCCTGCTGCTCCAGTCTCTGATTGGCCCATGCCTGCAGATCCAGTCTCTGATCACCCCATGGCTGTTGCTCCAGTCTCTGATAGGCCCCAAGCCTGCTGCTCCACTCTCTATAGGCCCCATGCCTGCTGCTTCAGTCTCTGATTGGCTCTATGCTTGCGCTCAGTCTCTGATCAGCCCCATGGCTGCTTTTCAGTCTCTGATTGGCCCCATGCCTGCTGCTCCAGTCTCTGATTGGCCCCCATGGCTGGTGCTTCAGTCTCTGATTGGTCCCATGGCTGCTGCTTCATCTCTGATTGGCCCCATGCCTGCTGCTTCCAGTCGTCTAATCTGCCCAATGATCTGCTGCTTCAGTCTCTGATCGGCCCCATGCCTGCTACTCCAGTCTCGTGATCTGCCCCATGGCTGTGCTTCAGTCTCTGATTGGCCCCATGGCTGTGCTTCAGTCTCGATTGGCCCCATGGCTGCTGCTCCATCTCTGATCTGCCCATGGCTGCTGCTCCAGTGTTTATGGACCCAATCATGGTCCCATATTATTAATGATGCCGTGTTATTATGATGGGCCCCATAAATGCTGTCTCATTCTCTGATTGGCCCCATGCTGCTGCTCCAGTCTGTGATCGCCCCATGCCTTCTGCTCCAGTCTGTGATATGCCCAATGTCTGCTGCTTCAAGTACTCTGATTGGCCCCATGGCTGCTGCTTCAGTCTCTGATTGGCCCCATGCCTGCTGCTTCAGTCTCTGATTGGCCCCATGCCTGCAGCTCCATTCTCTGATCTGCCCCATGGCTGTTACTCCTAGTCTCTGATAGGCCCCATGCCTGCTGCTCACTCTCTGATAGGCCCCATGCCTGCTGCTCAGTCTCTGATATGGCCCCATGCCTGCTGCTCCAGTCTCTGATCTGCCCCATGGCTGCTGCATTTAGGTCTCTGATAGGCCCCATGCCTGCTGCTCCATCTCTGATCTGCCCCATGGCTGCTCGCTTCAGTGTGTTATGGACACAATCATGGTCCATATTATTGAATGTTCCAGTGTTATAATTGGCCCATAAATGTGCTCCATCTTGATTGGCCCCATGCCTGCTGCTCCAGTCTTGATTGGCCCTCCATGACTGCATTGCTCCAGTCTTGATGCTGAGCCCCATGGCTGTTGCTCCAGTCTCTGATAGGCCCCGTGGCTGCTGCTCCACTCTCTGATAGGCCCCATGCCTGCTGCTTCAGTCTCTGATTGGCCCATGCCTGCTGCTCCTGTCTGTGATTGGCTCCATGGCTGCTGCTTCAGTCTCTGATATGCCCTATGGCTGCTGCTTCAGTCTCTGATTTGCCCCATGGCTGCTTCTTCAGTCTCTGATTGGCCCCATGCCTGCTGCTCCAGTCTCTGATCTGCCCCATGGTTGCTGCTCCAGTGTGTTATGGACCCAAATCATTGTCCATATTATTAAAGATCCAGTGTATAATGGGCCCCTCAATGCTGCTCCACTCTCTGATAGGCCCCATGCCTGCTGCTCCAGTCTCTGATTGGCCCCATGGCTGCAGCTCCAGTCTCTGATCTGCCCCATGGCTGCTGCTTCATTCTCTGATTGGCCCCATGCCTGCTGCACCACTCTCTGATCTGCCCCATGGCTGCTGCTCCAGTGTGTTATGGACCCAAATCATGGTCCATATTATTAATGATCCAGTGTATAATGGGCCACATAAATGCTGCTCCACTTTCTGATTGGCCCCATGCCTGCAGCTCCACTCTGTGATCTGCCCCATGGCTGCTGCTTCAGTCTCTGATTGGCCCCATGGCTGCTGCTTCAGTCTTTGATTGGCCCCATGGCTGCTGCTCCAGTCTGTGATTGGGGCCCATGCCTGCAGTTCCAGTCTTTGATCTGCCCCATGGCTGTTGCTCCAGCCGCTGATTGGCCCCATGCCTGCTGCTCCACTCTCTGATAGGCCCCATGCCTGCAGCTTCAGTCTCTGATCAGCCCCATGGCTGCTGCTTCAGTCTCTGATTGGCCCCATGCCTGCTGCTCAACTCTCAGATCTGCCCCATGGTTGCTGCTCCAGTGTGTTATGGACCCAAATCATGGTCCATATTATTAATGATCCAGTGTATAATGGGCCCAATAAATGCTGCTCCAGTCTCTGATTGGTCCCATGCCTGCAGCTCCAGTCTCTGATCTACCCATGGCTGTTGCTTCAGTCTCTGATTTGCCCATGGCTGCTGCTTCAGTCTCTGATTGGCCCCATGCCTGCTGCTCCAGTCTCTGATCTGCCCCATGGCTGCTGCTCCAGTGTGTTATGGACCCAAATCATGGTCCATATTATTAATGATCCAGTGTATAATGGGCCCAATAAATGCTGCTCCAGTCTCGTATTGGCCCCATGCCTGCAGCTCCAGTCTCTGATCTACCCCATGGCTGCTGCTTCAGTCTCTGATTTGCCCCATGGCTGCTGCTTCATTCTCTGATTGGCCCCATGCCTGCTGCACCACTCTCTGATCTGCCCTATGGCTGCTGCTCCAGTGTGTTATGGACCCAAATAATGGTCCATTTTATTAATGATCCAGTGTATAATGGGCCCCATAAATGCTGCTCCATTCTCTGATTGGCCCCATGCCTGCTGCTCCAGTCTGTGATCGGCCCCATGCCTTCTGCTCCTGTCTGTGATATGCCCCATGGCTGCTGCTTCAGTCTCTGATTGGCCCCATGGCTGCTGCTTCAGTCTCTGATTGGCCCCATGCCTGCTGCTTCAGTCTCTGATTGGCCCCATGCCTGCAGCTCCAGTCTCTGATCTGCCCCATGGCTGTTACTCCAGTCTCTGATAGGCCCCATGCCTGCTGCTCCACTCTCTGATAGGCCCCATGCCTGCTGCTCCAGTCTCTGATTGGCCCCATGCCTGCAGCTCCAGTCTCTGATCTGCCCCATGGCTGCTGCTTCAGTCTCTGATAGGCCCCATGCCTGCTGCTCCACTCTCTGATCTGCCCCATGGCTGCTGCTTCAGTGTGTTATGGACCCAAATCATGGTCCATATTATTAATGATCCAGTGTATAATTGGCCCCATAAATGCTGCTCCACTCTCTGATTGGCCCCATGCCTGCTGCTCCAGTCTGTGATTGGCCCCATGACTGCAGCTCCAGTCTCTGATCTGCCCCATGGCTGTTGCTCCAGTCTCTGATAGGCCTCGTGGCTGCTGCTCCACTCTCTGATAGGCCCCATGCCTGCTGCTCCTGTCTGTGATTGGCTCCATGGCTGCTGCTTCAGACTCTGATAGGCCCTATGGCTGCTGCTTCAGTCTCTGATTTACCCCATGGCTGCTGCTTCAGTCTCTGATTGGCACCATGCCTGCTGCTCCAGTCTCTGATCTGCCCCATGGCTGCTGCTCCAGTGTGTTATGGACCCAAATCATTGTCCATATTATTAAAGATCCAGTGTATAATGGGCCCCTCAATGCTGCTCCACTCTCTGATAGGCCCCATGCCTGCTGCTCCAGTCTCTGATTGGCCCCATGCCTGCAGCTCCAGTCTCTGATCTGCCCCATGGCTGCTGCTTCATTCTCTGATTGGCCCCATGCCTGCTGCACCACTCTCTGATCTGCCCCATGGCTGCTGCTCCAGTGTGTTATGGACCCAAATCATGGTCCATTTTATTAATGATCCAGTGTATAATGGGCCCCATAAATGCTGCTCCACTTTCTGATTGGCCCCATGCCTGCAGCTCCAGTTTGTAATCTGCCCCATGGCTGCTACTTCAGTCTCTGATTGGCCCCATGGCTGCTGCTTCAGTCTTTGATTGGCCCCATGGCTACTGCTCCAGTCTGTGATTGGGGCCCATGCCTGCAGTTCCAGTCTTTGATCTGCTCCATGGTGGTTGCTCCAGTCGCTGATTGGCCCCATGCCTGCTGCTCCACTCTCTGATAGGCCCCATGCCTGCAGCTTCAGTCTCTGATCAGCCCCATGGCTGCTGCTTCAGTCTCTGATTGGCCCCATGCCTGCTGCTCAACTCTCAGATCTGCCCCATGGTTGCTGCTCCAGTGTGTTATGGACCCAAATCATGGTCCATATTATTAATGATCCAGTGTATAATGGGCCCAATAAATGCTGCTCCAGTCTCTGATTGGCCCCATGCCTGCTGCTTCAGTCTCTGATTTGCCCCATGGCTGCTGCTTCAGTCTCTGATTGGCCCCATGCCTGCTGCTCCAGTCTCTGATCTGCCCCATGGCTGCTTATCCAGTGTGTTATGGACCCAAATCATTGTCCATATTATTAATGATCCAGTGTATAATGGGCCCCTCAATTCTGCTCCACTCTCTGATAGGCCCCATGCCTGCTGCTCCAGTCTCTGATTGGCCCCATGCCTGCAGCTCCAGTCTCTGATCTGCCCCATGGCTGCTGCTTCATTCTCTGATTGGCCCCATGCCTGCTGCACCACTCTCTGATCTGCCCCATGGCTGCTGCTCCAGTGTGTTATGGACCCAAATAATGATCCATATTATTAATGATCCAGTGTATAATGGGCCCAATAAATGCTGCTCCAGTCTCTGATTGGCCCCATGCCTGCAGTTCCAGTCTTTGATCTACCCCATGACTGCTGCTTCAGTCTCTGATTGGCCCCATGTCTGCTGCTCCAGTCTCTGATTGGCCCCATGGCTGCTGCTTCAGTCTCTGATTGGCCCCATGCCTGCTGCTCCAGTCTCTGATCTGCCACATGGCTGCTGCTCCAGTCTCTGATTGGCCCCATGCCTGCTGCTCCAGTCTGTGATCGGCCCCATGCCTGCTGCTTCAGTCTGTGATCTGCCCCAAGGCTGCTGCTTCAGTCTCTGATTGGCCCCATGCCTGCTGCTCCAGTCTCTGATTGGCCCCATGCCTGCTGCTCCAGTCTCTGATTGGCCCCATGCCTGCAGCTCCAGTCTCCGATCTGCCCCATGGCTGTTGCTCCAGTCTTTGATAGGCCCCATGTGAAAAGGTAACCGTGTGCACAGCCAAAGAGAGAGGTGCCCGAGTAGGTTCCCACACCGTAACTAAATATGAAATGAACTCGGCACTCAACTTATGTGTATGAGATATAAGGTTTTTATTCACAGTAGTAGCGAAACGTTTCGGTCCTATATCATGGACCTTCATCAGTCACTACATTTATAACAAAAAGAAAAAGGATAATATTATTAATATCAAAAGTGAAAAAAAGTATATACATATAGCAACTTGGTCATTTCATAGTGAGAAATAGGGAAAAATTATTTCAGATCAAATGCTAGAGAGATCAGGGAGAGGTCATAGATCAGAGTAAAATAGAGGTATCAGAAACAACGACAAGAGTGGGGACATACCACAAACTACTGCATAAAGGGTTAATCCACAATGGGAAAAGGAGAAGCTGGATGCAGCTGTAAAGTGAAAATAGGAATATAATGCGTGCTGTTGCAAGATACAAACGGTCTATGTGCATAGAGATATACATATGAAACATACCCAGTGGTGGTAGATAAGAATGAAGCCAAATGTCTCTATTTGAGCCGATATCCTGAAAAAATGGCCAGGTGTAAGTATCTGGATAATGGAAGAGCAGTGTGACAGCAGTATGTGTCAGAGACTGACCTGTGGGATAAAGTCCAGCGGTGAATGTGATCTCTGCGTGGGACGCGGTGTCCACCGCAAGTCTGAGTGCAGGGATAGCTGAAATCAGCGTGTATAAGAAAGGAAGAAGCGGGACTACGCGTCAGTGAGAGCACAGAGCATCAGACAGGAAGTGAGGTGGCAGGAAATCAATGGATGTGAGTTCCACCACTAATAGTTTGCGTTCCAGTGGGTGCTTAGGAACTGGAGGACGTCCCACAGATGGGAGGAGTAGAAAGGACGACGTGCTGAAGAAGTTGTTGTGGGATATAAACATCAGAGTGGCGTGGCAGCATATTAGTATTAATACAGGCGGCTCTGAAGAGGAAAGAGAGACATATTAATAAAAGCACAACATGTTATAGCATTATATGATGTAATCCTATATATTGATATGGGGAATAGCTTAAACTGTAATTTTACATAATATTAAACAGAATAGGAAAATTAAGGTATTCACGGGTGTGAGTATTGTGATGTTATATATTATAAAATGTCACATAGCTTGTGAAATAGCAAGGATGGTTATACAGTCAGGCATCTGATATTCAGAGTATATATGGACAGCGAATAATGTTCATATAAGAATGCAGAGTAAAAAGAGGCACCTGTAAATATCAAGAAAAAGTAAGCCGGGGTAAAACAAGGTTACATGAAAGAGAGTAAATCGTATTCACGATTGAGGCCCCTGGGTGATAGAGTATCCAGGGTGTGTATTCAATAAGCCTCTCTCTTTTTTAATTGTCGTATGCGATCGCCGCCTCGTCGTGAATGTGTTATCTGTTCCAGAATTTGAAATTTAAGTTGGGCTATAGTGTGTCCCATTGTGATGAAATGATATGGGATGGGCGTCCAGGTTCACTGGAAGATTGTGTAGGTGTAGGTGCGGGAGATTTAGAAAAGTATACACGCAATCTTAGGGAACGGAAAAAAACCGTTGTAAGTCCATCTCAAGTTCAAATGTCCTATATTTGTATGAGGGGCAGAAAGAAAGTCCTTTTTGTAGAACATGGTATTCTGCGATGCTCAAGGTCCTGGATGAGATGTTAATGACGAGAGGGCACATACCTGGGAACGAGTTGTCCGTATCTGATTCGCATTGTCCCTTCGGTCTGTGCCCCCGTCTGGTCCTCTTCGTCGTGTTTGCCGTCTTCGTGGGCCTAAAAAAGGAATTGAAGCAGAAGAGGGGCCACCTCTGTCCTGTTCTGAGCCGGAGGTGGAGGCATCTGTTGAGGATCTTTGGCCTGATCGGGAGGAGTTGCGCCATGAAGAGGGTCTATCTCTCCACTTGTAAACACGGTTGAGGTTATAGTCTTCTAAGTCCCGGGCAAATTTCTGTTGTTTGCGATCCTCTATGTCAATCTGTGTTGGACTATGTTGGTATTTATCTGGGATTTTAGTGAAGAGATTTCCTCAGGTGTCCCCGTGGAGGATAATTGTGCCTCAATAGAACGTACTTGCTCGTTGCTGGTGATTAAAGCCTTCTGCAGATGTTCTACAGTTAAAAGCATGAGGTCGAAAGAGCACTTATTAAGTATTTGTTCATATTTGTGACAATAATCAGTAGAATCCGAAAAGAGAGTGGGACGAAGTGGTACTCGTAAGCCCCGTGGGATTCTCTGAACTCTAATATATTCAGTGATGGTGGCATAGGGTAGGATTGCTTTTGTACATCATTACCATCCTTACGTGTATATCCTACATAAATCTATTCGCCAACATTGGCCACTCCTACAGACAGCACATCCTGACATCAGAGAATTTTCTAAACCTTTTCTCCCATGTTTCCGTCGTGCTCCCAACTTGAGAGATTCCCTGATTAGAGCCGATCTAGGCCCCAAAAAACCTGTAACTTCACAACAATTTCTGAAAAGACCTAAAATCGGCACGTTTCCTTGCTTGGGATGCACCCAATGTAACAATGTACTCAGGGGTGAGACCATTTATCATCCCCATACGGGAAAAACGTTCAAAGTCCGTGGTTTTTTCACCTGTGACACCGCCTTCGTGATATACGTGATAAAGTGCCCGTGCGGGCTACTATATGTGGGAGAGACAAGCCAACCAGTGAAACATCGCATTTCAAAACACAAATCGACCATAAGGTGTAAAAACACTTTACTCCCCATCCCATATAATTTCATCACAATGGGACACACTATAGCCCAACTTAAATTTCAAATTCTGGAACAGATACCACATTCACGACGAGGCGGCGATCGCATACGACAATTAAAAAAGAGAGAGGCTTATTGGATACACACCCTGGATACTCTATCACCCAGGAGCCTCAATCGTGAATACGATTTACTCTCTTTCATATAACCTTGTTTTACCCCGGCTTACTTTTTCTTGATATTTACAGGTGCCTCTTTTTACTCTGCATTCTTATATGAACATTATTCGCTGTCCATATATACTCTGAATATCAGATTCCTGACTGTATAACCATCCTTGCTATTTCACAAGCTATGTGACATTTTATAATATATAACATCACAATACTCACACCCGTGAATACCTTAATTTTCCCATTCTGTTTAATATTATGTAAAATTACAGTTTAAGCTATTCCCCATATCAATATATAGGATTACATTATATAATGCTATAACATGTTGTGCTTTTATTAATATGTCTCTCTTTCCTCTTCAGAGCAGCCTGTATTAACCCCTTCCCGACCCATGACGCCACGTAGGCGTCATGAAAATCAGTGCCAATCCGACCCATGACACCTATGTGGCGTCATGAAAGGATCGCGTCCCTGCGGGTCGGGTGACCAGGGTCACTGAAAGGTCACCCGACCCGCCGGCACAGGACCCTTTGTGCTTCACCACAGGGGGGTTGGCTTAACCCCCCCGTGGCCACGATCGCTCTGATTGGCTGTTAAAAGTGAAACAGCCAATCAGAGCAATCTGTAATATTTCACCAATATAATTGGTGAAATATTACAATCCAGCCATGGCCGATGCTGCAATAGCATCTGCCATGGCTGGACACTGAGCCCTGACCCCCCCCACACGGATTCACGGCGGCGATCGGCCGCCGCCACCGAAAGATGGCAGCGGTCAGTCACCGCCGTCACTAAAAGCTCCCCTCGTCCTGGCCTCCGCTGCCCCCACCTTCCGATCCCCCCCCTCACTTCCGACCCCCATACTCACCTCTCCCGGTCCACCGATGTCCCTGGATCCTTCCCGGTGGCTGCCCGGGATTCTTCATGGGCGCCGCCATCTTGGAAAATGGCGGGCGCATGCGCAGTGCGCCCGCCGGCCGGCGCATGCGCAGTGCGCCCTGCATAGTCAAAAAATTTATTTTGATCACTGTGATAAACTGTCACAGTGATCAAAATAAAAAAAAGTAAGTGAACCCCCCCTGTCATAGGTAGGGAAAAATAATAAAGAATTTTTTTTTTTTCCTGTTAGGCCCTGTGCACACGTTGCGGATTTTGCTGCGGATCCGCAGCTGATTTCTCTGCTGATCCGCAGCTGATTTCGCTGCTGATCCGCAGCGGATTTCGCTGCTGATCCGCAGCGGATTTCGCTGCTGATCCGCAGCGGATTTCGCTGCTGATCCGCAGCTGATTTCGCTGCTGATCCTCAGCTGATTTCGCTGCTGATCCGCTGCTGATTTCGCTGCGAATCAGCAGCGAAATCAGCAGCGAAATCAGCTGCGGATCAGCAGCGAAATCAGCTGCGGATCAGCAGCGGATTTCGCTGCTGATCCGCAGCTGATTTCGCTGCTGATCCGCAGCTGATTTCGCTGCTGATCCGCAGCGGATTTCACTGCTAATCCGCAGCTGATTTCGCTGCTGATCCGCAGCTGATTTCGCTGCTGATCCGCAGCGGATTTCGCTGCTAATCCGCAGCGGATTTTGCTGCGGATCAGCAGCGGATTTTGCTGCGTATCCGCAGCGGATTTGGCGCTGCGGATCCACAGCAGATCCAGAAACCATGTACAGTACAATGCAAATAAATGGTAAAAAAAAACGCTGTGCACATGCTGCAGATTTTTCAGCGCGGATTTGCTGCGGTTTTAAATCCGCAGCATGTCAATTCTTTGTGCGGATTCCGCAGCGATTTTACATCTATTCCATTATAGGCGTAAAACCGCAGAGAAAAACCGCAGCAAATCCGCGCTAAATATGCAGGTAAAAGGCAGGTCGTTTTACCTGCGGATTTTAGAAAAATCCGCAAGTGAATCCGCAACGTGTGCAGGGGGCCTTAGGGTCAGGCTGGGTTCATATTGCATTATGGCAGTCCGTTAGATGGACTGCGTTTCACCGCGGTATAACGCGGTTTAACGCAGTCCGTTAACGCTGCCATTCACCCCATTTGTGTGCGCATCGCAACGCATGCCATGAAGCGGCATGCGTTCGCGACGTGTCGTCATTCAGTGACGGAGCCTTGGACGCAGGCTTCAGCGTCTGGGCTCCATCACCGCTAGCACAGATGAATCATCGCTGATTCCTCTGCACTAGCGGTTATAGCATAACGCGATCGCGTTATGCTATACCGTTACCAGCCCATCAACGCTACGTGTTGAACGGGCTGGTAAAACGCAATATGAACCCAGCCTTAGGGTTAGAACTAGGGTTAGGGTTAGAACTAGGGTAAGGGTTAGAACTAGGGTAAGGGTTAGAACTAGGGTTAGGGTTGGAATTAGGGTTAGGGTTGGAATTAGGGTTAAGGTTGGGATTAGGGTTAGGGTTGGGATAAGCGTTAGGGGTGTTTTGGGGTTAGGGTTGGGATTAGGGTTAGGCTTGTGGTTAGGTTTATGGTTAGAGTTGAGATTAGGGTTAGGGGTGTGTTGGGGTTAGGGTTATGGTTAGGGTTTGTATTAGGGTTAGGGGTGTGTAGGGGTTAGGGTTGGGGTTAGGGGTGTGTTGGGGTTAGGGTTGGAGTTAGAATTGAGGGGTTTCCACTATTTAGGTACATCAGGGGATCTCCATACGCGACATGGCGCCACCATTGATTCCTGCAAATTTTGCGTTCAAAAAGTCAAACAGTGCTCCCTTTATTCCAAGCCCCGACGTGTGCCCAAACAGTGGTTTACCCCCACATATGGGGTATCAGTGTACTCGGGAAAAATTGCACAACAACTTTGGGGGTCTAATTTCTCCTGTTACTGTTGGGAAAAAAAAATTGGGGACTAAAAAATTTATTTTTGTGGAAAAAAAAATATTTTTTATTTTCACGGCTCTGCGTTATAAACTTCTGTGAAGAACTTGGGGGTTCAAAGTGCTCACCACACATCTAGATAAGTTCCTTGCGGGGTCTAGTTTCCAAAATGGGGTCACTTGTGGGGAGTTTATACTGTTTAGGCACATCAGGGACTCTGCAAACGTAACATGACGCCCGCAGACCATTCCATCAAGTCGGCAATTCAAAACGTCACTACTTCCCTTCCGAGCCCCGAAGTGTGCCCATACAGTAGTTTTCTCCCACATATGGGATATCAGCATACTCAGGACAAATTGGACAACAACTTTTGAGGTCTAATTTCTCCTGTTACCCTTGGGAAAATAAAAAATTGGGGACTAAAAGATCATGTTTGTGGAAAAAATATGATTTTTTTATTTTCATGGCCCGGCGTTATAAACTTCTGTGTAGCCCTTGGGGGTTCAAAGTGCTCACTACACATCTAGATAAGCTCCTTGGGGGGTTTAGTTTCCAAAATGGGGTCACTTGTGGGGGGTTTCTACTGTTTAGGCACATCAGGGGCTCTGCAAAGGCAACATGACGCCCACAGAACATTCCATCAAGTCTGCATTCCAAAATGGCGCTCCTTCCCTTCTGTGCTCTCCCATGCGCCAAAACAGTGGTTCCCCCCCACATATGGGGTACCAGTGTACTCAGAACAAACTGTACAACAACTTTTGTGGTCCAATTTCTCCTGTTACCCTTGTGAAAATAAAAAATTGCGGGTTAAAAAAATCAGTTTTTGAGGAAAAAAATGATTTTTTATTTTCACGGCTCTGCATTACAAACTTCTGTGAAGCACGTGGGGGTTAAGGTGCTCACCACACATCTAGTTAAGTTCCTTGAGAGGTCTAGTTTACAAAATGTGGTCACTTGTGGGGGGTTTCTACTGTTTAGGCACATCGGGGGCTCTGCCCGCCCGCAGACCATTCCATCAAGTCGGCATTTCAAAGCGTCACTACATCCCTTCCAAGCCCTGACGTGTGCCCAAACAGTGGTTCTCCCCCACATGTGAGGTACTAGAGTACTTAGGACAAATTAGACAACAACTTTTGGGGTCCAATTTCTCCTGTAACCATTGTGAAAATAAAAAATATGGGGCTAAATAATAATTTTTTGAGAAAAAAAAATGATTTTTTATTTTCACGGCTCTGCGTTATAAAGTTTTGTGAAGCACCTGGGGGTTCAAAGTGCTCACTGTGCATCTGCATAAGTTTCTTAGGGGGTCTAGTTTCCAAAATGGGGTCATTTGTGGGGGAGCTCCAAAGTTTAGGCATACAGGGGCTCTCCAAACATGCCATGGTGTCCGCTAACGACTGGAGCTAATTTTCCATTCAAAAAGTCAAATGGCGCTCCTTCCCTTCTGAGCCCTGCCGTGCGCCCAAACAGTGGTTTATGACCACATATGAGGTATCTGTGTACTCAGGAGAAATTGCCCAACAAATTTTAGGATCCAATTTATACTGTTGCCCATGTGAAAATGAAAAAACTGAGGCTAAAAGAAAATTTTTGTGAAAAAAAAAGTACTTTCTTTTTTTTACGGATCAATTTGTGAAGCACTTGGGGGTTCAAAGTGCTCACTCTGCATCTAGATAAGTTCCTTGGGGGGTCTAGTTTCCAAAATGGGGTCACTTGTGGGGGAGCTCCAATGTTTAGGCACACAGGGACTCTCCAAATGCGACATGGCATCCGCTAAATATTCCAGCATATTTTCCATTCAAAAAGTCAAATGGCGCTCCTTCCTTCTGAGCCCTGCCGTGCGCCCAAACAGTGGTTTATGACCACATATGAGGTATCTGTGTACTCAGGAGAAATTGCCCAACAAATTTTAGGATCCAATTTATACTGTTGCCCATGAGAAAATGAAAAAACTGAGGCTAAAAGAAAATTTTTGTGAAAAAAAAAGTACTTTCTTTTTTTTACGGATCAATTTGTGAAGCACCTGGGGGTTCAAAGTGCTCACTCTGCACCTAGATAAGTTCCTTGGGGGTCTAGTTTCCAAAATGGGGTCACTTGTGGGGGAGCTCCAATGTTTAGGCACACAGGGACTCTCCAAATGCGACATGGCATCCGCTAAATATTCCAGCATATTTTCCATTCAAAAAGTCAAATGGCGCTCCTTCCCTTCTGAGCCCTGCCGTGCGCCCAAACAGTGGTTTATGACCACATATGAGGTATCGGTGTACTCAGGAGAAATTGCCCAACAAATTTTAGGATCCATTTTATCCTGTTGCCCATGTGAAAATGAAAAAACAGGCTAAAAGAAAATTTTTGTGAAAAAAAAAAGTATTGCTTTTTTTTACGGATCAATTTGTGAAGCACCTGGGGGTTCAAAGTGCTTACTCTGCATCTAGATAAGTTCCTTAGGGCGTCTAGTTTCCAAAATGGGGTCACTTGTGGGGGAGCTCCAATGTTTAGGCACACAGGGACTCTCCAAATGCGACATGGCAACCGCTAAATATTCCAGCATATTTTCCATTCAAAAAGTCAAATGGCGCTCCTTCCCTTCTGAGCCCTGCCGTGCGCCCAAACAGTGGTTTATGACCACATATGAGGTATCTGTATACTCAGGAGAAATTGCCCAACAAATTTTAGGGTCCATTTTATCCTGATGCCCATGCAAAAATGAAAAAATTGATGCTAAAAGAAAAATTTTGTTGGTTTGTCATTTTCCTTCCACGTTGCTTTAGTTCCTGTGAAGCACCTGAAGGGTTAATAATCTTCTTGAATGTAGTTTTGAGTAGCTTGAGGGGTGCAGTTTTTTATAATGGTGTCACTTTTGGGTATTTTCTGCCATATAGACCCCTCAAAGTGACTTCAAATGTGAGGTGGTCCCTAAAAAAAATGGTTTTGTAAATTTTGCTGTAAAAATGAGAAATCGCTGGTCAACTTTTAACCCTTATAACTTCCTAACAAAAAAAAATGTTGTTCCCAAAATTGTGCTGATGTAAAGTAGACATGTGGGAAATGTTATTTATTAACTATTTTGTGTCACATAACTCTCTGGTTTAACAGAATAAAAATTCAAAATTTGAAAATTGCGAAATTATTTGGCCAAAGTTCCATTTTTTTCACAAATAAACGCAAAAATTATCGACCTAAATTTACCACTAACATGAAGCCCAATATGTCACGAAAAAACAATCTCAGAATCGCTAGGATCCGTTGAAGCGTTCCTGAGTTATTACCTCATAAAAGGACACTGGTCAGAATTGCAAAAAATGGCCAGGTCATTTAGGTCAAAATAGGCTGGGTCATGAAGGGGTTAATACTAATATGCTGCCACGCCACTCTGATGTTTATATCCCACAACAACTTCTTCAGCACGTCGTCCTTTCTACTCCTCCCATCTGTGGGACGTCCTCCAGTTCCTAAGCACCCACTGGAACGCAAACTATTAGTGGTGGAACTCACATCCATTGATTTCCTGCCACCTCACTTCCTGTCTGACGCTCTGTGCTCTCACTGACGCTTAGTCCCGCCTCTTCCTTTCTTATACATGCTGATTTCAGCTATCCCTGCACTCAGACTTGCGGTGGACACCGCGTCCCATGCAGAGATCACATTCACCGCTGGACTTTATCCCACAGGTCAGTCTCTGACACATGCTGCGGTCACACTGCTCTTCCATTATCCAGATACTTACACCTGGCCATTTTTTCAGGATATCGGCTCAAATAGAGACATTTGGCTTCATTCTCATCTACCACCACTGGGTATGTTTCATATGTATATCTCTATGCACATAGACCGTTTGTATCTTGCAACAGCACGCATTATATTCCTATTTTCACTTTACAGCTGCATCCAGCTTCTCCTTTTCCCATTGTGGATTAACCCTTTATGCAGTAGTTTGTGGTATGTCCCCACTCTTGTCGTTGTTTCTGATACCTCTATTTTACTCTGATCTATGACCTCTCCCTGATCTCTCTAGCATTGGATCTGAAATAATTTATCCCTATTTCTCGCTCTGGAATGACCAAGTTGCTATATGTATATACTTTTTTTCACTTTTGATGTTAATATTATCCTTTTTCCTTTTTGTTATAAATGTAGTGACTGATGAAGGTCCATGATTAAGGACCGAAACGTTTCGCTACTACTGTGAATAAAAACCTTATATCTCATACACATAAGTTGAGTGCCGAGTTCATTTCATATTTAGTTACGGTGTGGGAACCTACTCGGGCACCTCTCTCTTTGGCTGTGCACACGGTTACCTTTTCACATGATATACCTATACGTGTAGCACGCCATTTCGGTCATGTCACAAGCTCCTCTTACCTTCTCATATAATGCTGATGAGACAGCGAGCATCCTAGCTCAGACCACCCTTTCAAGCGATTTTCTCCAGGCTCCCCCTAGGGAAACCCGGGGGCGGGATCTAGAGAGAGAATTACGCCACCGCACGAATTTAGAATTACATTGTGCCACCATCACCGAATATATTAGAGTTCAGAGAATCCCACGGGGCTTACGAGTACCACTTCGTCCCACTCTCTTTTCGGATTCTACTGATTATTGTCACAAATATGAACAAATACTTAATAAGTGCTCTTTCGACCTCATGCTTTTAACTGTAGAACATCTGCAGAAGGCTTTAATCACCAGCAACGAGCAAGTACGTTCTATTGAGGCACAATTATCCTCCACGGGGACACTTGAGGAAATCTCTTCACTAAAATCCCAGAAAAAAAACCAACATAGTCCAACACAGAAAGGACATAGAGGATCGCAAACGACAGAAATTTGCCCGGGACTTAGAAGACTATAACCTCAACCGTGTTTACAAGTGGAGAGATAGACCCTCTTCATGGCGCAACTCCTCCCGATCAGGCCAAAGATCCTCAACAGATGCCTCCACCTCTGGCTCAGAACAGGACAGAGGTGGCCCCTCTTCTGCTTCCATTCCTTTTTTAGGCCCACGAAGACGGCAAACACGACGAAGAGGACCAGACGGGGGCACAGACCGAAGGGACAATGCGAATCAGATACGGACAACTCGTTCCCAGGTATGTGCCCTCTCGTCATTAACATCTCATCCAGGACCTTGAGCATCGCAGAATACCATGTTCTACAAAAAGGACTTTCTTTCTGCCCCTCATACAAATATAGGACATTTGAACTTGAGATGGACTTACAACGGTTTTTCCGTTCCCTAAGATTGCGTGTATACTTTTCTAAATCTCCCGCACCTACACCTACACAATCTTCCAGTGAACCTGGACGCCTCTCAGTGACCACCTTGGGTCTTAGGACAAAAAGTTTATTTAGGCCACCCCTGGGTTCGAATGCCCTCGAAACGTTTATCGACTTTATCTATTCCTCGTTCCATAGTCTCAAGTCTGACATGGAAAAAGGCAAACCACATTATCCACATAACCTCACGGCAACTGACCACCATGCTTTAAAATCCTTACAAGATGATAAAAATATCATCATCAAGCCTGCCGACAAGGGTGGTGCCATTGTCGTGATGGACCGCTCATACTACATCTTTGAGGCCCTCCGCCAACTTGAGGACATCACCATTTATCAGAAACTACCCCGTGATCCCACTAATGACATACGAGCACACATTAGTGACACTCTTCTACAACATTGCGGTACAGGCATCCTGGACAAAAAAAACCATGAGTTTTTGATCTCTCATAACCCCATCATTCCTGTATTCTACATACTCCCCAAAATCCATAAGGACCTACAACAACCTCCTGGTAGGCCCATTGTAGCCGCCTCGGATTCCATTCTTTCGCCACTAGCAATTTACCTAGAAAAAATTCTTACCCCTTTAATCAAAACAAGTAAATCCTACATCTTGGATACTGGGGCCTTTCTGGACATGATCCGTACCATTGATCAAGTTCCGGTCAACTCCTTCCTAGTCACCTTTGATGTAAAAGATCTTTACACCTCTATACCTCATGAGAATGGTATACGATCTGTCCAACGTCTTCTAGAAACGTCTGACCTCAACCCAGCAGAGACTGCTCTTTGTCTGGACCTCTTAACCATTGTACTCAAACACAATTATTTTATGTTCCAGGATGACTTCTGCCTACAGACACAGGGGACCGCGATGGGCTCGAACGTAGCACCCCCCTATGCAAATTGCTATATGGCCCATTTTGAGGAGACATCAATCTACACGAATTCCCTTTTTCAGGACAACGCGATCATTTGGAAAGCTATATAGACGATGTCTTCTGCATATGGGGGGGCACGTTCGAGTCCCTAGCAACTTTTCACCAGTTCCTGAATTGTTCCTGGCCCGGCCTTAGCTTCACCATTTCTCATGACAATTCCAGGATTCACTTCCTGGACACAGTGGTGATAAAAGATATGAGAGGCTATATATCCACCGATCTTTATGTGAAACCGACAGATCGCAACAGTTTACTTCACTTTAATAGCTTCCACCCGACAGCTATGAAAAAATCCATCCCGACATCCCAATTCCACCGGGTTAAAAGGATAGTTTCAGATCACACTATCCAAGAAACTCGTCTCTCAGAGATGAATTCCAAATTTCGTGACAGGGGATACCCACAAGCAATTTTGGACCGCTCTAAATCTACTGCAACTCGCATTAAACCAGATACGGGGGGTAGGATTGCTTTTGTACATCATTACCATCCTTACGCGTATATCCTACATAAATCTATTCGCCAACATTGGCCACTCCTACAGACAGCACATCCTGACATCAGAGAATTTTCTAAACCTTTTCTCCCATGTTTCCGTCGTGCTCCCAACTTGAGAGATTCCCTGATTAGAGCCGATCTAGGCCCCAAAAAACCTGTAACTTCACAACAATTTCTGAAAAGACCTAAAATCGGCACGTTTCCTTGCTTGGGATGCACCCAATGTAACAATGTACTCAGGGGTGAGACCATTTATCATCCCCATACGGGAAAAACGTTCAAAGTCCGTGGTTTTTTCACCTGTGACACCGCCTTCGTGATATACGTGATAAAGTGCCCGTGCGGGCTACTATATGTGGGAGAGACAAGCCAACCAGTGAAACATCGCATTTCAAAACACAAATCGACCATAAGGTGTAAAAACACTTTACTCCCCATCCCATATCATTTCATCACAATGGGACACACTATAGCCCAACTTAAATTTCAAATTCTGGAACAGATACCACATTCACGACGAGGCGGCGATCGCATACGACAATTAAAAAAGAGAGAGGCTTATTGGATACACACCCTGGATACTCTATCACCCAGGGGCCTCAATCGTGAATACGATTTACTCTCTTTCATGTAACCTTGTTTTACCACGGCTTACTTTTTCTTGATATTTACAGGTGCCTCTTTTTACTCTGCATTCTTATATGAACATTATTCGCTGTCCATATATACTCTGAATATCAGATGCCTGACTGTATAACCATCCTTGCTATTTCACAAGCTATGTGACATTTTATAATATATAACATCACAATACTCACACCCGTGAATACCTTAATTTTCCCATTCTGTTTAATATTATGTAAAATTACAGTTTAAGCTATTCCCCATATCAATATATGGATTACATCATATAATGCTATAACATGTTGTGCTTTTATTAATATGTCTCTCTTTCCTCTTCAGAGCCGCCTGTATTAATACTAATATGCTGCCACGCCACTCTGATGTTTATATCCCACAACAACTTCTTCAGCACGTCGTCCTTTCTACTCCTCCCATCTGTGGGACGTCCTCCAGTTCCTAAGCACCCACTGGAACGCAAACTATTAGTGGTGGAACTCACATCCATTGATTTCCTGCCACCTCACTTCCTGTCTGACGCTCTGTGCTCTCACTGACGCTTAGTCCCGCCTCTTCCTTTCTTATACATGCTGATTTCAGCCCTCCCTGCGCTCAGACTTGCGGTAGACACCGCGTCCCATGCAGAGATCACATTCACCACTGGACTTTATCCCACAGGTCAGTCTCTGACACATGCTGCGGTCACGCTGCTCTTCCATTATCCAGATACTTACACCTGGCCATTTTTTCAGGATATCGGCTCAAATAGAGACATTTGGCTTCATTCTTATCTACCACCACTGGGTATGTTTCATATGTATATCTCTATGCACATAGACCGTTTGTATCTTGTAACAGCACGCATTATATTCCTATTTTCACTTTACAGCTGCATCCAGCTTCTCCTTTTCCCATTGTGGATTAACCCTTTATGCAGTAGTTTGTGGTATGTCCCCACTCTTGTCGTTGTTTCTGATACCTCTATTTTACTCTGATCTATGACCTCTCCCTGATCTCTCTAGCATTGGATCTGAAATCATTTTTCCCTATTTCTCGCTCTGAAATGACCAAGTTGCTATATGTATATACTTTTTTTCACTTTTGATGTTAATATTATCCTTTTTCCTTTTTGTTATAAATGTAGTGACTGATGAAGGTCCATGATATAGGACCGAAACGTTTCGCTACTACTGTGAATAAAAACCTTATATCTCATACACATAAGTTGAGTGCCGAGTTCATTTCATATTTGATAGGCCCCATGCCTGCTGCTCCACTCTCTGATAGGCCCCATGCCTGCTGCTCCAGTCTCTGATTGGCCCCATGCCTGCAGCTCCAGTCTGTGATCTGCCCCATGGCTATTGCTCCAGTCTTTGATAGGACCCATGGCTGCTGCTCCACACTCTGATAGGCCCCATGCCTGCTGCTCCAGTCTCTGATTGGCCCCATGCGTGCTGCTCCAGTCTCTGATTGGCCCCATGGCTGCTGATTCAGTCTGATAGGCCCTATGGCTGCTGCTTCAGTCTCTAATTGGCCCCATGGCTGCTGCTTCAGTCTCTGATTGGCCCCATGCCTGCAGCTCCAGTCTCTGACCTGCCCTATGGCTGCTGCTCCAGTGTGTTATGGACCCAAATCATGGTCCATATTATTAATGATCCAGTGTATAATAGGCCCCTAAATCTGCTCCACTCTCTGATGGGCCACATGGCTGCTGCTCCAGTCTCTGATTGGCCCCATGCCTGCAGCTCCAGTCTCTGATCTGCCCCATGGGTGTTGCTCCAGTCTCTGATAGGCCCCATGCCTGCTGCTCCACTCTTTGATAGGCCCCATGACTGCTGCTCCAGTCTCTGATTGGCCCCATGCCTGCAGCTCCAGGCTCTGCTCTGCCCCATGGTTGCTGCTTCAGTCTCTGATTGGCCCCATGCCTACTGCTCCACTCTCTGATCTGCCTCATGGCTGCTGCTTCAGTGTGTTATGGACCCAAATCATGGTCCATATTATAAATGATCCAGTGTATAATGGGCCCCATAAATTCTGCTCCACTCTCTGATTGGCCCCATGCCTGCTGCTCCAGTCTGTGATTGGCCCCATTCCTGCAGCTCCAGTCTCTGAGCTGCCCCATGGCTGTTGCTCCAGACTCTGATAGGCCCCATGGCTGCTGCTCCACTCTCTGATAGGCCCCATGCCTGCTGCTCCAGTCTCTGATTGGCCCCATGCCTGCTGCTCCAGTCTCTGATTGGCACCATGGCTGCTTCTTCAGTCTCTGATTGTCCCCATGTTTGCTGCTCCATTCTCTGATTGGCTCCATGGCTACTGCTTCAGTCTTTGATTGGCCCCATGGCTGCTGCTCCAGTCTCTGATCTGCCACATGGCTGCTACTCCAGTTTCTGATTGGCCCCATGCCTGCTGCTCCACTCTCTGATAGGCCCCATGCCTGCAGCTCCAGTATCTGATCTGCCCCATGGCTGCTGCTTCAGTCTCTGATTGGCCCCATGCCTGATGCTCAACTCTCAGATCTGCCCCATGGTTGCTGCTCCAGTGTGTTATGGACCCAAATCATGGTCCATATTATTAATGATCCAGTGTATAATGGGCCAAATAAATGCTGCTCCAGTCTCTGATTGGCCCCATGCCTGCAGCTCCAGTCTCTGATCTACCCCATGACTGCTGCTTCAGTCTCTGATTGGCCCCATGCCTGCTGCTCCAGTCTCTGATTGGCCCAATGGCTGCTGCTTCAGTCTCTGATTGGCCCCATGCCTGCTGCTCCAGTCTCTGATCTGCCACATGGCTGCTGCTCCAGTCTCTGATTGGCCCCATGCCTGCTGCTCCAGTCTGTGATCGGCCCCATGCCTGCTGCTTCAGTCTGTGATCTGCCCCAAGACTGCTGATTCAGTCTCTGATTGGCCCCATGGCTGCTGCTTCAGTCTCTGATTGGCCCCATGCCTGCTGCTCCAGTCTCTGATTGGCCCCATGCCTGCAGCTCCAGTCTCTGATCTGCCCCATGGCTGTTGCTCCAGTCTTTGATAGGCCCCATGCCTGCTGCTCCACTCTCTGATAGGCCCCATGACTGATGCTCCAGTCTCTGATTGGCCCTATGCCTGCAGCTCCAGTCTCTGATCTGCCCCATGGCTGCTGCTTCAGTCTCTGATTGGCCCCATGCCTGCTGCTCCACTCTCTGATCTGCCTCATGGCTGCTGCTTCAGTGTGTTATGGACCCAAATCATGGTCCATATTATAAATGATCCAGTGTATAATAGGCCCCATAAATTCTGCTCCACTCTCTGATTGGCCCCATGCCTGCTGCTCCAGTCTGTGATTGGCCCCATTCCTGCAGCTCCAGTCTCTGAGCTGCCCCATGGCTGTTGCTCCAGACTCTGATAGGCCCCATGGCTGCTGCTCCACTCTCTGATAGGCCCCATGCCTGCAGCTCCACTCTCTGATAGGCCCATGCCTGCTGCTCCAGTCTCTGATTGGCCCCATGCCTGCTGCTCCAGTCTCTGATTGGCCCCATGGCTGCTGCTTCAGTCTCTGATTGTCCCCATGTTTGCTGCTCCATTCTCTGATTGGCTCCATGGCTACTGCTTCAGTCTTTGATTGGCCCCATGGCTGCTGCTCCAGTCTCTGATCTGCCACATGGCTGCTGCTCCAGTTTCTGATTGGCCCCATGCCTGCTGCTCCACTCTCTGATAGGCCCCATGCCTGCAGCTCCAGTCTCTGATCTGCCCCATGGCTGCTGCTTCAGTCTCTGATTGGCCCCATGCCTGCTGCTCAACTCTCAGATCTGCCCCATGGTTGCTGCTCCAGTGTGTTATGGACCCAAATCATGGTCCATATTATTAATGATCCAGTGTATAATGGGCCAAATAAATGCTGCTCCAGTCTCTGATTGGCCCCATGCCTGCAGCTCCAGTCTCTGATCTACCCCATGACTGCTGCTTCAGTCTCTGATTGGCCCCATGCCTGCTGCTCCAGTCTCTGATTGGCCCCATGGCTGCTGCTTCAGTCTCTGATTGGCCCCATGGCTGCTGCTTCAGTCTCTGATTGGCCCCTTGGCTGCTGCTTCAGTCTCTGATTGGCCCCATGCCTGCTGCTCCAGTCTCTGATCTGCCACATGGCTGCTGCTCAAGTCTCTGATTGGCCCCATGCCTGCTGCTCCAGTCTGTGATCGGCCCCATGCCTGCTGCTTCAGTCTGTGATCTGCCCAAGACTGCTGATTCAGTCTCTGATTGGCCCCATGACTGCTGCTTCAGTCTCTGATTGGCCCCATGCCTGCTGCTCCAGTCTCTGATTGGCCCCATGCCTGCAGCTCCAGTCTCTGATCTGCCCCATGCCTGCTGCTCCAGTCTCTGATTGGCCCCATGCCTGCAGCTCCAGTCTCTGATCTGCCCCATGGCTGCTGCTTCAGTCTCTGATTGGCCCCATGACTGCTGCTCCACTCTCTGATCTGCCTCATGGCTGCTGCTTCAGTGTGTTATGGACCCAAATCATGGTCCATATTATTAATGATCCAGTGTATAATGGACCCCATAAATGCTGCTCAACTCTCTGATTGGCCTCATGCCTGCTGCTCCAGTCTGTGATTGGCCCCATGCCTGCAGCTTCAGCCTCTGATCTGCCCCATGGCTGCTGCTCCAGTCTCTGATTGGCCCCATGCCTGCTGCTCCAGTCTCTGATTGGCCCCATGCCTGATGCTCAACTCTCAGATCTGCCCCATGGTTGCTGCTCCAGTGTGTTATGGACCCAAATCATGGTCCATATTATTAATGATCCAGTGTATAATGGGCCAAATAAATGCTGCCCAGTCTCTGATTGGCCCCATGCCTGCAGCTCCAGTCTCTGATCTACCCCATGACTGCTGCTTCAGTCTCTGATTGGCCCCATGCCTGCAGCTCTAGTCTCTGATCTACCCCATGACTGCTGCTTCAGTCTCTGATTGGCCCCATGCCTGCTGCTCCAGTCTCTGATTGGCCCAATGGCTGCTGCTTCAGTCTCTGATTGGCCCCATGCCTGCTGCTCCAGTCTCTGATCTGCCACATGGCTGCTGCTCCAGTCTCTGATTGGCCCCATGCCTGCTGCTCCAGTCTGTGATCGCCCCATGCCTGCTGCTTCAGTCTGTGATCTGCCCCAAGACTGCTGATTCAGTCTCTGATTGGCCCCATGGCTGCTGCTTCAGTCTCTGATTGGCCCCATGCCTGCTGCTCCAGTCTCTGATTGGCCCCATGCCTGCAGCTCCAGTCTCTGATCTGCCCCATGGCTGTTGCTCCAGTCTTTGATAGGCCCCATGCCTGCTGCTCAACTCTCAGATCTGCCCCATGGTTGCTGCTCCAGTGTGTTATGGACCCAAATCATGGTCCATATTATTAATGATCCAGTGTATAATGGGCCAAATAAATGCTGCTCCAGTCTCTGATTGGCCCCATGCCTGCAGCTCCAGTCTCTGATCTACCCCATGACTGCTGCTTCAGTCTCTGATTGGCCCCATGCCTGCTGCTCCAGTCTCTGATTGGCCCCATGGCTGCTGCTTCAGTCTCTGATTGGCCCCATGGCTGCTGCTTCAGTCTCTGATTGGCCCCTTGGCTGCTGCTTCAGTCTCTGATTGGCCCCATGCCTGCTGCTCCAGTCTCTGATCTGCCACATGGCTGCTGCTCCAGTCTCTGATTGGCCCCATGCCTGCTGCTCCAGTCTGTGATCGGCCCCATGCCTGCTGCTTCAGTCTGTGATCTGCCCCAAGACTGCTGATTCAGTCTCTGATTGGCCCCATGACTGCTGCTTCAGTCTCTGATTGGCCCCATGCCTGCTGCTCCAGTCTCTGATTGGCCCCATGCCTGCAGCTCCAGTCTCTGATCTGCCCCATGCCTGCTGCTCCAGTCTCTGATTGGCCCAATGGCTGCTGCTTCAGTCTCTGATTGGCCCCATGCCTGCTGCTCCAGTCTCTGATCTGCCACATGGCTGCTGCTCCAGTCTCTGATTGGCCCCATGCCTGCTGCTCCAGTCTGTGATCGGCCCCATGCCTGCTGCTTCAGTCTGTGATCTGCCCCAAGACTGCTGATTCAGTCTCTAATTGGCCCCATGGCTGCTGCTTCAGTCTCTGATTGGCCCCATGCCTGCTGCTCCAGTCTCTGATTGGCCCCATGCCTGCAGCTCCAGTCTCTGATCTGCCCCATGGCTGTTGCTCCAGTCTTTGATAGGCCCCATGCCTGCTGCTCAACTCTCAGATCTGCCCCATGGTTGCTGCTCCAGTGTGTTATGGACCCAAATCATGGTCCATATTATTAATGATCCAGTGTATAATGGGCCAAATAAATGCTGCTCCAGTCTCTGATTGGCCCCATGCCTGCAGCTCCAGTCTCTGATCTACCCCATGACTGCTGCTTCAGTCTCTGATTGGCCCCATGCCTGCTGCTCCAGTCTCTGATTGGCCCCATGGCTGCTGCTTCAGTCTCTGATTGGCCCCATGGCTGCTGCTTCAGTCTCTGATTGGCCCCTTGGCTGCTGCTTCAGTCTCTGATTGGCCCATGCCTGCTGCTCCAGTCTCTGATCTGCCACATGGCTGCTGCTCCAGTCTCTGATTGGCCCCATGCCTGCTGCTCCAGTCTGTGATCGGCCCCATGCCTGCTGCTTCAGTCTGTGATCTGCCCCAAGACTGCTGATTCAGTCTCTGATTGGCCCCATGACTGCTGCTTCAGTCTCTGATTGGCCCCATGCCTGCTGCTCCAGTCTCTGATTGGCCCCATGCCTGCAGCTCCAGTCTCTGATCTGCCCCATGCCTGCTGCTCCAGTCTCTGATTGGCCCCATGCCTGCAGCTCCAGTCTCTGATCTGCCCCATGGCTGCTGCTTCAGTCTCTGATTGGCCCCATGACTGCTGCTCCACTCTCTGATCTGCCTCATGGCTGCTGCTTCAGTGTGTTATGGACCCAAATCATGGTCCATATTATTAATGATCCAGTGTATAATGGACCCCATAAATGCTGCTCAACTCTCTGATTGGACCTCATGCCTGCTGCTCCAGTCTGTGATTGGCCCCATGCCTGCAGCTTCAGCCTCTGATCTGCCCCATGGCTGCTGCTCCAGTCTCTGATTGGCCCCATGCCTGCTGCTCCAGTCTCTGATTGGCCCCATGCCTGATGCTCAACTCTCAGATCTGCCCCATGGTTGCTCTCCAGTGTGTTATGGACCCAAATCATGGTCCATATTATTAATGATCCAGTGTATAATGGGCCAAATAAATGCTGCTCCAGTCTCTGATTGGCCCCATGCCTGCAGCTCCAGTCTCTGATCTACCCCATGACTGCTGCTTCAGTCTCTGATGGCCCCATGCTGCAGCTCTAGTCTCTGATCTACCCCATGACTGCTGCTTCAGTCTCTGATTGGCCCCATGCCTGCTGCTCCAGTCTCTGATTGGCCCAATGGCTGCTGCTTCAGTCTCTGATTGGCCCCATGCCTGCTGCTCCAGTCTCTGATCTGCCACATGGCTGCTGCTCCAGTCTCTGATTGGCCCCATGCCTGCTGCTCCAGTCTGTGATCGGCCCCATGCCTGCTGCTTCAGTCTGTGATCTGCCCCAAGACTGCTGATTCAGTCTCTGATTGGCCCCATGGCTGCTGCTTCAGTCTCTGATTGGCCCCATGCCTGCTGCTCCAGTCTCTGATTGGCCCCATGCCTGCAGCTCCAGTCTCTGATCTGCCCCATGGCTGTTGCTCCAGTCTTTGATAGGCCCCATGCCTGCTGCTCCACTCTCTGATAGGCCCCATGCCTGATGCTCCAGTCTCTGATTGGCCCTATGCCTGCAGCTCCAGTCTCTGATCTGCCCCATGGCTGCTGCTTCAGTCTCTGATTGGCCCCATGCCTGCTGCTCCACTCTCTGATCTGCCTCATGGCTGCTGCTTCAGTGTGTTATGGACCCAAATCATGGTCCATATTATAAATGATCCAGTGTATAATGGGCCCCATAAATTCTGCTCCACTCTCTGATTGGCCCCATGCCTGCTGCTCCAGTCTGTGATTGGCCCCTTTCCTGCAGCTCCAGTCTCTGAGCTGCCCCATGGCTGTTGCTCCAGACTCTGATAGGCCCCATGGCTGCTGCTCCACTCTCTGATAGGCCCCATGCCTGCTGCTCCAGTCTCTGATTGGCCCCATGCCTGCTGCCCCAGTCTCTGATTGGCCCCATGGCTGCTGCTTCAGTCTCTGATTGTCCCCATGTTTGCTGCTCCATTCTCTGATTGGCTCCATGGCTACGCTTCAGTCTTTGATTGGCCCCATGGCTGCTGCTCCAGTCTCTGATCTGCCACATGGCTGCTGCTCCAGTTTCTGATTGGCCCCATGCCTGCTGCTCCACTCTCTGATAGGCCCCATGCCTGCAGCTCCAGTCTCTGATCTGCCCCATGGCTGCTGCTTCAGTCTCTGATTGGCCCCATGCCTGCTGCTCAACTCTCAGATCTGCCCCATGGTTGCTGCTCCAGTGTGTTATGGACCCAAATCATGGTCCATATTATTAATGATCCAGTGTATAATGGGCCAAATAAATGCTGCTCCAGTCTCTGATTGGCCCCATGCCTGCAGCTCCAGTCTCTGATCTACCCCATGACTGCTGCTTCAGTCTCTGATTGGCCCCATGCCTGCTGCTCCAGTCTCTGATTGGCCCCATGGCTGCTGCTTCAGTCTCTGATTGGCCCCATGCCTGCTGCTCAACTCTCAGATCTGCCCCATGGTTGCTGCTCCAGTGTGTTATGGACCCAAATCATGGTCCATATTATTAATGATCCAGTGTATAATGGGCCAAATAAATGCTGCTCCACTCTCTGATCTGCCTCATGGCTGCTGCTTCAGTGTGTTATGGACCCAAATCATGGTCCATATTATAAATGATCCAGTGTATAATGGGCCCCATAAATTCTGCTCCACTCTCTGATTGGCCCCATGCCTGCTGCTCCAGTCTGTGATTGGCCCCATTCCTGCAGCTCCAGTCTCTGAGCTGCCCCATGGCTGTTGCTCCAGACTCTGATAGGCCCCATGGCTGCTGCTCCACTCTCTGATAGGCCCCATGCCTGCTGCTCCAGTCTCTGATTGGCCCCATGCCTGCTGCTCCAGTCTCTGATTGGCCCCATGGCTGCTGCTTCAGTCTCTGATTGTCCCCATGTTTGCTGCTCCATTCTCTGATTGGCTCCATGGCTACTGCTTCAGTCTTTGATTGGCCCCATGGCTGCTGCTCCAGTCTCTGATCTGCCACATGGCTGCTGCTCCTGTTTCTGATTGGCCCCATGCCTGCTGCTCCACTCTCTGATAGGCCCCATGCCTGCAGCTCCAGTCTCTGATCTGCCCCATGGCTGCTGCTTCAGTCTCTGATTGGCCCCATGCCTGCTGCTCAACTCTCAGATCTGCCCCATGGTTGCTGCTCCAGTGTGTTATGGACCCAAATCATGGTCCATATTATTAATGATCCAGTGTATAATGGGCCAAATAAATGCTGCTCCAGTCTCTGATTGGCCCCATGCCTGCAGCTCCAGTCTCTGATCTACCCCATGACTGCTGCTTCAGTCTCTGATTGGCCCCATGCCTGCTGCTCCAGTCTCTGATTGGCCCCATGGCTGCTGCTTCAGTCTCTGATTGGCCCCATGGCTGCTGCTTCAGTCTCTGATTGGCCCCATGCCTGCTGCTCCAGTCTCTGATTGGCCCCATGGCTGCTGCTTCAGTCTCTGATTGGCCCCATGGCTGCTGCTTCAGTCTCTGATTGGCCCCATGCCTGCTGCTCCAGTCTCTGATCTGCCACATGGCTGCTGCTCCAGTCTCTGATTGGCCCCATGCCTGCTGCTCCAGTCTGTGATCGGCCCCATGCCTGCTGCTTCAGTCTGTGATCTGCCCCAAGACTGCTGATTCAGTCTCTGATTGGCCCCATGACTGCTGCTTCAGTCTCTGATTGGCCCCATGCCTGCTGCTCCAGTCTCTGATTGGCCCCATGCCTGCAGCTCCAGTCTCTGATCTGCCCCATGGCTGTTGCTCCAGTCTTTGATAGGCCCCATGCCTGCTGCTCCACTCTCTGATAGGCCCCATGCCTGATGCTCCAGTCTCTGATTGGCCCTATGCCTGCAGCTCCAGTCTCTGATCTGCCCCATGGCTGCTGCTTCAGTCTCTGATTGGCCCCATGACTGCTGCTCCACTCTCTGATCTGCCTCATGGCTGCTGCTTCAGTGTGTTATGGACCCAAATCATGGTCCATATTATTAATGATCCAGTGTATAATGGGCCCCTAAACGCTGCTCCACTCTCTGATGGGCCACATACATGCTGCTCCAGTCTCTGATTGGCCCCATGCCTGCAGCTCCAGTCTCTGATCTGTCCCATGGCTGCTGCTTCAGTGTGTTATGGACCCAAATCATGGTCCATATTATTAATGATCCAGTGTATAATGGACCCCATAAATGCTGCTCAACTCTCTGATTGGCCTCATGCCTGCTGCTCCAGTCTGTGATTGGCCCCATGCCTGCAGCTTCAGCCTCTGATCTACCCCATGGCTGTTGCTCCAGTCTCTGATAGGCCCCATGGCTGCTGCTCCTCTCTCTGATAGGCCCCATGCCTGCTGCTCCAGTCTCTGATTAGCCCCATGCCTGTTGCTCCAGTCTCTGATTGGCCCCATGGCTGCTGCTTCAGTCTCTGATAGGCCCTATGGCTGCTGCTTCAGTCTCTGATTGGCCCCATGGCTGCTGCTTCAGTCTCTGATTGGCCCCATGCCTGCAGCTCCAGTCTCTGACCTGCCCTATGGCTGCTGCTCCAGTGTGTTATGGACACAAATTATGGTCCATATTATTAATGATCCAGTGTATAATGGGCCCCTAAACGCTGCTCCACTCTCTGATGGGCCACATACCTGCTGCTCCAGTCTCTGATTGGCCCCATGCCTGCAGCTCCAGTCTCTGATCTGTCCCATGGCTGCTGCTTCAGTGTGTTATGGACCCAAATCATGGTCCATATTATTAATGATCCAGTGTATAATGGACCCCATAAATGCTGCTCAACTCTCTGATTGGCCTCATGCCTGCTGCTCCAGTCTGTGATTGGCCCCATGCCTGCAGCTTCAGCCTCTGATCTACCCCATGGCTGTTGCTCCAGTCTCGATAGGCCCCATGGCTGCTGCTCCTCTCTCTGATAGGCCCCATGCCTGCTGCTCCAGTCTCTGATTGGCCCCATGCCTGTTGCTCCAGTCTCTGATTGGCCCCATGGCTGCTGCTTCAGTCTCTGATAGGCCCTATGGCTGCTGCTTCAGTCTCTGATTGGCCCCATGGCTGCTGCTTCAGTCTCTGATTGGCCCCATGCCTGCAGCTCCAGTCTCTGACCTGCCCTATGGCTGCTGCTCCAGTGTGTTATGGACACAAATTATGGTCCATATTATTAATGATCCAGTGTATAATGGGCCCCTAAACGCTGCTCCACTCTCTGATGGGCCACATACCTGCTGCTCCAGTCTCTGATTGGCCCCATGGCTGCAGCTCCAGTCTTTGATCTGTCCCATGGCTGCTGCTTCAGTGTGTTATGGACCCAAATCATGGTCCATATTATTAATGATCCAGTGTATAATAGGCCCCTAAATGCTGTTCCACTCTCTGATGGGCCACATGGCTGCTGCTCCAGTCTCTGATTGGCCCCATGCCTGCAGCTCCACTCTTTGATAGGCCCCATGCCTGCTGCTCCAGTCTCTGTTGGCCCCATGCCTGCAGCTCCAGGCTCTGCTCTGCCCCATGCCTGCTGCTCCACTCTGTGATCTGCTTCATGGCTGCTGCTTCAGTGTGTTATGGACCCAAATCATGGTCCATATTATAAATGATCCAGTGTATAATGGGCCCCATAAATTCTGCTCCACTCTCTGATTGGCCCCATGCCTGCTGTTCCATTCTGTGATTGGCCCCATGCCTGCAGCTCCAGTCTCAGCTGCCCCATGGCTGTTGCTCCAGTCTCTGATAGGCCCCATGGCTGCTGCTCCACTCTCTGATAGGCCCCATGCCTGCTGCTCCAGTCTCTGATTGGCCCCATGCCTGCTGCTCCAGTCTCTGATTGGCCCCATGGCTGCTGCTTCAGTCTCTGATAAGCCCTATGGCTGCTGCTTCAGTCTCTGATTGGCCCCATTGCTGCTGCTTCAGTCTCTGATTGGCCCTATGCCTGCTGCTCCAGTCTCTGATTTGCCCCATGCCTGCTACTCCAGTGTGTTATGGACCCAAATCATGGTCCATATTATTAATGATCCAGTGTATAATGGGCCCCTAAATGCTTCTCCACTCTGATGGACCACATGCCTGCTGCTCCAGTCTCTGATCTGCCCCATGCTGCTGCTTCACTCTCTGATTGGCCCCATGCCTGCTGCACCACTCTCTGATCTGCCCCATGGCTGCTGCTCCAGTGTGTTATGGACCCAAATCATGGTCCATATTATTAATGATCCAGTGTATAATGGGCTCCATAAATGCTGCTACACTCTCTGATAGGCCCCATGGCTGCTGCTTCAGTCTCTAATTGGCCCCATGGCTGCTGCTCCAGTCTGTGATTGGGCCCATGCCTGCAGCTCCAGTCTATGATTTGCCCCATGGCTGTTGCTCCAGTCTCTGATAGGCCCCATGCCTGCTGCTCCACTCTCTGATAGGCCCCATGCCTGCAGCTCCAGTCTCTGATCTGCCCCATGGCTGCTGCTTCAGTCTCTGATTGGCCCCATGCCTGCTGCTCCAGTCTCTGATCTGCCACATGGCTGCTGCTCCAGTCTCTGATTGGCCCCATGCCTGCTGCTCCAGTCTGTGATCGGCCCCATGCCTGCTGCTTCAGTCTGTGATCTGCCCCAAGACTGCTGCTTCAGTCTCTGATTGGCCCCATGGCTGCTGCTTCAGTCTCTGATTGGCCCCATGCCTGCTGCTCCAGTCTCCGATTGGCCCCATGCCTGCAGCTCCAGTCTCTGATCTGCCCCATGGCTGTTGCTCCAGTCTTTGATAGGCCCCATGCCTGCTGCTCCACTCTCTGATAGGCCCCATGCCTGCTGCTCCAGTCTCTGATTGGCCCTATGCCTGCAGCTCCAGTCTCTGATCTGCCCCATGGCTGCTGCTTCAGTCTCTGATTGGCCCCATGCCTGCTGCTCCACTCTCTGATCTGCCTCATGGCTGCTGCTTCAGTGTGTTATGGACCCAAATCATGGTCCATATTATTAATGATCCAGTGTATAATGGACCCATAAATGCTGCTCAACTCTCTGATTGGCCTCATGCCTGCTGCTCCAGTCTGTGATTGGCCCCATGCCTTCAGCTTCAGCCTCTGATCTGCCCCATGGCTGTTGCTCCACTCTCTGATAGGCCCCATGCCTGCTGCTCCAGTCTCTGATTGGCCCCATGCCTGCTGCTCCAGTCTCTGATTGGCCCCATGGCTGCTGCTTCAGTCTCTGATAGACCCTATGTTTGCTTCAGTCTCTGATTGGCCCCATGGCTGCTGCTTCAGTCTCTGATTGGCCCCATGCCTGCAGCTCCAGTCTCTGACCTGCCCTATGGCTGCTGCTCCAGTGTGTTATGGACCCAAATCATAGTCCATATTATTAATGATCCAGTGTATAATGGGCCCCTAAACGCTGCTCCACTGTTGTGAATAGGCTGGAAATGAGTTCTGAGCAGAAGCTCCCTCTGGTGGTTACAAACGGTACTGGACTGTCCAGTGAAGATTGTGAGGATTGGGAATCAGGTGTTACTGACTGGTCTTATATAAGGGAGTCACCTTCCCATCAGGGTTGCCGGTGATCAATTGTTCTGGTCTCAATCCTTGATTCCTGTTTCCTTGGTAGCCTGCTGTGTCGTGTCTGAATCTCCTGCTAACAGATAAGACATTTTCTTCTTTTTGTTTTTGTGCTTGATTTTTGCATTTTGTCCTGCACTTCTGTGGGGCCTTCAGGGTCCCCTCGGGGGGCTTTTGCCTCTCAGTTCAGTTCAGCCACTGATGTTTGTACATTTGCTTTTTCCAGTTTTTTCAGTGGCTGCTGTTTTGTTTTTGGTTACACCAGAGAACTAATTTAGGTGGTAGAGGTCGTGTGATCTCAGGTGTTTTTGAAGTTAGTAGAGTTGGTGCTTTTCAGGGTTTTTTGGGATTGCAGTAAGTGCCCTTCCTATCCTTTTCTATTTAGTAAGTTTGGGCCCCAACGTTTGCTCATACTATTTTCTGTCTGTGTCAGTATTTCTTCTTGTCTAACCGCCATTACATGTTTGGGGGCTTTCTATGTTCTTTGGGGATCTGCTCCGGGGCAGATAGCTTTCCTCTTTCTATCTTTAGGTGTAGTTAGTTTCTCAGGCTGTGACGAGGCGTCTAGGACCAACGTAGGAACGCTCCACGGCTGCCTCTAGTTGTGGTGGTTAGTCAGGGTACTGCAATCTCATAGTTTCCAACTGCTCTGGTGTATTTCCTTTTTTGCCTGCTCTCCTCAGCTACCAAATCATAACAGTATCACCGGCCAAAACTGAAAATTATATGGTACTCACAGAAGGGAAAAATATTGTGAAAGAAAATATTTGTCAGAGTTGTCAGAGATTTTTTTTTTCTGTTTGTTGCATTTTTTTTTTTTTTTCCCTCTGTATCTCTGGGTGCTGAGGAGGATTTTTTTTTTCTCTCAATGGAGTTTGCACAGTTGTCTGGCCGTGTAGATCAGCTTGCCACTGAAGTTCGGAGTATTGCTACCTATCTTGCTAGGTTGCCTGTTGTGGAACCTAGGATTCCCATGCCAGATTTGTTTTTAGGGGATCGAGCTAAGTTTCTGAATTTCAAAAATAACTGTAAATTGTTTTTTGCCTTAAAATCTAAGTCCTCAGGGAACGCAGCGCAGCAGGTTCAAATTGTTATCTCTCTCCTGCGTGGCGACCCTCAGGATTGGGCTTTTTCCCTGACACCTGGGGATCCTGTTTTGAGTGATGTTGATGCGTTTTTTCAGGCTTTGGGGTTATTGTACGATGAGCCTAATGTCACTGATCAAGCTGAAAAAACTTTGTTGGCATTAAGTCAGGGGCTTGAGGACGCTGAGTTATACTGTCAGAGATTCCGTAGGTGGGCAGTCCTGACCAAATGGAATGACGACGCTTTGGCAGCTCTTTTTCGGAAGGGACTGTCAGATAATGTAAAGGATGTTATGGTGGGATTCCCTGTTCCCTCTGGTCTCAATGATTCTATGTCATTAGCGATTCAAGTTGACAGACGTTTGCGTGAGCGGAAAGGTATGCGTGGAATAATGTTGCCTTGTGAACCTGCTTCTGAATCCATGCAGTGTGATAGAGTGGTTTCTGGGGCACAGCGTCATGAATTTCGAAGGCGCAATGGGTTATGTTTCTACTGTGGTGATGCCTCTCATGCTATTTCTGTCTGCCCTACGCGGGGAAGATGTTTTGCTCGCTCAGTTTTCTTGGGTAGTGTTCAGACTAAGTTTTTGTTAACTGTTACCCTGATATGCTCTCTGTCCTCATTTTCTGCTCAGGATTTTGTTGATTCTAGAGCAGCTATTAACCTGATGGATTTTGATTTTGCTAAACGTTGTGGGTTTCCCTTGATACCCCTACGGAAGTCTATTCCCCTACTGGGGATCGATTCTACCCCTTTGGCTGAGAATAAACCTCAGTTCTCTACTCAGGTGATAATGAGGGTAGAACCTGATCATCAGGAGAGTTGCAAATTTTTGGTTCTGTATAATCTGCATGACATTATCGTACTGGGTTTCCCTTGGTTACAGTCTCATAATCCTGTTTTGGATTGGAAATCTGTGTCTGTTACCAGTTGGGGCTGTCAATGTGTTAATACGAACACTCCTGTTTTTTCTGCCTCCCCCCAGGCTCAGGATGTTCCTGACTTTTTGATTGATTTTTCTGATGTGTTTAGCGAAAGTAAATCTGCATCCTTACCTCCCCATAGGAGCTATGACTGCGCTATTGAATTAGTGCCTGGTAGTAAATTCCCTAAAGGTCGCCTTTTTAACTTGTCTGTACCTGAACATGACGATATGCGGTCTTATATCAAGGAGTCATTGGAGAAGGGTCATATCAGACCATCCTCTTCACCCTTAGGTGCCGGTTTTTTCTTTGTGACCAAAAAGGATGGTTCATTAAGGCGGTGTATTGATTATCGTCTCTTGAACAATATTACTGTGAAATATCAATATCCGTTACCCTTGATCTCTGATCTGTTTTCCAGGGTGAAAAACGCTACTTGGTTTACCAAGCTTGACCTCATGGGGGCATATAACCTTATTCGCATTAAGCACGGGGATGAATGGAAGACGGCATTTAATACCCCTGAAGTGCATTTTGAGTACCTTGTGATGCCCTTTGGGCTCACTAATGCTCCTTCTGTCTTCCAGTCCTTCATGAATGACATTTTCAGGGATTTTGTGGATAAATTTCTGATTGTTTATTTGGATGATATCTTGATTTTTTCCAATGACTGGGACTCTGATGTAAAACATGTTCGGACTGTGTTCCAGATTTTGAGAGAGAATGCTCTGTATGTGAAGGGATCAAAGTGTCTTTTTGGCGTTCAGAGGATCTCATTTCTGGGTTTCATTTTGTCCCCATCTGTTATTGAAATGGACCCGGTCAAAGTTCAGGCTATCTGTGATTGGGTCCAACCTACTTCTTTAAAGACTCTTCAAAGATTCTTGGGTTTTGCCAATTTTTATCGTAAATTTATTGGTAATTTCTCTGTTATTGTTAAACCATTAACTGATTTGACCAAGAAGGGTTCTGATGTGGTGAATTGGTCTCCTGAGGCAGTCTCTGCATTTCAGGAACTTAAGCAGAGATTCACTTCTGCTCCTGTTTCTACGGCAGCCTTATGTTTCTCTACCATTTCAGGTGGAGGTTGATGCCTCTGAAATTGGGGCAGGTGCCGTTTTGTCCCAAAGAGATCCAGAGACCTCTAAAAGTAACCCTTGTGCCTTTTTCTCTCGAAAATTTTCTCCCACTGAACGTAATTATGACGTGGGTAATCGGGAGTTATTAGCCATGAAGTGGGCTTTTGAAGAGTGGAGACATTGGCTGGAGGGAGCCAAACATCAGGTGGTGGTCCTTACTGACCTTAAGAATCTAGTTTATCTGGAATCTGCCAAGCGACTTAATCCTAGACAGGCCAGGTGGGCCTTGTTTTTCACACGTTTTAATTTTGTGGTTTCATTTCTTCCTGGCACTAAAAATGTTAAGGCGGATGCCCTTTCGAGGAGTTTCCTGGCGGACTCTCCTGAGTTATCTGATCCTTCTGTTATTTTGAAAGAGGGTGTAGTTCTTTCCGCCATCTCGCCCAATTTGAGACTGGCTCTGGAGGGGTGCCAGGAGGATAGGCCCGAGCGCTGCCCTGTTGGGAAATTGTTTGTCCCGGACCAGTGGAAAAAGAGTGTAATGTCTGAGATTCATTGTTCCGCGTTGGCCGGTCATCCCGGAATTTTTGGTACCAGGGACTTGGTTGGTCGATCCTTTTGGTGGCCTACCTTGTCTCGTGATGTCAGGGAGTTTGTGCAGTCCTGCGGGACTTGCTCTCGCTCCAAGCCTTGCTCTCGTTCTAGTGGTTTGTTGATGCCATTACCCGTGCCCAAGAGACCATGGACCCATATCTCTATGGATTTCATTTCCGACCTCCCTGTTTCTCAGAGAATGACCGTCATCTGGGTGATTTGCGATAGGTTTTCCAAGATGATACATCTTGTGCCATTACCTAAGTTGCCTTCCTCCTCTGAATTGGTGCCTTTGTTCCTTCAGCACGTGGTTCGTTTACACGGCATTCCTGAGAACATTGTGTCTGACAGAGGAGTCCAGTTTGTTTCCAGATTTTGGAGGACCTTTTGTTCTAAAATTGGTGTTCAATTGTCTTTCTCCTCGGCGTTTCATCCTCAGACCAATGGTCAAACTGAGAGAACAAACCAGACATTGGAGACTTATTTAAGATGCTTTGTGTCTGCTGATCAGGATGACTGGGTCTCTTTTTTGCCTTTGGCTGAGTTTGCTCTTAATAATAGGGCTAGCTCTGCCACTTTGATGTCTCCATTTTTCTGTAATTCTGGGTTTCACCCTCGATTTTCTTCTGGACAGACGGAGGCTTCTGTCTGCCCAGGTGTTGACTCTGTTGTGGAGCGTATGCAACAGATTTGGGACCAGGTAGTGGAGAGGTTGTCCCTCTCTCAGGAGAGGGCCCAGCGGTTTGCTAACCGGCATAGGACTGATGGTCCTCGGTTTAAAGTGGGGGACTTGGTCTGGTTGTCCTCAAGAAATATTCCTATGAGAGTGGCATCTCCTAAATTTAAGCCTAGGTTCATTGGACCTTATAAGATCATGGAGATTCTTAACCCTGTTTCTTTTCGTTTGCTTCTTCCAGGGACATTTAAGATCCATAACGTGTTCCACAAGTCCTTGTTGAAGAGGTTTGTTGAGCCAGTGGTTCCTACTACTGTGCCTCCTGACCCTGTTTTGGTTGAGGGCAATCCGGAGTATGTGGTTGAGAAAATATTGAATTCTCGTTTTTCTAGACGGAAACTCCAGTATTTGGTTAAATGGAGAGGTTATGGTCAGGAAGACAATTCTTGGGTGTTTGCTTCGGACATCCATGCTAGGAGACTCATCCGTGCGTATCATAGAACTCATCCTGACCGACCTGGTTGCTCAAATGAGGGTTCGGTGACCCCTCCTCAAGGGGGGGGTACTGTTGGAATAGGCTGGAAATGAGTTCTGAGCAGAAACTCCCTCTGGTGGTTACAAACGGTACTGGACTGTCCAATGAAGATTGTGAGGATTGGGAATCAGGTGTTACTGACTGGTCTTATATAAGGGAGTCACCTTCCCATCAGGGTTGCCGGTGATCAATTGTTCTGGTCTCAATCCTTGATTCCTGTTTCCTTGGTAGCCTGCTGTGTCGTGTCTGAATCTCCTGCTAACAGATAAGACATTTTCTTCTTTTTGTTTTTGTGCTTGATTTTTGCATTTTGTCCTGCACTTCTGTGGGGGCCTTCAGGGTCCCCTCGGGGGGCTTTTGCCTCTCAGTTCAGTTCAGCCACTGATGTTTGTACATTTGCTTTTTCCAGTTTTTTCAGTGGCTGCTGTTTTGTTTTTGGTTACACCAGAGAACTAATTTAGGTGGTAGAGGTCGTGTGATCTCAGGTGTTTTTGAAATTAGTAGAGTTGGTGCTTTTCAGGGTTTTTTGGGATTGCAGTAAGTGCCCTTCCTATCCTTTTCTATTTAGTAAGTTTGGGCCCCAATGTTTGCTCATACTATTTTCTGTCTGTGTCAGTATTTCTTCTTGTCTAACCGCCATTACATGTTTGGGGGCTTTCTATGTTCTTTGGGGATCTGCTCCGGGGCAGATAGCTTTCCTCTTTCTATCTTTAGGTGTAGTTAGTTTCTCAGGCTGTGACGAGGCGTCTAGGACCAACGTGGGAACGCTCCACGGCTGCCTCTAGTTGTGGTGGTTAGTCAGGGTACTGCAATCTCATAGTTTCCAACTGCTCTGGTGTATTTCCTTTTTTACCTGCTCTCCTCAGCTACCAAATCATAACACTCCACTCTCTGATGGACCACACACCTGCTGCTCCAGTCTCTGATTGGCCCCATGCCTGCAGCTCCAGTCTCTGATCTATCCCATGGCTGCTGCTTCAGTGTGTTATGGACCCAAATAATGGCCATATTATTAATGACTAAGTGTACAATGGGCCCCTAAATGCTGCTCCTCTCTCTGATGGGCCACATGCCTGCTGCTCCAGTCTCTGATTGGCCCCATGCCTGCAGCTCCAGGCTCTGCTCTGCCTCATGCCTGTTGCTCCACTCTCTGATCTGCTTCATGCCTGCTGCTTCAGTGTGTTATGGACCCAAATCCTGGTCCATATTATAAATGATCCAGTGTATAATGGGCCCCATAAATTCTGCTCCACTCTCTGATTGGCCCCATGCCTGCTGCTCCAGTCTGTGATTGGCCCAATGCCTGCAGCTCCAGTCTCAGCTGCCCCATGGCTGTTGCTCCAGTCTCTGATAGGCCCCATGGCTGCTGCTCCACTCTCTGATAGGCCCCATGCCTGCTGCTCCAGTCTCTGATTGGCCCATGCCTGCTGATCCAGTCTCTGATTGACCCCATGGCTGCTGCTTCAGTCTCTGATAGGCCCTATGGCTGCTGCTTCAGTCTCTGATTGGCCCCATTGCTGCTGCTTCAGTCTCTGATTGGCCCTATGCCTGCAGCTCCAGTCTCTGATTTGCCCCATGCCTGCTACTCCAGTGTGTTATGGACCCAAATCATGGTCCATATTATTAATGATCCAGTGTATAATGGGCCCCTAAATGCTGCCCCACTCTGTTGGACCACATGCCTGCTGCTCCAGTCTCTGATTGTCCCCATGCCTGCAGCTCCAGTCTCTGATCTGCCCCATGCTGCTGCTTCACTCTCTGATTGGCCCCATGCCTGCTGCACCACTCACTGATCTGCCCCATGGCTGCTGCTCCAGTGTGTTATGGACCCAAATCATGGTCCATATTATTAATGATCCAGTGTATAATGGGCTCCATAAATGCTGCTACACTCTCTGATTGGCCCCATGGCTGCTGCTTCAGTCTCTAATTGGCCCCATGGCTGCTGCTCCAGTCTGTGATTGGGCCCATGCCTGCAGCTCCAGTCTCTGATCTGCCCCATGGCTGTTGCTCCAGTCTCTGATAGGCCCCATGCCTGCTGCTCCACTCTCTGATAGGCCCCATGCCTGCAGCTCCAGTCTCTGATCTGCCCCATGGCTGCTGCTTCAGTCTCTGATTGGCCCCATGCCTGCTGCTCCACTCTCTGATATGCCCCATGGTTGCTGCTCCAGTGTTTATGGACCCAAATCATGGTCCATATTATTAATGATCCAGAGTATAATTGGCCCAATAAATGCTGCTCCAGTCTCTGATTGGCCCCATGCCTGCAGCTGCAGTCTCTGATCAGCCCCATGGCTGCTGCTTCAGTCTCTGATTGGCCTCATGCCTGCTGCTCCAGTCTCTGATTGGCCCCATGGCTGCAGCTCCAGTCTCTGATTGGCCCCATGCCTGCTGCTCCAGTCTCTGATTGGCCCCATGCCTGCAGCTCCAGTCTCTGATCTTCCCCATGGCTGTTGCTCCAGTCTCTGATAAGCCCCATGCCTGCTGCTCCACTCTCTGATAGGCCCCATGGTTGCTGCTCCAGTGTGTTATGGACCCAAATCATGGTCCATATTATTAATGATCCAGAGTTTAATTGGCCCAATAAATGCTGCTCCAGTCTCTGATTGGCCCCATGCCTGCAGCTGCAGTCTCTGGTCAGCCCCATGGCTGCTGCTTCAGTCTCTGATTGGCCCCATGCCTGCTGCTCCAGTCTCTGATTGGCCCCATGGCTGCTGCTCCAGTCTCTGATTGGCCCCATGCCTGCTGCTCCAGTCTCTGATTGGCCCCATGCCTGCAGCTCCAGTCTCTGATCTTCCCCATGGCTGTTGCTCCAGTCTCTGATAAGCCCCATGCCTGCTGCTCCACTCTCTGATAGGCCCCATGCCTGCTGCTCCAGTCTGTGATTGGCCCCATGCCTGCAGCTCCTGTCTCTGATCTGCCCCATGGCTGCTGCTTCAGTCTCAGATTGGCCCTATGCCTGCTGCTCCACTCTCTGATCTGCCCCATGGCTGCTGCTCCAGTGTGTTATGAACACAAATCATGGTCCATATTATTAATGATCCAGTGTATAATTGGCCCCATAAATACTGCTCCACTCTCTGATTGGCGCCATGCCTGCTGCTCCAGTCTGTTATCGGCCCCATGCCTGCTGCTCCAGTCTCTGATCTGCCCCATGGCTGCTTATGTGCTTATGGCACTACCAGCAGATGCAACACCACCACCATCAGTACTAGCTGACCCCCTACGCCCACGTCCGCGGCCTCTTCCACCATACTTCCTCATTTTTGTGAAAATGTACCCAAAATACCAGCAGATATATGTTACTGTATCAGAAGCATACAGCTGCATACAGTCTAGGGATAATTGTAAATCTCTGTATATATTTCAGGAGTCACACACAGACACTCTCAGGCTCAGTATGGATTACACCAGAATATAAAAAGTAGAAAAAGGGTAAAGTATTATAAGCTTACAGCTGTATACAGTATTGGGGTAATTGTAAATCTCTGTATATTTTGCCAGAGTCCGACACAGGCTCTCACAGGCTCAGTATGGATCATACCAGAATTTAAAAAGTAGAAAAAGGGTTATGTTTCAGCAGAAACCAGGTATATATAGTATAGCGAAAATATTCAAAATATCCGTATATATTTCAGGAGGCAGACACTGATGCTCTCAGTCCCAGTATGGATTACACAATTATATAAAAAGATGAAAAAGGGGTACTGTATCAGCAGATACCAGGTATAAATAGTATGGTGAAAATATTGGAAATCTCCGTATATATTTCATGAGTCAGACAATGACGCTCACAGGCTCAGTATGGATTACACAAGAATATAATAAGAAGAAAAAGGGGTACTGTATCAGCAGATACCAGGTATATATAGTATAGTGAAAATATTCTTAAACTCCGTATATATTTCAGGAGGCAGACACTGACCCTCTCAGTCTCAGTATGGATTACACAAGAATATAATAAGAAGAAAAAGGGGTACTGTATCAGCAGATACCAGGTATATATAGTATAGTGAAAATATTCTAAATCTCCACATATATTTCAGGAGGCAGACACAGACGCTCTCAGGCTCAGTATGGATTACACAAGAATATAAAAAGTAGAAAAAAAGGGGAAATGTATCAGAAGCATACAGCTGTATACAGTGTTGATGTAATTTTAAATATCTGTATATATTTCCAGAGTCAGACAAAGACTCTCACATTCTCAGTATGGATTACACCAGAATATACAAAGTTGAAAAAGTGTACTGTATTAGAAGAATACAACTGTATACAGTGTTGGGGTCATTTTATATCCCCGTATATATTTCCAGAGTAACAGACAGACTCTCACAGGCTCAGTATGGATCACACCAGAATATAAAAAGCAGATCCGCAAGAAATAGTCACACGTATGGGCCAATGTTCCAGGTGTCAATGATGCACTTAGAGTGGTGGGTTGGAGGAGGACTTTCTGGCAAAAGGGGTACTGTATCAGCAGATATCAGGTATTTATAGTATAGTGAAAATATTCTAAATCTCTGCATATATTTCAGGAGGCAGACACAGATGCTCTCAGGCTCAGTATAGATTCCACGAGAATATAAAAAGTAGATAAATGATAATATATCAGAAGCGTACAGCTGTATACAGTGTTTTGGTAATTTTAAATATCCGTATATATTTCCAGAGTCAGACAAAGACTCTCACAGTATGGATTACACCAGAATATAAAAAGAAGAAAAAGAGTAATGTATTAGAAGCATACAGCTGTATACATTGTTGGGGTACTTTTAAATGTTCGAATATATTTCAGTCTCAGTAAGCCAGTCCAGACTCTCCGCTACAGGAAACTAGATGGATACAAGTACACACTGAAAGTAGAGTGATTGCAGAAATTTGGGAATTCCTAATCACAGTAAAACCTCCTGGTAGAATTCTCATAGGCGTAGCTGACCCTCAATTACTTTATGTGTGGAGACAGCGAAAATGGTTCTTTGTGAAGAAAGGGTTGCTGTATCGCAGTAGCATCGATCCCATCACCGGTATTCGTCTCCATCAAATTGTGATGCCAAGGAAAGATGTAGACATGGTCCTCACTGCCTATCATTATCAGTCTGGTCACTTTCGAGTGCAAAAGACAGAAGCCACAGGCCGTAGGCGATTCTGTTGGATTGGTATGACAGGAGACATTGAAAAATGTTGCCAGGAATGTCACACGTCTGTGACTAGTAAAATTGTGAAAGCTGATCAGAAAGCAACACTGCATCTGATTGTGAGTTGACGTCCATTAGAAATGGTAGCCATTGATCATCTGAAGGTAGTGCCCAGCAGGACAGGTCATAGCTACGTCTTAACCATCATCGATCAGTTAACCAAATTTGTAGTGGCTGTCCCTGTGAAGGATTTAACTGCCCAGACTCCACAGCGGTGGAGCAAGGAGAGGTAAGTATTGCAAGTGCTGGGGCCCTGCACAAGCAGGGGGGCCCACTGGTGGGCGCCGGTACTGGCACAGTCCCCTCATAGTATGCCGCTGTGTCTGATGGCGAGTGGGCCCCCCCACCATCAGAGACACTTTTTTGTACTATGAGGGACCCTGTGCCAGTGCCGTCGCCCCAGAATGGGATCCCCCACCTGCTCAGGGCACCGGCACTTGTCAGGGTGCGCCAGGCTGTGACCCCTGCCCTGGGGGGGACAGCACAGATAGGGAGGTGGCAAAAATGGCATTAGTTGAGGTGTAGGCTGGACATTCAACAGTTGCAAATGGAGGAATTGGAGAAGTCAGAGGAAGAGGAGGACAAAGCGAGCCATTTTGCTGGCAACCTATGTGTCATCAGGGTAAGGTGGGACAAAATCATTTGAAACCCATGCATGGTTCATTTTAATGAAGGTTAGATCATCAACATTTTGTGTCGACAGATGGGTCCTTCCTTCTATCAGGATTGATCCAGCAGCACTGA
>JARQOD010000002.1:354615827-354656764 GCA_033576555.1 Oophaga sylvatica | reverse complement strand
TTTAGGAGATGCTACTCTCATAGGAATATTCTTTGAGGACAACCAGACCAAGTCCCCCACTTTAAACCGAGGACCATCAGTCCTATGCCGGTTAGCAAACCGCTGGGCCTTCTCCTGAGAGAGGGACAACCTCTCCACTACCTGGTCCCAAATCTGTTGCATACGCTCCACAACAGAGTCAACACCTGGACAGACAGAAGCCTCCGTCTGTCCTGAAGAAAATCGAGGGTGAAACCCAGAATTACAGAAAAACGGAGACATCAAAGTGGCAGAGCTAGCCCTATTATTAAGAGCAAACTCAGCCAAAGGCAAAAAAGAGACCCAGTCATCCTGATCAGCAGACACAAAGCATCTTAGATAAGTCTCCAATGTCTGGTTTGTTCTCTCAGTTTGACCATTGGTCTGAGAATGAAATGCCGAGGAGAAAGACAATTGAACACCCTGTTTAGAACAAAAAGTCCTCCAAAATCTGGAAACAACCTGGACTCCTCTGTCAGACACAATGTTCTCAGGAATGCCGTGTAAACGAACCACGTGCTGAAGGAACAACGGCACCAATTCAGAGGAGGAAGGCAACTTAGGTAATGGCACAAGATGTATCATTTTGGAAAACCTATCACAAATTACCCAGATGGTGGTCATTCTCTGAGAAACAGGAAGATCGGAAATGAAATCCATAGAGATATGGGTCCATGGTCTCTTGGGCACAGGCAATGGCATCAACAAACCACTAGAGCGAGAGCAAGGCTTGGAGCGAGAGCAAGTCCCGCAGACTGCACAAATTCCCTGACATCACGAGACAAGGTAGGCCACCAAAAGGACCGACTAACCAAGTCTCTGGTACCAAAAATTCCGGGATGTCCAGCCAATGCGGAACAATGAATCTCAGACATCACACTCTTCTTCCACTGGTCCGGGACAAACAATTTTCCAACAGGGCAGCACTCGGCCTATCCTCCTGACACCCCTCCAGAGCAAGTCTCAAATTGGGCGAGATGGCGGAAAGAACTACACCCTCTTTCAAAATAACAGAAGGATCAGATAACTCAGGAGAGTCCGCAAGGAAACTCCTCGAGAGGGCATCCGCCTTAACATTCTTAGTGCCAGGAAGAAAGGAAACCACAAAATTAAAATGTGTGAAAAACAAGGCCCACCTGGCCTGTCTAGGATTGAGTCGCTTGGCAGATTCCAGATAGACCAGATTCTTATGGTCCGTAAGGACCACCACCTGATGTTTGGCTCCCTCCAGCCAATGTCTCCACTCTTCAAAAGCCCACTTCATGGCCAATAACTCCCGATTACCCACGTCATAATTACGTTCAGTAGGAGAAAATTTTCGAGAGAAAAAGGCACAAGGGTTACTTTTAGAGGTCTCTGGATCTTTTTGGGACAAAACGGCACCTGCCCCAATTTCAGAGGCATCAACCTCCACCTGAAATGGCAGAGAAACATCAGGCTGCCGTAGAACAGGAGCAGAAGTGAATCTCTGCTTAAGTTCCTGAAATGCAGAGACTGCCTCAGGAGGCCAATTCACCACATCAGAACCCTTTCTGGTCAAATCAGTTAATGGTTTAACAATAACCGAGAAATTACCAATAAATTTACGGTAAAAATTGGCAAAACCCAAAAATCTCTGAAGAGCCTTTAATGAAGTAGGTTGGACCCAATCACAGATGGCCTGAACCTTGACCGGGTCCATTTCAATAACAGATGGGGACAAAATGAATCCCAGAAATGAGATCCTCTGTACGCCAAAAAGACACTTTGATCCCTTCACATACAGAGCATTCTCTCTCAAAATCTGGAACACAGTTCGAACATGTTTCACATGAGAGTCCCAGTCATTAGAAAAAATCAAGATATCATCCAAATAAACAATCAGAAATTTGTCCACAAAATCCCTGAAAATGTCATTCATGAAGGACTGGAAGACGGAAGGAGCATTAGTGAGCCCAAAGGGCATCACTAGGTACTCAAAATGCCCTTCAGGGGTATTGAATGCCGTCTTCCATTCATCCCCGTGCTTAATGCGAATAAGGTTATACGCCCCCCTGAGGTCAAGCTTGGTAAACCAAGTAGCGTTTTTCACCCTGGAAAACAGGTCAGAAATCAAGGGTAACGGGTATTGATATTTCACAGTAATATTGTTCAAGAGACGATAATCAATACACGGCCTTAATGAACCATCCTTTTTGGCCACAAAGAAAAAACTGGCACCTAAGGGTGAAGAGGATGGTCTGATATGACCCTTCTCCAATGATTCCTTGATATAAGTCCGCATAGCGTCATGTTCAGGTACAGACAAGTTAAAAAGTCGACCTTTAGGGAATTTACTACCCGGCACTAATTCAATAGCGCAGTCATAGCTCCTATGGGGAGGCAAGGATGCAGATGTACTTTCGCTAAACACATCAGAAAATTCAATCAAAAAGTCAGGAACATCCTGAGCCTGGGGGGAGGCAGAAAAAACAGGAGTGTTGGTATTAACACTTTGGCAGCCCCAACTGGTTACAGACACAGATTTCCAATCCAAAACAGGATTATGAGACTGTAACCAAGGGAAACCCAGCACGATAATGTCATGCAGATTATACAGAACCAAAAATTTGCAGCACTCCTGGTGATCAGGTTCAACCCTCATTATCACCTGAGTAGAAAACTGGGGTTTATTCTCAGCCAAAGGGGTAGAATCGATCCCCAGTAGGGGAATAGACTTCTGTAGGGGTATCAAGGGAAACCCACAACGTTTAGCAAAATCATAATCCATCAGGTTAATAGCTGCTCCAGAATCAACGAAAGCCTGAGCAGAAAAAGAGGACAGAGCATATCAGAGTGACAGTTAATAAAAACTTAGTCTGAATACTACCCAAGACAACTGAGCGTGCAAAACGTCTTCCCCGCTTAGGGCAGACTGAAATAGCATGAGAGGCATCACCACAGTAGAAACATAACCCATTGCGCTTTCGAAACTCATGACGCTGTGCCCCAGACACCACTCTATCACACTGCATGGGTTCAGAAGCTGGTTCACAAGGCAACACTATTCCACGCATACTTCTCCGCTCACGCAAACGTCTGTCAATTTGAATCGCTAATGACATAGAATCATTGAGACCAGAGGGGACAGGGAATCCCACCATAACATCCTTTACATTATCTGACAGACCCTTCCGGAAAGGGCTGCCAAAGCGTCGTCATTCCATTTGGTCAGGACTGCCCACCTACGGAATCTCTGACAGTATAACTCAGCGTCATAAAGCCCCTGATTTAATGCCAACAAGGCTTTTTCAGCTTGATCAGTGACATTAGGCTCATCGTACAATAACCCCAAAGCCTGAAAAAATGCATCAACATCACTCAAAACAGGATCCCCAGGTGTCAGGGAAAAAGCCCAATCCTGAGGATCGCCGCGCAGGAGAGAGATGATAATTTGAACCTGCTGCGCTGCGTTCCCTGAGGACTTAGATTTTAAGGCAAAAAACAATTTACAATTATTTTTGAAATTCTGAAACTTAGCTCGATCCCCTAAAAACAAATCTGGCATGGGAATCCTAGGTTCCACAACAGGCAACCCAGCAAGATAGATAGCAATACTCTGAACCTCAGCGGCAAGCTGATCCACACGGCCAGACAACTGTGCAAACTCCATTGAGAGAAAAGATCCTCCCCAGCACCCAGAGATACACAGGGAAAAAAAAAAGCAACAAACAGAAAAATATCTCTGACAACTCTGACAACCTTTTTTCTTTCACAAGATTTTTTCCCTTCTGTGAGTACCATACAATTTTCAACTTTTTGGCCGGTGATACTGTTGTGTTTCGGCAGCTGAGGAGTGCAGGCAAAAATGGCAATACACCAGAGCAGTTGGAAACTATGAGATTGCAGTACCCTGACTAACCACCACAACTAGAGGCAGCCGTGGAGCGTTCCTACGTTGGTCCTAGATGCCTCGTCACAGCCTAAGAAACTAACTACACCTAAAGATAGAAATAGGAAAGCTATCTGCCCCGGAGCAGAACCCCAAAGATAATAGAAAGCCCCCAAACATGTAATGGCGGTTAGACAAGATGAAATACTGACACAGAAAGAAAATAGTATGAGCAAACGCTGGGGCCCAAACTAACTAAATAGAAAAGGATAGGAAGGGCACTTACTGCAATCCCAGAAAACCCTGAAAAGCACCAACTTTACTAATTTCAAAAACACCTGAGATCACACGACCTCTTCCACCTAAATTAGTTCTCTGGTGTAACAAAATCAAAACAGCAGCCACTGAAAAAACTGGAAAAAGCAAAAGTACAAACATCAGTGGCTGAACCAAACTGAGAGGGCAAAAGCCCCCGGAGGGGACCCTGAAGGCCCCCACAGAAGTGCAGGACAAAATGCAAAAATATAGCACAAAAAACAAAAAGAAGAAAATGTCTTATCTGTTAGCAGGAGATGCAGACACGACACAGCAGGCTACAAGGGAAACAGGAATGAAGGATTCAGACCAGAACAATTGATCACCGGCAACCCTGATGGGAAGGTGACTCCCTTATATAAGACCAGTCAGTAACACCTGATTCCCAGTCCTCACAATCTTCACTGGACAGACCAGCACCGCTTGTAACCACTAGAGGAAGCCTCTGCTCAGAACTCATCTCAAACCCATTCACAACACACCACGATGCTTTGGCCATTGTCACACACGACCATGCCTGGCTGTAGGTTCAGCAATGTCAGTCACAGATCTGCCTGCTCTTTCAGAGCTGTCCACAACTCTTCAGCATTGTGCGGTTTGTCACCTAAGCATATTAGCTTAGTAAAAAGTGCTAGTAAAAAGATGATAAAGAACAGGCTATTTGGTTGATACGTTTTTTGCAAAAATGTATACTAAGCCACTCTACCAAACGTCAAGGTAACCCATACATATTTTAAATACATCAGTTAGGGACGGCTCTGATATGGGTTACCTTGATGTTCGGTAGAGCGTCTTAGTATACATTTTTTGCAAAAAACGTTATCAACCAAATAGCCTGCTCTTTATCATCGTTTTACTAGCACTTGCTGTTTACTGTTATTTCTTTATAACAGAGTATTTTTATACGTTGTTTTACTGTCCTTTTATATGTTTTAGTCTTTTGGTGGTATGAACACTGTCCTACAGACTTGTTCACTGTGTGCACGGCTCATGTGTTTGTATTTAATTGGTTTCTTGTTTTAGCAAGATTAGGGAGTTTTTCCACCCCCCCCTTGTAGGCAATTCATATAAAGGCCGTTCTCTGCAGCGTGTCCACATCGGACATTACCTGTCTGAATCTTGCTCATATAAGTACTATATACATGGCCAGGTTTTTAAAGACATCAGTTAGGGACTGCTCTTATATGTGCTACCTTGATGTTTGGTAGAGCAGCTTAATATACATTTTTTGCAAAAAACCTATCAACCATCAATCTTAGAATCCCACGGTTTGCAGTATCACCTCTACGCTGATGACACGCAGATCTACCTATCTGGACCTGACCTCACCTCCTTACTGACCAAAATCCCACAGTGTCTGTCTGCTATCTCAGCCTTCTTTTCTGCTCGCTTTCTCAAACTGAACATGGACAAAACAGAATTCATCATCTTTGCCCCACCTCATTCTACCCCTCCACCAGAACTATCCATAATTGTCAATGGCTGCTCACTTTCCTCAGTCCCGCATGCTCGGTGCCTTGGGGTGATCCTCGACTCTGTCCTCTCTTTCAAACCACATATTCAAGCCCTTGCCACTCCTGCCGCCTCAAACTCAAAAATATTTCCTGAGTCCACACATTCCTCAACCATGAAACCACAAAAACACTAGTGCAAGCCCTTATCATCTCCCGCCTCGACTACTGCAACCTCCTACTCTCTGGCCTCCCCTTCAGCACTCTGGCACCACTCCTGTCCATCCTACACTCTGCTGCCCGACTAATCCACCTGTCTCCCCACTATTCCCCAGCCTCCCCCCTATGCCAGGCCCTTCACTGGCTTCATATTGCCCAGAGGCTCCAGTTCAAAACCCTAACCATGACAAACAAAGCCATCCACAACCTGTCTCCTCCATACATCTGTGACATGGTCTTCCCGGTACCTACCCACATGCAACCTTCGATCCTCTCAAGATCTCCTTCTCTACTCCCCCTCTTCTCTTCATTCCACAACCACATACAAGACTTCTCCCGTGCTTCCCCCATACTCTGGATCTCTCTGCCGCAACACCTCAGACTCTCATCAACAACGGAAACCTTCAAGAAGAATCTGAAGACACACCTGTTCTGACAAGCCTACAGCCTGCAATGATCGTCAGTCTACTGAACCACCGCACAACCAGCTCTACCCTCTCCTAGTGTATCCTCACCCATCCTTGTAGACTGTGAGCCCTCGAGGGCAGGGTCCTCTCTCCTTCTGTACTTGTATGTCCCTTGTCTTACACATGTCTATTGTACTCGTCCATATTTCCCCTTTTCACATGTAAAGCGCCATGGAATAAATGGCGCTATATAAATGTGTAATAATAATAATAATATTAAATAATAACCAAATACACTGTTCTTTATCATTTTTTTAATAGCACTTGCTGTTTACTGTTATTTCTTTATAACAGAGTATTTTTATACGTTTGTTTTACTGTGCTTTACTATAGGCAAATAGGTAGTAACTATCTACCTGTTAGTGTTTAGCCACATTTTTTTATAAAGTTTTGGATATGCCATTTAGCTATTTTTCATTATAAGAGCCTTGGAGCTGTTTAACAGAAAAATAGAACCCGATCACTTTAAAAGCATATTAATAAGAAAATAAGTTGTAAATGTTGGATCAATTGACATAAAAAATAAAAATGAAATGGTGCAGAAGGACATTCACTTTTACTTTTAGTTACAGTAATGGTAGGTGGCCTAGAGCATAGTTATTATTGACACAATGTGGGAATAACAGTAAGGAAAATTTGTTATGTATCAAGGATATCTACTAAGCCTCTTCAATACTGATTGAGATTCCACCGTGCTACCGACATGTGACACAGCTGTTTTATTCAGTGTTTGATCTGAGCTACAATGTGTAGGAGTAAGAAGTGACAGCTTTTACTTTCACTGGCTTGCACAATATTGTGATGGATTATAATTTTTAAACTGGTTGTGCCATGTCTTTGTACTGTACAGTTAGATCACCCAGTGGGCATTATTACCATGATCTATTTTTCTATTAATTAGTAATATTTTATTACTTGGAAGAGCTGTGACAGTTGTTTCATTAATATTTATTGTGAGTCTGAATGATCTTTAATGTAACTTTAGATTTCATCAGTAGTTTCTTAAATGTAAATGAAAACGTCTTTCTTAACATGAAATATTCAGGATAGTTTACACCACAGGGTATTGCAGATTGGTTTTATTGTAAGACATTTTAATATATTTTATATCCATTCACTTTTCACAATGTATTTGAATAGAAGTAGCTCATAATCTGAAACATTTATAGAGAGCCATCATAAACTTTTTGATAAAAAATCAATTGATAATGCTCTTAAATTATGTATATTTTTTCCTGCATGTTCACTTTCTCCAGCTAAAATAGAGAATAGCTATGACAGCTGTGTCCTTGACTTTTGACAATATTTTTTTACAAAATCACTATATGGACAAACAGAAGGCATAAGGTATTTTTTTTTGTGTCAGGATTTACAGCCATTTTATTGAAGTTATGCAGTAAGCAAACAGATTTCATGTACAATAATATAATTGCATTTATTAATATAGCATAAAATGGTGTATAACCTATGAAACGCACACATAAATAACATTTATGTAGCAAGGACTTAATATGTAATACCTTGAAGAGATTTTCCTATAATCAAAACTTATCACCTATATCAGGAAGGATGACAAGAGTCTTATTGGTGGGAATCAAAACACAGGAATTGTCACCAATAATGAAAACAATGGTCTCAGTGGTAATGCACAGGCATGGCTAATGCTTTATTCATTGCCTATAGGACTGCTGGAGATTAGAGATGAGTGAATATGTCAATGTTCGGTTCGGATCACTGTCGCCGAATTTGCAATATTCGACAATTAATTAGTTGAATATTCGCCGAACATAACCGAATGCCATTCATCTCAATGGGAGGCAAAAACAAACGCATGTGTAGGTTGCAAGATGCAGTGATGCAAGGAAGGCAGAGCAAGGGTTAACAAGTTAATTACCAGTAAAGGTACTCCTCGCAGGGAGATAAAACAATTAAACTGGGGTATACAAAAGAGTAAAATCAACTGTTCACTCAGCAAACTTATCGAGTCTGTGATTTCCTCAGCCACAAGTGATCCGATGAGGGTTGTAGTCCCAGTAGTGACTGACGTGATGTCCTCCGATGGGGGTCTTCAGCTTCTGGTCCAGTTTCTGGTGGCAACGGGCGGTCTCTGGTCTCACCCGCTGGGCCTCTAGTCCATAAGCACATGGGTCGCCCGATAGGGCAGTGGGATACTCAGTACCGGGCCGGTGTATTGTGGGGATGTGTCACAGCGTCAGTGACCCGGTCCGTGTCACTGGGCATCCAATGAAAGGGGAATTATTTACAGGGGATGTTAGAGTTTGTAATGTAGGTATTCGTGACTGTGGTGCAGATCCTCTGGGATGGATGGTGAGATGCAGCAGAGTTGCTACAGTCTCCCACAGGTGAGACTATAAGAATCACAGGGCAGGTAGATGTAGTGAAAGGTGGTAATGGTGCTGAGTGATGTAGCTGAGTGGATGGTGTGACGCAGGAAGAAACTGAGAGACAGTCAGCGAGTTGCAGTTTCCAATGCTTTACTCTCGGTTCTGATGTGTACTGTACAATACAGATGCCCGCTTGGCACTGTGTCCTCCAGGTGAGGGGCTCAGCAAGCCCCCAGGTAGATTGGGATGCAACTTTCCAGGACTCCGTTCTAGATGTTTGTGTCTCTTTCGCAGGCCATCTCCCTGTGCTGATTTTCCACTCTTTCTATCCTACAGCACCTTCACCAACAGTGTCTCTGATCAGCGGCTGCGAATAGTGTTGAGCATTCCGATACTGCAAATATCGGGTATCGGCCGATATTGGCTGTATCGGAATTCCGATTCCGAGTTCCGATATTTTCGTCTTATCGGATACCGGAATCGGGATTGTCACTGTCACTGTCAGTGTCCGTCGGTCGGGTCTGTCAGGAGTCAGCGGCACTTACCTGGCAGAAGATCTCCGGCGGTCACGTCCTGCACTGCTTCATGGCCGCCATCTTCTTTCCCCGGCGGTCACATGCAGTTTCTCGCGATAACTGCAGTGACTGCTGGGTAATCGCGGCCGTAAAGCAGTCAGTCCGATGACGTCACCGCCGGGGAAGCAGGTAATCAGCTGTGCTGCGTTGCAATGACAGGCTCTGCCTGTCATTGCGATGTAGCAGAGCTGGATCGTCGTGGGACTGTTGTTATGGACTGCGTCGGACAGGTGGTATACTGTTGGTTTGTTTTTTTTTCTTTTTTTACAGGAGATCGATGGCGTCGCAGGAATGAGAGTACAATAAAAAAAATGAAAACTGTGTTGTCTCTTTTATTTCATTAAAAGACTTTTTTCTTGCTGTCTTTTTTTTATACATTTAATAACTTTGGGATTAATAATGGATCGGTGTCTTATTGACGCCTCTCCATTATTAACCGGGCTTATTGTCACCGTGCAATCAACAGTGACATTAACCCCTTATTACCCCGCTTGCCACCGCTACAGGGCAAGTGGGAAGAGCCGGGTAAAGTGCCACAATTGGCACATCTTTTGATGCGCCAAATGTGGGGCTGCTGTAGCCTGGTATTATCAGGCTGTTGAGGGCCAAAATCCATGGGCCTTGACAGTCTTTTAATACCAGGCCGCAGCAGTCTGCATTTTACTTGGCTGGTTAACAAAAATAGGGGGGATCCCCACGCCGTTTTTTTTTTCGAGGGGATCCCCTATTTTTGTTAACCAGCCAAGCTAAGCAGACTGCTGTGGCCTGGTATTATCAGGCTTGCAAGGTCCATGGATATTGGATCCTTACCAGCCTGAAAAACCAGGCCTCAGCGGTCTGCTTCATCTGGCTGGTTAACAAAAATAGGGGGGACCCCACGCCAATTTTTTTCGAGGGGATCCCCTATTTTTGTTAATCAGCCAAGATATGCAGACTGCTGTGGCCTGGTATTATCAGGCTGGCAAGGTCCATGGATCTTGGCTCCTTAACAGCCTGAAAATCCAGGCCTCAGCGGTCTGCTTCATCTGGCTGGTTAACAAAAATAGGGGGGACCCCACGCCAATTTTTTTTCGAGGGGATCCCCTATTTTTGTTAATCAGCCAAGATATGCAGACTGCTGTGGCCTGGTATTATCAGGCTGGCAAGGTCCATGGATCTTGGCTCCTTAACAGCCTGAAAATCCAGGCCTCAGCGGTCTGCTTCATCTGGCTGGTTAACAAAAATAGGGGGGACCCCACGCCAATTTTTTTCGAGGGGATCCCCTATTTTTGTTAATCAGCCAAGATATGCAGACTGCTGTGGCCTGGTATTATCAGGCTGGCAAGGTCCATGGATCTTGGCTCCTTAACAGCCTGAAAATCCAGGCCTCAGCGGTCTGCTTCATCTGGCTGGTTAACAAAAATAGGGGGGACCCCACGCCAATTTTTTTCGAGGGGATCCCCTATTTTTGTTAATCAGCCAAGATATGCAGACTGCTGTGGCCTGGTATTATCAGGCTGGCAAGGTCCATGGATCTTGGCTCCTTAACAGCCTGAAAATCCAGGCCTCAGCGGTCTGCTTCATCTGGCTGGTTAACAAAAATAGGGGGGACCCCACGCCAATTTTTTTCGAGGGGATCCCCTATTTTTGTTAATCAGCCAAGATATGCAGACTGCTGTGGCCTGGTATTATCAGGCTGGCAAGGTCCATGGATCTTGGCTCCTTAACAGCCTGAAAATCCAGGCCTCAGCGGTCTGCTTCATCTGGCTGGTTAACAAAAATAGGGGGGACCCCACGCCATTTTTTTTTCGAAGGGAACCCCTATTTTTGTTAATCAGTTCCCTCTGACGTCACTGATTGTGTCCCTGGCTGACCTGAAGTGAAAGTGGAAAGCAATCAATTAAGCTTTCCACTTAAGGGCCCGTCTCACATAGCGATATCGCTACCGAGATCGCTGCTGAGTCACTAGTTTTGTGACGCAGCAGCGAGCTCACCAGTGATATCGCTGTGTGTGACATTCAGCGACGATCAGCCCCCCTGCCGGGTATCGCTGATCGTCGCTGAAATGTCAGGACCTTTGATCGCTGGTTTCCCGCTGACAGGCACACATCGCTGCGTGTGACAGGCGGGAGACCAGCGATCCGCTGGTAACCAAGGTACACAGCGGGTTTCCAGGCGCGGGGCTGTGCCTAGAAACCCGCTGTGTACCTTGGATACCAGCGCCCTGATGCAGGGAGCTGGTATCCAAGGTACATAGCGGGTTTCCAAGCGCTGCGCGGTGCCTGGAAACCCGCTGTGTACCTTGGTTACCAGCGGATCGCTGGTCTCCCGCCTGTCACACGCAGCGATGCGTGCCTGTCAGAGGGAAACCAGCGATCAAAAAAAGGTCCTGACATTTCTGCGACGATCAGCGATACCCGGCAGGGGGCTGATCGTCGCTGAATGTCACACACAGCGATATCGCTGGTGAGCTCGCTGCTGCGTCACAAAACTAGTGACTCAGCAGCGATCTCGGTAGCGATATCGCTATGTGAGACGGGCCCTTAAGCGATGTTACCCGCAGTGTCGCTGTCCCAGATCGCTGCCTGAGCTGCCTGTTTGGCAGCTCAGCAGCGATCATGTAGCGATACACCAGCGATCCTGACAAGTGCATATCGTTGTCGGGATCGCTGGTGTATCGTTATGTGACACCCAGCCTTTACTCTCCTGTCAGGCAGGAGAGGAACTCAATCATTTGGGGTTTACTGTGAGGCTGCAGCATTAGCTGCGGTCCCTGCAGTAAACATTAACCCTTTCTGAAGGATTACACCGTGGGACCTGACTGTGCATGGGATAGGTAAGAATAATTTTGCTTTTTTATTTTATTTTTATTACAGGAAATGGTTTTTGCAGTAAAATAAAAGATGGTCAAAAACATGTGTCTTTATTTCATTAAAATGATTTTTAATTAAAGTGTGTGTGTTTTATTTTTATTTCATGCAATAGGATTAATAATTGATAGTTGTCTAATTGACAGCTCTCAATTATTAACCTGGCTTAAGGTCACCTTTCAATAGCAAGGTGGCTTTAACCCCATATTAACCCATTCGCCACCGCTACAGGGCAATGGGAATAGACGGGCAAAGTGCCAGAAAGGGCGAATCTAATTATAGATTTGTCTTTCCTGGGGTGTCTGGGGGCAGATGTTAGTAGCCGGGGGGGGCAAAAATAATGGTCCCTCTCTGGGCTATTATTATCTGCCCCCACTCACTGGCTTTGTCTGTCTGGTTGCGAAAATAGGGCGGGAGCCCACGCATTTTTTTTCAGCAATTTTACACCTCATATATATATATACATGTCATTGAATTTGTGACACATATATATATATATTTATATTTGTAGTTCATACACTTCTACATAGTATAATAGCCGCTAATTCAATTGCCGGCTTTTGTGAAAATGCAGAACCCGACATGAAATGACACTTGGTGTACATAGGGTTAACCATGTCTTTTCATGTCCTTTGCTATCTAATTTGCACAAACAATTAAATCAGACTATGTGTGCAAAATTTCACACCTGTAGGGGTTAATTAAAGGTGTAAATTCGTAGCAAAAAAGTCAGTTTTTTTTACAACGAATTTACACCTTTAATTAACCCCTACAGGTGTGAAATTTTGCACACATAGTCTGATTTAATTGTTTGTGCAAATTAGATAGCAAAGGACATGAAAAGACATGGTTAACCCTATGTACACCAAGTGTCATTTCATGTCGGGTGACCCGACATGAAATGACACTTGGTGTACATAGGGTTAACCATGTCTTTTCATGTCCTTTGCTATCTAAGGCCGGAGTCACACTGGCGACAAAATCGGACGACTGCAATGCGATGAAATATCGCATTGCAGTCGGACCTATGTTAATCTATGGAGCAGCTCCCAGTATCAGATATTTGTGGTCCGTTTTAAACGTCCGTGTACAATCGCAGCATGCTGCGATTGTCACCGATTGTCGGTCGACAATCGCCAATGCAAGTCTATGGGAGCGATGAAAAATCTGATTACAAACGGACCACACTGTGTGACTTGCGATGAAATCGCATCGGTGTCCTTTAGAAAAGCCGGCAATTCATCCCGCCTATACTGTAAAATCACACTGACAGCTTTAATAAAGACTAGAAAGAATAGATATATACACATAGAACACATACATATATATATACATGTCATTGTGACATGTATATACATATATTTATAGTTCCTAGACTTCTACATACTGTAATAGCCGCTAATTCAATTGCCGGGTTTTGTGAAATCACAGAAGCCGACATGAAATGATACATTGTTTCCACACATTTAACCATGTAATTTCATGTATTTTTATATATGTTTGAAACATACAATTACATGAGTGTATTTGTGCAAAATTTCAGACATGTAGGGGTTAATTAAAGGTGTAATTTCGTTGAAAAAAAATGCGTGGGCTCCCGCTGTATTTTCTCCACCAGACAGACAAAGCAAAGCGAGTGGGGGCAGATAATAATAGCCTAGGGAAGGTGCATTTTTTTGTGCCCCCCCTGGCTACTAACATCTGCCCCCAGACACCCCAGAAAGGGCAAATCTATAATTAGATTCGCCCTTTCTGGCACTTTGCCCGTCTATTCCCATTGCCCTGTAGCGGTGGCGAATGGGTTAATCTCACCTTACTGTCACCTTGCAATTGAAAGGTGACCTTAAGGCAGGTTAATGATTGATAGCTGTCAATTAGACAACTATCAATTATTAATCCTATTGAAGTAAATAAAAAAACACACACACTTTAAGAATAAATAATTTTAATGAAATAAAAACACATTTTTTTGACCATATTTTATTTTACACTAAATCCGTGCGAAGCCATTGATCTCCTAAAATAAAGAAAAAGAAATAAAACAACATTATTCTTACCTATTCCGCCGATCTGTCACGTCCCACGCTGTAATCCTTCACAAAGGGTTAACTAGCTTTGAGCCAAGCAGTGCAAGTAATCCTGCATGCTCAGCTCAAAGCTCATGAATGAATAAGTTCCTCTCCTGGCGACAGGAGAGGATGTGTTTCATGAATGAAGCTTAATTGATTGTGTCCACTTTCCCTTTAGGTCAGGTCACTACAGTTAAATTGGCAAGAAATCAATTAAGCTCCATTCATGAATCTATTCCTCTACTTTCGCTGGGAGAGGAACTTATTCATTCAGGGGAATACAGGTCTGAGACAGCATTATTAGCTCTCTGCGACCTTTAACCTGTTAACCCTTTCTGATGGATTACACCGTGGGACCTGACTGTACATCGGATTGGTAAGTATAATTTTGCTTTTTTATTTTATTTTTATTACAGGAAATGGTTTTAGCAGGAAAATAAAATATGGTCAAAAACTGTGTGATTATTTAATTAAACTTATTTTTTATTAAAGTGTGTGTGTTTGATTTTTCTTTCATACAATAGGATTAATAATTGATAGTTGCCTAATTGACAGCTATCAATTATTAACCTGGCTTAAAGTGACCTTTCAATTGCAAGGTCATTTTAACCCCTTATTAACCCATTCGCCACCGCTACAGGGCAATGGGAATAGACGGGCAAAGTGCCAGAAAGGGCGAATCTAATTATAGATTTGCCCTTTCTGGGGTGTCTGGGGGCAGATGTTAGTAGCCAGGGGGGGCACAAAAAAAATGTACCCTCCCTAGGCTATTATTATCTGCCCCCACTCGCTTGCTTTGTCTGTCTGGTGGAGAAATACAGCGGGAGCCCACGCATTTTTTTTTAACGAATTTACACCTTTAATTAACCCCTACATGTCTGAAATTTAGCACACATATACTCATGTAATTGTATGTTTCAAACATATATAAAAATACATGAAATTACATGGTTAAATGTGTGGAAACAATGTATCATTTCATGTCGGCTTCTGTGATTTCACTGAAGCCGGCAATTGAATTAGCGGCTATAACAGTATGTAGAAGTGTAAGAACTATAAATATATGTATATATATATATGTCACAATGACATATATATAATATATATATATGTGCTCTATGTGTATATATCTATTCTTTCTTTTGGCATTTAAATACTATTCTTTTGGATCCATTATATGTCAGTTTTGCAAGCCTGCGAGAAAATCTCGCAAGTCGGATGAAAATCGGATGTTACAAGGTACACACACATGCGATTAAATCGCATCTTTGAAGGAAAATCGGATGCCAGAAGGATGTGTGATGTTTTTATTTTGATCCGATTGTCGACCGTCTAAAACGGACCGATTTTTTGTGGTTGTGTGTGACTCCAGCCTAATTTGCACAAACAATTAAATCAGACTATGTGTGCAAAATTTCACACCTGTAGGGGTTAATTAAAGGTGTAAATTCGTAGCAAAAAAAGTCCGTTTTTTTACAACGAATTTAACCTTTAATTAACCCTACAGGTGTGAAATTTTGCACACATAGTCTGATTTAATTGTTGTGCAATCAGATAGCAAACGACATTAAAAGAAATGTTAACCTATGTACACAAGTGTCATTTCATTTCGGGTGCTTCTGTTCTTTTCACTGAAGCCGCTTTACCCGCAAATTGAATGAGAGGATATTTTACTATGTAGAAGTGTATAAACTATAGATATATGTATATATTTATATGTCACAATGACATGTTATATTATATATGTATTCTATGTTGTATATTTGTGTTTACAAGGAAAGAATGGGTTTTTTTTAGTTGCGATATTTTGTTCCCAAGAACTTACATGGGACTTCCGTATCGGTATCGGTATCGCCGATATTTTAGTGATATCGGCGATACCATTCCGATTCCGATACTTTAGGATATCGGAAAGTATCGCTCAACTCTAGCTGCGAATCCTCTAGGACAACGACTTATTTCTGCGTTCCTCTTGATCCTATATAGCTGCCTCTAAGAGAAGATAATGGTGGTTGATGACTGTGATCCCTGGGGGGGTATCACAGCAGTCGACTAACTAGCTGAATCATGAAGTTCTCCCACTAGTCTAGGGGTCGAGTTCCCTCTTGCGACCAAGTCCCTCTGCCAACAGAACGGGACCAACGAATGGCTTCTGCTCTCTCCGCATCCCTAGGACTTCTTCCTCTCTCTCTCTCTCTCTCTCTCTCTCTCTCTCTCTCCAGAAGCTTATCTTTCTTTCTCTTTCTTCCTTCTCACTTCTCTAGGACTAAGCCCTTCCTGGCTTCTAGTACTTCTGAGTCTCTATCCAGACTCCTTCTCTTCTCCCTGCAGCCTCCCTTCACTGGGAGCTGCTCACCACACGTCCTTCTCCTTCCTCGTCCTCTACAGGAATCTCTAATCCTGCCTACTGCTTCCTCAAGCTTCACTCCTCCTTGCTACTGCTCCACCCACCCATACACCCTTTCCTATCTCAGCCTGGGATGAGACCATCCTCCCAAAGGGTCCGTCCAGGGTGCCCAGCTGTTCTAGTGTGTGTTGGGTGCAGGTGTTAGAGTCCTAGGTGGTGCTCCCTCCTTACCTGGGGATGGAGTATGACACCTCTGGGTGGGGTGCAATACCTCAGTGGCGACTGAACCCTCAGGGGCGCCACACACATGCAGCCAAATTCACAGGTGCTGCTGTAGTCCCGGTATCAGATGAGGTCTCTGGTACTCTGGTCAGCAACTGGGGCCGCAGTGCCGGGTCCCATTTGCAGCCAACGCCTTTACGCACGAGAGCGGCTCTCAACTTAATGGAGCCCACTGGCCTGCCTTTGCTTACAGTCCCAATGCTGTGCCCGTGGGATATCAGCTGCAGTCTGCCGCGCTTCTACTCCCTGACAGCCGGAGCACCCTGCGCATGCACACCCTCTGCCTCTGTATCTCCCGGTGGGAATCTCACTGAAGTTGTGCGCTCTTTTGCTTTTGACATGCCCCTTCTTCCAGGGTCATTGGGTCTGTCCTGTCCCTTATTTCATTCCCTAGGCAACATGGGACGTAGCCTCAACAATTCCGGACCCAGCTCGGTACAGGTACCCGTAGCCTGGTCTTCCTCCTTACACGACACCTTATAACGGTCCCAAATGCTACAAAACACATCAAATGAGGGACAGACAACAGGAAAGTGGCCTCAATTCACCAACAGTACAAACTGTAGCATGGCTCTGCAGCAGTCAGCCAGGTATGAGGTATCGGTGTCTGGTACAGCATTTACAGCTTTCAATTAAACGTGACAGTAAGACGAGATGGGTGAGGGATTGATGTAGCCCTCTTTGATGGGAGCCCTGATACCACATGCAACACCTCCACATTTTTTCATGCTGAGGAACACTCAGGTGGCACAAATATCAGTTTTACAGACTACCATTGTCAGAAAAATTTAAGGATAGTAACAAGGGTAATGGAGTCCAAGGAAGTGGAGGTCTCATGGTCTTGGAGGCCTACTGCTACAGGGAACATGCATGAAGGAGATCCAACCATGAGTGTTCACATTTGTAAAAATTATTGGCAGACACCACCAAAATGGCATCAATTTCACCAAAGTATAGATAGTATAATATGGACGACAGGTCTTCCACTACACCCAATCCAGCAGATGGACACCCAATCAGGACTGTTCACATTTCCAAAAATTATTGGCAGACACCACAAAAGTGGCATCAATTTCATCACAGTAGAAATAGTATAATAGGGACCGACAGGTCTTCCACTACACCCAATACAGCAGATGGACACCCAACAAGGAGTGTTCACATTTAAAGAAATGAAGGCCTTACACCACAGAAGTGGCATCAATTTCACCACAGTAGAAATGGTATAGTAGGGAATGACAGGTCTTCCACTACACCCAATCCAACAGATGGACACCCAATCAGGAGTGTTTACAGTTCCAAAAATTACTGGCAGACACCAGAAAACTGGCATCAATTTCACCACAGTAGAAATAGTTTAATAGATGCCGACAGGTCTTCCACTACACCCTATCCAACAGATGGACATCCAACCAGCAGTGTTCACATTTCCAAAAATATTGGCAGACAAATATTTCTGCACAGTAGAAATAGTATAATATGGACCGACAGATCTTCTACTACACCCAATCCAACAGATGGACACCCAACCAGGAGTGTTCACATTTCCAAAAATATTGGCAGACAAATATTTCTGCACAGTAGAAATAGTATAATATGGACCGACAGATCTTCTACTACACCCAATCCAACAGATGGACACCCAACCAGGAGTGTTCACATTTAAACAAATGAGGGCCTTACACAAAAGAAGTGGCATCAATTTCATCACAGTAGAAATAGTATTGTAGGGAACAACAGGTCTTCCACTATACCCAATCCAATAGATGGACACCCAACCAGGAGTGTTCACACTTCCAAAAATTACTGGCATCAATTTCACCACAGTAGAAATAGTATAATAGGAACCGACAGGTCTTCCACTACAGCTAACCAAGCAGATGTAGACCAACCATGACTGTTCACATTTCCACAAAGTTGTGTTAACATCAGCAGCAGCAGAAGCCACAGCAGGCACAGAGGCCACTTTAAAGATATCACAGGTTGCTGTTATGTGACATTCATGCATCACACTAAAAAATGCAATATCACATAGTCTGTACAGTCTGCGATTGGGGTGCAAAAGTCCTTGGAGATCCATGACTTGTTTATCTTGATGAAAGCTAGGGGGTCTACACTTTCAAGGGACAGCCAGCTGCGCTTATCCGTCAAGACACCACCAGCAGTGCTGAAGACACGTTCTGAGACAACGCTGGCTGCTGGGCACAATAAAACCTCCAAGGTGTGTGAGGAGAGCTCAGGCCACTTATCCATTTTGGAAGACCAAAATGTGAAACGGTCCAAACCCTCCCTGATGGTATTGACATTAAGTTCTAGATTCTCCAGCACCATCCTCTCCTGCATTCACTACGTGCGAGACTTGGACTCTGTTGTGCTGGTGCATGAGTTAGTTAAAAAAAAGTATCAAAGGACTCACAGATATTGCTTCTTCCACTTACACTGCTGCTGCTGCTAATGTTTTGGTGTTGACAAACTGATGTGTCGGAGTTTTAAAGTCTAGAGCTGCAATACGAACTGTATGCTTCACTGCTGTCTTGGGGAAAAGCTCTCTTATGACTGCGATCTCCAAGGCATATCAATTTTAAGACTGCCTGATTGCGGTGAGCCCTTGCTGCGCAGTACAGAGGTGGTGGGCGTTTGATATGCACTGTTGGAACGCGTGTCTCATTAAGGCAGAGGTTGATGGCGCAGGGTGGAGGCCCTAGAGGAGATAGATGAGGTAGAAGCAGTGGAGGAAGTGTTAAATGTAGAGGATTGGCCTGCATGCCTTGGGGATTCCAAGATTTGCGGAGCAGCGCCTATCTCCACAGCCACCAGAGTCACCCAGTGCCCAGTCTGCGAAATGTAACACCCTCGGCCATGCTTACTCGTTCAAGTGTCTGTGGTGAAATGCACCCTGGCAGACAGATATTTTGTCAAGGAAAGGGAGATTTTGTATGCTACATGCTGGTGTAGCGCAGGCATAGCTTTCTTAGAAAAGTAATGGCGACTGGGTAATTGGTACTGGGGGACTGCGACTGCCATAAGCTTTCAGACACCGTTGGTATCCACCAAGCGGAAAGGCAGCATTTCTGTGGCCAACAAATTGGAGATGGTGGAGTTCAACCTCTTAGCTTTGTCATACATAGGAGGAAACAATCTTTTCCGTGACCACAACTGCGGAATCATGCGCTTGCTGCAGTGCTGTGAGAGGGCAGAGAACGATGAACTGGACAAACTGCTGGACCTTGAGAGAGGTGCAGGCGGAGATGTTACTGTGGATTGAGAAACTTGTGGTGTGATTGTTCTCTGAGATCATTCAAAAACAGCAGGCATGTCCGCTTCCATTACAGCTGAAGTCGGCATCTCAGTCAGCATGACTCGATCGGCTAAAGAACCTGAGGTTCTGCTTTCAAAGACCTGCATCTCAATAGTTGGCACAGTAACAGAGGAGGAGGAAGAAGCAGCAGATGCGATTGATGGGGCTGCTGATGGTTGTTGATGTCCGCTGGTCCGCATTTTTGTGCAGTGGGATTCCCACAGTTAAGCATGTTGATTGCACATGTGAAGGTACATACATGTAGTAGTCAAATTATTGCACTTTTCTACTCGACTCAGTTTTTTTTTCAAAGTTCGCAGATTACGTGAGTTGGCTCTTCCTTTCAAGTGTCAAAAAGGCCCAGGCTAGGCAACCCTTGCAACCCCTGCGAGCTGCAGACCCATGGACACTGCTGGTCAGGGGCACAGCTGTGGCTGAAGATGCATTCCTCATCGTGGCTGCATCACTACGTGTCTGCAACGGACTGCGAAACGTAACCTCTTCGTCTTCCACCTCAGATGACCTACTCAGCTGTGTGCATGTATGTTCATGCCAACTTGGATCTAATACCTCATCATCATCCTCTGTGTTATCACATTTCTCGCAATTGGAGTCACCCTCCTCCTCTTCTTACCTTGACAGCACAGTACAGTCCGCATGAGCCTCAGATACACAGACAGTGTACGGGGGAAGCAAGGGGAATTTGGGTGACACCTCTATGGACTGTACTGGGTGTGATGTTGAGATGGAGGAAGAGGAGGAAAGGCCACTTGAAGCTGCACTTGCCATCCACTCGAATACATGCTTTTTCTGGGCATTATCGACAATGCGTACTCCTGTGTGTCTGTCAAAGAAAGGTAGTGGTGAAGCCTATCCAGTAACATAAGTTGTCAGTTGTCTTTGCATAGGATGTCACGTTGCTTCACTAGTGCTTTCAAACATTACCAACTATCCCATGTACACCTTGAACACCAAACCTATTTCCCCTATTTCATGTTGCTCAGATAGAGTGGTAGAATCACAGTATTAACATCCAAAAATTAGATTTTAAACTCTGCACCACCTCTGAAAACAGCTGAATTTCAGCGACAGTAAATTCAAAGTTGAAATATGGCATGCTGTATCGTGTTAGTCACAGAAAAAAGAATTGTTTGAGTGTGGATCAGGCCTCTATAGCACACTAGATGTAACAAACTATTTTTAAAGTCAGGTCCCTTACTGTATGACGTTATTAACAGAAGAATTTCTTTTTGGACCAAGGATCGTGCCTCTATAACACACTAGATGCTACAACCTATTTTTAAAGTCAGGTCCCTTACTGTATGACGTTAATAACAGAAGAATTTGTTTGTGGCCTATGGATCAGGCCTCTATAATACACTAGATACTACAAACTATAATAACAGAAGAAATTTTTTTTGGATCAAGGATCAGGCCTCTATAACACACTAGATGCTACAATCTATTTTTAAAGTCAGGTCCTTTACTATATGACATTAATAACATAAGAATTTTTTTTGGACCAAAGATCAGACCTCTATAACACACTAAATGCTACAAACTATTTTTACAGTCAGGTCCCTTACTGTATGACGTTAATAACAGAAGAATTTGCTTGTGGCCTATGGATCAGGCCTCTATAATACACTAGATACTTACAAACTATAATAACAGAAGAATTTTTTTGGATAAAGGATCAGGCCTCTATAACACACTAGATGCTACAATCTATTTTTAAAGTCAGGTCCCTTACTGTATAACATCAATAACAGAAGAATTTGTTTGTGACCTATGGATCATGCCTCTATAACACACTAGATGCTACATACTATTTTTAAAGTCAGTTACCTTACTGTATGACGTTAATAATAGAAGAATTTGTTTGTGGCCTATGGATCAGGTCTCTATAACACACTAGATGCTACAAACTATTTATAAAGTTAGGTCCCTTACTGTCTGACGTTAATAACAGAAACATTTTTTTTGGACCAAGTATCTTGGCCTCTATAACACACTAGATGCTACAAACCATTTTTAAAATCAGGTGCCGTACTGCATGACGTTAATAACAGAATGCCTCTACAGCTTAATTTCAACCCAAACAAATGACAAAGTGTTATACAGCGGGTTGTCTAACTTTTTGCAGCTGAAAAATTATATTTTTGCTTTAATGTGCCTTAGGTCTGCAGACAGGTTCATATCACTGTCACAAAATGACAACGTGGGATACAGCAGGCTGTTTCACATTTAGCAACAGAAAAAATTATAACTTTTTTTAATGTGCCTTATGTCTGCAGACAGTTTTGTATCACCACAGCACTAAATGACAAGGTGGGATACAGCAGGCTGTTTAATATTTTTTCACTAGCTACATGTGAATTAAAATGCTATACTCGTACATGGATCAAAATAGAAATAGTGCACAACACGTGCCCTGCTGGATTTTTTTGTGCACGTCAGTATGGCCAAAAAAGAAAAAAAAGTGCTGGAAGGTAAATTTAACAGCCACTATAAATAAATAGCACAGCACAATAGAAGTAGAGGACAACACACTTGTAGGACATGTGCCCTGCTGGCTTTGTCTGTGAACCTCAGTAATGCCCCCCCCCAAAAAAAAGCCACACTGGACACTATCTAGCTATATTATCTGACTGATATAGAACAGCCTGCCTAGCTGAAATCTTGCTGATAACAGTGGCAGCATCTGAAGAAGCTTCTCTGCACTGTTACAGTGTCAAAATGGTGCTAAACAAGATGTCCGCTATTTATATGAAGGGATACATGTGATCTCAGCAGCTAATGACACAAGCCATTGTGTCAGGACTTTGTGAGTGTTTCCTGCTCCCTGATTGGCTAGCCACAATGTGCACACATAAAGTTAGGGGAAAATAAATGACTGCTGTGATGTACTTACAAGAACGCCACGACTCTGGGCTCTGAAAAATCCCTCCCCTCATCAAACACGTGTCAAGCGCTCATGATACACCACCATTATCGTTGCTAAAGTACTGAAAGTATTTTTGTGGTCACTCAAATATTTTCCTGCACTTTACTAAATGTTACCGATTTTTACAGATTTTATAAAATTTTGCTCGGGTTTCCGATCACGAATCCAAATGTGCCATATTTATGTTTGGCGATCGTTTTCTGAACAAATTCGCTCATCACTACCCCTGAGGTGCCAGAACAACAGAAACCCCCTATATGTGTACTCATTTTACAAACTACACTCCCCAATGATTTCATCTTGGGGTGCAGTGATCATATTGACACCACACGCACCTCACAGAATTTTATACCATTGAGCGGTGAAGAAAGAATAAACTAAATTTTTTCCATTAAAATGTTGTTTTAGTCCCAAGTTTATAATTTTTCTAAGGGCTAATAGGAAATTTTTTTACACCAAACTGAGGTCCATTTTTTTTGTGTGTGCCAATACCCTACATGTAATCAGGACATATTTTTCAGGCACAGTGCATAGCTCAGAAAAGAAGGAGCTCCAGATTTTACTGTTATGGTTTACAAGTGCCATGACCCACTGGCAGAAGCCCCATGAGGTGCCAGAACAGCAAAGTCCCCATAAGTGACCCCATTTTACAACTAAACCTCTCAATGAATTCATTCAGGGGTTGAGTTATCATATTGACTCCATGGGTGTGTCACAGAATTTTATACCATTGGGAAGTAAAGAAAAAAATAACTACATTTTTACCATCAAAATTTTGTTTTTCACACAAGAAGTGGGTAAAAATGCAATATAATTTGTCCAACAATTTCTACTGAACGTGTCAATACCCCTTATGTGGCAGAACAGTACAACTGAGCCACAAGGAGAATTAGAGCACTATTTTCCTTCTGGAGCGTAGATTTTCTGAGAACAGTTTGCGTACTCCATATGCAAAGCCCCTAATTGCTAGAAGAGTAGAATTTCCCCTCAAGTGACCGCATTTTGGAAATTATACTCCTTTGGGAATTTATCTACAGGTGTAGTGACAACTTTAACTCCATGGGTATTCTCCAGAAACAAGCAGCAATGTATGTAACCAGTATGCTGTAGTGACCAGTATATTGCAGTCACCAGTACATTAAGTCCAGCCCATGCTTCTGGAGACATGCACCCATAAGTTAGGTGGGCTCTCATCGCTTCAGGAATGCTAAATATGTCAACGCTATATGTGGTTTAGGTTCACTGTGGGGCTTAGAAGGGATGGGGAATTTGGATTTGGGAGCGCAGAATTTGCTGAATTTCTTTTGGAGGGTGAGGAGCCATTTCGCTTTTCCTGTAACCTTTGTCCTACCAGTAATGTGGAAGACCCCTATATTTCTGTTAACAGATGACAGACCTGAGTGGGGACTTGCTTTTTTATGGATGGAGTTGAAGCTTTGATTGGGAACATTTTACATAACATTTGGGATCAAATTTATCCGGGGCTCTATGCTGAGCACTTACTTGGGAGTTTCCATCTAAATCTTTGAGTGACGTGATTCAGATGAAACCTCAGAGGGATCCATTCACTACAATGAAGCAGCAGAGTTACTCTGAACTTTGTCCTGCCTCTGTTCAGCGATATCCCTCATTTCAGAAGTGCACAAAACTGTGGCCAACCGCACTTTTATGCAATCCTAAAAATATGAACACCACCAGAACACAGGTCAGACGGCATCCACAGTGCCTCCATCTGCCTTATTATAAGCAATCTTCCACCAGTAGTTCCATCTAAATCACATATTTCAGAGATTTTCATGCAAGCCCCAGTGCAAGCGCTCAGTGCAGAGCGCAGGATAAATGTACGCTGTGCATTACTGCGATCTTTGAGAGGCAGAATGAAAAAAGTAACAGCATGTGAAGAATTGGTTTTAATTATTTTTCTGCCGTTTCTCGTGCAGTATAATTGATAAGGAGAATTTATTCTTCAGGTCGGTGCGATTACAGCGATGCCAGATTTATATCTGGTTTTTATGTCACACACTAAAAGACACTTTTTATTGCAAAAAATAGTTTTTGCATTACCATATTTTTTGGGTTGGGTTAAAATTGATGATGCAGTTTTATTCTTCGGGTCAGTACGATGACAGCAATACCACATTTGTATAGTTTTTACATGTTTTGGCACTTTTACACTCTTTTTGCTTTATTCTGAGAGCTATAACTTTTTTATTTTTCCGCTGATAGAGCTGTATGGCAGCTTGTTTTTTTGTGGGACAAGATGACGTTTTCAGTGGTAACATGTTTATTTATATCCATCTTTTTGATCTCGGTTTATTCCACTTTTTGTTCATCGGTATGATGATAAAGCCTTGTTTTTTGCCTTATTTTTTTAAATTTTTTTATGGTGTTCACTAGTGGGACAGTTTTGTAGATAGGGTCGTTCCTGACATGGCGATAGCAAATGTGTTCTTTTATTGTTTATATTTTTTTCATACAAATATTTATTTATGGATACAATATCTTTTGATTTTTTTATTATTTTTTATATACACTGCTCAAAAAAATAAAGGGAACACTTAAACAACAAAATATAACTCCAAGTAAATCAAACTTCTGGGAAATCAAACTGTCCACTTAGGAAGCAACACTGATTGACAATGAATTTCACATGTTGTTGTGCAAATGGAATAGACAACAGATGGAAATTATTGGCAATTATCAAGACAACCTCAATAAAGATGTGGTTCTGCCGGTGGGGACCACAGACCATATCTCAGTACCAATGCTTTCTGTCTGATGTTTTGGTCACTTTTGAATGTTGGTTGTGCTTTCACACTTGTGGTAGCATGAGACGAACTCTAAAACCCACACAAGTGACTCAGTTAGTGCAGCTAATCCAGGATGGCACATCAATGCGAGCTGTGGCAAGAAGGTTTGCTGTGTCTGTCAGCGTAGTGTCCTGAGGCTGGAGGCGCTACCAAGAGACAGGCCAGTACACCAGGAGACGTGGAGTGGGCCTTATGAGAGCAACAACCCAGCAGCAGGACCGCTACCTCTGCCTTTGTGCAAGGAGGAACAGAAGGAGCACTGCCAGAGCCCTGAAAAATGACCTCCAGCAGGCCACAAATGTGCATGTGTCTGAACAAACAGTTAGAAACCGACTCCATGAGGATGGCCCGACATCCATAGATGGTGGTTGTGCTCACAGTCCAACACTGTGCAGGACGCTTGGCGTTTGCCACAGAACACCAGGATTGGCAAATCACCACAGGCATCCTATGCTTTTCACAGATGAAAGCAGGTTCACACTGAGCACATGTAACAGACGTGTCAGAGTCTGGAGATGCCATAGAGAGCGATCTGCTGCCTGCAACATCCTTCAGCATGACCGGTTTGGCAGTGGGTCAGTAATGGTGTGGGGAGGCATTGCTTTGGAGGGCCGCACAGCCCTCCATGTGCCTGCCAGAGGTAGCCTGACTGCCATTACGTACAGAGATGAGATCCTTAGACCCCTTGTGAGACCATATGCTGATGTGGTTGGCCCTTCGTTTCTCCTAATGCAGGACAATGCCAGACCTCATGTGGCTGGAGTGTGTCAGCAGTTCCTGTAAGATGAAGGCATTGAAGCTATAGACTGGCCCACCCTTTCCCCAGACCTGAATCCGATTGAGCACATCTGGGACATCATGTCTCGCTCCATCCACCAATGTCATGTTGCACCACAGACTGTCCAGGAGTTGGCGGATGCTTTAGTCATGGTCTGAAAGAAGATCCCTCAGGAGACCATCCACCGCCTCATCTGGAGCATGCCCAGGCATTGTATGGAGGTCTTACAGGCACAGGGAGGTCATACAGGCACGTGGTGGCCACACACACTACTGAGCATCATTTTGACTTGTTTAAAGGACATTACATTCCACTTTAATTTTGTGGGTGACTCCATATCCAGGCCTCCAATGGTTAATAAATTTCATTTCCATTGATGATTTTTGTGTGATTTTGTTGTCAGCACATTCAACTTTGTACAGAACAAAGTATTCAATGAGAATATTTAATTCATTCAGATCTAAGATGTGTTATTTGAGTGCTCACTTTATTTTTTGAGCAGTGTATTTTTACAATTATTTAAAGAATATATTTTTACGTTTTTTTACTTTTTTACTTTGTCTCACTATGGGACTATTGTATTTTGCAGGCTGATCGCTTGTATAGCATGGGGATGAAGCAGCATCCCTGCGCTATTCTAACTTTCAGCTCTGCACTGACAGAGAAAGTTGTGATCATGCACTGCACATGATTAATCAACTTTCCTAGCATTTGGTGAAACAGATGTCATCATGGCGACAACGGGTCACCCTCGCGATGTTTGGGACCCCGCGTCAAGCCGCGAGGTCTCCGATCCTAGGGCAGAGGGGCTGTCATCCCTCTTCCGGCTCATGGAATGCTGAGATCTAGTTCGATAGCAGCATTTAGGGGGTTAAAGTGCCAGGAGTGGTGTGGCATATGTGGGGGGGGGAACTGTTTGGGCACACGGCAGGGCTCGGAATGTAAGTAATGACGTTTTGATATGCAGACTTTGATGGGCGTCATGTTACGTTTGCAGAGCCCCTGATGTGCCCAAACAGTGGAAACCCCACAAGTGACATCATTTTGGAAACTAGACCCCCTAAGGAACTTATCTAGATCTGTGGTGAGCACTTTGAACCCAAGTGTTTCACTAAAGTTTATAATGCCCGGGCATAAAGTAAAAAAATCCTATTTTTTTCCCCACAAAAATGATCGTTTAGTTCCCAATTTTTTATTTTCCCAATAATAACAGGAGAAATTGGACGCCAAAAGTTGTTGTCCAATTTGTCCTGAGTACGCTCGTACCCCATATGTGGGAAAAAACTGTTTGGGCACACGTCAGGGCTCGGAAGGGAAGTAGTGATGCTTTGGAATGCAGACTTTGATGGAATGGTCTGCGGGCGTCATGTTCCATTTGCAGAGCCCTTGATGTACCTAAACAGTAAAAAAACCCACAAGTGACATAATTTTGGAAAGTAAACCCCCAAGGAACCCCCTTTTGGAACTAATCTACAGTTTCCGGTAAATTAGTAGTGCATGGAGGTGTGGAACGATTTGAAGCAATCCTTCATACACAGGCAAGGTTTGTAGGGGCAGGTGTCGCATTGATAAATAGTGTCCTTGCGTATTCCCCTTTTGTAACACACTCTGCACCTTTTTTGCGACTTACCTTTTTTTCCAGTTTGCGTGACCTCCCCCGGGAAATGCTGACCTGGTACGATACGAGCACCTTCAGTTCCAGAAGTACTGGGGCCCGCTCCATCCTGAGCGCCAAACATAAGGGCCTTGATCACTACCTCCTGGAACGGAAGGTATGACGTATTGGTGTGGAGCGCACATCGTGACAGCAGGAATGCATTGAGCATTGCCATTTGTACGATGTGCATGTCCAGCTTTTTGCACCACACCCTGGCCTTTCTCAAAGCACTGTACGGTTGGAGGAGTTGCTAGGAGAGATCAACGCCCCCCATGTTTTTGTTGTACCCCAGTACACAGTCCGGTTTGCGGACCTGTGTAGAGGTACCTCGTACAGTGCCGAGGGCACTGCCATCACCGTGTATGGTGGTCAAAAGAAGGACATCCCTCTTGTCCTTGTATTTGACCACCAGCAGGTGGTCGTGACATGGGGCTCTGCTCTCACCCTTTCTGAGCATCTGCCAAAGCAGCGTCTTCGGTAGGCCCCTCTGATCTTTGCGGACAGTACCGCAAGCTGCGGTACCTCGCACAGAGAGGGATTTGTAGAGTGGGGTGCTGGAATAAAACTTATTGGTATAGAGGTGATAACCTTTATCCAGAAGAGAGTGCACCAAATCCCACACAATTTTCCCACTCACTCCCAGGACAGGTGGACACTCAGGGGGTTCAATCCTGGTGTCCTTTCCTTCATAAACTCTAAACCTGTGGGTGTACCCTGGTGTACTCTCACACAGTTTGTAGAGTTTGATTCTGTACCTGGCCCTCTTGCTGGGCAGGTACTGACGGAATCCGAGAATTCCCTTAAAATGGACTAAGGACTCATCCACACAGATGTCCCTTGGGGGCACGTACACTTCAGCAAACTTTTTATTGAAGTATTCGATGACCGTCCGAACTTTGAACAGACGGTCAAAGTTGGGGTCATCTCATGGGGGACACTGTGCATTATCGTTATAATGCAGGAATTTGCGGATGGCCTAAAAACGCGTCTGGGCCATGACCATTCGGAACACTGGAGCGTTATATAAAATATCAACACTCCAATATTGCCAAAGTTCTAGCTTTCTCAGGATCCCCGTGTGAAGGACCAGGTCCCAAAAACTGCATAATTTCAACTGTGTTTACAGGAGACCAGTTAGAATATGATAAATGGGTATTTTGCACCAAAAATTGAAGAGCATATAAATTAGTTTGCTCCACTATGAGGTTAATAAAATTCTCAGAGAAAAAGACTTTGAAAGAGTCTATTTCTGTGAGGCCGGTGGTGTCAAACTTGATTCCTAATTGTGCCACAAAATTATGAATCAGTGGCTAGTAATTTTTGAGGGACGAGGTCCACACAGGGTCCTCAGTGGGGTGTTTGTTCACCTTCATCTTTGGGAATGGTGGGTGCTGCCTCATCTTCTGTCCTGGGACGTCTGTATGGCAGTTCCGCAGGACCCGAGGAGGAAGATGAGGAGGGGGAAGAGGATGAGGATGAAGAATCAGAGAAATAAAGAAATGTGGGATCCTCTCCCTCGATATCAGTGTCGGAGGCAAGGAAAGCAGATGCCTCCTCCAATGAAAAGCGCTGTTGGGACAAACGGGACTGGTGGGACTTTTTTTTGAGTATGGTGCTTGGGTGTACTTTATTGATAAGTGTGTGTATGTGTGTGGGGGGAATAGTGATTTGTGCAAACCATTCTGAAAAGAAAAATCTAAAAGAAAAAAACAAATAGGGAGAAAAAAATGCCTATGAAAAGAAAAGTCTAAAACAGCAGGCCCTAGCTCTGATAAGTGAACTGCGGCACTTATCAAAGTTCGGCGGCTGCTGGATGTGCGCACAGGAGTGGCGGAAAGGGGGTAGAAAAGAAAAACGGTAGGCACGAGCTCTAGTAAGTGAACTGCGTTACTTACAAAGTTCGGTGGCTGCTGGATGTTCGCACGGGAGTAGTGGAAAGGGGGGTATAAAAAAAATGGCAGGCACAAGCTCTGGTAAGTGAACTGCATCACTTATCAAAATTCGGCAGCTGCTGGATGTGCGCACAGGAGTGGCAGAAAGGGGGGTGAAAAAATAACGGCAGGCACGAGCTCTGGTAAGTAAACTGCGTCACTTATCAAAGTTTGGTGGCTGCTGAATGTTCGCACGGGAGTGACAGAAAGGGGGGTGAAAACTTTTTAAAAAGGCAGGCACGAGCCCTGGTAAGTGAATTGCATCACTTATCAAAGTTCGGCGGCTGCTAGATGTGGCGCAAAGGGGGTGGCGCAAGGGTGGGGTGAAAAAAAAATGGAAAACAGCCGGAACGAGATCTGATAAATGAACTGCGTCACTTATCAAAATTCGGCGGCTGCTAAATGTGCACATGGAGGCGGCGCAAAGGAGGGTGGAGGGGGGGTAAAAAGAGGGGGAAGGAGGGATTGAGGTGGATGAAGAGAGAACGGGCAGGGATCAGGGATCAACACTTACGGTTGTAGTCATGTGGCACAAAGGGGGTGAAACAAGAAAAAAAGGAAAATGGCAGGCGCGAGCTCTTATAAGTGAACTGTGTCACTTATCAAAGTTCGGCATCTGCAGGTTGTGCGCAAAGGGGGCTGAGAGCTCGAGTGTTGATCGGTGAACTGCGTCACCAATCAATGCTCGTTGGCTGCTAAATGTGCGCACAGGGGCGGCGCAAGGGGGGGAGGGGTAAAAAGAGGGGAAGGGGGATGGGGTTATTGGGGTGGATGAAGGGAGATCGGGCAGGGATCAGGGATCAATAGTTACAGTTGTAGTCTCTCTTCTTTTTTCCTTCTTCTGTCTTCTTTCTTCAGCACCACAATGCCAAGCACAGGAGGAAATCTGGCAGTGTGATCGGTCTGCAGGAATCCTCAGCAAGTGTGGGGACTCCTGCAGAGCAGTCACACACAGATCACAGCCTGGTGAGACAGGTCACAGAGCGGTCATACCACTGCTGTGACCTGTTATTGGTTGGATCGATCATAACATCGATCCCACCAATCAAAGCTGGCCCTGGTGACGCCGGTGTTGCTAGACACTGAACCCAGGATCGGAGCTTACAGCTCGGATCCTAGGGCAGGTCACCAGCAGGGCACAGAGCTGTCACACCAAGGATGTGCCCTGTGATTGGCGCGATCGACGATGACATCGATTGCGCCAATCAGCTCCTGCATGCCCTGCAGATAATTAAAGATTCATTCCTATATGTAGTTTAATTGAACTAAGTAATAGCTTTATGAACTAACCGTGATCATTTCCTGGTATCTTATTAAATGCAAAATGCTCTGTTATAATGCAGCCGCCAATTGGATCTTTTGATTCATCAGCTCGCAGTTAAGCTGGAAAGCTTGTGGCTCCCTGGAGAAGTTTTATTCTGAACAGAGAACTGTTCTATTGAAGACTTACGTAAACCTTTAATCACTGAAATAGTAGATAACATCTTTTTTATGTTAAAGTACTTTTCTGTTTTCAAAATCTATATATGAATCAAACACTGGATGTATGCCAGACAATTTACCTCACTGAAGTCTTAAGCTTTAGAACTTGGGAGTCTTGCTTTTGGCTTACCAAGATGATTTACATCTGTAATTTCTATGAAGCTTATAACTGACTTTACCAATATTTCTGGCTTTTATCAAGATACATTATGTTCTTAAATTTTTACTTTAGTTTAAACATTGTTGCCATACAGACCGGTAACTGCAGTAACAGTCCTGAATGCAAATAATAGTATCTGTATTTAAAGAGTATTCATCATTTTAGTTTTTATTCTATAAATCAATAGTTCACAGGAACATAAGTTAGTCTGTAATATTTCTTATCATATAAGTTCACTTCTTCTTCCTCCTGTACTGAGCTATGCTCTCAATTCTTTGGTAAAAATCTGTATTCAGCAAAGAAAAATTTTCCAATTACTCAGCTAGATGACAGTTGGTGCTTGTAAAATTCTATGGAGATAGGAAAGGATGAGCTAGCGGTAATCAGACATTCTGCTGCAAGTTTTCCTGACATGAGAATTACAGTTCTCCATTGAATGTTATGAATATCAGTTACCATCTCCTATCCCTGTAATGGCAAAGTCTGTTTCAGTAAAGACAGATTTTACTCTTGAAATCAGAAGTTTGAGAATCACATTGTATAAATTATATAAATGTATTTGCAATTTGCAGTGAGAAATAAGTATTTGATCCCACTGGCAAACAAGACTTAACACTTGGTGGCAAAACCCTTGTTGGCAAGCACAGCAGTCAGATATTTTTTGTAGTTGATGATGAGGTTTGCGCACATGTCAGGAGGAATTTTGGTCCACTTCTCTTTGCAGATCATCTCTAAATCATTAAGATTTTAATGCTTTCGCTTGGTAACTTGGAGCTTCAACTCCCTCCATAAGTTTTCTATGGTATTAAGGTCGGGAGACAGGCTAGCCCACTCCATGACCTTAATGTGCTTCTTTTTGAGCCACTCCTTTGTTGCCTTGTCTGTATGTTTTGGGTCATTGTCTTGCAGGAAGACCCAGCCACGACCCATTTTTAATGTCCTGGCGGAGGGAAGGAGGTTGTCAGGATTTTACGGTACATCGCTCCATCCATTCTCCCAATGATGCAGTGAAGTAGTCCTGTGCCCTTAGCAGAGAAACACCTCCAAAACATAATGTTTCCACATTCATGCTTGACAGTGGGGACCGTGTTCTTTGGGTCATAGGCAGCATTTCTCTTCCTCCAAACATGGCAAGTTGAGTTAATGCCAAGAAGATCAACTTATATCTCATTTGACCACAGCACCTTCTCCCAATCACTCACAGAATCATCCAGATGTTCATTGGCAAACTTCAGACAGGCCTGCACATGTGCCTTCTTGAGCAGGAGGACCTTTCGGGCACTGCAGGACTTTAAACCTTTACGGCATAATGTTTTACCAACGGTTTTCTTGGTGACTGTGGACCTTGAGATCAGTAACAAGTTCCCCTTGTGTAATTTTAGGTTTATCTCTCACATTCCTCATGATCAAGAATGCCCCCATGAGGTGAGATTTTGCATGGTGCCCCAGATCGATGTCAATTGACAGTAATTTTATATTTCTTCTACTTTTTTACTATTGCACCAACAGTTGTCTCCATCTCACCCAGCGTCTTACTTATGGTTTTGCAGCCCATTCCAGCTTTTGTGCAGGTCTATGATCTTATCTCTGACATCCTTATAAAGCTCTTTGGTCTTGCCCATGTTGTAGAGGTTAGAGTCTGACTGATTAATTGAGTTTGTGGACAGGAGTCTTTTATAAAGGTGACTATGTAAGACAGCTGTCTTTAATGCAGGTAATGAGTTGATTAGGAGCATCTAACTGGTCTATAAGAGCCAGGACTCTTAATGGTTGGTAGAGGATCAAATAATTATTTCTCACTGCAAAATGCAAATAAATTTATATAATTTAAACAATGTGATTTTCTGGATTTTATTTTTGATATTCTATCTCTCAATGTTAAAATTAAGCTACATTTTAATAGACTGTTCATATCTTTGTCAGTGGGCAAACTTACAAAATCAGCAAGTGATTAAATACTTATTTCCCACTGTATATATATTGCTTTAGCATGTAAAATGTAATGCTGATGGGTGTGGACTGCGCCACTGGCTTAGCTCTTACCCTGGAGGGGTGTGACTAAGTGTCTATCGGGTCTTCCCTAGAGCGTCTGGTGGTGAGGATAGGCTGGACAGCTGGTAGGTACCAGGTACCACTCCTGAACAATCCGGGTCAGATTTACGGGTACCAGGTACAAGAGGACTAAGATAAAGATGTGGTCAGACAATATGAGGTCAGGGCAGGCAGCACAGGCTGGGAGTATATCAGGGGAAACAAAAACTCGAATGCACAAACAAGATGCTAGCAGGCAAACTGACTAGGAATCAACGTTCAGGCAAAGTGTGGATAGTGGAGCTGGCAGCTATAGAGCCTGCTTAGTTGATAGATATTTGACGCACTAAGCACCCCAATATCAAACAATACTCTTGTTATTCAACATCTTACCAATCATTATCCAGAATTGAATTGGTGGTTGGAAATGTGAATATGATGTCTCTGGTAAAGGAGGTTGAATATTTACCAAGAACTATGTTGGATCATTCCCTCACACGGGTACAACTGAGGTTGGGCACGGAGGGCTTGGTCACCAAGAACATTTGGTGGTTAAACTCATTTTGGATTCAGACTATTGGGGGTGCTCTACACGTCAGATTGCGGGAATACTTTAACATTAATATGGACTCCACTTCCAGGTTAATAGTTTGGGATGCTATGAAAGCATTTGTTAGAGGGCTGTCTATATTGGTGAAATTAGTAAACAGATAACTAAAACAAGAGAATACACCCAAAAGTGACAAGAGCAGGTCGGCCTAGCAGAATACTATTAACCTGGAAGTGGAGTCCATATTAATGTTAAAGTATTCCCGCAATCTGAATCCTTCAAAACATATCAAGAAATATTGCTTCCAAATTAACTGGCAATTTTTTAAGAAAGTATTAGAATTCATAACCTCCCAGAATCTATGATAGAGGCGGTGGTGGTTTTGATATTGAAACCTGGAAAGGATCCATCTCTGCCTGATTCTTATAGACCCATCTCCCTCCTCCAAACCGACGTCAAACTGCTGGCTAAGATTGTTGCAAATAGATTATCCAAGGTGATTTCAAGGGTAATACCAGATGATCAAACTCGATTTATACCAAACAAGTCCATCTCAAATAAAATAAGGCGGTTATATATGGGGATACAGCTTAGTTAAAAATCCATGGGAACAAGGGCAATCCTTTCCTTAGATGCCGCCAAGGCATTTGACAGCATCGAATTGAACTTTTTGTGGGCTGCATTAAAGGGCATGGGATTCGGTGATAAATTTATTTCAATGATCCAGTTACTATATAGTTCTCCTAGGGCAAAACTCCGGGTTAACGGTCATATATCGGGATTGTTTGATCTGGGAAGGGTAACACGGTAAGGATGTCCCTTGTCACCCCTTCTTTTTGCAATAGCCATAGAGCCCCTTGCTTGTTTGATGCAAAATAATCCTGCAATCTCTGGCTTTCGGTGTGGGTCAATAGAGATCAAAATCTCTCTATACGCGGATGATATGCTCCTTTTTTTCAGAGAACTAGGGACTTCTATAGGACCAATATTGGAAACATACAGGAAATGGTCGGGCCTTCTAATTCAGGGGTTCCCAACCACCGGTCCGTGGACCGGGCCATTGGGTTTTTTTTCCGGGCAGGGCAGGCACCAGGTGCCTGCCCTGGTGGTTATCACCGGGGCGAATGCTGCGATACTCTGGGAGCCAGCGGCTGTAGCACTGTAGTGACAGCTGCAGCCACAGGCTTCCAGAAGACATGGATACTCACCCTCCATCCCTGCATCTTTATTCCGACACGGCAGCTTCTTCCTGTGTGGAGCGGTCACATGGTACCGCTCATTAAGGTCATGAATATGGACGTGACTCCACTCTCATAGGTGACGCGCCAGGATAGAGATGCAGGGACGTTCAGCGACTGTGCGAGGAGGGTAAGTATGATGGGGAGGATGGGGGAGCCCAGCCATGCATACAAGATGGGACCGAGGGAGCCATGCATACAAGGAAAGGAGGGAGGGAGCCGAGCCATGCATACAAGATGGGACCAGGGGAGCCATGCATATAAGGATAGGAGGGGGGAGCTGATCCATGCATACAAGATGGGACCGCGGGAGTCAAACCATGCATACAAGATGGGACAGGGGAGCCATGCATACAAGGATGGGAGGGGAAGCTGAGGCATGCATACAAGATGGGACAGGGAAGCCATGCATACAAGGATGGGAGGGGGGGGAGCCGAGCCATGCATACAAGATGGGACAGGGGAGCCATGCATACAAGCATGGGAGGGGGAGCCGAGCCATGCACACAAGATGGGACAGATGAGCCATGCATACAAGGATGGGAGGGAGTGAGCAGAGCCATGCATACAAAATGGGACCGGGGGAGCCATGCATACAAGGATGGGAGATGGGGAGCCGAGCCATGCATACAAGATGGGACAGGGGAGCCATGCATACAAGGATGGGAGGGGGGAACTGAGCCATGTTTATGTGGAGCCCAGCTGCGTCTGAATCCATATCTCCCAGAAGGGTGCACTGAAAGAATATCCCACTAGAGGTCATTATTCACATGCACACACGTTCATTTATTCCCAAAGACCACCAGAGGGAGCTGTGTAAGACATATAAAAGACAGTTACACAGGAAACACTTAGTTTAGTTCAGTGCAGCCATCTCCGAGAGTGCAGTGATCTCAGAGAGCTCAGTCAGTCTGCAGTGAGGGAAGTGCAGAGCTGAGATTAGGGAGGCTGCAGAGCTATTCAGTTCAAGAAAGTAAGTGGAGTCTAGTAAAGAGTGAAACAGAGACCACTCCAGCCTAGTCAGAGCTGAAGTAAGTGAGTGCAGCTCAGAGAGAGAAAGCGTGCCGACGCTTAGAGAGCGGTGAAGAGGCAGTCCACCAACTGCCAGTGTGTGATCGTGTGAGGATCCATGTAGGCCGAAGGCGAGTGGAAGTTAATGAGACAGAGGAGCCTTAATAGCTCATCTCAGCAAGTATTACCGGACACCGGGGTCCGAGCCTATAGGGATCTCCACGACCTATTAGGAGAACACCGGAGTTCCTGGAGGACTACAAGTCCCAGGAGTACCACAGAGCTGACACGTAACAGGATCAGAAGGATGGAGTCTAGCCGTGCACGGCAAATAGAGACTGTGTACTTCAAGAAGAGGTCCAATCACAAGATCAGCCAGGTGCAGACGGAGACCAAGTTAGACTGAGCTATAAGCAGGTCAGGAATTTATCACAAAAAAGGCAGAGAACAGGAGGCCACACACCTACCAAGTGGAGGAATCTGGATGTGCACCCTTCACCCTACAGCGCTCCAGGAAGTGCCTGCAACATCTTCAGTAAAGGTACTAAAGTGACTTATGTGTGTGTCTCCCTTATTACCCCTGACTGCCGGGTCCCAGCCTGTCCTGCATTTCTATACATCTATCTGCCCTGGAGGAGCACTCAGCCTTACTTGTGGAAGGCTTAACATCTAGCTGCACAATATTAACCCTCCAGTGGATCTGCATAGCAGCGCTGGTCATCCTGACCAGATACCACAAGTGGCGTCACGAATCCCCATATCATCATTCAAGTCACCTGTAAATATCCCCCATTTTCAGTGAGCGCCCAGGGCAACGGACCGAGCTGTGCTACCCGTGACATCCCCCGTAGACATCAACGGGCTCGGTGCCGAGTACCCCACGGCCCTGGCTGTGCGACTCATCTGTTCTGGCGTCACGAACAGGATTGCGTGCCCTGCAGCAACGGAGTAACTTGTGCCCGTTGCCACCGGGTACTGTGTGCCTCACTAAAAGACTGTGTATTGTATGTGGTGAAGATTTCCCGCCATTTGCCTGCCATTGCCCACCATTTATAGCGCCACGGCGCGAAAACTAGTGGGCGTACCTGCAAAAGCAACCTGAGTCCTGGACACGCCCCCAACGCTGACGCGGCGGCAGGTCCTCTGGAGAGCTTCAGTGAACGCTCTGACGTCAGAGCGCTGGCGAGCAGGTCCTTCTACACCGCTGTGCCCTGCGGAGCTGCAGCCTTCAGAGAAGGTAGGCCACTCTTAACTAGGATGGCGCAGACATGTCGCAACCGCAAGCTGACAGCGCGGTCGATGGCGACCGCTCCAATTACTTACCCACCGGCGCTGCCGCACTGATAATACCGCTAACGCTGCCATACATGCCTGGAGCGAAGTGGCTCCCTCAGTACAGCGGCAAGCCAGACACCCTGTCAGGGTTCAAGCAAAAAATATGCAGCATAATGGACATGTACCCTATGACAGAAAAGCAGAGAGCTGCAGTGGTAGTGGGACAATTGACTGGTGCTGCAGAGAGAGAAGTAGAAACTTGGACAGCTGCAGACCAGGAATCAGTGCTTGCAATTTTCTTAAAGCTACAGTCTATCTTTGAGGACCGCACTGAAACAGATCTCCGGATGAGGTTTTACCAATGCTCCCAGAAACCAGATGACAGCATTAGGGACTACGCCTGCCGACTACAGGGGGCCCTGCGAGCACTCAAACAAGTTAACCCATAAAATGTTAAAAGAACAATTTGTAAGGGGACTGAGGTCCCAAGCTGAAAGCAGGACTGTGCACTGGTGGTCCTTGGATCATCCTGATGCTACCTTTGATGCCCTTAAGGATATGGCTATAAAAGGACTGCGACCCCTGGAAACACCCGAGATGGCAACCCAGTGTCACCCGAGTGAAGCCACTCTAAAGCCAGCAGCATCCACCTTTTCCCCGCTGGTTGCGGAAGCCAAAACGCAGGTGGCGCCCCCTACTGAGCTGGACTGTCTGCGCTCAGAAGTGCGCCAGCTGACCAAAAACCTGGCCACTGTAATGAGTGCCCTGCAACTGCCAAAGGAGGAAGAAGGAAAGATCCTGCTAGCTGACTGCCCAGAGGATGTCCCTTGGATGAACCGGAGGAGAAGGAGGGCGTCGCCCCACCGGAGGAGGACAACGCCACCCCCAGGAAGGACCTGCGACCAGCATCATCCTCGCCAAGAGATCATCTGCTACTGCTGCCACAGAGAAGGTCACCCAGCACGTCGGTGTCCTTTAAACGAGCAAATCCTGGGTCCGAGGGCCAACACCCAGGAATAGACTCCTCAGGCCCCTCAGACTGGAACCGCAGGTTTGTGGGAGGAAGACCATACCTGTCCATCATACTGGATGGGATCGCAATCCCTGCCCTGCTGGACACTGGATCTCAGGTAACCGTCATACCTGATGTTCTCTACAATAGATACTGGTCCAGCGACGGTCTCCAACCCCCAAACCCTGACTTTGCCGTATACGCCTCTAATGGCCTCCCTCTTGACTTACTGGGGGCTAAAAACGTAGACGTAAAAGTGGGGAGAGTGGAGCTAAAGGATCAGGGACTTCTTGTAGTAAAGACTGTTAATGAGGAAAATGGGTTGAATGTGGTTTTAGGCACTAACATTATTAGTAACTGTTTGGAGGAGGTTGTGTTTTTACTCCAACAGCTCGCTGAAGTTGCCAGACCAAGGCAAAAGGGAGTGATCCGGAAGGAGATTCGGACCCTGATGTGCCAGCAGCAAGTGAAACTGACCCGTGGTGAGATTGGTAATGTACGGGTAACAGACCCGAACCCCATTGTGATACCCCCAATGAGTGAAATGCTTATTTGGTGTAGAGCAGCAATAGGTCTGAGAGGACAGAACTACCAAGCGGTAGTAGAGCCCCATTGTTCAGAGCATAGACCTACACTCTTGACTGCCAGAGGGGTAGTGGATGTACATAATGGGAGGGTGCCAGTGCGTCTTCTCAACTGGGGAGAGGATGAAGTCAAATTACCACGTTATGCCACTGTTGCTAAGTTACATGCTGTGGATAATAACTCCATTCACCCGACGGAGCCCTTAACCTCCCCACAACCAGTGGAGGATAATGGTCCGACCACCCAGGTGGAGGATTGGTGTCAGCAGCTCCATGTCGGGACAGACAACACTCCAGCCCACCAGAAACAAGGAGTATACCGAGTAGTTCAGGACTATGCACAGGTATTCAGCAAGCACCCACTAGACTTTGGGAAAATTAAAGGGGTTCAACATCACATCCCCACAGGCAATCATCCTCCCATTAAAGAACGGTACAGACCTATACCACCAGCACACTACCAGAAAGCCAAGGAAATGTTGCGTGATATGAAGGAAGCAGGGGTGATAAGAGATAGTTGCAGTCCCTGGGCAGCACCTCTAGTCTTAGTCAGGAAAAAGGATGGAAGCATGAGAATGTGTGTAGATTACAGACAAGTAAATCGCATTACACATAAAGATGCATACCCTTTACCCCGCATTGAGGAATCCTTAGCTGCCTTAAAAACTGCTAACTACTTTTCCACCCTTGACCTCACTAGTGGGTACTGGCAAGTAGCTGTGGCTGAGGAGGATCGGGAAAAGACGGCTTTCACCACCCCAATGGGACTCTGTGAGTTTGACAGGATGCCGTTTGGACTCAGCAGTGCCCCGGGAACATTCCAGAGAGTGATGGAGAGTTGCCTGGGACATCTCAACTTTGAAACCGTGTTGCTGTACCTGGACGATGTAATTGTGTACTCCAAGACGTATGAGGATCATCTGAAGCACCTGGCAGAGGTATTAGAGTCACTGTCCAAGTATGGGATGAAACTGAAGCCTTCAAAGTGCCATCTGCTCAAACAAAAAGTACAGTATCTGGGACATATTGTCAGTTCAGAAGGAGTAGCGCCAGACCCTGAGAAGATCACCGCCATCCAGAAATGGCCGGAGCCGAAAAATCTCAAGGAGGTGCGACAGTTCCTGGGTCTGACAGGATACTACCGGAGGTTTGTGAAGGATTACACCAAGAAAGCAGCGCCTCTGCAAGACCTCCTGGTGGGACAGTCCCTCAAGAGCAGAAATTCTCCATTCCACTGGGGTAAAGAACAGGCAGAAGCATTCAAGGAAATGAAGGAGATCCTGACAGGTGATGAGATCCTAGCTTACCCTGACTACAGCCAGCCGTTCCTGCTGTATACTAATGCCAGCAATGAAGGATTGGGAGCTGTCCTCAGTCAGAAGCAAA